>OZ038495.1:44339724-44364724 GCA_964036315.1 Acanthosepion esculentum | reverse complement strand
CCCATATGCATAAGTACGTACCTGGTTCTCCCCACGTTAAAACGACATTGTGTCACATCAATCCTTGGTGGGAGGGTCGGGTAAATATACTTATTCGAACAAACATTGTGGACAGGCGCTACATAATCAAAGAAAATTCCCTACCAAATAACAAACATCGCTTGCAGATATTCAACAGCAGCAATTAGCTAAAATGTCAGTCGAAGAGAAAATTTCAATCAAGTTGTTGAGATTTCCCACGACATAAACTAAAACGTTACCAAGGAATATGGCATCGATAGTGGAAAGTGCGATACTGCACTTAAGAAACCTATTTTCCGGAAAATTTGTTTTAGGAGGAAAATTTTTTAAATTTCAACCGATAGTAGAACAGGCTGCTTGGTAAAATAATGCCTTGTAATGAAGAGGCTAACATTATATTTTAAGTGTGTGTGCCAGAAATTCCAACTATTCTTTTCTGATTCTAAAAGTAACTCTCCTTTTGCTTTCGAGTTTCCTTACAAAACCCTCGTTACTTATATGGTGTGTTCATTGTATTCTCAGCATCCTTCTGTAGGAGCAGGTCTCTGTTACTGATGAGAAAAGAAAACGTACAAGACAAAAGGAAAGAAACCCGGCTGTTCGTTTCAATTTTTTGCTCGCCCAGGCTGTCCTTAGAATATATTTATCATGTATAAAAATCATAAAATTGCAGCACAAGGCTGTAGGGAAAGTGAGGAAAGGCTGGTCTTTCACTAGCTATCGTATTCCCAGTTAACTTTAATCACGATCCATTCATTCAATACAATATGATCAATCACCACAAGAACTTGTTCATCACCTTCCAATCCTACATGCACCACAATACCGCATATTCACAATTGACCTACACATCATCACATGACATAAAAATTTCAAAATATGCAAAAATATATTAAAAAATTCATGATACAGGAAATGATAGCGAGGGGAGATAACCTCCCAAAAGAAACTCAAAATGTAAAGCAAAGATAAAACTAAAACAATTCAATGTCATTAGGAACCGTCCACCCCTCATTAGAGTGATGGCTGTATTCTGGCATTAGACATAATCAAGAATCACACTTACTAATGGAATGAGGAGGGGAAAATAAATGATGAAATGAGAAAATCAAAGACTGATCCTGTCGAGATGAAAAATGGGCGACAAAAAACAAACTAGGGGGATTGGGAATCTCGACATTGATTATAACAGCAGAAACATTCGGGAACAGTTTCCGGGAACAACACTTGTTCACATTAACTAGGAACACAAAATAGTGTCTAAATGACCAGGGGTTCCACAGGAAACCACACCGTTTCGTTAAGGTGACTTAAAAAAGAAAATCAAGGCTAGCCCCGTCCACACGAACCAGGCTCGCCTCAGTCACCCAGCTGATTTTCACATTAAGCTGATGCTTAAAGACAACAAACAGATCCTGATACGAATAACGTTCATATGGATGTCCTTAGAAACAACGTAAACAACTCTTTATTCCCGATGCCAATCTCGTTTGTTCATTTAGTGTCTCACAAATTACACGTCCTGGTATTTGGCTTAAATTCGCATCTGCTTATGCAAATCGAGTCACACTCCCAACATCCTAGTTTGTCTATTGTGCGCTCATTCTACTCGGATAAATCAATGTAAACTGGTTAACGAGAGGCTCAGGTTCGAATTGCAGCGAAATCAATTCTGCTTACGGCTACAAACAATGCATGTTGCCACGCAAATTCCTTTCGTGGTGAGCGAACCCCCCCCTCGCTCGGCAAGTCCTTCGTTACAATTTGCTCAAGTCTCTTTTTAATGGATGAGGAAATTGACCAGCATTCACTGGCATGCAGAAGGATTGATATTACATAGTAATTTAATCCTCGTTTCGCTCCTAGTTATTTAATATAACCATTGCTAGAAAACAGAGACTGAAGAATTGGTTTCCAAAAGTTTACCTTTAATACGTTTTTCGCGTAGATTAAAATATTTATAACTGCGTCCCCCCACATACGTGGGCATATATAAATGTATATATGTGTAAGTCTGTGTATAAGGTGTGTCAATTCGTCACTTTAATTTTACTGCCATGTATTTGCGTTATCTGCTAAGTATTTCGAAGAAACTATTGAAGTATTCACTCTTATTGGGTTTTCAGCTATTTTATTTTGTTGCCTGCATAATCTAAAGCCCCCTAAATATTACAAAGAAAATATCGAATAAGAAAAGCAACAAAATGCTATTGACTAAAAACGTACACTTGTGTCTTGCACTGCCAACGATATCGTCAGCTATTCGCTTTTTTCAGTAAAAAAAAAGAATTAATAAAATTATTGTGAGTAAAAAAACTACAAAGCTAGACATGCCAAAGAAGAAAGCATTAAAACGATCGCAGTAGTGACTAGAAACGAAGGCATTTAACAATAAAAGGAATGAATACAAAAAAGAATAGATGATGCAGAACAAAAGATAAAAGCTGTCGTATCTTCAAAGAAGACGAAAAGAAACGAGAAAATCGCTTTTAGACGGGGGCAGGAAAACGATATGGAGGCCAACAGGGAAAGGCTGTCAAAATGGTTAGATAAAACTGTTTTGTTATCAATGAAATTCATTCGGATGTGAAATGGCAGAAATGCGTGTATTTTGTTTGTCTTTTTTTTCTTTCTTATTTTTTCTCAGTTTCTATTTATTCTAAATGCTTCCAGACCACATTCAAATCATCTCACCCATTTTTTACAACATCCCAATCGATGTCTTGTGCCATCACTCCCCCTTGACAGTTTGAGAAAAGGACGAAATGGATAATGCATAAACGAGGCTATAATCATGCACACATATGGAGAAATATTCAAAATAACGGGAAGAACTTCTCTTTTATGAGATATATTGTATTATGGCTTGTCGGCCCTTAGTAAGCTGACCAGCATGTTGGTTCGTTAAAATAGTCCATTTGCCTGACTTATGCTCCAATCTGTAGAGGATTTTACGTGATATTATCTTTATTACAACTGTGACTAATAAAATATATGAATATTGTCCTATTGATATCTACCGAGCCACCATTTATAGAATAAAAATATTGCAGTTTTGCTCTAGTGGATTTTCAGACGAACAATATCTAATGGCACTTACATGTTCAAAAATGACAGTGGTTCAGCGCAACACTCCAGTATTTCTTCTGCTATGTATCTTATCATCAAGGGCGTGGTCTTACCAATTTCCACTCCTTTTCATGTCTAATGAATATTTCAGCCTTACCAACGTTCATAGTGCCAACACTATAATCCTTTTAGCGAAACGTTTAGTCGTTTGTTTTTTTTTTGTTTTTTTTGGGCGTGGAAATCCATGCGAGCCAATACTTATTCAAACCAACCCCTTTATTAAATATTAAGGAAATTTTCTCCTCGCTCTTAATTTAGAAAGTGAACATTCTAAGTCCTTGGAGAAAATTATTCAAACATATATGAACAATAATTCCAGCCACCAATTTAATAAAACCACGCATTCTATTTTAATCTCATGTGTAAACAAATAATTAACTGTTAACCTCAATACATACTTCGAGTGTTAAATTCTGGAAGCCGTTCTTTGTCAGTATGCCTTTCAACTCTCTCTTTCTGATTTGTCCTTTTTGTTCCCATTTTCCTTAGAACTTTCTACTTGCTCACATGATTCGTCTCGGGTATCTTCCCTATTCTGGAAAATATATTCTCTATTGCATCAAGTCATCTATCCATCTGTGAGTAGACTGCTGGGTATTCAGTGTCATATAGGAGGATTGATATTACATAATAATTCAGCACTCTTTGTCTCTGAGAAATTTTCCTGTATCGTAATATATTATTAAAATTATTACAGGCTTCTTTCCTTATTGGAATACACCTTCGGGTTTCTGTGACACATTTCTCTATCTGTTTGAGCCTGATTTCTTCAATTTGTAGATTATTTCTTTACTTTCAAGTAAATACTTTGTCTTATTAAACTTAATAGTCTTTTCATCCCCTTTTACTAGGAATTACAGCACTGTGTCAAATGCGAATAATGTTATTAAAACTATTTCTGCCGGTAATATTTTTTCTCGTTCTCTTAGGATCGCCTCGCTGGATAGGATTTTTAATCGGTGAGTAGACGGCTTCATGTCATATATTTCTATCTACACTTCTAGATTTTTTCTATTAATGCAGGTCCCCTAGTTTTCCATCCTTGGATCTACGTATTACTACTTTTCATTAATGACATTCCTGAGAACATCATTTCTCAACTCGGTATCTATTCTGATGACACAATAATTTATTCCTTACTTAATAATAAATCTGAGAGGTTCAATAAGGTCAAACTGGCAGCTGATCTAAAAAGAATAACCTACATACTGTTCTTAACTGGGACAAGGAATGGATGGTTAATTCTAACGCCTCCAAAACAAAACTCCTCTCTAGTTTTCCTCTGAGTGAACCCATTCTGCTTTTCACCTGCATAACTGGTGCCAGTTTCAAGGAAAATGACTTATTGTGCTTTTTCGGGCTAAAGTTTTCCACTTGCATGAAATTGAAAAACTATATAGAATTGATTGCTAATCTGCCGCTAGAAAGTTGGTTCACTGCGTCGTACCAGAGAAATATTTCCAGAATCTATCAAATTGGTCTTCATGAACGTATTTGTATTAGTTTTCCTGAAAATCTTGCTAAAAAATTACATCTCACGTGTAATGAATGCCAGCGCTTCACACACAGCCTGAAAAGTCATCAAAAACGCAACGCACACAGATAATTAATTTGATAAATGTTGTGTTTTATTAATGTCGGAACACTATAATAGTACTGGACTTGACGGGAGCAACAGTTAGAAAAGTAGTATTTTACTTTGTTGAACATTATTTCCATTTGTCCCAAGGAAATATTCCATATAAATCCAAACATTTAAAACAAGACATAATCATACTTTGTTCCTCACTGTTAGGCCATGAAATGAGTAATACTCTCAACAATATGGATCCCATTGAACGCTGTCAAGACATAAACACAATGATTCGTTTGTAAAATTAAATTCTCGGGTATCCAGTGGGTTTCGAATTCAAAACAGTAGCAATATAGAGCGATGTGCACATTACTCAAAATTCATAACAAACATCTAAACAGTTAATATCTATAAGAATATAAGGAAAACGATAAGCAGGACAAATTGTAGTTTTCAAACGTAGATATAGAAAGATTACAATTAAAATGAAAAACACATTTGGTCAGGATTATGATTACCGTAATAGACATTGTAAAATGTAACAGGAATCAGAAATGTCCACCTTAAAACATGTAGAACTATACATAATAAGATTTCACAAAATTCTTGTTAACAACAATAATCTAATATTTCGTATAGACACAACACTGTTTATTCATTCATCCTTCCTTCAAATTTCCTTCGAAGCACTAGAAAATATACCTGGCAATACATAGACATTTTAAGCAGACAAATGTATATTCAGATTTACGACCAGCAAGCATGTTTTTTGTAATGCATTTTTTACATTGCTAATAAGTGAGATATAAGAGAGCGTGCATCAGAATCGGACCAGAGATAGGACAAGAATGGTGCGAGTTCATTAAAGTCACCGGAACAAGGAACGCGATATTCATGCTTTAAATGTTATCAGAAAGAGCAATACAAATGGAGAAGGGCCTGTTTCTGTGTTTTATAGACTACGAAAAGGCGTTCGACAAAGTACGCCACAAGGACCTGCTAGAACCGTTCGGTTGCCTTGATATATCCGGGAAAGATAGAATAATGAAGGAACTATACTGGCAGCAAGCGACATGCTTGCGCATTGAGAATGGGTTCAGCGTATTTACAAAAATGGAAAGGATCGTAAGGCAAAGATGTTTCTTTTCCGTGTATTTATTCAAACTATACAGCGAAGCAATGCTGAGAGAATTGGAGATCATGCCGAGATTCAGAAATGGCGGCTACAATCTTACCAATATAAGATACGTATATGACACAGTATTGATAGCAGACACGGAAAAGAAACTACAAAACCTCCTACATAATTTAGCGAGGGAACGAAATAAGAAGGGAGTAACTATAAACTACAAGAAGAGCGAATGCATGGTCATCAGTAAATAGATGAGCCTGGATTGCGATCTGCAGGTCGGGAACACTAAAATCAAGCATGTGCAGTAGTTTAAATATCTGTGAAGTGTTTTTGGCGGAGGATATTAAGTGAGACGCTAAGATCCGAAAACGGATTGGGATGGTGAATGATGCATTCCAGAATCTTGGCAGTGTACAGCGAGACAGGATTTATTTAGGGAAAAAGAAAAGAGTATTGAGCGGCTACGCGATATCTGTCCTCCTATACGGCAGTGAATCTTGGACGGTGTCGTCGAAGATGAAGAAAAGACTCGACGCAGCTGCGATGTGGGTCTAGACAACGATGCTAATGATATCATGGAGCAAGCGTCTAAGCAAAGATGAGGTCTTGGATAGGATTCAAAACGAGGAGGAAGCTTATATTTAACATAAGGTATAGGCAGATGAAATTTCCGGGACACGTAAAGAGAAAGCCGGGCCTGAAGAATCAGTTACTCACAGGTCGAATAGACGGGAAAAGGGACAAGAGAAGGCAATCCATGGCATACCTGGCGGGCTTAAGCGAGTGGATGGCAGAAAGTGATCTGGAGGAGTTGGCAGAAGGACGAAACTTATTGAGAGCTTCAAGGGATAGAGAGACATGATCGCTTAGTTCTTGAAAGGACACGACACATAAAAGGAAAGAAAGAGATATAATTTAATTAAGGAAACAACAGTAAAGTATTCAAGGCAACCCCGAAAATATAAATGTTCGATTTGTCTAATAATATATATAGAACACAAATACACATCAAGTGCTCCAGCCCAGGTGTAATCTTCAGCTGAGCGCCGTGCTTCAGCAATGTTTTGGGCCATTAAGCTCAGTACCTTTACACACGGTGGGCCAGCAACAGCTGGGTGATTTTGCGTTGCAACCGGTCTATGTTTATGACGTGCGACTCGATAAGAATTTTTGGGTGATCCATACACTTCCTTCCACCGCTTTTTCACCACAAATCTTTATCACCTTCTCCGGCTTTCGGGCCCCGGAAAAGGTATATATATATATATATATATATATATATATATATATATATATATATATATATATATATATATATATATATATAAAATATTTGGTGAACTTCAATTTATATTACAATGTATCATTAAAGTAAAGTTAATGGTATAGTATGGCGAACAATATTTTAAAGGTGAATTACCCTACTGTTTTCTTCCAATATTTATAACTTTATTTATTCATGTCTTATTATTTTATAACAATAAATTTATCAAATCTATAAGATTTTTATTTCTAACAACATATATTTATAACAATAGTTATAGAAATATAAATATTATTATAATATGATATATATATAATAATATAAATATAAAAAATTCAATAAATATTATAAATATAAATGAAGATAAAGTTAAATATATTTATATTATACTTATATTATATTCTATATATCAAATAATATATATTATAAATGATATAATATTATATATTATATATCATATAATAATATATATTATATATAATATATATCATATAATATATTATATCGTTAAATATTGTAAATTATATATCATATATTACGTAACATATAATATATATTACATATCAAATAATATTATATATTATATATCATAATATATCTCATACTTATATATTATAAAATATGTTACATAAATAAAACTGATATATAATACATATATATATTATATATAATATATAATAAATATGATAATAATATAATAAATATAATAGTTATATCATATAATATATATATGTATATCCTATTTATATTATATATCATATATTATATATCATATATTTATATTATATTTATATTACAACAGTAATATAATTTAATATTAATTTTAATATAAATATAATAATATAATTATAAATAATTCAATAAATATTATGAATATAAATAATTCATTAAATATTTGTATTAATATAAATATATAATATAAATATTATTTCATTTATAAATATTATTCATATCAATATTTATAACAATGTTTATTTCTTTATTTTTTAAATATTTATAACTTTCAGATGATGGCTAAGTTAGAGAGAATGTAAAGAAAACGAAAGTAAATTATTCAAGTCAACCCAATCGACCAAAACGTCCTATTTATCTAATATTTAAGGCTTAAAGGAACAAGCTACGTGACTGTTTTCTCCCAATATCCTCACTCAGCAAGAAACCTGGAGTCAACACACCTCTCATCTCTCACGCCATGGAGGCGGAATCCATTTCCATTGTCTCCACTTCCGTGTTAATGACTGCCACAAGCATCTATACTCGGTTTGCTTATCGAGTTTTCTTAGCATAGCAATACGTGCTAATACCTTCAACCTTCTTACTTACTAAATCTTTTTTTATTAATTTTACTGATGTGTCGGATAATTACTATCTGTAAGTCAAAGACCCAAAAATGTATGTAACGTGCAAGAGAACGTTTCCCAGGAATAAGACATGATAGCATCCCAGGACAAAACACACACCTGAAAAAGGACGCAGGCGACGCGACTAAAAGTAAGTCAAAACACAAAACAGGTAATCAGTCCGAACACAATCTTTTCCAATCAAAATAGATGTTTGTGTTCATAACTGACAGAAGTTATTCACTGTGATTCAATAAAAGACATGCAATTTCTATTAATCAACATGAGAAGTTAAATAAAAAAACTGGCTTTAAAGGGGAAATGTAAAATTTTAAGGGAAATTATAATTCAACTATAAGCAAGAGAAAAACTAAGTCTTTTCCATCTGACCACCAGTGTATAAGACAATCATTCGTGGAAATGGAATTACGTTGTCTTCAGTTCTTTTTCAAGTAAAAGGAGATAGTTTCTAGAGACTTATATGCTCCCAACTGCGAGACATAATGTTTTACCTGAACAATCGGAATAATTTCCCAAGTAGCTTACATAAGAAAAGAAACGCAGTAGTCAAGTAGTAATTTACAGTACGTTCGTCGATTGCAATTTCCTAACAACAATCCGTTAGGATTCGGCTACTTATATTTATCACATTATTAGGTTTAGGTTTTGACAATTCCGGTTTTTGTTCTGAAAGTTATTCCTCAGTAAATAAAGTACAATTACATTTCAACATCAAGGCATTTTTCTGCGATCGAAAAAAGGTTACTCTCGTTTAGTACAAAACAAATGAATATGGCAGCTGTAGTAGAATAGACAGAACCAGTTCATTTTTTCTCGTGTTATTCTTGATGGATGATGTCTTACGTTGACTTGGAGGAGAACAAAATATTTTGTGTTACTATAGTATGATATCCAGCATCCATTTTCTACTATTGTCTGATATCCACTATTTATCTTCTACTATAATATGACATCCACTATTTAGTTTCTACTATATGACAGTTATTTTCTATGTGGTCAATAAGATAGTGCTCTCTTAAATAGGACACGTTTTCATCTTCAGTTGAGATTATTTTGTAAAAGTCTCTGGCTAGAATGTTGCTAGTGTGCTCAACTAAATGGACTAGAATTATTTTGTCTGGCAGTAACTTGTTTATTTTGTAATGGAATTACATAAATATTTTCTCTATGAATACAAATTAGATAAGTACATCACTCTTTAGGTTAAAATAACACTGTATTCAGTTTTAGGAATTAATTGCTTTAGGCCGTAAGTGGATTGTCTGGTAGAGAGCATCGTAATTTAGGGTAGGTCACAAACGTCTCGGTAGATATCATAGTCTAGTAGCACCAAATATTTTCTGTTCATGATCTCAGGTCGCTTTTGCGCAAAATCTTGTGGAAATGTTGCAGCGACCGGACGTGTAAATATGCATTTAGTATTTCACTGCATTTTAAGAACTTTAAATGAATAATAGTGTGACTATCGCAGCATATGCACAAAATTGACGTGCTTCCATGGAGCTCGGATTTTGTAATCGGGTAAGTGGGTGTTTTTCATGTGCAGGCTGATGTAATGGATAACGGCTCGGAATTCGAAATCGGAGAGCCGAGTCCAATTTTCATTAGGGATCATTGCATTCACTTTCGGGAAAATACTCCTGGGAAAGGTATAAATCCCTCTCTCCTATCCACCCCCCAGCTATGAGTTGAATAGCAAGACAGATTGTACTCTGTAGTCTTGGTTGGCAATCTTTCTATCGCAGAAAGAAATAGCAACCTACTGCAGCAACATTTTCTGTTTAGTCAGCCATGAATCGAAAGCCCTGATTCGAAAGCTTGTATCACGTATGGCACTTGACTGTGGAGATTAATCCTTCTCAATCTACTGCCATTACAGATTTATTCTCAAGTGTCAGGTATTATCAGTAGTTAGGCCGTCATGGGTATGGCGATAAACTACATCCAAGTCCTGGGTAAGACGATAAACTACATCCAACAGCAAGGCCTCTGATCAAGAGGCCTTGAGGAGTGTGGAACAACGTCTTAGTTCCTGTTGTTCCCAGGTTCCGGGGTGGTAGCACCTGTTAGGGGTCACAAATATGGGCAAATAATTAACCCCCAAACTGGAGTCCAAAAAACTATGAAAGTGTAAAAATAGGTTTTAATACCAGCAATACGTTTTTGATAAAAAGATTACCAGCAACAAATTTTTGAAGAAAAGATTATTACATATTACATTACCAGCAATAAATCTTTGAAAAAAATACTACCATCAACAAAAATCTTGTCGCCATGGTTATTTAACCATTGAGATTGATATGCCGTAAAACATACCAATCCAAACCAGTATTTAGGGTTATACCTTCATCATTACATTTGAAATAACCCATGAGTTTAATCATGCCTCAGATGTTAGAAACTTTGGCAAGTTCTTGCAAGAATTATGTTGTCACATGGTTTTTTCTAAGCGTAGCGTTGATGTAACATCAGATCGAATGTATGGGGCATCCAGTGAGGATCGAACTCATTTTATGTTTTCACGTGAAGTTTTGACTATATCCTTATTTTTATGCACCATAACGTTTCGTGGTTGGGCGAAATGGATCTTCTCAATTTTCACTCCCTTGTCGATCTAATCAGTGTTTGTGTCTTTACCATGTTTACACTCGCTAGCTATCCATCCGCATGAACTCCTTATATAGTTTTTTTTTCTTTTATATCTAAGATTCTTGCTTTACATATAACTTGTGAGTATTTTATTCACGGGCCCTCTTTTCTCATTTGTTAGGGAAATTTAAATTCTCTTTCAATTGTTCGTAAATATCAATTTGCATTCGTTTTGCTCGAATAATTATTTCCTGATTATGCGCCACAAATATTGCAGCTGTACTTTAATTTTCTGTTTACAGTACAATTTTTCCATGTTCATATTCTTAGTAAAACCTCTATATTTAACACGTTCTTCCCACGATATTACCCTCATTCTCCTGTAGAAAGTAATCCCAAACAATTCAAGTCTTTTCTTCATTCTCTCTTTTCCCTAGTGTATAGGTGATTTTTTTAAAGTCTATATCTGTCCCTTCTAATGTTATTTTTAGCTGATTTCTTTTTCTAAATTATATCTCCTTATTCCTATGCGTCCTCGGATTTCATTGTCAAAATTTCCGTCGTCACTTAAGAAAGCTATATATATACATATATATATATATATATAGTAGAGTAATACATTTCAGATGCAACAAGGAATGTCTTCTGTGATGCACTGTCTTCATTGCCGATTTCGGGGTTTGCATCATATCGGCTCCAACAGCAACCCCGACCTGATTCCAAAAGATTCAGGCCGCCTCCTTGATAGCCTTTTGCTACGCACTTCGACATTGCAAAAAAAATAAATTAAGATATGGCTCGGATTGCGACCGTTCTTATTGACATACGTCAGTCAACATCAGCCAATGAAATAAAGACTTTCCCCTCTTCCCTCATAAATAGTCTTGTCTTTCGCTTCATCCGGTTTTGATTTGCGCTCTTTCCCTGGAATTCGTAACGAGGTAAGCTGGACTCGTTCTTGCAAGGTTCACTCCAATGCTTTACATTTAATTAGATACTAATTCAATATATATATATATATATATATATATATATATATATGAACAAATATAGTCTTAAAGTGAGCTATATTTATGGGATGAAGTGCTCAATATCAGAGATAGAGCATGTGTAAATATATATATAAAAGTGAACATAGAGGTCAACACTTAGAGGCGACAGTCTGTTTAATGCTAGATGCTATCGTCAGGCTACGAGTTCTTTTATTTTTCTCAGCTATTTATATATACGAGTCAGTGGTGCAATGTGGGTAGTTCAATCCTCACTGGGCGCTCCAAACTTTCGCCCTTGAGCCATATCTTAGCTACGCTTTGAAAATCAAAACAGTACTTTAAATGGTGTAATGGTTAGTAAACATGTCTTGCTAGATCAATTATAACTGAATAATGAGATCGATCTTCTCTGTATGTGCTATACCTCCGCCCTTGCACCACAACCTGACTAGGCTTAGGAACTTAGCATATATATATATATATATATATATATATATATATATATATATATATAGCTTAGATGTGGTTCAAGGCCGAAAGTTTGGAGCTCTCAGTGAGGATTGAACTCACTACTCTGTCTTAACTATTACACCAGTTCGAAGTGTCCTACTACCTAGTAATATGAATTTCTGTACTTGAATGATTTTGACGCTGCCAACGATTAAATAAACATTTACGCGCCCTCTTTGCTGGCAACCATCCATCCGGGCTTATTATATTTAAAGTTTATTCAGTTCTTCTCAACTCCCTTCTATAATATCGCTTACAGTTTTTCATCAGCGACTACTATCATCACAGTATTATTGACGTAGCGTATTTCGCTAAGGCTCCCTCTGCTTGAGCAATATTCTTGTATTTATGCCCCTGTATTGTTTGCCAAACAGTTGGTCTTCGTGTATAAGTATTGCTACTTTTGAACATTATTCTGCGCATACAAATACCATTTACTATTCTCAATTGCAGCAAGTTGCATTGATTATCTCCTACATCTAATTCTGCTGCAAACCATTTATTAGAATCCAAATTTCATGTCGTGTTATGTGGCTCATAAAGTTGGTTGTTCGGTGGATTTTCATCCATTCGCACCTACTTTTCTTGGAAGCGCTAATGAAATTTACAGGCATCCATCCTGCGGAACTGTTGTTATATATTTCGTTGATTATTTCAATAAGTCCGAAAGTCATCTGAAGCGCTCAGCATCACTTGGCAATCCCATTTCTGCTGCTTTATTTCTATTCATCATAACACATGCTCTCCTAAAGGCAGATGTTAATATCACGGTTCCTTCTTCCATTTTTATGGTCAAGCAACACGGTCACACGTGCGTATCCGTAGTGGGCAATGAATCAATTCTTACTAAAGTGACCAACCCCACGCCAGTGTTTGGTACTTGTAAAACCTTAACGTTTTTGGGAAGATGGGGCGATTTCTTCACATACTAATTTTTTTTTACTAAGTCACCAACTATTGCTAGTTAATCGCTGATTACATTGGTCTACAATATAAAAGATACAGAAGAAAAATGGCCATTGTTACCTAGTTTTGTAGCAATAGAAATAAAAATGATAATTCAAAATTGTTGATGGGACCTAGAATCAATTACTATTTCAACAAAATAATTGTCCTTTCCAGATTAATTATTATTTTCCTAATAGTTTTTAAAAATTATTTTTCTTAACGAACTAATTTTATGAAGACGATAACAACTGCTGTGTGTGTCAAAACGACTTTTGGATCTCAACTGTGAAATGTAGCAAGTATTGTAATTACAGCTTACGACTATTTTGGGATGCAAAATTCGAAACCAAGATTAGATGTGGGCACCATATATATGCTGTAATGCCTGTGCATTGTTAACCAGGAAGAACGATCTATCCCTTTTTAGTACCCCTGATTTGCAGAGAGCCAATCAATCATGCAATTGATTACTACTTCCACATATTACTTTCACCTGCTAAGTGAATATAAAAAAATGGGCGGTGTAATATCCAACCATTCCATCATCAATGCGTCCTGTCCTCCAGAATCAAGACATAGTAGTCCAACCGAAGTCATATGAAATAGAGTCAGATGACGTGGAAATAATGATAATTGAGAGCCTTAGCCATGAACTTCATATGAACAGAATTATTACCTAACATCCGTCCCTCGACTGCATCTCATAAGTAAACGTCTTAGGGATTTTAAACTTGCTAAGTGTAAAGCAAAACCGTTAGATTCCACGTTACCGCAGTGGAATTGATGTCCCATTTCCGTGATCGTCACAAGGATCTAGTCCGATTCTTCCTTATAGAAGTTGATATGGTGTAGTTCCATGTCATCAGTGGTTTTATGCAATCGCGTAACGCCAGCTACAATCTAAAGAAAGGGAGGTTGTTCAGTGATTCATTGAATTTCGGTCTCAAAGCTGTCTTATTACACAATGATAACGTTTTACCATCAAACACATTTGGAGATAGAGTTCAAACGAAATAAGCTTATGTCAATATGGAACAACTAATGAGATGTATCAACTATGACAAACATAACTGGCAATTATGTGAAGATGGTAGATGTTCTCTTGATAGGACTGCAAGATAGACATACCAAGTACTATTGTTTTATTTGTGAATGGACAGCTGGGACGGAAGTTAACATTACATCAAGAGAAATTGGACATTAAATCAGTCACTGGAACCTGGGACGAAAGTTGTTCAGTATCCACGTTAAGTCAAAGACCATTTTGCTACCACCTCTTCACATTAAGATTAGTCTAAATAGTCGTGAAAACTATGAACCAAAACATAGGCAGCATTCAGGCCGAATACATTTCGAAGGATAAGGGAAGCAAATATAAATGATGGCATGATTGTTGTCTCCATATTCGTAAACTCTTGTTGAGTTCTACGGAGAAAGGAAAACACCCCATGGAAAGCTTTCAAGTCAGTGGCAATCAATTGTCTGGTTTATGAAAGAGGAGAAAGATAGAGAAAACTTTTAGAAGACATCTTGAAGGCATATAAACATATTTATTCTGACATGTAGCGGAAGATCCACATGTTAGATTCGCGCCTTAATCCCCACCCAAACATGTGGTGCGGTGAGGGACAAGCACGGTGAAGGATTTAATCAAATCAGTTCAGTAAAGGAGAAAAGGTATCAAGGCAGGTGGATTCCATCACTGCTGGTTGATTATTGTTGAACTCTGAACAGAGATGACCCTTCTGCAGTTTACAAACACAACCTAAGAAGCGACGTATTGTTGATTAATAATCGCTCATGTATATACTTCTGAAGAGAGCTTTCCGGCTTTATTTTATTTAATAAACACATCTATCGAGGTATTGATCTGTTTGTGTATTGCCCTGGTCGCCTGCACAAAAAGAAACATAACATCAAAGCAGATGTTTCAAAGTAACATTGGTTTTTATGAGATACATCCATTCTACTCATCTGTATGACATACCTGATTACATATCTCTACACAGCCAATCATCTAATTTGAAGGCTATTTCCGAATTCAGCATGCACAAATATATAAGAATGTGCACATACCATTTCTGAAGTATTCAACTTGTGAAAAATTGTAAACCAGTGTTGTGTCATTGTTTTAATTTCTTATCTGAATTTGGACATTAGTAGCAGAATTTAACATTTTTATCAAAATAATTGGAGGAATTATTGAGAGAACCTATCATAAACTTGACAGACGTTAAACTTCTCCATTGACATAATCTACATTTACATTGTCATAATTTAGGCTTTTTTATATTAAACAACTTTATGAACAGAATTTAGTCATCGATTAATATAATTTAAGGTTTTACGATTCCTTCTCAGAATATAGCTGTTCCTTGGCTCAACTAAGCTTTTAATATCACGATTTAGGCATTTATTTTCAAAATGCTGACTTTTTAAATTTTTAAAGTTTTATCATTTCTCACCTTTTCGCAATATAAATTGAGTTTTTAGAATCAGGAGTAAGAATTTTTTGAAGAGTGCTTTTTCCAGAACGTAGACACTTATTTAGATGTTTATTTTCCCATTAAGATTATCCATTGAAATATTAATTCTTTTTACAAATTACTTTTGTTTCAGTTTCAGAATTTAGGAGTTTATTTTCCGATTTAGAATTATCCTATTTGATACAAATATCTTTTAGAATGTAACATGTTTGTTTGGTAGTCATGTTTACAGGAAATCAGATTGGATGTTGGTTTTATATGAAAACATTTTCCTGCAATAGTGTATCACAATTCAGTCAAGTGACTAGCTGGGTTAATGATTTATGGATCAAAGGATATTATTAAGAATGGTAAATTTATTCTTAGATATATCAATTTCCACAAACTAGCGATTTTGATATATAGATGAGCACAAGGAATTATGGGAATAAAATGATGCACGGTAAATATAAACAAGGCAAATCGCGGAATGAGAAAGAATTAGTAGCATTCGGAATTGTGCTAGCCTGCCAGATTATTATCTCAAACTTTGAGAGGTGGGTCAGCGAGCAGCAATTATGTCCAAGAATTGCATCCTCTACAAGAAAATATAAAGTGAAATCGGATTCATCCCCTTGATTCTCGGCTTCTTGTGCAGCAGCTATTGCCCAAAGGAATTACTACTCTCGTCTATACCGTAGAGACATGTCTGATTACAAACGACGTCCCTTTGTCACTGCTCGTAACGAATGGAAGCATGTCCTCAAAAAGCAAAGTTGCTCTTTGCCGAAAGAATGAATCAGCGTATTGCGTCTCGCAAGTTTGGTTCAAAAGATTATTGGCGATTCTGCAAAAGCGTGATGAACAACAGCAAAACTCCAATACCTCCTTTATTCAACCAATTTCAGGTCCTGACCTCCTTAGCTGATAAGGCTGAATGCTTTGCCCGTAAGTTCTCATCTAATGCAACGCTAGACTCATCTGGTCTACCCAGACTGGATTTCCCCGCTAGGACTGAGGCTCTACTATGTGAGATGTACATAACCCCAAGGATTGTATTGGATATCATATCTAAATTAGACTCCCATAAGGCTAGTGGTGGGAAAGGGATACCGGCTATTTTCCTGAAGAAATGTGCTCATGAATTGGCCCCTTTCTCTAGACTACTGCCTCACCGAATCTTGCTTTCCAGCCTGTTAGAAGTTCACATCTCTTGTACATGTCTGTAAGAACTCTGGTGACCATTCTGACCCGTCTAACTACCCTGCTATCAGTTTCCTACCACTCCTCGGTAAAGTCTTCGAGGCGTTAAACAACGCCGAAATTGTTAGGCAACTTACTTCACATAATCTGCTCTCCGACAAGCAATATGGTTTCCGTTTTGCCCTATCTACCGCTGACGTGCTCAAAGCCATAACTGAATTTGTATACCAAGCACGCAACAATAATGGAGAAGCTCGAGCCGTAGCTCTAGACATCTCTAAAGTGTTTGATAGGGTTTGACATGCTGGCCATCTTCGTAAGCTTCAAGGATACGGTGTTACATGACGATTATTTTTAATACAATCATTCCTCTAAAACCATGAAATGAAGGTCGTCTTAAACGGGTTCTCCTCCGGCTCCTTTACCACGAACGCTGGTGTTCCTCAAGGCTCTATCCTAGGTTCTATACTGTTCTTGATCTTCATCAATGATCTTCCCGATGTGATCAACTACCAAGTTGGCATCTACGCGAAAGACACCACTATTTACTCCTCCCTCAATATTAAATCTGGTATCGTTGACAAAACTAACTTGGCTGCTCATCTCAAAAAAGGATCTCCAATCTGTGGATGACTGGGACAGAAAATGGCTGGTAAACTTTAATGCCTCCAAAACGAAACTGCTCTCCTTTACCCACCAAAGAGAACCCTTCCTGCATCCCACCAGAATGGCTGATTCCTAATTCCTCTAGATCGCCACGTTATGCCTGCTTGGTCTCAAGATGTCCGCTGACACCAGGTGGAATAAATACATTGAATCAAAAATCTTTGAATTACTGGAAGGAATGTTTGTTCTCTATGTCGTGCCAGAAAGTTTTTCTTGTCTGAGTACATCCTTCAAATCTATAAATCAACCATCCGCCCTTGCGTGGAATATTGCTGTCATATATGTTCTGGTGCTCCCGTTGTAGGTCTCGAGGTACATGACAAAATCCAGAGACAAATATGCAAGATGATAGGACCTGATCTGGCATCTAGTCTACAATCGCTATCCCACAGATGTGCTATGGCCTCTCTCTGTCTCTTCTACAAGTATTTTCACGGCAACTGTTCCGACGAGCTACTTTCGATGATTCCCGTACCACATGAATTTAAACGAGCTACCAGGCTGGCATCTCGGCCCCAACCTTTCACTGTCAAAACGGTTAAATGTAACCATCTCTTCCTCTCAAACAGCTTCTTCTCCCGCACTTCCCGTCAGTGGAACTCCCTTCCCCTTACTCGCTATGACTATAATTTTCAAATATTCAAATGTAATGTCATTCGACATCTGACACCCTGAGTTGTTTCCCTTCCTTCTTTGTATCCTTTCCTCAAACACGCCTCTTTACACTTGTTCTCAATCCGTTGTAACCCCTTGCGTGCTAGTGACATTCCAGCCTTGCTTGGGGTGAATTGCCTTATATATATATATATGTATATATATATATATATATATATATCATCATCATCATTAAAGTTCAGTTGGAACTTATCAAAATTAAAAATTTGGAAAAATAATGTGCCTGTTGAAATATCTCTGTAAGAAATAGCTGAAAAGAATTGTTGGGTTATGATATTACAATAGCATTCGTATTTATCTATATACTTCAATAAATTTCCTGGATCCTTCAACTTTAGTTTTGTATACATACCGTATAAGTCAGGACTGGCTGCGGTGAACGGCATTTCAACTCTATGCCTCCGGACTCCTTCAAAGTCTATTAATGCAACATTGGTGGATGTCCCCTTTCTAGGGAAGTCACCGAACTATTAACCGGAAGAACTGGCGCCGTTTCCGGTCATCTGCGCCGGAAACAGAAATTGAGATAGAGAAAACACCAAAGTATTAAAGAAGCACGCAGATCAAACCACATTAACTTGGCACCTCGCGATATTGTTACATTTTGTAACTATGATCGGGACCGCCCGCAGCGTAAAATATTGTAGACTTTTTTAGCCTACACTTATGCTTTTGTTGTGAAAATATAGCTTCATATGAATAGAATGTAGCATTTTATTATCGGAATATACTTTTGTCACTGTGAGAATTAATTTTAATTGTCAGAAATGGGTATGTTATTATCGGAAATTTGCTTCGCTGTTTATTACTTGGAAGGCTTTATTCGGATAATTTACTATTTGGCGACGTCGGAGTTAAATAGAAATTGCTTTTTAAAGCGAAAAATACCCATTAGTCATCAAATAAATAAAAATTGTGTTCGGAAATTGCTGAGATTTAATATACGAATGAAATTTATATGATCTCTCCATTTTTATTACTGTATATTGATGCATTATTATTTTATATTTTAGTTATTATGTGATGTCGCTTATTTTGCTTAATGCATCTATTAAAAATAAACGCAACCGTTGTCTATTTATTGGTACAAATATAATATACATCGAGTTGGCTGCCATTTGCGAATTCTAGCACCGTATAAAGGGATTAGGAGAATTTTGTCTAACTCGTGAAAATGAGAGATTTTAAATTATGTTTTGGTTGATATGTTCCCAACTATCATTATAAGAATTGTAACTGAAAATTACATAAATGTGATACCGATAATGAAAAATGTACTTGATAAGGAAACTTGTACTTGGTACATACGGAATGGGAACACGAGGTATGAATGCTTTATCCATACAATAATCGTTTTGGACGGAAAACTTACTGATCGCTTTATATTTGCCTTCGATTTTCAGATATTCCTTATAAGTGAGGCGCACAAAGTAGTATATGGAGACTTTTCATCGTTTCCAAACAATTTTGGGTGTAATTGTTCTATCAATTTATTTTTAACCTGCTACCTCTGAAACTCACTGACCAATCACAACCTCGAATAGATCTTAGTAGCAACGGTGTTCAGATGAACTAAATTACATAGTTCTACCAGTTTTAACATTCATGAGTAAGACCTGTCCTGACAAGCACTTTGTAGCGAACCATATCTATTCCCTTCGCATTCCATTTGTGAGATATAAGTACCACTCAAGGATCTTCTTCTCACGACCCGCTGCTCAGAAGCCTTCTCTTGTAAGTCGATTTGTGAAATCGACTTACAAGAGAATGCTTTTGTCATCACTACAACCATAACCTCTTCACATCTAGGCTTAAACGTTATATTTCATACATATTCCTATAAACTCTCCACTTACTCTTTAATAATCTAACCTCAAGTGGTTCTTTTGCCGTGCAGAGGGTGAAAACCATTATAAAAAATTGCAGTCTGTGTCGTAAGCTTCCGAAACGTAGATTTTTGATCGTTTTAATAGATATTTATAGATCTGAGGATATTTTTATGCGAAAAAAGAACAACGAAAAATATATCAGCTCACTAATTTGTGTTGCTAAATGTGTCAAGCGTCGAGCTTTCCTTTCATCTTATTGAATGATATAGATGTGTCCCCCCTTTAAACATTAGAAGCCTTGGGCCACCGCGGCGAAATCACAATTCTAAATATATTGCAGGATAATCAGTTTTCGAGATAAGCCTGAAAAGCATCCAATTTTGATCTTTGTCATTAATATTTATAATCAGATTTGTGAATATTTTATTTGAAAAACTCACACGTCAGTTTATTTTAATATGGGTTACAAAAATACCTGGATTTTTTCGTTATAGCTGTAAACATCAGAGGATACTCTATTCAGTATGGCATATTGGTAGCAAAATAACGGTTTTCCGATATCCAGATAGAAAAGATGTTGGTACCACTTCTACACCAACCATATGAAAAGAGTTAAGAATATATATTTTTGGTAATAAAGAAATGTAGTTTAGCCATGCACACGGTGAAGATTACAATGTTTATTCAAGGGAAAAGTAGTGGATCGATCCATGTAGGCATTTCTCAATCGCGCATTTCTCTGTATAAAAGCAGTGGCAAATGCCTATTATCATCAAGTTCAGTAGGGCAAAAAATATTCGCGGCACTAAGCAATATTCACTCCCCACTGAGTCTGTTCAGCCTGCAGGTCTCTTTTGATTGCTTATCTCTTTAGAGAAAGCTGCACAAACACCAGTCCCAGAATAATGCTTGATAAACACTAAGAGGCAACAGCGCGCTTTTCACATGGTAATATTGCCTCTCGTCTTTCCTCCACTCTGTTTGTCTTCATGCTAAACATTGTATTTACCCCTTCCGTTCTATCTTTGTTTTCTTAACATTTTCTTTTGAGAAGAGTGACAAGTCGGTTTGATTTGTTCGATCGTTTAGACTTCCCCCTGATCTTATCTTCTTTGACGCTGCTGTATTTCCAAGCTTGTAACGTTTCGTTATATTTTAAGTTTCTACCGTTTTTATTTGGTTAGGCTTTGCTTTCTTATCCCTATATTTACTTCTTTTTAATTTCTCAGCCTTATATATTCCTTTTTATACATCATTTTTCTCTTCATTTTTTGTATTTTGCTTCTTTGTTAATTTCGTTTCAAGTTTGTTTTTTTTTTTATTTATTTGCTATTAACGTTTTCTATTTTCTGTCTTTTCATCACGTGTTCTGCATTTCTCTTTTGTTTTCGTTTTCAGCATACCGTGTTTTTTGTTTGTATATTTTATAATATCGATATTTTCGTTCTCTTTTAATTGATTTAGCGTGAGAAATGTATTTCTACTTTTGCTTTTATACCAGTTTATTTATTTTCCTTATTTCTTGTCTTCTTTTTTCTTTCTTTGTCTCTTTGATTATTTCAAGGTTTCTTTGTTTATTTCTTTATTTATTCTTTTTTCTTTGTTCCTTTGTCTTTTGATTGTTTGTTAGTTTCTTTCTTTCTTTCATTACCATCAGGAATTCTGTATCCAAAACGCCTCCCGTTCATTACTAGAGAATACTATTGTTTTTCCTTCATACATTCTTTATTAGTATCGCTTAAACTTGCTCATTGCATTCACTCACATGCAAATACGCGGAGGAAAATCTATGAATGTATCTCTTCCCACCAGGTAACAAGACAGATTAAGCTATATGACCTTGGTTGGTAACCAGTCTAAGAGAATGAAAAATCAAAATTCAAACCGGCAGGGAGAAGGTTGTGCTGTCCTGCTTATGAAACATCACCGCTGCTATTGTTGCCGTAGATGTTGTGCTCATACGGTATTGATGATCGTGGTATATGCGATATTGTTTTTCAGTTTTCTTATTTCCTATTTCTGATAGTAGGCTGCTGTTTCATTTTTCCTTCCTTCCTTCATTCATTCATTCCTTCATTCATTCAGAAATTATTGTTTCATTATTATTTTTTAAATATTTTAGTTAATTTCCTTTTTAAAAATCGTTCTTGCTATCATTTCTTTTAATTGATTATACGAGGGTCATTTAATAAATAAGGTGAATTTTTCGGTATAAGAACTTCTAATACAGATAGAAGCTTACTTTTTTTTTCAACGTAGTCTCCCAGCACTGTCACACACTTTTCTCATCTGTGCACAAGCTTCCGTATACCCTCAGCGTAAAAATATTTGGACTCATGTCTCAGCCAGTCGCTCACAACACTTTTGACTTCATCGTCACTTTTAAACTTCGTGCCTCTCGTGCCTTTCAAGGGACCAAACAGGTGAATGTCTGAAGGGGCAAGGTCTCGGCTGTAAGAGGGATGAGGGAGCAGTTCGCAGCCCGGCTCGTTGATGGTCTGCACCGTTTGGGCTGCTGTGTGAGGCCTTGCGTTGTCATGATGCAAGATGACTCCTTTTGACTGATGATCCCTGCCTTTGTCCCAACAGATAAGCTCAAAGTTCCTGCAGTGTCATCCACTGTCACCCTTCTGTCAGACTGAATGAGGTCATTGATTGATTCGATCACCTCAGGAGACCTCACTTCTGTAGGCTTCCCAGGACTGTATTCAGCCTCAACACTGCTCCGTCCTTCTTTAAACAATTTAGCCCACTTGTAGACATTTTTTGGCTGAAATATGTGGCACCATACACAGTTGACATTCTCCTATGAATTTCAACTGGTTTGCACCCTTCAGCAACCAAAAACTTGATAACTGACCGCTGTTCAATCCTGGAGCATGCTTCTTCGTAAGCCATCTTTGTTAATCGCCAAAACTCTCAAAGTTTTTTTTTTAATCTGCAAAAGAAATTAAATCCATGTGAAAAAGAAGTAAAACAAAAAAAAAATAAAAAAGAGTAAGCTTCTATCTGTATTAGAAGTTCTTATACCGAAAAATTCAACTTATTTAATGAATGACCCTCGTATATATATATATATATATAAAGAAATATAGTCTTAAAGTGTGCTATATTTATGGGATAAAGTGCTCAATATCAGAGATAGAGCGTGTGTAAATATAAAAATGAACATAGAAGTCAACACTTAAAGGCGACAGTCTGTTTCCTGCTAGTGCAATCGTCAGGCAACTAGTGCTGTTATTTTTCTCGGCTATTTATATATATATATATATATATATATATATATATATATATATATATATATATATATATTATATATTATATATATATAAATAGCCGAGAAAAATAAAAGCATTAGTTGCCTGACGATTGCACTAGCATGAAACAGTCTGTCGCCTCTAAGTGTTGACTTCTATCTTCACTTATATATACATATATATATATATATATATATATATATATATATATATATATATATATATATATATATATATATATATATATATATTAAAAAGGAAAGAACAGTAAGATATAAAATCCGGTGTTCTTATAGATATTTTTATTTTTACACAATAGTGTATATATATATTGTTTTACGTTTACATATATATATTTTAGGAGGTTATGGCCTACCACGACTTCCTATACTTCGTGGCTCTCACCAAACCGTCCATTTACCATTCTCCTAGTCTGTATTGTCATGTGTATATGCTGTGTGTGTGTGCAAGAATATGCATACAATTTATAGAATGTACATTTTATAAACTAGTTTTTCCTTGTTTTTCCTGTTTTCTTTAAAGCTTCCTTACAGTTTCTATGATCTCTCTATAATATGCTTCGCATTCTTTAGTAAAACAGCATTTTCTCTCATTTCATCGATGAGTAGATTGTCCAGAATTCACTGCAAATTAAAATGTAGATATTAAATATCACTCCAACACTGATCAAGTTCATTGGAGTTCGGCTTAACTAACAGTAAACAGAAATAAATCTGGTATGTAGACAATCATTATTCAGTGGTGCGCTGCGAATCCTTAGCGAATGCGGTCCCGTGGTGATATGTCAAGTCTAGAATCTTTTTGGTAGCACGTTCTATTACTCTGCTTTCAAATTTCCACATATTTGAATAAGCAAGAGAATTAAGACAACATTATGACAGATTCATTTAATGGCTTAGTTTGATACCATTATAAGTGATCTAATCTATTGTGTCATTTCTTTCCTATACGACCACATTTCGTATATCGTCCAGAAACATAGTGACATAGTTTGTGCAATAAGCACTCATATTGGCTATACGATTTATGCTCTTCATGAATGACAATCATTATTCTACATAATAAAATTACCTTCATTATATTTATTCAGAATCGCCATTGAAGGTTACGCATGCGTACTGACCTGATTATAACTGTACAGTTCATTTTATAGCGTTCAATATTTATATAAATCCAATGCACAGAATTATTTGCTCGCATTACAAAGTGTATTATCTAACGGAAACACTCTTAATACACCCAAAACATCTTCAGACGACCAGCGTCAGTGGTTCGAGTCTTTCTAAAGCCGATAACCTGACTATGTTTTTTATTCTCCTTGTATGAGAGTGATTTAAAAAAAACATAACGAGGAGACACCATTTC
>OZ038495.1:44332224-44334724 GCA_964036315.1 Acanthosepion esculentum | reverse complement strand
CGGGCGTTTTCGGCTATACATTTAGCCATTATCAAGGATTATATTTCAACTGTTAGAATTAGAAATAGTTTGTTATGTGTATGTTTTATAAAGTGATTCATTTTTTTGTTTCAAAACACGGTCAAGATATTATGTCCATGTTCAAAGTTAATATTATTAAGTGTTGGTTTCTTTATTTTTATAAGTAAGGCTTCCATTATTTTTAGCCTTTTTTTGCAAGTGGATATACATATATATATATATATATATATACATATATATATATATATATATATATATATATATATATATATATATATATATATATATATGTATGTATGTATGTAAGGAAGAAAATATAGTGTTACGGATGTATGCTATATTAATGGCTAATAATCAACCGTATTCCGCATAGAGCGTATGTAAATATAAACGTCAACTTTGATGTCAACACCGAGCTGCGACAGCCTGTTTCTTGCTTAAACGCAATTTTCATGGCCTGAAAATTGGCTACAGTCATGAAAAAAACTATCTCCGCTTGATAGCAATTCTGTATCCACACAGACACACAGTTACATACACACACACACATAAATATATATATATATATATATATATATATATATATATATATATATATATATATATATATATATATATATATATATAAGACAGGATGTGTGTGTGTGTAACGAATTCACGGCCGGAATTTTCTACGGATTTGCACCAAAATCTGCACTTTTGTTCGGTGAACTCCTAAAGGACTAAACGTGTCACAACTTTTTTCCAGTTTCTCAGACATTTTTCAAGAGAGCCCAGCCCCCGACACATGGCACAATGAGGACATATGTCACGGACACATGGCACAGTGGATAAAGGCGTTGGCTAGATCCAGTGACAGGACAGAAAGAGTGTGAGTTCAATACCCGGTTAAGACAGTGGAGAACTTTCAGAGGGAAAATTAACAGGAGATAACTGATAACTGACATCCATTAAACATGGTACGTGGAACTAGAACAGTCTACCCCATTGAGTGAAATAAAGGGTTTAGTTCGACATTCCAACCACCTGAAGAAGGCCGGAGCGTACAACGGCCGAAACGTTGTAATAAATTTGGCGACAAAGATGAGGACAATAGTCCGAATAATGTAAACTATGTTAAACGAATATCTAGCCGGGTTATTTGATTATTAGAATCCGATAAAATAAAATGTGACTCTCCAAATTTGAACACAGTTGGGAAATAACTTAAAATGTGTGAAAGTTATGAATATGGTTAATTAACTGGTTGATATATACTATGATTTATTTATTTATTTAGCAATTTCACAGGTTAATGAGAGAATAATAAAAAGGAAATGTCATTTTTTTTTTACTTCGAAATCATTTCAATGCAGTTTTTTGTAATAATTCTACATTGTTGAGATTTGCAGTGCTATTTATTGTCAGTGTATTGACTAGCTTACTTCATTTAAAATAATACTAATGTCTAGATAGTCAAAGCTAGATGGGACCTCAGTCAGGAGTGTTTAATTTTCGGTCTCTCATGTCATTAACACATTGCTTCCTTTTCGTCCTACTAATTTTGTTCAGTCAGAATGATTCAACGCAACATCCGCTCGATTAGTTGATGTTATATTCGCGAACATCTGTATTCCAATGCTTAACATAACAATTTTACGACTGGAAGATATATCAGGTTAATATATTATGAGGAATAGCAATAATACATAAAGAAAAGCAGTATGAACATCTTTAATTCTTAGTTGAAATATTGGTTTCTTCGAAAATAAATACAAATCTATACAGTATATATATATATATATATCTACATATATCTACATATATATATATATATATATATATATATATGTGTGTGTGTGTGTGTGTGTGTGTGTGTATATATATATTGTTGTGGTGGGATCCACCTAATCTGCATAGGTGACTACCAACTATATAAATAATGGTTGATACCGGAAGACGAGTGAGAAGGAAGTGGAATCACGAGATCCATCTAGAGACTCTGATCGACTGCGACTAGTCAACACATTCTCCAGGAACGTCTTCCCAGAAATATACAGAAATACTATATGTACTTATTGTGTACACTTTCTTGTTATAATACATTCTTGTTCCAAGTACATTTTGTGTTGCATTATTATTCCATGCAATAGGCGAGATTCAACATTGAGTCAAGACTCAACATATATATATATATATATATATATATATATATATATACATATATATATATATATATATATATGTATGTATATATATATATATATATATATATATATATATGTATATATATATATATATATATATATATATATATATATATAGATATATATATATATATGTAAGCAAATGTGTGGATGTAGATCCGACGGTATGATGAAAATGTGGAAAAGACAAAGCAAAATCCGAATATGTGAGTTTACTGTTTTTATTTTGTTTTTGTTTTTGTTATTCTGTCTACGTCAGACGTTTCGGTCAAATAGACCTTCTTCGGGACATG
>OZ038495.1:44267224-44327224 GCA_964036315.1 Acanthosepion esculentum | reverse complement strand
ATTTAGTACACATAAACCTAAACATGCACCCTATATATATATATATATATATATATATATATATATATATATATATATATATATATATATATATATATATATATATATATATATATATAAACGTAACAATACATTCAAACCGAACAAAGGGATAATGCCACTCAGAGTTCACAGGCAAGTATCTACTGGGAAAAATAAACAGATACACTATCCTAAACAGGAAACAAGGGATAAGCCTCTACTCCTGCTACAAAGGTAGCACGTAGTGCGTGCTGGTGGTGATATATCAGTGATTCATGAGGGATAAAATATATAACTAATCATACATACACATTGAGAGAATCCATCACATAAAATAGACAAAACTTGCAGATATTATTTAATGAATTAATGAAAAAATGCTGCCTAAATACTCACAATATATATATATATATATATATATATATATATATATATATATATATATATATATATATATATATATATATATATATATTGAGGCTGAAGATTCTGAACATTATTTGCGGAAGTTCTTATTCATAGAATCCTATTCAGTCCTTCCATATCATCATCATCTATGTTATGTATTTTTAGAACGGGGGAGATCGTGTCTCTCCACAATGTCCTATCTTTCATAGCTCTTACTGATGTATTTCTTTTTTCTTTGTCTCTCACAGTTTTGCTATCCATTTACCCAGGCTTGTTAACATGGTTACTATATGGTCCCCTCCCAGGCTTGATAACATGGTTACTATATGGTCCCCTCTGTTCTTCTTTACTACCATATATCATGTGAGTATAAGATTCTCCATATCTTCATCGTTCATCATGTGCCTGATTCTTAGGGTTACTACCTATTCTCTTGAAACAGGATTGTATATATTTCAATAATGTACATGCTCTTAGAGCACCTCGAGCTAGAGGATTATAAAATAAACGGCACAATTTATGATGATATCTAGTAAATATAACGGTTAACTCTAACAGTTTAAGCTTGTTTCATCGAGGAGGAATCGGTGCCACGAATCAGCGGTTCGTGAGAAGGTGCTGTTCTAGGGGAACTTACGTCTGACCAATGCAATACAAAGGGGATGAAGGTGGGTCTTTACAATATAGAGGTATGTCGGCCTATAGCCTGGAACGTTAAAATTGGTGGAACTAAGGAAAATAGTTCGTCTGAAAACATTCCATGTAAATAACGATATAAAAGTGAGCGGCTTGCGTCGTTTTGTCTGTGGAAAACGTGTTTTAGGGTGGACAGTAATTCATCAGCCACAAGATTGGAAAGTGAGGACTTGGCATCTCCAGCCCGTCTTTGGTAGTAACTCATTTCTTTATGAAAAGAAACAATTCCCTGTTGATATAATCATTCCCCTTAAACATTTTTGGATATTGATTTGTATCTGTCTACAATGAAATGACAGATACTATGGTGAAAATTTCATTATCACCTATATTAAAAGGTGTCATTTTATATTTTATACTAAATACTTCTATTCTAAACTGTACTAAATGATATATTTTATACCGAATACTATACTGTACAAAATAAATTATACTGTACTAATGTATACTATAATATACTCGATTTTATATCCTATACGCATTTTTATTTGACTTCGTTTAATTAATTTAATTCTGAAGAAGATTTACTATTTTTTATTAGGTTGGTGCAAAAATAATGTCGTTTACTCACATGAAGTTGAACGTCAAAAAACGACATTATTTTTGCACCAACCTAATACTTCAGTTTTGTTGCTTATATATCTACTTATATATTTACTTATATTTATATAATTATACTCACTCGTACAGACAGGGATCGGTGCAGGAAAGTTGGGATGAAGTAGATGAGCCAAGTTAAGTTTAACATATGTCGACTAATAACTAAAATATTTCACTCCGGTATTTCACCATTCAGCCACCGACATTATATGCGAGAAAACTTGTGTCTGAAACTTAATCCTTATATTTTCGCATGCGACATCTGGAAGACTGGTCAATCTCTTATAGGGTGGTTGTATACTCTACCAATCAAAAAAATTTGGTAACCCTAAAACAATTTTCATCCTAAAAGTGCTATTTTTAATGAAACAAGTTAATTAAGCACAACAGTGGTTTTATTTATTATACTGAATACAAGTCTTCCTCAGTAACTTTGCTCTTAGTATAACTAAATATCTTCTGAAAAATTGATTTGAATGCGTTTTTCTTCTTTAGTACTGAGCAGGAATTAAACGTTTTCCAAAATTTACATTATATAACCACTTCAACTTACATTAGACTATATTGTGTTGAATTACTGATTGCTAGATATTACCTGTTTTACCTAAGCTACCAATTTAACTTACCCAGTAATGAAATCTGTCATTCTTATTTTGTTTAAATCTAAACCTAAGTTTTGCAACTTTCTTCTGAATCAATTTCTTTTTTCAGCAATATGCCAAAAACAAGTTAACTTACACTTGCACAAAGACGAGCTATCATTACTTTAAAAAAAGAAGGATAATTTTTTAACGCACCAAATACTTTTGACTAGTAGTGTATATAAGTTCGTGTATTGTAATTCTCTTCCAGGTTTGGAAAACAGGATAAATATATGAAGTTGCAAAATTCGGCACCGGGAAATAAACTCAAGTCAAACTTTCACCTGCCTCTCGTGGTCTGCTATGGAATTCATTGCAAGCCCAACTTCGGCATGATACAGAGAGAGGCAAACGTTACAACTTTCATAATACGGCTGCGGCAGTTTGCTATAATTTTAAAAAAAATCACGGTTTGCTTGGCTGAAGCTGCAAGTTGCTAAGAATGTATTGAGTATTGAATATATGAAGGCAATTATAATATGCTAACTCGGCTTTCTAAAATATTTAACGCGGCCTGTGGCCAATAATTTTCCTAAGTTGTGGTGACGATGACGCAGAACACACCAGTCGAATAAATATATAGGATGGATTTCGCTACGTTATTAATAATCTCCGATACAATATCACAAAATATTAGTCCACATTGAGACTTGCATACTGACATTTGCTGAATTTAGCTCATTTGGAACAAGACCAGTAGCCAAAGTAGGGATGAACCAAATTACATTAATAATGGTATGGCTGGAAAAAACATTTACTCCCGGCGAAATAAGCGGCGATAATATCTTCTGGTCACACTGTAACACATTAATATATATCGTGAGCTCGTAGTTAAATAAATAGTAATAAATAACTGATGCGTAGCTGAATAGCAGTTAATAAAGGAAGAGATATATTCATTTTTATACGTGTTAACACGCAGTCCGAAGAGGTATTTTTAAGTTAAAAAAAACTCATATCAGTGCTTATATTTTACGCTATAAACTCTAATATAAAGAAGTTTTAAAGCCCAGTATGTGAAAAATAAAATTCTTCTACACTTTTATGTGTGGACTTTGCGATGTGATATACATATGAAGGTATAGGTAAAGAAGTATTGTAGCTGTGGCAATCAATTCGTATCAGACACGGGACTTGCAAACGATGGAATAACGTTTGAATCATTGATAAAGAAAAGCCATATATTTTCGATGAAGAGAAAATTACATTCACTCAAATCCAATGGTGGAATCATCTTGAAAACTTAATAACTTCACCTCAAAGGGGCCTCTGTGATTTCAAAAGTGATACTGATCATTTCCTATAAATATCTAATTTTGTAGACTCACATTTCCTCATAACAATTTTTATCCTTATATTAAAAAGATGATAATGTCCCCACTGGCAAATTCCAAAATAATATTTTGGAAGTCCTATACATGATATTTAGTGAAACGAAAATGCTATTTCTATATTGTCTATTCTTCAGCTTGAACACTGCTAGTAAATTTAAACCATTGTTTATCAAGGCTAATGCACATTATACAGTAGATGTCAGAACCTGTCTTCAATGGTCAGAACTTCAAGATAAGAGATCATAAGTTGTAAGACTAAAATAAAACCAACTGGAAATTTTCAGAAATTATAAACAAATATTCACTGTAGGCAACAATAGCAATACAAAACATCGCGACACCAAAATTATTTCATCGTGCAGTGACTGAAGGAACTTGTTTGAGTGACATTTTGGATGCTAGCTATCAGGCGGCATTTAAGCTAGATTTTGTGGAGGCCTCTTGATTGCACCTTCAGTTTGTCCAGGAGTTTGGGTCCCTACGTCTTTGCATATTCTTAGCAATGGAAGCTCTCCTGATTGTCGTTCCATCTGGATTTTCATTTACAGGGAACTTTATTATCCACGTTGCAACCTTGGCTCTTTTGATTGAAATCAGCCTCTCTCTTGTCGGAAATTTCTTTTTGGGACTCATACTGCTATCGTATGCGATAGGCAACAATAGACTACAGAAGATCTCAAAATTAATCGCTGAATTTAAATATCGCATTAATATTTATGCTTACCTTTTAAAAGTTCAACGATAATTCTTCTGTCGACACTTAATTTAAAGAAAACTTGATGTACGTGGGTACTTATTTTCCGTAAAAGCGATTTTTATTTCATGGGTGACTTTCGCTGGATTTCGCAATTAATTTTAATTATTCCCAAAATTATTTTCAAAGTTATAAAAATTGTTATTGTACAAAAATTTTCGTGGCCAAAAATCACCTAAAAATTCTGTGGGTCCGGATACGACCGGGAATGGTTTTAATTTGCTCACGGTTGTTGAGCTACGGCCTCCAGGAGCAAATTTTAAAGGGCGTGACACACTGGAATTCGCATTTATTTATATATTTATAGATTTATTTATAGATTTATTTATATAGATGAAATATTTTACGCATGTTGACTATTTTTTATTTTGTTGCAATTTACCGGACAGTGATTCATTAAAAATACAATTTTGCAAACGCTCCTGGAAGCAGGATAGCATATCTTGGAGACCGTAATTCTTTAGACTTCTCTTGGTTTTTCCATTGTTTTACTCATCGATTTTCCTTTACGAAATGATTGGTGCGTTTCTTAAAAGGGATCTCAAACTGTCAAATACATTTCCTCTGGTTTGTTTTCGTTTATGGAGGTGTCAGCTTTCGGCTATAACAAGGCTTTTTGTGTTGGATAAAAGTACCGTTACTTACTCTCTAGTTATTTAGTGCTTTGAAATATTTCTCTAAAAATAAAATACGAATTAGTACCAACAATCTTTGGATCATAAATATATAACTATTAAATGTCCGATGTTTTTTTTTATAAACTTTTCACTCAAAACAAGCCTCAAGAGCAAATCAAGGTAGATTATTACTGAATGAGTTTTATCTTTTTGTATGTCAGTAAAAGAAGAAAGTAATCGCATAATATTAGGATGTGTAGGATAGATATCTGATGACCCTAAACTTAAAGACTGTATTAATTGGGAAAACATCCTCTCAGAATTCTGTTATAAATGTAAATTTTTTTTGGAAAAAATGGGATCTGATCGGAACATCCTCCTGTCCAAAGGAATACAAAAATAATTATGGGTATTATATCCTATGTAAGTTGGCATAATTGGTCCTCCTTTAGGAAAAAATTAAAACTACATAGTTTAGGTTAGTTCGCTCAATTTTCTTTTATAAGCATCTCACACCAATCAAGGCGGGAATACCACTGATACGCAAGGGGTTACAGAGAGTGAAAGTAAGATAAAAAACTGGGTACGGGGGAGATTCAGGAAAGGATAAAAAGAACGAGGATCGAGGCATCAGAAGATGTCGATTGAAATTACATTCAAATTTTCAAAGATTATAGTTATCAGGGAACCAGTTAAGAGGAAGAGAGTTCTACTTTCGGGAAGTGCGATAGGAGAAGCTATTGAAGTAGAATAGTTATATTTAACTGTTTCGACAGTAAAATGGTGTGCATGCGATGTCAAACTATTAGCACGCTTAAATTTATATGCTCGGGGCACCAGTGAAAATATTTCGTCAGAGCAGTTGTCATGAAAATATTTATTGAAAACAGACGGAATCCACATTACAGCTGCGAGAAAGTAAGCGCATAATATTAGGATATGTAGGATAGATATGTAGCTCGTCAAGTCAAGACCGATCATATTGCATATCTCTCTTTGGATTTTGTCGTAAACCTCGAGATTAACAGCGGGGGAAACAGATCATATATGACAACAACAGTATTCAATGCATGCACGAAATGTCCATTTATAGATGTGAAGAAAAGACTCAGACAAGAAAAAACTTCTGGCGCGACACAGAGAACCAACTTTCCTTGCGCTAGATGCAGCTATTATTAACTGATGATTTACTGGTAGATGATTCTAATTACAATATTATAATCAATGATGTGTGTATAATTGGAATATGTTTATTTTAGTTTTACCTATGTTCTACGAGCTATTTCCATATTAGGCATTCATTGACCGAGCAGGCAGCACTGGCGCTTCAAATTAATTTTAACTCTCTACTAAAATAGTTATTCAGGTAAATCAGTTCCACACGTCCAGTAACTATTATGGATCCTTCCATATAACATCAGGACGACTTTCAAAAATGGTTCAACACTTTACAGACACCTCTTCTGAGTAAGACCCTCCATAAAGGAGAACATGATTAATAGCTGTGTGTACGCCATCCCATGCAGCTGAAATATAAAGGAGAAAGAGTTTCCAATTGTTTTTTACACTATATATAACCGTATAAAGTATAGTGTAACTTATTTTGTGAAGAATAATATCGATACACAAAAGTCTAACATATTTGACTCTATCTATCTATCTATCTATCTATCTATCTATCTCTCTCTCTCTCTCTCTCTCTCTCTCTCTATATATATATATATATATATATATATATATATATATATATATATATATATATATATAAATATAAAAGTGGACATGGAAGTCAACACTTAGAGGCGACAGTCTGTTTCATGCTAGTGCAATCGTCAGGCGACTCGCCTGACGATTGCACTAGCATGAAACAGACTGTCGCCTCTAAGTGCTGACTTCCATGTCCACTTTTATATTTACACACGCTCTATCTCTGATATTGAGCACTTTACCCCATAAATATAGCACACTTTAAGACTATATTTCTGCATATATATATATATATATATATATATATATATATATATATATATATATATATATATATATATATATATATATATTCGTCACCGAGGCGCGTTGGAACAGTTGGTATGGTGTTTGCTTGACAACCTAACTGTCAGGGTTGCAATTCTTGGTAGTGGATGCGCACTGCTGATGAGTCCCAAATATAGTGCTTTCTGCATTCTGTTGAGGTTTCAGACTCGATGAATTACTTAAATATAATTATCAAATTCTCCTAATATTTCACACACTCACACACACACACACACACACACACACACACACACACACACACACACACACACACACACATATATATATATATATATATATATGAATGCATATTCGGGTGGATCAAGCTGCAAATATCGCAGTTTATCTAACTGATATATGTAGAAATATTTGTAGATAATTTTGATGGATGAAAATATCACTGATAATTGGAAACAAATTCTACATTGTTTCACCTTAAATACATCATTGTCAAAAAGCCTTATGCATTTGATGTAAACATCAAACTGTTTTCAGATGAAATATCTTTATACGGAATACAGCATGTTCCGTTAGATGAATATGATTATTGAAACGTCAGGTTAATAAGATAATTTCGCTAGAAAAATATATTCGGCAATTGTTCTTGTCAAAATAAAATTAGTTATCCCGGCCCGAAGATTGTTTAATAAAATAAGTTTTGGCTGCCTGGGGACGTAAATATTTTTTCCAAAGTCTAAATATAAAACATAATCATATGTATTGCCTGATTTTCATATTTTAAATAGAAATAATAGAATTATGTGAAATATTGTAAAATTCATAGTAAAGAAATTATTAAAAACGGTATAAATTCTAAATATTCTATTAAAATGTTTTCATTCTATAAAAGCAAGTTAAATCTAGGAAGCAATCTGTTTTCTTTTATCCAAAAACCTTGCAATATGAGACTTACTTCTGTTTAAAAATACTTGACATATGTATAAAGTGCGATGGGTAAATTGTCACCATTATATATTATTTTAATTTTGCACATACGCTTTGTTTTTGTTTATTTTTGTTTATTTTATCGAGTGCACAGTATAATAGGGTCAGTTGGGCTCCGTCTGTGAAAAAAGAAGATCATGACGCAATTCAGTCTTCCATAAAGGGCCTGCTGTACTTGCTGGACGTTCATGCCGGAAGCTCCAAAAGGAACATTTCAAAATGTTTGGATGTCAATCTGAGGACAGGGCAGAGGATTTGTAGACGAGTCTAATGGTTATTTTGAATGTGTTTGGCGTGCTCACTGGTGATTGTGACGTTATGTCTCTATTCATCTTCCCACAAAACCTCAGAGTCAACGCAAGAGACGCAGGTGGCTGCTGGAAGGCCCTATATCTGGCAACAGGACTCTGCACCATGTCACAAAAACAGGAGAGCCAATTCATTGCTACCAGACAATTTCTGCGACCATTTCCCTCCTTACATCTGGCCACATAACTACCCAGACTGCAACCACTTTGATTATTATGTGTAGGGCCCTTTTGTGCGAGAGACCAACAAAACTCTTTGTAACACCAAAGATTAACTGAAGACAAGTATTATGTCAGCATTTACCAACTTATACATGGACACCGTCCAGAAGATGTGCAGGAGTTTCTGGAGAGGTCTCGTGGTCGTGGCTGAAGACAATTGCTATTTCATGGAATAAATTTACTCTTTAATATTTAGTGATATCTCTGTGTAATCTTGGTAAATGTATCTGTTAAAATGTCAGTGTTATTTTCATTTTTGCTTAATTTAGACAACAATTTATCCGTCGTACACTCTTTTTTAATGTGACACGAATTTTGGATGGGATTATGCTTATGCATTTTATTAATTTCTAACAAAGAGATAGATTATGTAAATCTCATTGTAAGTGATCTTATTTTGAAATAGTGTTAAATAAACCATTAACGTAAAATATCCGATGCTGGCCCAGTTCTGGTCTATTGCAAGAGATAATAATGGTTGCATCTGCATCACAGATATAGTTTTGCTTTTAAAACAGTTTTGATAAGATATTATTATCATTTCCTGTTTATATTATGTGAGATTGTAGGGAGTAAATATTTGGCAACGCGTTCACAATGATACAGTAAATAACATAAAGAAAACAGATAAAGTATTAATCCAAAATGTTTTATTTCACAATGTGTTGAGATTTTTTGCAGCAATTGTTTTATGTTCGTACTTTAATTTCTGTTGTAGCATACTTCCGGACGATAATGTGTATGTCCCAATTTATATAACAGTAGTAAATACTGTATGTTGGTCTGCAGTTCGATATTCGTCTCCAGCAGAAATGCTGAAACTCTCTGCCTCCGGGCAGAGAGGCTCTACAGATGAGGCTATGTTGAAGGGCAGAGTCTCGTCTCGAGAAAGAGCTACGGGGTCTAGGGGAATTTTCATCCGAGCCTACCCAAAAATTAATTCAATCTTGTGCCACATCTGACGGCGTGAGGCGGTTGGTAGATATCCTGCAGTTGGAGATTCATTGTGAAATTCACTTGACTCACTTCTAGGAATTGACTACTTCTACTACGAGCTGCTGGCGAATCTTATATGTGTTGTTCTTGTCGTGGGTATTATCGTTCATTACCAACCTCCCCGTGATTATTCTATTCACTAGCCTTCCCTAGGTTACAACAGTTTCTTATGAAGACAATTTCGTACAACAGAAAATAGAATGGATACAAGAATATTTCGTAATGGCTTTACATACTACATTGCCCTCAACTAAAAAATGACTGCTACTCGTGCTATCACCCAGAATGGCTAATTGATTCTAAATTGTGTTATTTGTTGAATATATTTTTTATAACTTAATAGCACCACATACTTAAAACTTGATATTTGCTGAGTGATATTCAGCGACAAGTTTTAAATGTTGTGTAATTTCTATCTTTTTCCATAAATTATATGTTGAGTAAATTATATTTTACTTTGTAATCTACTCAGGAGGGACATCATATCTTATTAATAATTTGCAATAAAACAGCGATTATATTTAATCTAAAACGGATTAATTAGCTTTTTTATAATAATGTTCGCACAATACAAAACCCAAAATCGACTCATTGTGGTCAGTTAATATATGGTGTTGTATTAGCGTAAGACAAAAACAAATACAGTTTATAAAGGAAAATAATAAGGAAATAACGGTTAACACTGGGTTTAAAGAGGTTAAGATTGTATTGTTCGGGAAAACATCCAGCCGGGAGTCTGTTGCAAAAAGCAGCAGCTTTTGGGAAGATCTCTCCGAGAGGATGATACTTCTTACTAATGGAATATGAAAAGAATGGGGATGATTAAACCTCGTGCATGTAGAATGGCGTATTCTAGCTCTAATGGTCCGGACTGTTGGACCGAAGGAATGGATCTCGCAAGAATATTTGCCAAGGAAAACGCGATAATGTAGCGAGAGGCTTGCAATTCTTCATCTGTAAGAATGGTCCTCGTCCTGCCTCTCCTTGACATAAACTCATTAAGAAGGTTATTCGCTATTTCCCTTGTCCTTCTCTCATATCCTCTGAGAATTCCTCACGTCCCATCTTCTCGTTTGTATCCAAGTAATTTCAATTGCCTCTTACTGGTGGTAATTATAAGCGTCTCTTTCCTTCCCATTATCCTTAAAACGCCTTCGTTGCTCACGGCTTCTTTCCATGGGATTCCGAAGATTCTATGTAGAAGCACGTTATTATTCATTCAAATATCCTCTTAATCATGATGAAATTGCCTGTCCTACATTGATATAACAGAAAGATTTGTGTAACAGCAAAATTGTTCAAATTGTGTAACAGCAAAATTGGCCGATTGTTAAATTAAGTTCTGAACCGTTGTATCTTAAAAATGAGTTAAAATATCTTACTAGAATTTTTTATAACAATATTGGACTCTACTTTGAGTAATAAGAAAGTATAATTCTCTCCAAGCTTAACAGAAGAACCGTGATGAAATCGATCATAAACGAAAATGACAGGTTCAGCATTAATTAATCATAGTTAAGCTTTAAGAAATTATTCAAGATGTACTTCACCTACTCTAACCTTCTGTCCTGGAATAACAAGATACCACAGGAATTTCACGTACGATTTCATTTTTAAGTCTTTTTCACTGTTCTTTGAACTGTCATAGGTGTCATTGTTCTCTCTAATGTGCCAAAAATCTTATGAGTTGAATACTTTCTAAATGATCTATTTAGTTCTAAATTGAAAGGATGATCCCTCTTTCTGTTGTGACCTCCTGATCCAGTTTTCCTCTCTACTGTTCCCTCTTTTTTTAAAAACTTATTCACCTTTATCTGGATGGTTCTTGAATGATTTGAAGATGGAAACCAGAATATGAATGTTGGTACCATTACTGAATGCCCGAATGATTTTCTCCTCAGACCATTGCTTAGTTTCGAAGACAATGGACACTATCTAGCTGAAAAAGGTTTTCAGATATTCTTAAGAAACCTTGTATCAAGTTGGCTAAACGTCATATCAGAAAACCAGGATGATGTTTACCTTTTTTTAGATATTAAACATTTAGTGTGATGGAAAATAATGCTGTTACACTATTTGGCCTATTTTGCTGTTACACCTGGTATAGGAGTAATATTATAAAGACTTCAACGCGCTTTTTATACTTTCCAACTTAATGTCCATATATCTTAATACTAGACTCTGGAAGCATCTTTCAATATTCCAATGCCCATTTGGATCTCTGCGTCTTATTACCGACGTTGCAACGAGAATAAATCATACTATTTAATTCTGTACTCTGTAATATATGATTTCTGATAATATAAATACGTTCAATTTGCTAAGATGATATTGGTCGTGGCTTCAAGTAATGTAATGATTGTATGAAACTCTCACCTCACTATTATTTCGTAAAACAAAACAACTTGATTCAATTATACTATAATTTTGAGAATGTACATCGTATTACTATAATGGATAATATTATATATTATAACTTATATAATACTAATATATTTTCCATGCAACTATACTTTGTTAAATAATATTATAGTTTAGGGTTGCATAGTTTTATTTAAGGACACATCAATGAAATGGCCAGAAGACAAATTTACACTATAACGGCACGAATATTATATACAAAAATGAATATGCAATCATTTGTTTCCCAGCTTATTGAATCATGCTAATTCAAAGTGAAATGCGCTTTGTAAGGTTTAAGAAGATAACACGTAACTAGATAGGTCGAAGGCAACATGAATCAGAACAGGCAATATGCTGACGGCACAACTTATATAGCTGTCAGTAAGATACGAATAAACGGAGATACGGAACTGTGAGATCTGTCCCAGCCACGATGTGTATGTTAGAAACTGGGATCCATTTAAAGAATCAAATTAATACGGTTAAGATGAAAAATACAGGAAACATTCGAAACGTTCCAAATGGAATGGGAACCGAGTGACGCTCAGTGCTTTTCAGGTAATTACAATATTGACTGCAATTTATTTGTTTTATCGGCAAATTCACACACATACATACGCATAAATGACGAAATATAACGAAATGGATTAAGACCGACAGTTATTAATATATTTTATGTTTATACGTTACTTTTTATAGATACAATTTATTTAAGTACATGCTGTGTTTTTAATTAAAATGTATTAATTACTGGCTTGAATGTTCGAGAAAACAGTATTAATTACTGGTTTGAATGTTCGAGAAATTTCGTAGACAATATGGGGTCTCCGACAGCAACCGAACCGTTTAATTTAGAGGTGAAATCTAACATAGGGAAGCTTGATAAACACTTCCATAAGAGTTCTATGTCACACAAGATGTTTAGAAACACAGTAAAATTAAATTACAGCTGTACTCGCGTATTGGGTGCTACAATGAAAAGACAAAACGCCAAGAACTTCAAGGATAACGTGCAGCAAAGTATGGCGAATAGTGAGAAGTTTAATTGTAGGGATAAAAATAAATGTCCACTGGATGGTGTTTGTAAAATTGAAGAAGTGGTTTACAAAGTGGAAGTGAAGGAGGGAAATGGGCAGAGCACGTTATATGTGGAGCGGACTGAAGGTACTTTAAAAATAGATGGTACAATCGCAAGTCATCATTCAAGATAGAAAGCCATAGGAATTGTAACAGACTGGCCAGACATGTGTGGGAATGAAAGGATAGAAATAACAGCCAAAGACTAATATCAACTCAAGCATACTTCGGAGGGCCAATCCTTACAGTAATGGTACTGATGCTGGACAGAAAGAATTATATATATATAAATGATTCAAACGAAAAACAAATACTGAAGTTAATTATATGGCAAGAATCACTCTCGCAAACAATATTTAATAATAAAATACAATCAACTTCGAATCCGTTAATGAATGGTATGATCGTTGTTTATAAATTCCGGTTTTATCAGGTCTTATTTTTTCTACTAGCCGGGATTTCAGTCCTTTCGAACGACCATCATCAGCTCCAAAATTATTCTTACATTTAACAATATCTCATTGCTAAAAAAAAAAACACTCTTTCGGACTGCACTATCTTTCGATGTCGCATTACTACCTAGAATTTAACAAAAACACACTGAAATGTCTACCTGATGATGGTCGTTCGAAACAACTGAAAGCCCGGCTAGTAGAAAAATAAGACCTGATAAAACCGGAATTTATAAACAAGGATCATACCATTCATTAACGGATTCGAAGTTGATAGTATTTTATTATTAAATATTGTTTGCGAGAGTGATTCTTGCCATATAATTAGCTTTAGTATTTGTTTTTCGTTTGAATGATTTCCGTTATATATATATATATATATATATATATATATATATATATATATATATATATATATAAAACAAGAAAGAACTATATTGGGAAAAATGTATGTTGTGGAGGAAAAAGTTTACTTATGACGCGTTTCGTCCTTCCGGACTGGAATGGAGAAAATCTGTTTTGTTTAAAACACTACATATGCGCACGAACAAGGGATGCGGGAAATTTTAGAAATATTTTTATAAACCTAGTCGATTTCATTTAGATTTTTTTCCTTTTTCTGTCCACCACTACTCTATCCGACACTTTGATAATAGAAGATCAGTCAGGAACGGTGAAATGTTTTAAGAGTCAGGGCGCAAATTTACTGTAGATGACCGTGCGATCAAATCACTCTCTTGACATTTACATCGTAGACAATTGTTTCTCATTTGACCAGAGGAGCATTTTTTATGTCAGAATTGCAATGCCATCTACTGTAAATTTACGCCCTGGAGCAAATAGCGTAAAATACTAAGTTTACATGGATTGCTGAGAGAAAAGTATTTGAAGTGCTCCGTACACGGTTAAAGACCGATGATACATTTGGCAAATAATTTTTACATTGGTTTCATCGCTCGTCGAGTTGAACGGAACCGAATCTTTCACAAGATTTCAGACACTTTTCTCTTATTGATTTAATTGGTTCCATATTTATATGAAAACGTATTTTGAATAGGCTCGCTACTTTATTTTCTTTCTTCTTTAATTAACAGATAATTTCTGTGAAGACGAGGTTTTCATTGGTCCAGAAATAATTTTACATAGGCTCACAAATTCATTTCGTCCTTCTTTTCAGTGCAGCGGTTAATTTCTGTGAAGACAAGGTTTTCATTGGTCCAAAGGAAATTTCACATAGGCTGGCGAATTTATTTGCATTTCTTTCCTCAGCAATATCGAATTGGAAAGGAGTGGGTGAGATGAGTTATTATTATTTCGCATTCACTACAAAGACAGTATATAATGATTGATAGTGCAATTCTATTTTTGATGTTAAAATTGGCTCGAAAGCATGGAGTCGGAAATGATCTGAACAAGAGAGAATTGTCTGTAAAGGAACTGTTAGCATATAATTGATGGTTACATCTAGTCAATATAACTATGAATAAATGAAACATTTCCCCCATTCTGGTACGCTGATTAAATTAATAAATTCTAGTCACCATACTGAAGAGATAAAAAAATTGCCATGAAAGTACTAACAGAAAAGGCATAGGGAAGCTACATTACGGCGGTATGGATGAGACTAAAACTGAGACGCCATATCAAGACCAATAATATTGCTGATACATCTGTTATCAAGAATTTCTAAATATAGACTAGAAGCACCGGAGTATATGTAACAGCAATATTCTAATTTCAATATTTTTTCTGTGTATCCTGATGTATATTTAGTATTAATACTATCATTACAGACGTGGAGTAATGGATAGCGGCTTGGATTGAGGAATCGGAGAGCGGATTCCGAATTATAGTCACATTCATTAAATTCGCTTACGTGCTAATACCCTTGGGAACGGTATTAATCCTCTTCTCCCACCAGGTAATTAGCAGGACAGACCAGGTTCTATTGGCAACTGGTCTACTGCAGAAAAAATGTCAACCTACTGCGGGGAAAAACTGACTCATCAATCATGTATCAAAAGATATATGATCGCCTAAGCGAGTATCACATAATTGACTATCATTATAAAAATAGATATCTACAATTTTATAATAATTTCTATATCGGCGCTAGCACAGTTAGTTTCGAGAGTGATTGCATTCATTCGTTTGCTTATTTAAAAATTAATAAATACATATAAAAGATTTATATACGTCACTGGTTTCATTTATATTGCTGTATAATATGTGAAGTATATATCGAAATGTGCACACATCTACGTACATACATACAGATAGATAGATAGATAGATAAACAGACAGATAGAAACCGTCTACAGTTATACACTTAGATGAATTTGAGAGAAAATGTATAGTTATTCAGTAAGTAGATATTATATTACAAGGTCGCGATAATATAGATATATATATATGCGTGTGTGTGTCCGTACGTCTACGTCTTTCATATGTTTTCATTTTTGAAATTTTATGTACATAATGCGACCTTGTAATTGAATAAGTACTTACAGAACTTTTCTTTTCTCTTTCAGTCTATTTGAATGTATGTTTTTTATGTCTCTCCATTATATATATATATATATATATATATATATATATATATATATATATGCGCGCGTGTGTGTGTGGGGGGTACATTTTTGAAACTGAAGCACTTGGTCAATTACTTTCCATTTTATTTATTGATTTCCAGTCAAAAAAAAGAACAATGCAAAAGAAAATAATTCTTTATTTAATTTCTACAAATGCACGGAGTAATTTTAAAACTCTAATGGAAATCACATGAATTCGTTTCACTTATACTTTCTCCGGTGTGAATTCCCATTTTTGCCATTACTCGATTCGTACTGCTCATTAATCAATACTATTTCATTTCCCTTCTTTCAATTTTACTTGTCTCTTTTTTTATTTCTTAGTTAATTTTCATCACGTTACTCTCATAGAATATATATATATATATATATATATATATATATATATATATATATATATATATATATATATTGAGAGAGCGAGAGAGAGAAAAAGTGTGAGAAATACATCCCACATAACATGGTAAGACATCAGTGGTAATGTTGTCTTCATCTAACTGATGTTTCACCATTATGTCGGAAATATTTCTGACGTGACCTACATACATATATATATATATATATATATATATATATATATATATATATTTCTGACGTGACCTATATACATATATATATATATATATATATATATATATATATATATATATATATATATATATATATGTATATAGGTCACGTCAGAAATACTTCCGACATAATGGTACAACATCAGTTAGATGAAGACACCATTACCACTGGTCTTACCATTTTGTGTGGGATGTATTTCTGACACTTTCTCTCTCTCTCTCTCTCTCTCTCTCTCTCTCTATCTATCTATCTATCTATCTATCTCTGTCAATATATATATATATATATATATATATATATATATATATATGAGGGGTGCTGAAAAACTCAGTGTTCGACCTTCTTCCCAAAGATCTGTACAAATGGCAAAATATCATAATTTCTTTGTAAAGTCAATTACATTTTCATTACCATCTCTTAGATTCTGTATTCTCTACTTTCACACACTCACACAAACTTATCTACAGCCTCTTTCCTTTTAACATACATGTGTGATATTTCATATGGCTATGATGATGATAAGATAAAAACAGTACTGCTTTGTCGAGAGGCATATGGAATATCAAAGATCAAATATACCTCTGAGTAGAAAATGGTCTATAATTTAAGGAAAATAGGGGTTAAATTTTGCCGATTTTTGTAGAATAACAGATTAGGTACTGTAATATTAAAAGATTCCAACAGCTCAAGATCTTGTACGGAAAACCTGACTGAAAGGAGTGGGAAATAATATGGAAAAAATGGAAAGCCTATCCAATGTATATAATCTCGCTACCACTGACATATATTAAAATGGCAAATAGCATTTAATGCAATAACTTAGACACTTATCTGAAAAATGATCATCTCGAAGAGGGTATGTTATCTGCAACTGATATCTATCTATCTATCTATCTACATATATATATATAGTCATATGTCAATAAGAACGGTCGAAGTCCAGCCTTGCTAGTTTATTAGTTTTTTAGCAATGTCGCGGTGCGTAGCACGACGCTTTCAAGGTGGCGGCCTGTTTCACCTAGAATCATGTCGGCAACAGCAAGTTGGAGCCGATATGATGCGAAACCCGAAATCGGCGATGAGAACAGTGCATCACTGAAGACCACCCTTGATGCATCTAAAATGTATGATTTACCTATGTGTAATATATATATATATATATATATATATATATATATATATATATATATATATATATATATATATATATATATATATATATATATATATAATTCTTAAAATTGGGAACATTTTATTAAACAAAATTATCGTCTCAATTTAAAATAGAAATGTTAAGGTAACTTACGCCCGAAGAATAATCGTCGGAATAAGAAAAACTACCGAAAGGAACAAACCTCGCAATAGAATTAAAAGGCGGGGTGGGGGGAATTTAAAGTTGCCAAGAAGAGAGAAAAGAGTCGCCGAAGAATGCCAGATTATGGTTCAGCTCTCTCTTTTCCTACACAGAGTCGGACGAGATGTGTTGATAACAACTGCCTCCAAGACGTTAAGATGGTATTACGCCCGAACTCCATGCAGCACAGAGAAGAATTTCGCTGAATAATTGGCGCCACAAGTCACAGAACTCAATGAATTCTCCTCGATGGAAGACACATGCGCCTGTGAATGCCCGGATACTAATGCAGCATATCTGCGTATTAATTCAGACACGTGCTGCGCAATCCGCACCTCCAGCCGTTGGATAGTCTAACCCAGGTAGTTGGCATTACGCCGACACTTTAAACGTTAAAAAATAGAACTTTGTTGATTGTTGAGTAAGACATCCAGACGAAATGATGTGAAAGCACTCCTAGTAGAAATGTCGTTCCTTTATACTACAGAATTGAAGCAGTGTATGGCAGTTAAGGAGATCTTATCAGCGCACGATTGACTATAAGAACCAAATTGAAGGTAATCTCATGTAGACAGGACACTTCGGTGGACCAAATGTTTTAATTTCATTGAACTTAGAAATTTAAAGTCTAATGTTTCCGGATAGCCATTGGCGAGGAATGTAATGATCATTTTCCTAAGTTCGACATCAAGTTTGCACTCCGAAAATAACATCAATGCACGATGAGTATTTTGTTAAGGTCAATTTTCAAACGAGTTCCAACTGAGATACAGCCCAGTAAAAGTGAGGAAAGAAGGAGTTCTCTCAACCAGCACGCCCAGGAAAAGTAACATATTATTGCCCTCCTACTCCATCGTAAATTTTAAGGAGGGCTGGAGACCATTTAGATTTTGAAAAAAACCTATCTGCCTCGTTGTGATGTTAAAGAAATAAAAGTGTCATCAACATAACGGAAATATTCGTATGGATTAGGTACCTGATCAAGCTATTGCCTCTCATGAAATCCTACAAAAATATTTACCTGACTGTTCCCAAATGTCTACTCATGGACACATTTGTGACCCATGTTATTATCAATGTTGATAGTGACAGAACTTGTAGCCATCTACATCAGCCCGACAAAGACACTCTCAGGAAAAGATGGAAGCTTTTCAATGGTCACGATACAAAAAATAAATGTCAATAGTCTCAAGAGTGACAGTCGTGAACAGACTACAAATACCAAAGGACACGAGAAACTAAGTGCCAACAGTACGCTGCAATTTGCATATATCAGAAGCAAAAATGAACCAGTCTGGAAAATACAATATTCAGAATACTACTGCAAAACAGGATCAAGAACTTCAACAAACGATTTGGCCAACTCATGCTGGATAGAGTCACCATAGTCAAAATAGGTCGATGTGGAAACATTCATTTTCTGAACCTTAAGCAAACCATATATCCTAGGACGCTGCGAGTCAACAGACCGAATTCTATCATATACACCCTTAGAGAGGAACTCTTAAATTCAAGCAATCTCTTCCGAGATTTAACTTCCGGATGTGTGGTGTCATCAAGTGATGTATCACTTAATTTCCGACATTTACTAGTGTTGTCCAATATAGACAAAATTTTGTTTATATAATCCGAATATTCCATATATATATATATATATATATATATATATATATATATATATATATATATATATATATATATATATATATATGAAATATTTCTCGGAGTTAACCTATAGAAAAAGTCAATAGGAAAACATATCTGTCAATTTAGTATTACGTTTAAATTCATACTGTGGGGGTACCATGGAGGACGACTCATTAGAGAAACTGCCATGAAAACGATTATACAAAAGACTGCTGGAAAGCACATCATAGCGGTAGGGTAGTGGCTAAGGTCGAGATGCCAGGTTAGAATAAATAACATTACATACCCTTCTTTGAATTTTGTCAAGTATTTCGTGAAGTTTAGCAGGAGCACCAGACTAGATATGTCAGTTTATAGACTTATAAATATGCAGGATGGATTAATCACTACTTATCGCATCATACCTAGCCATTGAATTAATATTATCATCAATGTTAATGGAAAAAGTTAGATACACAATATAAAATGTGTTTCTCTGCTGGTGTTAAAATTTACAAAGGATTTATTGTCCTAGTTAACAATTGATTGGAACTAATTTTCGAGGTTAGTTGCCCGTTTTACTTTGTTGGTACTATCGAACTTACAGTTAAGACAGGAGTGAATAATCAACAGCATAAGTATCTAGTTGGGAGCTAATGCCATTGGGAAGGATTTCGACGAAAACGAGAAACAACATTGTTCCAAAGATAGAGCCATCAGGTGTAATAATTAATATGAAATATGCTAGAAGCGTGACCGTTCAGAATGACCTTTATAATACGTCTTGAAAGAATAATTGGATTGAAGTCAAATATTCGGTCAGAGACACTATTGCCCTTGAGGTTGCGTAGAAGGCCAATATGTCAAACCCTGTCAGAAATCTTAGATATACGAAAACCACCGCCAGATCATCACACTTCTTATCTAAAGCTTAAGAGACAACTTCAGAAATAACTGTTAACATCAGCATGTGACCTAGGGAAACAAAAGCCATGTTATTTATCTGTAGGGAGACCGTGAAAAGTGAGGTTCTTAACCAATTCCGAGTTGCTTAGAGCCTCTCGTATTTTGCCAAAAGGAGTGACATGAATAATAAGACGATTCTTCGAGAGATAAGTAGGTTCATCAGTGTTCTTAAAGATGTTTTTCAACAAACTGGAAAGCATATAGCAGCAAGCCATTTTTCGAGTTTGAAGCGAACAGGAAGAACTTTTGTGGCGTACTTTTTTACGGCAATTCCAGTTGTTTTTCCAAATCCGTAAACCTTGAAGAGGATAGCAAAAACTATGGACGGATTTATGTACCCAGTAGACTTTCTGTTCTACTGGGAATATAAGGCAAAGATACCATTGACGAGTAGATAGCAGAATTATCGAGCAAAGTCTTCTACTTTGTCAGTAGTAGGTGGGAAAACTTCAAACTGATTGAAGAAATGATCGATTGAAGGTTTTCTCTTTTTCAACACACTCATACAATTCCGTCAATAATCTCTAGAAACAACCGATGATAAGTAACGTCGAGCTAAGTCAGTGCCTACATGGGTGACCGCATGGGGGATACCGGCTTGGATGTACGGGTTGTGTAATGGATAAAGGTTCGGAATTGTTACTCGGAGAGCCCGGTTCCAGTTAAAATCGGATTCTTTATATTCACTTACATGCAAATAACCATGGGAAAGGTTTGAATCCTCATCTTTTTTTCCACTAGTGTGTTATTTAGTAAGCCTTGTTTCACTAAACGTATTTTTATCTACAAATAAACAGAATTACGTAAGAAAATTTAGATTTCAATATTAAATAACCTATAGGGATTTATATAGAGCCACAAACAAAATTCTAGATCCAAAGTTGTTTGAGGCTAAAGGGTTTCTCATTCTATCAGTGAAAAGTGATTTTACCTCGTAGCGGACACGCTTACATTCATTACGATCAGATACAAAGAAGCGTATCTGTTATGATCCTTTAGCATTCCGTTACCACTTTTTCATCAATCTCTAGTTTTGTGCAAAAAGCGGATCACAGCTTCATACATATTTTCAGAAAACCTTAACTTCTCATTGGACAATAAATATTAAAATTGTCTCGTGAATCTTCAGGTACATAGTTCTCAATCAGCAAAACAAAATGTATCAGGTTTCAGACTGAATTTTGTAAGACGCTTTCTGAGTGGTTAACAAATATTTTAAAAAAATACAATTTACCTATTCACAACTACGTCCTAATAACTCCAACCTAGTTTTTGACCTGACGAAAATAAATGCTTGGTGGTGCCAGCCACGTGACCTAAAACATATAAATTGAATTAAGAGAATTTACAACGACTAGCATTTGGTAAACGAGTTCACGACGCTTGTATCAGTACTGCATCGAAGTACAATGTTAGAATCTCAAGTTAATTAACATGAAATAACTTCACTGTAATTCAAGCTAAACAACTCACTCACTAACTTCTTCTGGAACTTACGGAAAAACTATTTAATCACACTATTGAATCTTACGAAACTTAATTACAAACATTACGAAAAATACATTCAACTACGAGCAACGAAAACAAATTAAGCATTATGGAACATTCACTTCTCCAACTTCTTTAAAGCTAAAAGTTTATCAACATATTTTCAGCTTTACAGAATTCTTTAAATCCTCTTTCAGTGAAAATTTTGAGCGACAATTCAACTTTTTGTGAGCTCAGGTAAAAAAACAAAATCCATAGTAAAGACTTTAATTCAACCAAAGGGAACTAACTCCTAATAACAATTCATGTAAACCCGTTGACATATATATTGTACCTGTTATGAAAAGTTATTTTCTTGTGTTCTTTCTCTTGTTTGCTTTTCGTTTGCTTACACATTCGTAAACTAAAAAATGTGCGCGATGGTTTAGGCCGTCAATACCGCTACAATGCGAATCGCCACGTTGATATAACCGGAAATAATGATTCCCGTGAGCTTTAGCGGCAGAACTGGAAGGAGTTAACCAAGAGGAAGAATGATGTTCACTTGCTATAGCCATACTAGCACGATACCGGCTTTCATCCGGAATCTTCAGTGACACAATTTTCAACGCGAAGATTAGAAAATTCTTCCCTAGAGTCATCACGAGTAAAATTAGAGTAATGAGATAAATTAACTGCCATATTGGTAATTAGATATTATGGAGTACTTCCCAACCCTTTTCTTTGTCTTTAACAGCATTTTTCTGTCTCTTATTAATCTCTTTATCGTTCCTGGATATATTGTTCACTATTTTATGCAACTTGGGATTTTTGTATTTTAAATGGAAAAGAAGAAGCATATTGCATTTTCAGTTGCATGTTGTGATATTTTACAAGCACGTGCAGTGGTTTGAAAATCTCACTTCTAAAGACATGTGATGATATCTCTACTGATTTTTTGGGAGATTTTTTTTTTTTCCTTTTGGTGTCTGTTAGATTTTGCTGCTGCAATAGCCGAAATGTGGAATTCCCAATAATAGATAAATGCATGCCAAAGTGGAAATGAATATATATTTCAAGTTAAAATTGTTTTATCCCCCCCCACAGAGAGTTTATACGAAGCAGTAGTCTATTTCACTAACATGTGTGCTGCACATGAAAAAGTGACAATCTCCTCGAATACCGGCAGCTGACATAGTAGTAGTGTATGACACGATGTTTTGACGCACGGTGGAATAATGGATAGATTCTTGGATTGAAGCATAGGAGAGCCGAGTTCGAATTCTAGTCGAATACATTTACACTCACTTTCGTGCTAATACCCTTGTGTAAAGTATGAATACTCTTTCCCTCCCAGTTATGGGTAAATAGAAGGTGAGACTGGGTTCTATAGCATTGGATGGCAATTGGTCTACTGCAGAAAAAACGCCAAACTACCACGGGAAAAAATCTGCCTCGCCAGTTATGTATCGAAAAATACATGATTGCCTAAGCTTGTATCATGCATGACACATAACTGACTGACAAAAGGTTTTGTGCGACTTACGTAATTAAATAAAAAATAATGCTGTATTTTATATGGCTGAATTTTGTCATAAACATCTTTTAGGGTTCCATTCTTTTCTGAAGTGCTTTACAATTATGAATTGCCTTTTTGTATATTTTGTTATTGGCAATTTCCTTCAATACGCCACAACAGAGTTATTTACAGGTTGTAATAAGAAAATGAAAGAAAAACGAAAGGGAGATTTATCTTCGCTGTTCACTATACTTTTCTTACTAAAATTCCCCCAATAGAATTTCCCAGAATCCACCAAAAGTAGTATGTTACTGCATGAACTATATGACATGAACGTAAGAGGAGAAACAGGAAATGAATATTACGATGTAATGGTAGATAGATAACGATTGACATTAGAGATGAAGTGTTTAATATTGTAGTGTTCGGGAAAGCATCTTGGCAGGAATAGCTTCCACAAAATGGCGGTTCGTGGCAACAAGCATTCGGAGTGGATCAATATTCTTAACAAATGTATTGCATAGTGTATGAGTATGATTTAAACCTGTGCACACAGCAAGACAGTAAATGCCTTAGCTGATGTTACTAAAGAAAAATATCGTCTGAAATACCATAAGAACTAAAGCTCACTACTGACCTCAAAAGGAACGCGTAAATTTGTGCAATCGCAGAAGACGCTGCAAGAACTGCCGGATCTTTGTGGCGCTTCAGCAGATATCTAACAACAGTTACTATGCCCTATCACGTCCTGGGTATGACGATAAAATACATCCGACAGCAAGGCTTCTAATCGGGAGGTTTTGAGGACCGTGGCACCACCTCTTGATTGCTGGTGTTCCTGGGTCCACTCTGACCCGAGGTGGTAGCACCTGTTAGGATCCCATCTTTGGACAAATAGTTAACAACCAAACATGGGTCAAAATACTATGAAAGTGTAATACCAGAAATACTTTGTAAAAAACTTTTTACCAGCAATTATTTTTTGAAGGAAAAATAATTATGAACAATACTTTAAAAAAATTACCTGCAATACAAAAATCTATACATTTTTTGAAAAAAGTATTATAAATAGTACATTTTTTTAAGGAAAAATATTCCCAGAAATAGATTTTGAAGAAAAATATTACCAACAATTCATTTTTCGAAAAAAAATAATGCCAGCAATAATAATTTTGTCGGCATTAAATTGATATGCCGTAAACCAAACCAAACCATGCCCTACCGTTACGAGTGTCAGGTAAGCCCAAAAATGGAGTATCGTCATCATACCTGACGTTGCCCAACCCTCACTGTCCAGCATCGACAGACTTCAAAATCGCTCAGACGGCATTGTTGGTGTAGAATGATTTATTCTCTATACTTCAAACCTTACCACACAGAGGAAATGCATCATCTCAATACGCTATCACTATTACCATGGACGATATTCGAACATTACTTAGATCCACCATCTAAGACGTTCACAGTTAGTAATCTTCATGACCTCACAGTGAAAACCATCTCCATTTCTTTCGTGTTCCTTTTATTAGGAGCATGATCCACTAAGACATGAGAGAGGAGTCTTTTCTGATAACTACAATCATAGATTGTTCACGTCAAGTGTCCATCGATATATGTCCTATACGTCCTTATAATATGTATATAATAATTCTTCCTTCCCCATCCCTTACGTCAATGTCAATCAGTAACTCCCTAGCTTGGGTGGTATTTTGGCCTTGTATTGTGTGAGCTATCAGGAAATAAAAACGGTAATACGTTTTTTAAAATGATTTCACCCGAACCAATATTGTAATGCCACAAAGACGCAAGGTTTTACTCGGAGTGGTAGAGAACGAGAATACTTTGGCAAGGTGATACGGAAATTAAAAGAACAGGTTTCAAGAAAACGGAATATATCGATTGAGTTTGCGTTAAAAATTAGGATTAATTTTGGTGTCAGTGAAGTAAGAATTCCAGAGGTGAAAAGTTCGAGTAAAGAAACTAGAACAAAACTTATGGTGATATCTAGCCATTTGAACAGTAAAATCGTGAAAGTTGGCAGCCAATCTAGTAGTAAGCTTAAATTGTTAATTGTTAATAATTAAATTATAGGCTAATGAGGAAAGCTTAAAAGAAACTCCATGGAAATATTTATGGAAAAGACACAAGGAAGTCCCGTCGGAGAGCTGGGAATGTGACTGAAATCGAGATGCCAAGTCAGGACCAACAATATTGCAGTCAGGATCTTTAGATTTCTTCGACAGTCTTGTGGTATATAGCTGGAGAATACGCAATTTTTAATGAACGGACGAATGGTAGATTTATAAATTTGCAAGATGGTTTCCAATTAAAAAAAAAACTTTGTATGGCACAACATCTTTAAAAGCAGACCTAGCAATGGATTCAATATGAACACTTCACTTTTTGTCAGTGGAAACAGTCGAATCAAGAAAACACATCTCCCGGAGGTTAGCATCAGCGATGCGGATGGTGGGCAAAAATCGTTCCCTAATCGGATTAAAGGATAACGGTTTCGATTCGGAGGCGTTAAAAGCTATTTAACAGTGATTAGAATTTTCGTGACATGGTATTAAGATAGAAATAAATCTCTGAGCATAGAACTATTTTGCGCAGTCATATTTTATTTATATCCTTAATGGCTTCAATTACACGTTTATGTATTATTTCTATCAAAATATGCCCTGCCAGATCGTTAATTTCCTAGAGATAGTTTTTTCATACATTCTCATCAGGAATGTCAAAATACGTTTTTCATCTAATGATATTAGAGGCATTTCAAGATTATTCATAATTATAGACAATAGAATTCTCATTATGGAAGATGGAATGACGCTGTCAAATTAATATATATATATATATATATATATATATATATATATATATATATATATGAACAAGATAACGAAATCAAATGGAACATTTTCACATGAAAATAGAAGAGCAGGATTTTCACTATAAAAATAGAAGAGCAGGATTTAAGAAGACAGAAAATGAAGATTGACAAAGCGTTTCATTTTTTGAAGATGAACGTTAACACGGAAGCAAGAAGTCGGAAGTGTCAAGTGCGACAGAAGAAACTTTTAGCAGAGAACCTACGGTTAAATCTCGCAATTTCAACAGTAAACTGATAAAATCTACTTGGCAATCTCGTACAGTGCAACTATGAAACAACTATCAAAGAGGAAAGCTCGTGACAAATATCACTATGAAAATATTAATATAAAATGCACAAGGAAACTATATTGTCTGTGAGGAAGTGACGGAATATGATACCAGCTCAGATACTTAGAATTTTATTAATCAGGCAGATATATACCTAGCAGGCTTACACATATATATATATATATATATATATATATATATATATATATATATATATATATATATATTGGCTCCTGAAAAATTAATTTCGGTTGAGCTCTCTGGTTTGAGGTGTGAATTTGTAAACAGTGACTATTTAAGCTAATATTGCACGACTCTTCGGCAGAATTGAGTCACTGTCAGTCACTGTGTGTTCATCTAAATCTAAAAATAAACACGCTAAAATTCAACTTCATTTCTGCCGTGCGCCGACGGCTTAGTGGGAGAAGTTCCGACGGACGCAAATTCAGTCGGGTTTCGATCCTAACTAGTGGCAAGCAGACGTCTAGACACACTGATGAGCTGTGAAATAGCGAAACAGTTTGTCTGTGGATGACAAATATATATATATATATATATATATATATATATATATATATATATATATGATAGAAATTTTTAGGAGGATTTGATAATTATAATTAAGTAATTCATTGAGTCTGAAAGAAACCTCAACAGATTGCAGAAAGCACTGGATGGCCGTTTAGTCCTATATTTGGGACTCATCCACTACCGAGACTTGAAAACCTGATAGTTAAGTTATCAAGTAAACGTCATACCAACTGTTCAAACGGGGCTCGGTGACGAAGAAGTAGCATATCAAACTTAAAATCGCGCCGCTCGCTCACATATTCCATGGTGAAACTCAACTGAAATTCTCTGTAACCATAGGACTGTGCCGCTTCGTCACCGAGGCCCGTTGGAACAGTTGGTATGACGTTTGCTTGATAGCCTAACTGTCCGGGTTTCAATTCTCGGTAGTGGCTGCGCACTGCCGATGACTCCCAAATATAGGACGAGACGGCCGTCCAGTTCTTTCTGCATTCTGTTGAGGTTTCTTTCAGACTCAAAGAATTACTTAATTATATATATCGCGGGGCATATGAATAAATATATTTCTCTTTTTGTTCCTGTAAAACCCGTAATCCCGGTAAAATATATGAAATGTAAAAACACTGCCTTATGCAGATATTTTTATAAAAATTTAAAATATGGAACGGTTAGTTTGCTCATCACTTGAAGTTTGCATTATTAATATATACTTACTAGGTCTGGTATATTACATCGAGGACTATTTTATTAACACGATATATATATATATATATATATATATATATATATATATATATATATATATATATATATATATATATATATATATATATATATATATATATATATATGTGTGTGTGTGTGTGTGTGTGTGCGTGTGTTGTTTATGTGTAACACCTGACCTATATTATTTTTGCGAATTTTTTCCCTATTTATATATATTCTGTCTTGTACAAATTATTATATAATACGTTGACTGCCAGGGGTGATTTATTTAATCTGACTTCAAATAAAAACATTATAACGGCCAATCTAGGCATTAACTTTTATGTATTCAATTATACGTTCTTCTCTTTTCTTTTTTTTTTAAAGAATTATCCCCATGTAAGGAGGTAAGGCCACTAAGACACAAGGAGTTACTGGGTGCGAAAGAGTTAGAAAACTGAAGCAATATTAAAGATCGAGAACAAAAGCAGAGTAATCAGTAAGACAGAAGTCAAAGTTTGGAGTAGATATTGCATTCAAATTTTACACCACGTTATCAAAGGAAACCGCATTCAAATCAGATATTGGGTAACTCCCGGTCGCCGAATGCAGAAGTCCATGAACTCATACTTGCGTCAGGTATTGCATGCGGGGAGACGAGAATGCTGGATAGATAGTAAAGAACACCACTCCCAGAGATGACTGGGACAGACACTTACAACTCGTAGAAAGAATATCGTGTCCGCATATGGAACCCTAGGAATCCACGACATACTGCCCGAGAGTAACTGACAAAGTTAAGAGTTTGATAAAATGTGATGCTAATTAATGAAGATACAATCCTCGTGATATCATTTAATCGCCACCCCTACATCATTATACTGATTTATCACGAAATAAATAGTTTTACATGGAAGGAATGTTTTAGGTAACAGCTTCGAAACTAGATACCGTATGAAAAAATGCTGTTATATTTTCACACCATTGGTACTGCAACATCTGTTAGGAGATTACTTCTGACTGCTCTTATTTTCTTTACTGACACTTCTTCGAAGACATATCGCAGTTAATCTTCGTTAATCTGCGACGCAACGGTAATAATCCATGGACAATATAAAACTTAGTCTTCGACAGTTTTGAAAAAAAATTAATTTTAAAACAAATAAATATGAAAATCACTTATTTTCCTAAGGTTTATAGTAGAAATGCAATTTCCCTTTTTCATAATAAAATGTCAATTTCTATAAAGACGTTTATTTCACGTATCTGGGAATAATATTTTTAAAGTTATAATTCCTCTCATATTTTCTTTTTAAATATTACTTTTAAATAAGAATGTCTTTATGAAATGTTTGCTTTGATTTTATTTTCATCCAAATCCATACGCGTGTGCCCCATACTATGTAATTAATGTAATATATACTTAAATAGATTAAAATAAAATAAATATTAACTGAAATGATTAAATTATACGGCCGATAGGCCCGTTAAAATAAAACTGGGAGTTGCTCTCAAAAATAACCCCTAATCGCTTGTAGATTTTAACGCCACGAAAAGAAAATTGCTATCTTTTAATCACAATGCCACCTACAATCATCGAAATATGAAGACAACTTCAATCGACATTTCTGTAACCTGGACATTCAGCACTTTCTCTTAAATAAATTATTCTCATTCTCTTTCTCGCACAGTAACTTCTTGCGTCTTCATAGCATTATCGCTTTGCATGTTGATAAATGATTAAAAAATAATATCTTTTAAAAATTATATATATATATATATATATATATATATATATATATATATATATATATATATATATATATTATAAATTAATAGATTTAAAATATGGTTTTACCGCTACACAGTGATAACCATGTTTCAGAAATGGAAGCTAAAGCCCCTGAATTTAATTTTGTTATTAAACCAAAGACATTAGTTCCATTTCCTCATCAAGCGATGGAACTAATGTCTTTGGTTTAATAACAAAATTAAATTCAGGGGCTTTAGCTTCCATTTCTGAAACATGATTATCACTGTGTAGCGGTAAAACCATATTTTAAATCTATTAATTTATAATATTAATGCTCTGTAAATTTAAATAGAGCACTATTGTGTAAAAGTAAAAATATCTATAAGAACACCGGATTTTATATCTTACTGTTCTTTCCTTTTTATTTATATATACATATATATATATATATATATATATATATATATATATATATATATATATATATATATATATATATATAAGTCCAACGACGTACACATATTGCAGTTTTTCAAATGCTAAAATTAAATATGAAAATTTAATTATCATGCAGAAATAGTGGATGAAAATTTTGCATCTTAATACCTGTAATATATTTTCCCCTGCTGATAAACTGATAATTTGCCAAGAACAGATTTATTCTTTTCTTCACTGGTGACAACAGGTTAAACGGGAATATTCTTATGCATCTTGAGACATAAAACATTATATTTGGGATTTGTACTATAACTCAAGATGTCAAGCTCCTCGACTGGAGTCGCATCACAAATACATGGTTTAGTGCACATAGATAATTAGTGTGGCTGGGTTCATTCTCCTGCTATATTACATTAAGAGAAAGAAAGTGCAAAAAAAGCGTGGGTTGTTGAATAAGAGTATGTACGAGTTCACCTGCGAGATATACGATCAGCAATTGACAATCCTCGTATAGTGATTAAGTAGAGATAGGAGAGGACAGCAGCTGCTGCTGATCACGAATGAAAATTTGCCAACTGTCTTGAAATATAGAAGGAAACAACTGTATACGTATTATGTATTATGGTGAACAATTTATTCGGAACTAAGGCCTATAGCCCTCACCCGCTTACTTTTGTATTAATATTAAATAACTAGATAATTTTAGTATTCCCGTCTGCTAGGAAGGATAACCTATCCCTATAGCTGGTGCCTGCTCAAGTAGATTTGGTTTTATTCAGCGCTCATATCTCAAAGCTTCGGTCACGATGAATTGTGACATTGTGCTAGAGCAACTATCGTGGCCTCCCAAAAATTTCATATATATTGTTTCTCTTGGAAGGCTTGGCTCTAACTGTGGTTTGGTACAGAGACACTTTCCAAAGGTGCCACACTCTGGAATTGGCTCCCTATCTGCTAACATCACGAAAGACTTATGAAAAAACTCTAGAAAATCCAAAATGAAAATTGTTTAAATATGAATAAATACTTCAAACAATTTCCATGAAGTCCAGGCAGTCTTCCTTTGTAAACAGAAGGAATCGCTACTTGGTTTTAATGTAATCTGCAATTACCTATTACGAACGTGCATATTAACATATTAAGACCGTATTTAGGGCACCTCGAGCCGGCGTAATGGTTAGCAAGCTTACCTCGCTAGAAAAATTACGACTAAATTGTGAGTTCGGTCCTCACTGGGTTCCTCTTAATTTCGGCCTTGTGCCGCATTTATGCTACGCTTAGAAAATCACGATTTTCCTTTTTACACGAGGCATAAGTTTATTTCATTATACTTGATCGAATTTTATAAGAGAGGAGCGAAACAAGGAAATGCCTAAAATGTATTTTCATGTAATTATTGTCGGTTTGATTTTTAATTTCATATTTCAAATATGTCCGTTTTTTATGTCATAACTAAATTCAGTAAAGCAAACAATATCTTTACATATACAGGAAGTAACAGCAAAATTGTCCAAATCTTGTAACATCATAATTTTCCATCCGACAAGAAACGTTTAATATCTAAAAGGAGCACTAAACTAATTGATTTTCTTTTTTTTCAGATAAGACGTGTGTATATCTTGACATCATTTGTTGTAAGAATCACTGACAAAAACCCTTTGAGTCATCCAGCTAGAAAAAGAACAGGTTGAAATCTTTTTTTTCCAGCCCCACTGTCTTCCCAAATGAGCAATGGTGAGAGGAAAAAGATCATTCTGGCCTTCAGTACTGATGCCAACATTCGTATTCTGGCCTCCACCTTCAAAGTGCATTCAAGAACCATCAAAGAGAATGGTGAATAACTTTAAAATACAGTAAACGGTAGAGTGGAAAACTGGATCAGGTAGTCACAACAGGAAGAGGGATCATCATTTCAACTTAAAGCTAAAGAGATCAATTAGAAAAGATCCATAACAGCTTTGGCACGTCAGAGATGAGATTCTGCTTTGACAGTCAAAAGAGCAGTGAAAAAAGATTTGAAAATGAAATAGTACACTAAACCTGTCTCTAGAGGGAAGAAAGGTTAAAGGTTAGAAAGGGAAAAGATCATCTTGAATAAGTTCGAATTAATAATAATAATAATAATAATAATAATAATAATAATATCAATGATGTAAATATACGGTGGAGTAGTGGATAGTGGCTAGGATTCCACGCGAATCCATAACATTCACTTACGTACTAATACCATTGGGAAAGGTATAAACAATCTTCTTCTACCAGCTGTGGGTAAACAGCAGGACAGACTGGGATCTATAGCCTTGGCTGGCAACTGGTCTTGGAGAATGACAACTGTGAATTCGAAACCAGTGGAGGGTTGCTTGGGGACCTTGTGGCACGTAGTGCACCAGGTCTCTCTATTCGACCCTTCAAAACGTGTGACTGGCTCTTCACAAAGCATCTACCACCACAATCAAATCATATGAGCTGGTGCTTGGGCTTTCGATTACTAGTAACTGTGCTGCTTGACCCTCATACGTCGAATACGACGGAAGAGTCCTCCATATATATATATATATATATATATATATATATATATATATATATATATATATATATATATATATATATATATATATATATATGTGTGAGAGATAGAGTGATTATTTTGTGGATTTAGGCTAATTATATAGTAATTCGTCGAGCCTAGAATATTTCTCAACAGAATGCAGAAAGCACTGGACGTCCCTTTCGTCCTATCTGGGTCTCATCATCAATACGCGTCCACTACTGAGAATCGAACACGGACCGTTACGATACAACGCAAACGTCATACCATCTGTACCACGACTACTATTTTGATCCTTAATCTAGTTCGTCTATTTTGACACTGAGACTTGTGCTACAGCTGGTATGATGTTTGTATGGTATCAAAACGGTCAGCGTTCGATTCTCAGTAGTGGATGCGCACTGCTGATGAGTCTCAGATATGACCAAACAACCGTACAGTGCGTTCTGTTGAAAATTATTCTAGGCTTGACGAATTTGTGTGTGTGTCTTTTGCAAAGACAGATTAAGAGAAAATATTTCCATGAAATTGAAGAGTGATTGTAAGTAATATTAATTTTGCATAATCTGGGCAGGTCACCCACAGGAAAGAATGTTGTAGAGATTAAGAAGTAATGTTCACAAAAGGCTCTTCATAATAATTCATTCCAGATAACCAGTTTTTCCTGCGGCACTTCAGTGAAAAGAATAAAATCCTATCCTATTCCAACATCGATTCCGGTAATTAATTTGTGGAAAATTTTTGTTTCTTGCGATTTTTTTCTTTTTATCTTTGGTGTCTATTTTCAAGTATACAATTTTTAATTGCTTCTAAAGTTCTGCGCGAAGCAGGGAATAACAGAAACAAAATAGATTCTCTGTAAACTGTGTTTTTACTTATATTCGACGATAAATCAAAGGGAAACTTTCTCTGAAGGCCTAAAGTAGTTCAAGAAGACAAATGAAACAAGAAGAAGTTGATTTACTTGTATTTTGATTTGATTTTTATGTTAAAATCTATTTATTTCCTGTATTGGTGTAAAGTTTAATATATAAAGTTTCATTTGTTGTTTGGAACTATATTATCACTAGTTTTCGTTTTGTAGGTAAGGTCATTATACTATTCTATCGACAATCAGAATTTAGTATATGTTCGATCTTCGAGCGTACTTAGTTGGTTACCATTCTGACATAATAACCGATTTAAATAATAATTGGAAAGTATATCGTAAAGGAAGAAATATTTAAGATATATATCGTAGAAAGAGGAAAGTAAAGAAACTCAAAAAATGATAAATGCATTTTACCCACACGTATATATATATATATATATATATATATATATATATATATATATATATATATATATATATATATATATATTTATATATATTTAATATATATATATATATATACATATATATATATATGTATGTGTGCGTGCGTGTGTGTGTGTATACATATATATATATGTGTGTGTGTGTGTGAATAATTATAATTATTTTTAAAAATAGGATTCCATCGCTACATAAGAGTTCTCATGTTTCAAAAACAAGTTTTTACTTCGATTTAATTAAAATTTAGATTCACAAAATTTCGCTTGAAGATGAAACAGAGCTTGATACTTTAATTTAATTTAATTTTTATAATTATATTGAAGTTTCTAGTTCCTATTTTAAAACATGAAAACTCTTATGTAGCGATGGAATCATATTTTTTTAAAATAATTATACATATATATGTATATACACACACACACACATAATTACACACACGCACACACACAGATATATATATATATATATATATATATATATATATATATATATATATATATATATATATATATATTAATAACTTCCTCCGAAGCAAAGTAGAAATGCCGCAAGTACGCAGGGTTTACAGTGAATGAATTTGGGGAAAAAAACTTGGATATGAGAGGATTGATCCAATGACAAATGATGAACGGGATTCAAGAATACAAAAGATAGCGAATGACGTAGAAGTTAAATTTTTGAAGATTGTAGTTATCCGGAAGTAAACGGACGGGAGTTCCACAGGTGGGAAGTGCGAGAAAAGACGCTTCATCATTTTATTTATATATATATATATATATATATATATATATATATATATATATATATATATATATATATATATATATATTATGTCATTCACAGACAGTACTGTTTCGCTGTATCACAGCTCCTCAGTGCGACTACACTTCCGAATGCCTCAAGCCAGGATTGAAACAACTAATTTGGTGCCAGCCAGGGCTATCTTCACTCGGTAGAGTTACACAACTAAATCTAGCGTATTTTTTTTACAAATGTAAACAAATGCCAATCAACCAAAGTGCTCCATTCATTTTACTGAAGAGCTTTGCATTAGTGCAGGCGGCTGTTGTCTATAGAATTAGCTTATCACTCAACAGTGCTCAATTGAAATGTATTTTCAAGAGCTAAATTATATAAGTGGGGGGTAAAATGCATTTATCATTTTTTTCACTGTCTTTACTTTCCCCTAATCGTTACTATTGAGAAGAATGTGAAACTGTTTCTTTTACTCCGTGGACGGGCTCCCACGTAAAATTGTCTTCCGATCTTCCAGAGAAGGGAAATTTAGAAGCTTCCGAATTATCAGGAACTCAACATTCAAGATAGACTGTATCCTCCAAGGATGAAAAGTAAAGCGCTTTCCGGACGATTATCAAACGAACAAACAACATTGATCGAACGAATTATTTCTACATATAAAGGGAAACAACTCAAACAATGAAAAACAAGATTTTTTGGGGGGGGGGAGCTGTACTGCGAATACAGGTAAAACGATTTTCTCTGAAAACCTACATATGTGTAAGATAACTTTAATAATTATCTTACATATACAATAAGCATTGCATATATATATATATATATATATATATATATATATATATATATATATATATACATACATATATATATATATATATATATATATATATATATATATATATATACATACATATATATATATATATATATATATATATATATATATATATATATATATATATATAAACATTAGGTGATTTTCCACAATTTATTACTATTATTATTTCTTTTTCTCTCAATCTCTCTCCCTATATATATAATATATATATATATATATATATATATATATATATATATATATATATATATATATATATATATATATATATATATATGCTTCTTTAAAGATGACTGCCAAGGTACAAGAGATTGAACATATAAGTAAATGGAACTTTTATACACAGGAGCATTTTCTTTTCTCGGCATGAAGTGTATAAAAACTGTTCAAATATTCTATATACCCGAGTGCTTTCTGCTATTCTTTTAGCTATTATGAAAACCGCAACGAGGTAAGCGTATTTGGGAAAAAATAAAGGCTTTCCACTCAGTATAGATACACATATATAAAAATCTACATGTTCAGTTCAAAATAAAAACAACAAAACTTATAATAGCAAATAGAACAGCTAAAAGTTTTTATTTTGCAATAAAATTCATTGTATATTTATTTATACTGTCGTTTTACAGATATATTTTATTTATATCTGAAATGTTATACATACACACAGAGTCAAATACACACAGACAGGCATAAGTGTTATATATATATATATATATATGTACATATATACTATAGATATAATAAATTTATACTTATTTGAACGTTAGAATTTCTATCTATATATCTATATATCTATCTCTCTCTGTATATATATACGCATATAGACATTACATATATATAATACATATGCTTTAGATATACTGTCGATATAATAGTTATATGACAAATATTTATATATATATATATATATATATATATATATATATATATATATATATATATATATGTAAGTTTTGAAACTCACTCGTTCTTTATATATATATATATATATATATATATATATATATATATAATCACTCGTTAGTTACATATCCTGATTCTCCGAAGGGATATACAAGGGTGCTCATTAAACGAGCTGAGATTGCTGGAAGAATGACGCTTTAAATTGGACATGGCAGCCCAAATGTCATGAAGGTTACATTCCTGTCTATCTTATATCGTTCCATACCAAAATACTTGGGTTTGGGATCATTCTAGGCTGACACCTGTGACTTATGACTTTTCTTAATCATGCTGGATGATCTCCCGCTCCTGAAAAAAAAGAAAAAAAAATCTTTTGAGAACTATCCAGTTCATTTCATTCATCGCTACATTTTCTCCATTTTTAGAAAGTAGAAAAAGCCCTATTGCTCAGTTCCGGTGTATGTAAAAAAAACAAAGATGAGAATCATTTGTTAAATTGTTTCTTGTCGACGGTACTTTTTCCACAAGCCAGTTAAATTTCCATCAGAACAACTTTTATGCATCCACTAAGAGCTATAACATTGGAGGAAACATCTAAACCCTAACGAGGTGTTGATTAGCGAAGTACAATATTCATTCTCCCCCATTAATTGTAGAATCAAATCTCTATCGTTTCAAATTCATTCTTCATATGTGAGAAGAGTGCCCATCATTCACTGCGATATAAACAATGATTATTGTGAAATTATAGGTGTTGGATAAGAGTTTCCTTCTCTTACATTGATACCTCAACGTAGTCTGAGTGTGTCCATCACTACCAATGGGCCTACCACGCTCCAGGATACCGACCCAGTTATTTATACATCTTCTCAGCTGTATTAGATATCCGTTGATCTCATGAAATGAGTTCAACTCTTATTTGACTGGTGTTGTTTTTAATACTTCTGTCGTGGCTATATAGCAGTTAATAGCTGAAACGATAAACAAAACATATTTGATTTGTCCCTATCAATGTTTTTATGAACTACACTATGAGAAGTATAAAATATATGCTAGGGAAAAATTTACTTGGAGCTCTAGATAAAAGACAACACCTAATTATCTTGTCCTTAAGAAAACAGAGACTGGAAATAAATAACAGATTTTTACAAACGGTTATTGTTACTATAACAAATTATTTCATTTCTAACTAAACAAACAGACACCACTCATATCCAATGTCGAACGTAATTGCTTTTAACGCTAAAAACTACCCTGGGACCAATATGTATGTGTATCAAATTTGATGGCGCGACATGAAAGAGATTGACTGGATATATTGAAAAAAAATCACTCTATCGTTATAAAAAACATCACGCGATAGGAAATTGCGAATAAATTTAAAACTAACGATGTATATCAATAACGGTATTTTTTTAAAAATTTGTACACCTGTTCAATTTTCACAATAAAAAGAAACATGTTTCTAAATAACACTTCCCGCCGGTTAAAGGAAGCATTTTGAAGAGATTGCCGTCATATATATGGTTGCTGGCGTTTATGTTAGTCACGACATATGTATGGCGTCCATCAAACTGCTTTCGATATCTAGTCCGGGTTATTTAAATCATGAGACCTCGGAAGACATGTTCATTAAGAATATTCGAATGGTAGTCTTGTGTCACGTGGGTTATATCGGAAGTAGCAAACTTGGGAAAAGCATGAATCCATAACTCTCCCCTCCTCTGGGCCATACCATCTTGGTTGTCAACCAGTCTAGTTGAAGCAAAAATCTGAATTCAAACAAGCTTAGATTCGGCAGACTAGCTTTCCCAAACACACATATGCTGCTACGGCTGAAATACATTAGGTGCCTCTAGGTCTCTAACGTGTTAATTTGTCTAGTTTTATTAAGTATATTTATATTATGAATCTATTTTTTAAAAATTTAATGAGCTTTGTTTCGCATTAAATATGAAATAATGAGGATAAGGTAGAACCGTAAAAGAATTTACCATGGATTTTTTTCATCATGTAAATATTGAAGGACACAAGAACATTTCAATTAAAATAGATTATTTTTTCTCTTGTACACCTGTTTAAAGGAACCTAGATCTCTCACTTTTTTGCTCGATATCCGAAATAATTATCGGATTGTTTTTAAGAGCATTTATAATGTATAGCCCTCAGTAGGTACATGATGCGGGGTAATAAAGTGAAAATACTTTTAAGATTTTCCAATTAATTAATTATTTCATTTTATTGCCAAGAAATTTCATCATTTTTTATATAAAAGTTATAAATAAACTTAATAAAAGACGACAATTCATACATGCTAAAAACACAATTAGAAACACATCTATATCCATATTTACAAACATGTATACAGTCAAAAGTTTAATCTATAGAATAAATGCGAATGTCCGTGTGTCAGTGTGTCACATTATTTTACGCAAAGGGACACAACTTTCTCACTTTCAAATATATCTTCTTCTATATAATAAACGCGAATGTCAAGAGTCAAATTCTTTTTTCAGTCAAAAGGACACGGCTCTCTAACTTTTATATATTTCAACTTTTTTATCTATATAATAAATGCGAATGTCTGTTTCATTGTCACACTTTTTCAATTAAAAGAACAATCTCTCAAACTTTTAAACATTTTATATTCTTCTATATAATAAATGCGAATGTCAGTGCGTCACACCTTTTCAGCTTTACTCCTAGGGACTGTAGTCCAACAAATCATACCATTTTGGAATAACTTCGACTCCGTAAGCAAATTAAAAACATTCCGGGCCACGAATTTTAGGAGTCCAAAAATGTTCTGTGATTTTTAAGTGATTTTGCGACTGATTTTTTCTACGATAACAATTTTTACAGCTTGGAAATAAATGTGGGAATAATTGAAATCAACTGCAAAATCAACCAAAAGGTCACCCACGAAATAAAAGTAATTGTTTGTACGGAAATTAAAGACATACGCACATCGAACTGTTTTTTAAATTAAGTGACTGGAGAAAAATATTCGATGAACGTTAAAAAGTTAAGCTTAAATATTAATGCAATACTTAAATGCAGCGATCGATCTTGAGCTCTTTTGCAGTCTATTGTTGCCTATCGCATCTACCCCTCCCTAACTATTGTGATGAAGGTCCATTCAAGAGACCTTCTGCAGGAGCTAATTTAAAAGCCGCCCTATCTAATAAATATCAATTTTATTTGCAACGTTGGTAACATTTTGCTGACTTTTCATTCTACAAATTTTATTAGCAGGACTATCTGTCTGTCTGTCTGTCTGTATCTCTGTCTATCTGTCTGTCTGTCTGTCTCTCTGTCTGTCTCTCTCTCTCTCTCTCGATATATATATATATATATATATATATATATATATATATATATATATATCGGCTGTCCAAAAACCTTCGTTTTTGAGTGATTAATTTTAAAGTAATTTTACAGTAGATGGCGCTGTCTAGCTTTGTAGACTAAGATACATTTGTAATCCGTGTACGTTTGTGGTTACTCTGTCTTCAACTTTTACCGTGTATAGAAGTGAGTTAACTCAGAAATATTCCGTTTAAAAATCGCAAAATATTCATATTGCGAGCAGGCAGATATGTTTTCTACATACGGCCGCGCAACTGGTAATGGACGTGAGGCTGCGCAACTGTATCTGATTGAGTTTCCAGACCGAACGCAGCCTAGTCATCCAACCTTTGCTACTGTTTATCCTCGAGTTGCTGAGAAAAGATACGCGGCACCACAAACTGTGGATGGAAGAGAACTAAAATTTGCTCGTACGTCTGACATCGAAATACACATTCTAGAGCCTGTCGGAGACGATCCAGTTTTCGGCAAACATCATGATCACTTAGCATGTTGTATATCTCATAGAGCCGCATACAGGCCACTTAAAAATCAGCTCCTGTATACATATCACTTGTAACTTGTGCAGGGTCTTTCGCTCTCTGAACACGCACCACTGGATAAATTTTGCCGATGGTTTATTCCACGAACTCCTGATCCGTTGTTTATCACTTCAGTCTTGTTTAGGGATGAGGCATCATTTGAAAGAGTGGAAGAGATGGAATAACAAATTCAGAGAATCAACCTTTATGGGCGGATCGGAATTTCCATGGTACAATACAGGCTTGTCACCAGCATCAGTTTCCTGTTATGGGCCCTTACCTATAACTACAGAATGTACTCTTCCTAACACTATGTATATTACGCATTTCAAGAGAGAGAGAGAGAGAGAGAGAGAGAGAGAGAGAGAGACGAATCGAGTCGAGCCGAGAGTAGTTCAAACCAAACCAGACTTACAGTCATACTAACACATTCCACATCTTGTATTATTATTTCGTGTAATATATCTTCGTTATTTCTACTCTTGTGTTCGTGTTGTTCTTCCTTGGTCCTAACCTGGACCATAACATTTCCGATTAATGTGTGGCCTAGACATCAATTTTATGGATATGTGTCCTTGTTTTATTATGATGGAACCACTCAACGTTTGTAAAATATTTTTGATACAACCAGAATATATATATATATATATATATATATATATTCCATGAATTAAGAAAAATTCAAGGTATGTATCTGGTTAAGCAAACCAATGGTACGCATCGAAACGCTCTTCAGGCTTAGCCACTTGTTTGATAAATCTAACCAAATTATTTATAGTATTTCTGGATGAACGACGGCTGATTGTAACTTTTACATTTTAAAAACTTAACGCTCTCGTGTTTAGTTAAAAACGCCAGAAGGTTGAAAATTTGGTAACGAATTAATATTATATATATATATATATATATATATATATATATATATATATATATATATATATATATATATATATATATATAAATATTTATTTTATATATATGTATGTATATGTATATATATTATATATTATATATATATATTTATTATGTTTTTTTTTGGGGGGGGGATAATGTAACATTTCATATGAAAGGAAACTTTTCCTGTTTTTACTTACCTGTTATGTCAGACTGTTCGTTGAAGATGAAGGACGATCCGCGTGTTAAACTAAGACGAAGGAAAAGTCGAGCTCGCCGTCGAGTCTTTTTTTTTGTATCGTCTTAGCTGAGGAGGAAGTGACGTAAGTGGATGGTGATTGGTCAGCAGTCGCATTTATTGGCGGAGTCCATTTGTTGCGTGCTTCGCGTATATTTTTTTTGTTTGTTTCAGGATCGCCTGCCGGAATAGTACTGTTTCGGTAGGGTCTCTTGGGCGAGCAAGTATGATGTTGGAAGACCCGAAACTTGCCATGACTCCAAGTCATAACATCACTGACGAGGCGATCCTGAGCACTCATGGGAGTGTTTTCATAACAAATATAGATATATTTATTATATATATATATATATATATATATATATATATATATATATATATATATATGTATTTATAAGAACTATAAAAAGCCAATAATAATAGCGTCAATATGGTGGAAAAAATTTATAATTGCAGTAAAAAGATTACCGATAAATTGAAGATTAATGATAGTGTAGGTAGACGTACTGAAAAAAAGAATGCTACGTAACCATAAAGGTCATAAAACTCGATGTCGAACAAATCCAACTACAAGGATTATCAACCCAACACGACCTGTAATCGGCAAATTAGTAAGAAACTCCTACAAAGGGTCAACTAACAGATTAAGGATTACCTAGGATAAACCTTGGATAACTAATTTGTTTAATAACTTCAATGAAAAAACAAATTGTACACTAATACAGTTTGATATTGAAAATTACTACCAAACATTATCAAACGATCTTTTCAGGAAGCCTGTAGATATTGCTACTCGATACTTTGATATAGCAGAAGACGAGAAAAGCATTTTTATGAATGCAACAAAACCGGTACTCATACATAAGTGCAATCAACGGATTAAAAAAATTAATGATCACTTCGATATCACCATCAGATCATTGGACTCTGCGCACACGCTGAATGGCATAAAAGAATCCCGTATATGCAATGAAACATCAATATGTTCTCAGGGCATTATACATTGCAGTGTTGTCCTGCTGAAAGATCCTGTACTTTTAAACAAACAACGGCCTTCACTCAATAAGTATAACTTTCTTCAATATCCCAAAGTAACCAACCGCTGTTTGAAGCCCTTATATAACATAAGCTCCTTTGTTACATAGAATAAAATTATTGTATTTAGGTATTGTGATGTTATTTAGTCTTTTGAATATTAATGTGGCTGTAGATACATAGTGGAATTTACATTTGGGTGTGTATTTTGAAATGATGTGTATCTATTACTTAGAAATACATTATTCTGGAAAGGTGATAAGTGTAGACATTTATATATATATATATATATATATATATATATATATATATATATATATATGTGTGTGTGTGTGTGTGTGTGTGTGTGTGTGTGTAGATAAAGAAGTGATTCAATATACAAATGCTATGAACCTGAAAAACGGAATCGCCGAACAAAATTAAAAGTCCGGTCAAATGGTCTATCATCATTTAACACTAATGACCCATTGAAAAGGGAAATTTAAGAAAAGTGATAGTCGTAAATGGGGAAAATAAGTCTCCTATTACTACCTTAACTACCCAAGCAAGGATAATTGTAATTCATTGCTTTGGTTGTCATCCATGATTGAATTCATATGTGTTCATTACTTGCCTTGAGTTTGTTTCGCTTCATTAACTGAAAATAAATGACAATTATTCTTTATTTTCGATAATAACTTTAATAAATAACATATTTCAGATTTTATTTCCCTCATTTTTTAACTCCGTGCTTAGCTTTCCGTAGTCTTCCGCGTTTAGCTTTCCGCAGCGAATGTATGCAAATAATGACAGTAATGGCTGCCGCCAACGACGCGAATGAATCCCAAATTTCACTTTCGATAACTCCAAAACAGTAGATTTTATCATATTTATCAAGCCAGTTTCGAATTGAACATGTACAATTACGCATAAATGTAAGTATTCTGGAAATTTTTAATGGGAACTGAGCGCGGGTGTTACCCTGCAAATTAACCTTATTTTGCATTGATCGCCGACATAGCCCAGTTTTCAAAATCAAGAAAAGAAAATAATCTTCGGTCTTAGTTATATTAGTCGCTTAAATGCGAGGCTCCCACATATGTTTAAAATACAAATGTTTAACCCAAACCAGGATGTTGTTTATTCTTAAGTAATTTAATGAATATCTTTACCAAAATCTTTAAATCATTGCAGAAACTTCATAACTGATGCGACAGTAATATTCAGTGTAGAGATGTATGGTAAAGTTATAAATGTGTAAGATAGATTCTGGCGTTGATATTTGTCTAGCTCGACACAGTGTACCAATTTTCATAACAGTAGACCTAGCAACTGACTCAATATATACTCTCCAATTCATGTCAATGGGAAACATTAGTCTGACAAGGCTCAATAAGCCGCTTTCGAACGCTAACACCAGCTATGCTGATGGAATGTAGAAAGAAATTTCTCAGATGAGTAAAAGACAGCAGTTTTGTTTAGGAAGCATTAACATTAACAAGCCGTTTTTTGCCCCAGTTAACAATGTCATTTTCAAGCTCAGCTGCAAACGTGACTTCATCGATGCCATCAGACAAGTCATTAAGACAAGAGCAACTAGTTTTTCATAAAATATAGGCATGTTTCATATTCCTATTAATTATGCAGGTGGAAAATCAATAAATAACATAATTATGATAAGATTTTGCGTACTCTTGCGATATATATTCATTGGCTGATTTGCATATACGCAGAAGAATAAGATAAGAGTATTAAACAACGTCACTTTAGGAACTATTAAGAGACTTCGGTATATCACGGATACAGCATATCACATGTAGAGTGTATGTCAAATTCCAGAATAAAAACAGAAGCTATCTTTTTGATTTAACTTAATTAAATCTAAACGGTATTCAGAGTACTAAACAGAAAACAATTTTTCAGGGTAACATCGAAAATCTATTCGGGTGAACATATGGCCGTTAGTAACTTTGCTAAATATGAATTATATTTAGGAGGTAATGACTTAAACTATTTAACATTCGTATCATGCAACTATAGATGGTAATTTTCTAAAATATTTTAATATTTATCGAGAAAAAAAGCTAGTATATTTCCCCTGAGGTCTATAACACATATTTAATTTTTCGCTTTGTAAAGGCATTGTCATTAGCGACAATAAATCATAGTTTAAATGAAATCTAATTGGAATTTTCACTGACAGGAAATTTGTCTTAATTTAACCTAAAGCTGAAGAATGTTTATTTTAAGCGCTTTGTTTACGAACAGTTTATTGCGATTTTTTACACGGAAAAGTTAATTCGTTAAAGTAGAATGTAAAAACATGCAGGCAATTTTGTAAATTATTTCACTTACAAGTAATTGGATTTGTTCTTTAAAAAATAAAGCTCTTAAAAATGTTGCTTCCAGTCTGCATTTTAATCTACCTCCTAAATGGGGAAAACATGCTGTACCTTCTACCGAGCACAAACTCGTCATTTCTTTGTATTTTGTTGTTTGCTTTTTTATTTTAATTTCATGCATTCTTTTCAGATTTAATTTCTAGGACTCTTTATTTGTTATGTGCCTGATTTACTTATAGGTAGCAAAATCGGGCGCATATGAATTCCACATGCTTAATAAAAATATACTATGAACTAATTATTCACACTAAACTTATCTTCGCCACGTACATAATAATACACAGGATAGACAGCTATTGTTGCAAATGCTTATATGGTGTCTAATAAATGTAAATCTGCAATTCTGACTTTTGTCCGTCTTCTGCTATAACTCATTTATGATTATTACGTACACATTTTTCAGTTTCTTCATAACTACGTAACGCAATTTTAGACTCAGTAAAAGTTAAACTTTTGTCCTTTTGAGTTATTACTGTCGTGAATGGATTAAATGTCGCTTAAAAAAATGGCTATTAACAGCCCGTCTGAAATAGCCTCACCTGATATTTTTAGGGCATTTGTGACATTCTCAGCCCGTATAATATAATCTATTACGGATTCCTTCTCCTGTCTTCTTAACGCAGTTAGTTCAGTATATATATGAAACAATAATTTTAGGCTTACCTTTTGGTATGTAGTGTTCACTCAATATTTGCAACGCTCGGCTTCTATTGTCCTTCGCTTCTGGTCCTCTTTGGCAAAGGATGATGTCATGAAGATTTTTTGTGTTCTAAGGCAGCCTAAGAATTTCGTTTCCCACAATTCATATCTCGATTCATTCCCGTCAAACTATAGTCGTTGTCTGCGCTCATAACCTTTGTTGTTATTGATGACGGTAGTTTTTGAGTATAGAATCCAGAGGTTGGCAGTGAATATTTCAAAGACAGAAGGAAAGCGTAGTTCAGGTTAGGAGTGGATATCCCGAAAAAGTAGCAGAGCGTAGTTCTTCCTTCTGTTCTTTGGCTTCTGACAGGTTGGCACTGGATATTCGGATAGAGTAACCAAAATGGCTGCCTTAATACACAACGTAGGGAAGCGTAGTTCAGGTTAGCAGTGGATATCCCGACAAAGTAGCAGAGCGTAGTTCTTCCTTCTGTTCTTTGGCTTCTGACAGGTTGGCACTGGATATTCGGATAGAGTAATCAAAATGGCTGCCTTTATACACAACGTAGGGAAGCGTAGTTCAGGTTAGCAGTGGATATCCCGACAAAGTAGCAGAGCGTAGTTCTTCCTTCTGTTCCTTGGCTTCTGACAGGTTGGCACTGGATATTCGGATAGAGTAATCAAAATGGCTGCCTTTATACACAACGTAGGGAAGCGTAGTTCAGGTTAGCAGTGGATATCCCGACAAAGTAGCAGAGCGTAGTTCTTCCTTCTGTTCTTTGGCTTCTGACAGGTTGGCACTGGATATTCGGATAGAGTAATCAAAATGGCTGCCTTTATACACAACGTAGGGAAGCGTAGTTCAGGTTAGCAGTGGATATCCCGACAAAGTAGCAGAGCGTAGTTCTTCCTTCTGTTCTTTGGCTTCTGACAGGTTGGCACTGGATATTCGGATAGAGTAATCAAAATGGCCGCCTTTTTACACGACGGGTTGAATATTTCACGTCTCCTGATTGGTTAACCTTAAACTTGGGAACTATAAAGTGAGTCAAGTCATTTGGGTTTGCTCACTAGTGACAAAGTACACAAAATAATCCAACATATTACACGATATTAGCATACTTGATCCCCAAAAAGAATGTGTATCCCTTCAGTAGTTCTTAAGAAATAAACTCCTGAGCTGACTCCTCTTCTAGCTAAATTCTATAATAAACAACATTGCCGCTTCTTATTTTTCTTCTTAGAAATCCTTTTCAGAACTTCTTCTTAATTGTAATTGTTCCAAGGTCCACCCTCACCCGTATTAGAGTTTCGTATGAACTCTGAATTGCTTGAGAATTTCACTTCGCAGTGTCTTCTTTCTGACAATTAATATGGGTTTCACTTGTCTGGATCAGCTGCTGATATGTAAACGGTTATTGCCGTGAAGCTTTAGATAAGAATAAGCTCGTGCTGTTGTTTTGGATATCGCGAACACATTTGACAATGTTTGGAGCGCTGATTTTCTTCCCAGTTGAATGTTTATGGTATTCTGAAAATACTTTTACTTGATTCAAACTTTCTTATCAAATCACGAAATCCAAAATGTCTTGAACGGCAACACTTCTACATATTTTTGCATTAATAGAGGTGTTCCCCAGGGCTCTATCATTGTTCCTTATTTTTATTTCTTGGTAGTATGAGTTCTTACCTCGGTATCTATTCTGATGATACAACTATTTTCCTTGTCTTAATGCTATGCCTAATCGGTTCCATAAGGTCAAAATGATAACTGGGCTCAACACTGACCTTCGTTCGGTTTTTATTTGGACAAGAAATGAGTTGTTTATTTTAACGCATCCGAAATAAAACATGTCTCTTTTAATAGTCTGATTGGCTCTTTTTTGGCTTTCCATCAGCCTGGCTCATGCAAACCTTCTGAAGAATGACTCCTTTGACGCGACGTGGAATGATTATTTTTTAATTTTTGCTAAGTCTGTTTCTAGGATAATTTATTCGCTGTGTCGTGCTAGACAATTTCTTAAACATTTATAAGTCTATCATTCATCAATGTATTTAATATTGCTGTTAGATCTGGTCTGGTGCTTTTCTCATCGTTTTAAAGATTTTGTTAACATAAGAAGAACACTCTGCAATGCTGTTGGTACTGACCTGTTATTTATTTCCCTCGTGCCTTTTCTATAAATATCTTCAGGAGGAATTGCTTTGAGGAGTTTTCCTTTTTGGCACCTAAACCTTGTGAATTTAAACGTACTACTAGATTGGCAGTTAGGTGCCATCATATTTAAATGAAATGGTTAGATATAACCGTAAGTTCTATGCTAACAACTAATGTTCTCTCTCTCTCTCACACCTTAAGTTTTCCCCATATTTTCTCACACTCAATAATGGCTTGCAACTTAGTGGCTTTATTACCTTGACTGGGGTGAAATGATTAAAATCAAAAGGATATAGTACGAGTTTAAATTCAGCTACACAAAATCCGTGACCAGGATTACTGAATTGTTAAAAGTTTGGAGAAAAGAACTTTTCTGCATATAGTTTTCACTGAGTTAAAAAAAATAACTTTACTTTAGGCTTTTACGATAGAAAATATGTTACATTTATGGAGCCCACAATCCGTATTTCTTCACAACGAATTTTAATGAATATGATTCCCGCTAGAAAATTCGATTTAGCAAAGAAATGCATAGTTGAATAACCAAGGAAGTACTGTTAACAATCCGTTTCCCGTTTATTGGTGGTGACTCAATTGTTTATAACATTATGTGGTTCACCTTGGTTCCCTCTTTATTTTGCTGAGTCTTCTTGAAATATTCCCTATCCAGGAAAAAAACTTGAATGGAAATGTTTGGTTAGGAAAGCCAGAGACGGATTTAAGGACATTCAGGCCAATTGAAAAGCACTGCTTTCATCTAATGGACATCCGGTCGTCACAGTTGGTTTATCCGTCGAAGAATAACCTTCTACCAATGGCCTATTTTCACCGTAGGCATCATTTTATTCAAAGACGAAGCTGTATTAATACATAGCCTTTGGACTGTCATACATTCACTGAAAACCTATTCAGATATTTGGTTATTTGCTTCCATCACAGCGGCCATAAATTCAAGAGGCGAGATAAAATGTATTTATTCCTCTTAATGGCGATGCTTGTGCCAATAGATGAGTATTGCATCAACAATATCCGCTCTTAACTCAAAAAATTCCAGAAGCGGAAAAGATCCTAGAATTATTTATACTGAGATTTCTTGAAAATAATTTTTCAGAGGGATAAATCTTTTTAAAAAAAGTGCAATTTGAAAGAAATAGTCGTAATAAAATTAATATTAATGGAAATGAACATAGTTCATCTGAAACGATTTCTGTAACTCTAAATTCGATATATCTTTAATCTTATGCTAATAACGTCTGGCAAGTATATGAGACTTAATTTTCCATACGTCAAATAATCAATTACCCACTTATACTAGACTCCGTCAAATCGACTTGATGACTGTCAAATACGAGATGACGCGGCAATTTTTATCATAGCGCTGAACATGAATTATCTCGTCTTTTTTTATCTGACCATCAAGGCAAAAACAATAAATCTATCATTATTTCATAACTATTATCTGGTAACTGGCATCTACAACTGATATGAAAACGTACTGGTAACAAAAAAATCTATTCATGGAAACTGTGTTAAAATATCACTAATTAACGAGGTATTGCAAAAAATATGTATTACCGATGTCGTCTATCATAGAGTTCACGTTTGACGAAGAATTTCATAATTGATCTCTGATTGTCAACATGTTAACGTCAGCCTAATCCAATGGTATGTATCTCCGGGTTTTCTTCCAACGTTTGATCTTCTTGCGCGGGTGCAGGAGAATGTCCTACTCTCCTCGTACATTTTTTAAATAATTTCACCCTAAACAAAGCGATAATGCCACGAAGAAGCATGGGGTTTCTGGAAGAGTATAGAGAATGAGAAGACAATAAAAAAATAAGATCCAGAAGATGGCGATTGCCAAGGAAGCATGAAAACATTTCTGGCAAACGAGAAGTGCTAGAAATAAACCATTAGAACAGAAAATACGGTTGTATCTAGCTAGTTCACGATTAAAACGGTGAGGCTTAGTTGCCAATCTCGTCATATGTTTAAATTCATAGCGTTGACACAAGAAGGAGGAATCTCATCAGAAAAATTGCCACAAAAATATTGACAAATGGAAGCCTCATGACCGTGGGAAAGTGACTGATGTTACAGGGCAAGGTGGGTTATCTTACAGACCCTTCTTTGGATTTTCTCAAGGAATTCAAGATACACAATAGGAACACCAGACCAGATATGACAAAAATATTCAATGCACGGACAAAATGGTGCATTTAAAAATGTGCAAATGGATTCTGACGAGAAATATTTTCTCGCACGGTGAAATGAACAAACAATCTTATTCAAAATCATCACTCCACTTCAGGTCAGTGAGAAACGTAAGCCCAAGCAAATTGTTGCTTTCTTGGATTTTAGACTCAGAAATGCTGATCTCAGGTATGAAATGTACACTATGCTGATTAAATGAAAACAGTTTTGTTTTGAAGACATTCAAATTTATAAATCATTACTTGCCACAGTTAACCAATAATTGGACTGTTTTTTTAGAGCAGCTGTCAGTTTTACGTTGTTGGACTTGTACGACTTGTTACTAAGGAAGGATTAAACAGAAGTCTCATCAACATAAATCCCTAGTTCGGGCGTTTATCAAACTTTTTCTTATCTATTTTTCTTCTGTGCGTATATTTAGTTAAGTTCCCTTCCTATTCATGTAGGCACACTCAACATCATTTGACGTTTGATTTTTCGCTTAGTAGCTTTGAGGACCCCTTTTAGATCAACGTGAGAGACGCCTCGATCTTTAAACGTTCTGGGGCTAATTCTAGTACCAAACTGACTTTGGTATTTCATAGGGTGAACCCAGTATTTATTGTGGGCCGAAGAGTTCAGTGTCTCTTAAGTCATAGTTTCCGGACAGAAATTAAATTCGATTCCATTATATCACTACTATCGGCAATGTGTCTCCTTGATGTCTCAGGTAGCTTAACGTTTAACGGACATCTAACTAGACAAATGGAACTCAAATTTCAAATGAGGCTACTGATAGTATATTAAGTTCGCACCAATCTCCTTGGGAAATAAATAAATTACAAACCTCTGGTATTCTAATTATTTTGAAAGATAAAAAACTATGTATTCCAGCTTAAATTGGTACAATTGCAGAGGGAAAAGAGATGAGTGTATGAGATAACAGCAAGAAAGAATATATAATGTATATCTATAAAAGAGAAGATGTCTGTGCGTGTGTGTGTCAGTTTCTGTGTCTGTCTCTAGGTGCGTATGCTATTTATATACGTCCACATTTCTCGAATGATTTCGATGAAATTGTACACACTAGTTTCAAATTTACGAAGGAAGGTGAAGATATTATCCAGCCACTCTCCCCCCTGGTTTGGCAGAAAAAATCGATAAAACTGAAGGTGGTTATGACTTTTATGCAAAAAACCAAGGCAAAGGTATCCGTTGAAGAAAATTTTTACTAGATGAGCTGATGTTCTTTGCACTTAATGCAAAACATAGCTTATGTTACAAGGTTCATGTAGAGAGAAATTTGTAATTTGAATGTTGGGCAGATATTCTTGCTAACAAATATGCATTCTGTCTTCTTAAGCTGTTGATCCCGTTACCGTAGCTGATCTGTTCGATCAACAGAATCCTCACTGTAGAACCACGTTTCTATTCTGTTAAGTCTCTTCTTTATCTCTGAGGATAATGTCCAATATTCGCGGCCATATTGGGAGATTGGTCTTATGTAACAGTTGAATCGCATATGAAAACTTTACTTTGTGATAATACATTCAGTTAGAAAAATATCTATGTCACAGACCTTTAGCATAGATTTATTAACACGTCTACGTTAAATGATATTTTTTCTCTATTGATTGTATTTATGGCCGTTTGTAATGAATACTTTTTCATGAATTCTGAGCTTGATGGAATTATGCAACTTCAGAAATTATAATCAAATACGACATTGACAGGATATTAGCCAAACGTTTTTGTCAAACGAAAAGGGTTACATATATCACCTTTTGTCTTATACCCGGATTGGACGTATTGTGCAGGAATATATATCGCCAACGCTCATTAAGTAGGAAATAATTTTCTTTTGTTTTACATCAAACTGTCACTTTTAACAAACTCCACGCTGTAACAACTTACTGTGACAGACTTTAGTACTTGCTGATAATCATAACTATATATGTCTCTGTTTACGGTTATATCACCTTGAAACACAATCCATCATTGGTGAGTGTTTGTAAAGGGCGGGTGTGCTTCTTAGAGGAGCTAACGGTCAGCATGAAGATCCTATGTGGTCATTCTCATGATTGTGTTATATTTATTGCATATATTTATTTTGAACTGATTGCAAAGCAAAAATGTTTAGCAATATATTCAACCTTTTTTTTATAAGCTTATCACCCCAAGCAAGGCTGGATGCCACTAGCACGCAAGGGGTTACAAAAGGGTTGGAGGAAGAGCAGATAGAAGTGGTAAAGCAGATGATGTGGAGAAAGATAGTGGGTCGATCAAGGCAAGGGGGTTACAGAAGATTTGGAGCGAGAGCAGATAGGAATGAAAGGTGAAAGGATGTGGAGAAGGGAAGTGGATAGATCAAGCCAACTAGAGATGTCGATTGACGTTACACTTAAATAGTTGGAGATTGGAACTACTGTTTATTATTATAGCACTGTTTATTATTATGCACGTATTGTAATTTGAATCGAATTATTTTGCTGTGAAATGTATGGTACTTTTATCATTTATCTGCGTAGTAATTTGTTGTTTATTTCAAGCATCACGTCAGTTGTCAGTCTTTAATAAAGGGATAGTATTTTAATGTCGATATTTGAGCCATGATAACAAGAGATAATTAGTGTTGTGGATTCCGGGATGAAATCCGGTACCAATAATAACAAACGCCAAGAATGAATATAGGAAATAAATGTATTAACGTAATAATACAAACTGGTAATACAGGTTAGTAGTTCCAGGAATGCGGGTTAGTAGAAGAATATATATATAGTCTTTGTTATCGACGTATCGCTGTATGACTTCTTACTGAGTCTACGTGCTCGCTCACTGTGACTCTTGCCGTTACGTTCTTACGCTCTCGTTAGCTCACTCGTTATTCTCCTGTTCGGGTATTCACTAGCAGTAGTATACGTATACCTTGGGTGAGTCCCTTTGTGAAAAAATGTGAGGATCCTCAACAATTAGTGAGATAAAGAAAAATATATGTATCTATACGTGCGTTCATTTTGGAAAGATATCCGTTCGCTTTCGACGTTAAATCACTCTATGCTTGTGATTTCTAAATGGAAAGAAGCAAGAAAATATGGGCGCCGTCGTGTAAACCTTCGTTCCTTAGAGATATTTTGAAGAAGATCCTCGCTCAAAAGTTGACCTGGATCAAGATATCACGTTGCACAAAAATGCCCAAAAGCAAGGCTCGGACAGAAATCAGGCCTATCTCAATAAACTTCTCTTTTTTCGAGATGCCACAAAGCTGGACATTGCAATTTATTAGTGCATATCCAAGTAAACATGTTTTCCTAGATACGTCACGAAGCACTTCGAATTGATTTTCTCCACCACATCAGCCTCTTACCATAGAGATGCTTAGTGAAGTGTTTCCTTCGTTAAGTGTTGTTTATTTCCAATTAAAATCTCCATGTTGTAGTTTGCTCAAAATCTACAACGTTTAGTGGAGCTGGATAGCCACGACGTTACAAAAGTAAAGAGGTGTATGCAGATAATATTTGGGTATTATATTAATACTCACAATGTGATAGGTTTAAACCACTTTAAAATGACCATTAAATCTCAGTGTTCTTTATAATAAAACTTTGAAGTATACTGAAGTCATAATCCAACGATATAAACGTAACACAAGATTCTCCATTGGCAAGTGACTTACTGCGTCTTCCAAGCATATTTTTATTATCCATTGAAACATAAACTACAAAATTTCCTTTTGTAAATGGTCTGGCTTTAACTCGAGCCCAAGCGTTGGACAGATATATCTATTTCGTAACTAGCCAATTAATCACGCCTTCTTCTGGACAACGGTTACAAGGGATGAGCAACATTAAGAACAAATAAACGGTATATTACCGAAGTATTGCATGGAGTTAGTAATCCGTAATTCATTATGACAGGCAATAAATATTTATCCGCTGCTTATCGCCTCGAATTTAGTTCTCCAGAGTAAAGAAATTCGCTGGCACTTATCTTTAGTTATGGCGTACGAGGCATCTACTGGTACTTTCATATCGATAACTGTGCCGATGTAGCCCACGCATCCAAAAGCACATCTTCTATATTTCAAGCTACATTTGTTAAGAGAAAAAAAAGGTGCTTACGAATGAAGAGAGAATGTTCTTTCGTAATGATGTCTGAGCAAGGAAATATAAACAACTTGAGATTTATTAACATAATAAACATACCAATATCTTTAGCAATAAAATAAACCCTCCCGATTTTTTTCTCAAAACAGCAGGCAATAAACAACTGAACACGGCCAACATGCATGTACATATATATATATATATATATATATATATATATATATATATATACAAAATTGTGGAGCGTGCAGTTGCAACGCTAAGGTTGAACTTTTGAAAATTTAAGTGAGCGGGTTATTTTTGTTTTTTTTTACTAATAATGGCAATTTAATGATTTTTCCATTGTAGGTGTTTATCAGTCAAGGTGCCATGAAATAAATAGTTCAATAACTAAAGCAACGTTTCAGCTATCCTCATAAATGTTTAGCTTGTCGTGTCAGTTCTTTCAAATCAAATATGTGGTGCAGCCCAATTTATATTACAATGAATCATTCATACAAAAAGTAAATTAGTAAAGTTAATGAGATAAAATGGCGAATTCACTTAGCTAACTAAATTTTAAAAATGCCTTAACCGTCTAACCACTCAATAAATTTTATGATCATTGTTTTTTTTTTAATTCTAAACTGTATTAGGTCTTCCTTAAATATGCAAGTACTTTCGATAGGGTCTCCGGTCATCATCAGGCATGGAAAATATTTTTATTTTGCTAAAAATCCAGGTACCATCCGAGACGAAAAAAATAATGCAAATCGAAATGTCTTTTTTAAATGTGTTATTGATAACAGATACAAACATGTAAAGCGTGCAGTCGCAAACTAAATTTGAATTTAAAAAAATTTTAGTGAGAGCGTTTTTTCAAATATGGCAATTTAAGAATGTGTGTGTGTGAATTAGAGAGAGAGAAAGAGAGAGGGGGAGATGGTGGATCAATAATTTGAAGCATGTTGAAATTATTAGCTTTGTTTCGTATAAAATCGAACTGATAATTTTTTCGATCTATGTGAATATCAACCACTTAATCAAGTGCATTAATTACAAACACAGTAAAATAAATATTTTGTGCATGCAGTAAATGATTTATCATAGTTATGCATAGTATTATTTGATATGAACTACTTGATATGCCGTATTTTCCGTATCCATAGACGCTACAAGTTGTGAATATGAATATAATATCTTACAGTACTAGCAAGTCTAGGTCATCGTCTCAACGTTGACATTTTTCTTTCTGTCACAACAAAATATTACATTTTGAACCTGTTATTCAATATTTTGGTAATTCTTAATAAGATTTTCAACAGATTAGCAGAGTGTTATACCTATTCATAACAGAAAAAAAATCTCGAATTTGCCACCTCAATGCGTCTCAACACAAGACTGTTTCACATCTCACTCACAGATGATGATTCAGCGCTTTGTTCTGTTGGAGTTTTTCGGTACTTTGGTGTATTAGTGAGCCAGCCAAAATGAGCTGACTCATTTTATAGTTCACCAATAGAAGAGTTACCAATACGTGTATAAAGGCGCCCATGTTTATTCACTGCCAGCCTTTGTTATAGAAGACTGATATTGGCGATATAGTCAGATTCAATAGAGTGTCTGACTCGGTAGTGTTAATCTTTAACGTTGTTTTATTTAACAGATTATGTACTGCGCTGGATTCTATATTCATAGACTATGGTGAACATGGTCAACATGTTCAAGACCGTAGTGTCTTGCTTTTGCAATAGAAGTCAGGAAACAAACGTATTATCGTAATATTGCCTTATTCTACAATATCTTTCTGTCGGAGCAGAAGGAATCGCAATAGTGGACTGTTATTCAGTGACACTAGTCTTCATTCATACAATACGGCGACTTGGCTGGGAGACACTGTGGCATCTAACGTACAACCCGCCAACAGATTGCCACTTCTTCCATTCCCTGGGCAGACACCTTCGTGGGAAGTCCTTCGCAAATAAGCCAGACTTGCGGCGGTCATTCAAAGACTTCTTTGCTGCAAGGACATAGCACAGCTAGACGCACGTTCGAAAAAAGATTCTGGATAATGTTGGGGATTACGATCACTAAAGCTATGTAAAATTTGATGTCTAATGTTTTTTCTAATAAACGGCAAGGTCTTTTTTCTTACCTTGTAAAGAAGTAGCAATGTAAATAATTTAAATATGAATAAATTCACGTACAGAAAAACATGACCTAATCTTTTCTTCATCTTTTGATTCGATAGTGCAGTTAATCGCAAAGAAGTTCAAAAGATATTATATAGATTCTGATACGGCTATTTATCATGTGAATCTTATTTTCAGTTACATATAATGATAAATAGCATAATTTTAAAGGAGATATCAGATCAATCAATAAAGCTAAAACTATTTTCAGATAGTTAAACAAGCCCTTTTGTAGAATATCAGTCTAATCCATCGCTATGCATGAGATATATCTAAAATTTAAATATATTACAAAACATCACAGGCAACGCTAAAGGATTAAGAAAAACGCGGATTGCCGGTAATTGATAAAGTCATGCGTTGTCCATCACCAGTAGAAATTTGCATCAATATTTTGGAGTGATCAACTTCTTTTTACTAGACATAATAGAGAACCCTGATAATGTCGTTGAGTGATTTCGGCAAGGTGAAATGATTTGGCGCTCAGATGATTTATGATGCCTTATAACAACATTTTATTTCAGTCATATCATTGGACGCTTAACCCGATTGTATATCATATCCACCTGTAATAACAACCAGTTGAATATATTAAAGAAAAATATTTGTCCATCATCTAAATTAATCGTTCTTATATATATATATATATATATATATATATATATATATATATATATATATATATATATATATATATATATATAATATCTGGATAAAATAAATGAAACAAAATTGGGTGATTTTTTTAAAAGTATTTATTTCTGTGTTTTTTTTTTGTATATATTTCAGACCACCTCGGTCTTTCCTCAGAAATCAAATGAGATACTGTGTTTGTGTGTTTACAGCGTTTGTCGTGAAGCGTGCATGTCACGTGATGTGGAATGCGACTGTTTGAATTTTTGGTGGAAGACTGATGATAGTGTCTTAAATGTTGTTTAAAAGGTTTTTTGACCATATCTCAAGAAATATTTTTAACTGTTGAAATATTTATGTAGATTTAAAATATCCACGTGTTTGTTTACCCTAGTTTATATGTGTCTTATTTTAGAATTCAGTATTTTTCTTTTTTTTTAAAAAAACACCCAATTTTGTTTCATTTATTTTATACAGATATTATATACATATCAAGAAAGTATACATGGCCTCTCATTATGCTATATATATATATATATATATATATATATATATATATATATATATATATATATATATACCTGTGTGTTAATAGGAGTTAATAAATAATTGTTTTATCAAAGAGATTATACAAATATATATAAATTAAATGACTTAAATATTTTTTTTAAATAATCATACTTTTTAAAGACTGCATTCCTATTTCTGTGCGTGTATGCGAACATGATCACATTATGTATGTGAAAATGGGTATGTGTTTGTAGGAGAAGGTATCTAATTACGGAGGATATTAGCATGAAACGGGCATTCCTCTTTACACACACACACACACACACACACACACACATATATATATATATATATATATATATATATATATATTATGCGTATCATTCATACGAATATCAAATAATGAAGTTAATGATATAAATGGCAAGAATCACTCACGCAAACAATTTTTGATAATAAAATACATTAACCTCGAATCAACCTCAGCGTCGTGACTGCACGCTCCAAATGTATTCTTACAGTTAACAATATCACATTTCTAAAAGCACTTCTTTCGTATTACACTTTATATTTCAATGTCCTGATATCACCAGGATGTAAAGAATTTACCTATTTCCCTACCTGAGGATTATCGTATGGAACGATTGAAAGCTAGTAGTAAAAAAGACCTGATAAAACCGGAATTTATAAACAAGGATCATACCATTCATTAACGGATTCGAGGTTAATGTATTTTATTATTTAAAATTTTGTTTGCGTGAGTGATTCTTGCCATTTATATCATTAACTCCATTATCTGCTTTTCGTATGAATGATTCGCGTAATATAAATTGAACCCGCACCACATCATTGATATACAATAATGACCGGTGATATTCTGTTTCATCTTACAACGCAATCTTCATGGCCCAAAGATTGTATTCAATCATCAAAAACATTGTCACCGATCGTTGTTGACACCTGTGTCTACTTTTCTATTTTTATTTACAACCGCCTTATCCCTGATATTGAGCAGGTTCTCCGTAAATATAGCATAACTGAAAACTATATTTTCCCACACATTTAAACAAGCACACATATATGTATTTGTGTGTGTATGTATGTGTGTGCATATATATATATATATATATATATATATATATATATATATATATATATATATACATACACACACATACACACACATCCGAAGAAAAGCTCAATGATCATTAAAGAGTTCGTTCCTTAATAATTTATTTTTAAATAAGTGCCCCATCAGAATCAGGGTTATAAAATTGTTTCAATGATCCAGACAATATATTAAAAATTACAATAGGAAATGAATAAAAGATTTTACATAAATACTCCTTGAAGTGATAAGAGGATGATGGGGAAGAAAAACAAAGTGTCAACCCAACGAGCAGGACTGGTAGAGGGTATAGCAGTGAAATACATTGCAAAATAATTATTTGACAGCAAAACAATTCAAAGTAAAATTCTAAGACTGCAAAAATAAATATATGGCAGCCAAATAATTCTATTTTTAAAATATTTCTATTTTTGAAGATCATTTTAATCTTTCTGATGAGGATATTTAAATACGATTTCGTTTATTTCGATCAATAGCTGGTTCGTTTTTTTATATTTAACTATTTTAATTTTTTTCTTCCGGGCACAAATTTCAACTATTTCTGAAGCAGCTTGGTCGCTGGGATTTACCTATAATCTTCCATTGTATCTGTGGGCTGGAATGCTTATCCTTTAATTCCGAGAAATGTTTGGAAAAAGTTGTTTGGAGTTTTAGATAAGGGTTAGGGGAAAATGCTTGTGAAATTAGAATCTTTGTTGCGAAATACCAGCAGACATGGTAATATATTTTTTTATTATTTAAATTTTCTTTGGGGAAAATGGTTGCTTGGTATGTAACATTGTCGGATTGGCGTAGACCTCCAACTGGGCAGTTGATTTGTTTCGACAGTTACAAGATGGTTTGCTATTGGTTTGTTTATTGGCATAAAATTTGTTATTATGTAAATTAATGATATTATATATATATATATATATATATTAATGATATTATATATATATATATATATATATATTAATGATATTATATATATTCATCATGTTTCATTAAATAATATAGATAAGTGTTGTCTATATATTTGATGTAAGTTCTTTTCATATCGTCTGATAAGTTTAATAACATTATCATTAAGCAATGAAAGAAAATCACAATATTGATACATATTTTTTTAATCCAATCTAAGCTTTCGGCTTATGTAAGCCATTATCGAATATGACAATTACACAATATATTAAGCAATACACGAACAAGAAATTGATGATAGTCTGTTTTTGTTTACATGGATATATATATATATATATATATATATATATATATATATATATATATATATATATATATACATATAATTATATATATATATATATATATATACATATAATTATATATATATATATATATATATATATATATATATATATATATATATTGTTTGCTTCCTATTGCTTCCTAGTTTTCCATTCATGAAATTTTTTTTTTAATCGAAACAAATATAAATCAGCAGCTGCCACATTTTGTGAGTATCGAAGT
>OZ038495.1:44242224-44257224 GCA_964036315.1 Acanthosepion esculentum | reverse complement strand
AGTATTTCAACATTGTTTTGTGTAATTTCGGTAAATATATCTTTTTAAAATGAGATGTCGGTGTCATTTTCATTTTTCTTAATTTATACGACAATTTATAAATCGCATTTATATTTTTGCTTTCTTGATTTCTCTTTTTAGCTTTAGGAATGCGTCTTTCGCTAATCGAACGCGTGTTCGGATTTTAGTTTCACATTCTAATGATTGGAGAGCAACGAATTTACGAAATATTAAAACTCCTTTTTTACGCATCGGTTGGAGTTATTGTAAGTTTATTATGCAAAATTATTATCAGTAAATCTGTATATGAAAATAAAATATTTGCGATCCAATTAAAAGTAGAAAATAACTACTGGGGGCTTTAACATTTCTCACGTTCGGCACTGTCGAATATGTCCTGCATCATCTGACATTTACCTGGTCAGAACGCAAGAGTAGACCATATGCTAAAGTTAACTCGCTGACCCACACGTAGCACTTTTTTTAACTGATATGAATCTACAGACATACATTGTTATCATATATTTGATTATGATGTAAAAATTTCTCTGTACATATAACATTGTGATCGTTTCAGGGTTTACTAACGTAATTTTTGTGACATCATTTGCCCCGTATATGTTCATGATTTACATGTACAACTACGTTTTCACAAGATTCGTCTATAGAATCTTATTATGGTATTTGTACAACTGAAAATTTTACCACTGATGTGTTTCTTACTATATTGTTCAACGCTAATTTTTCCCCGAAAGTAATTAAACTTTATCGGCCGATTGCCATAACAACCTTTGATTTCTTTTCGACAATAGTGCCAATACGATATTCTTAAGGATTCTATATTTTCAGATTATTCATCCAATGACTGAATCCACCAATTCAGTGAATGAGGCTCAGTCAGAGTCATCTTCTATATCTATATGAATAGACGGGGAATTGATTGTGATTCAGGTTGTTATCTATCTCCAACAGACGCTGTTTGTCGGTGTTAGAAACAGAGTAAAGTGAACAATGTCAATATTTATTTCAATGAAGGAATCTGATCTTGCTTTAGATATATGTTAAATATCATATTTGCTACACTTTTTCCATATAGTTTATTGAAAAAATATACCGCTACTGTTTATATATGCCCCATCAGAACTTCAGAGATGACGGTGCTCTCCAACATTCTACCTTTTGTTTCTAAATATTTCTTGCTTTTTACAATTATGTATTTATGGTCATTGTTTTGATATCCTTTTATTTTACACTTACTACACTTGATTTCAGTATGACTTCAGAGTATTAAATTATTCTAGTGAATGGCTGTGAATCTGAGGGCAGTACAGAGGATTCGGAAAGATCTGTATGATATATCCAGTCAATATCATGGTGTTTAGAGTGTACAGCGATGTTTGCCTCTATTCACCTTCCAACAAAGCCACAGATCAACCCGGAGGCCTACATAAAATGCATTTAGGAAATAGTGCTACCCGTGTCAAGAGGTTGGCTGTTGGAAGACACTACGTCTGGCAATAGGACTTTGCACACTGCCACAGAAGTAGCAAAACAGAGTCATGGCTGTCAGACAATTTCTCCACATACATCAACATCTAATATCTCTCCACCTAACTCCCCCGACTCCTACCGCCTTGTTTATTATCTGTAGGGCTCATTTGAGCGTGAGATCAAAGAAATCCTGGTAATATTAAAGACGAACTGAAAGAAAGGATTATGGCAGTATTCAAAAACATGAACAAGGAGACCGTCCAGAAGAAGGTTCCAAAATCACCTGAGGGCCAATGGCGATTTCACTGAATACTATTTAGTATTTCATGTTATCTTTTCGTAATTTTGGTAAATATAAAATTAGATGTCAGTGCTGTTTTCAATTTTGCGTAATTTAAACGACAATTTATCCGTCGAACCCTCTGTTTTTGTGTATATATATATATATATATATATATATTAATGTCTGTTTTATTAAATAATATAGATAAGTTTTGTATATCTATTTTAAGTAAGATGCTTTCATATTGTCTGCTAAGCTTAATCACGTTATCGTTGAAAGACGAAAGGAAAACACCATATTGATACATGTTTAAACCAATCTAAGCTTTCGGCTTACATAAGCCATTATCAAAGATGTCAATTTCAATATATCAAACAACACACAGACGAAACAACAATGATAGTCCGCCCTTGCTGCATGAAAAATTTCAAAGCAACGACAAACTCTTATATACGAGACGCGGAAGCGAAAATGGCATCGCAGCTAGTGACATCACACATGACCACGCGAGAGTGAAAAACGGTAAGTATTAAGTATGGCAAGCCCCACTTAAAATTAATCTGAATATATTACGGAAACTGCTGTCAGTTTGTGCTACTGAAGTCCCTTTCTTAGATCATAGTAATAATATATATATATATATATATATATACAACGTGATGGCGTCTCCATGATTCAGTACTGGGTCCGACATTTAGCAATTTCTACATGTCGAAAATAAGATATTTACTGATGTTAAAAAAACCTTCCATGTATCTAAGATATGTTGATGATATCCTTATTTTACTTAAAAATACAGATGAATTACTTCAACTTCAAAAACGTTTTCAAGATAATTCCGTCCTTAAATTCACGTATGAACTCAATACTACTAATAAAATGCCCTTCCTTGACATATTGAAAAACACAAATAATAACAAATTTACTATTTCGCCATAAAAAACCTACCAGCATAAATTCATGTACACTTAACTACAAAAGCAAATGTCCATATTACTACAAAATAGCAATTATAAAAAAATCGTGCAAAAACTAATTCATCTACAAAACAGATTTTTTACAGTGAACTAAAGAATATAAAACAAACACTTATTAATAATAGCTTTCCAAACTATATAGTTGATGAACAAATATAATACTTTCTTAGAAGTCTTAATACTAAGCAAATAGAACATTATACTGCTTCAACTAATTCCAAACATAGTAATCTCTTTTATCGTACTCAATTGCATACTAATTATAAACAAGATGAAAATATACTTAAAAAATAGTAAATACTAATATATCTACAACAGATCCTCGCAAAAACATTAGGTTAATCATATGCTACACTAAATCCAGTATATCCAATTTAACTATTCGCAATGATTCTTCCACCCTCCCCGTTAGCGATTTTAAAAAAATCAACATAGTTTACGAATTCAAGTGCCCTTTGGGAGATTGTACCTCCAATGGATTAAATAATATTTATGTTGGTCACACCACAAACTCACTTTCACGGAGCTTGTCTACATTTAAATGATAACTCTTACATTTTTAGACATTTAAAACAACATGCCTGCCCGCGTACTCAATTCCAGAAATTTTTTGTTGACAACACAACTATACTTAAACATGAAAACAATAAACAAAAATTAAAAATTCTTGAAGTTATATGCATAAAACAGTTGAGACCTAACCTGAACAACATAAAATATGAAATCTCCACAAATATTCTTAAATGCATATAATTTATAACAGAACCCATTGATTTATACCAACGGCTTCTCATACTTAATACTTATCGTTTTTCACTCTCGCGTTATCATGTGTAACGTTACGAGCTGCGATGCGATTTTCGCTTCCGCGTCTCGTATATACGAGTTTGTCGTTGCTATGAATTTTTTCATGCAGCAAGAGTGGACTATCATTGTTGTTTCGTCCGTGTGTTGTTTAATATATTGAAATTGTCATCTTACTTAAAATAATTAGACAAAACTTGTCTATATTATTTAATGAAACATACATTAATGAAAGATTGCTGCCGAAATATACAATATATATATATATATATATATATATATATATATATATATATATATATATATATATGGGGAGAGAGAGAGAGAGAGGCATAGATAAACTTTTCAGCTTAATTTAGTTACCATTTTTTTTAATCAATTAATTTTTAACAACTTAATTATTATTCTAATAAGTCAATTGATTGCCCCCCTATCTTACATCTATGTATGATGGATTCTCACATCATTTTTGATGTGCCAGAACATTTATGTTGTGTGTCTTCGTTTGACGAGGAATTTTCCGTAGCTTACTATGTATGCAGTATGCATTTTGTGTTTATATATATATATATATATATATATATATATATGTGTGTGTGTGTGTGTGTGTGTGTGTGTGTGTGTATACATACATTTTTTCTACCCTCAAGTATATACATCTATATTTATATGTGTGCATATATACACACACACGTACGCACACACATACAGATACACACACACATATATATATATATATGTGTGTGTGTGTGTGTGTGTATGCATGTATATATTTATTTATATATACTTCTTTTAGCATACCTAGAAACTATTTTATCATATGGGTGTGTGTGTGTTTGCGTGCGCGCTAAATTATATTAGAATGAAAGTATGGTGGTTCAACTTCAGAATATATTCAACAACATTTTTCCTGAAAAGGAATATTTAAAACTATATATTAGCCAACAATCGTGAGATAATTAATATGTAATTTAAATTCAACCGGAGCCTACTGTTTTATTATAAATATGATCAATTCTTGTTCGCTAACCAGGCTTTCAGTGAACCTTTAATCATTGTGTTTGTTCAATCATTTTTCAAATAAACGAAACTGAAATTCTCGCAATTACTCACATCTTTCAAATATTTATCCGAGTATACAATGTTACATAAAATGTTTGGTGATAGTGTCAACATTCCGCTAAACTTGTTTACATGCGGCAACAATAGCCACTAGCCTACACTTGATTTTTCTCGCATGTATCTTCGGCTAAAATTCATACACACAGTGAAAACTATGTAAACCAGTCACATAGATCTGCACATATATAGCCGCATCTTCTGATTATTCTGTACTAATGAAATTCATTCAGTTGTACTGCGAAAAAGATTCGAAAAATGATTTTTTTTAGCGTTTCACCCCTAAGCAAGGCGGGAGTGTCACTAGCACGCAAGGGGTTACAGGGACTGAGAGTAAGTGTAAAGAGGGGTGTTTGAGGAAAGGATAAAGAGTAGGACGAGTAACAATATCAAGGCATCAGAAGATGTCGATTGACATTACATTTGAATATTTATGGTAATCAGGGAAGCAAGTAAGACGAAGGGAGTTCCACATTCGGGAGGTGTGAGGGAAGAAACTTTTGGAGTAGAATAGGCGGTTACATTTAACTGTTTCGACAGTGAAATTGTGGGACCGAAAGGCCAAACTAGTAGCACGATTAAATTAACGCAGTTGTGGTACCAGTGAATGTACCTCATCAGAGCATTTGCCATGAAAATATTCGTAGAAAAGACAGAGGGAAGCCATATCACTTCTGTGAGAAAAATCACATAGTCGAGATGCCAGGTCAGGACCTATCACATTGCATATCGGTATTTCGATTTTGCTGAGAACCGCGAGATGAACAGCGGTGACACCAGACCATATTTAGCAACAGTTTTCAATGCAAAGAGAAGTGGTAGATTTGTAGATTTGAAGTATGGACTCAGGCGAGAAAAAACCTTCTGGCGCGACACGGAGAACCAATTGATTCAATGTAGTTGTTCCATTTCAGGTGGAACAACTACAAGAAGGGGCAGAGAGACGCTCTCATGGTGTTGAGCACAACCATGCTGATAGGAGGCGGTGGTGGGGTTCCATTGTGGTAAATGAGTGGTTTTGCTTTGGAGGTATTAAAGTTTACAAGCCATTTCTTGCCGCAGTCAACCACTGATTGGAGGTCCTAACGGGACCAACGACAGGTTGACGGCAGTGCCGGATTTACTCTTGAGACAGCAGTAATTGGTAGCGTCGTCGGCGTAGATGCCTACATGTGTGTATATATATCTATATATATATGACGCCATATATATATATATATATATATATATATATATATATATATATATATATATATATATATATATATATATAAAAGTGAACATAGAAGTCAACACTTAGAGGCGACAGTCTGTTTCATGCTAGATGCATATAGCATGAAACAGACTGTCGCCTCTAAGGGTTGACACATTTTAAGACTATATTTCTCCATATATATCAGGTCATCCCATAAATTCTGTCCGAATTTTGAATTTTGAAACAAGGGACCAAATGTTACATTTAATTACAGATTCAATCAACAATGTATTTTCCCTGATTATCTATGACTTCCTTCCATCTATTAACAAGCTTACTAATTTCATTACTGTAAAATTCTTTTGGCTTTGATTCGAAGAACTCACAAATGTCAGTTTTAATCTCTTCCTGTGTTACAAAATCTGTTTCTTCCAAATGATTCTGTAAGCTACGAAACAAATGGTAGTCTGAAGGAGCAAGGTCGAGAGAATAAGGTGGATGAGGAACTTTCTCCCAACCAAATTCTTCGATCTTTTGTGACGTGATTCTTGCTGTGTGTGGTTGTGCATTGTCCTGATGAAACATCACCCGTTTTCGATTCACCAGAGCAGGTCTTTTCCCTCAAAGCTTGGTTCAAACGCTCTAATTGCTGACAGTATATTTGAGCATTAATTGTTGCATTAGGTGGTAAGAATTCAAAGTGGATTATTCCTTGGCAATCCCACCAGACAGAAAGAAGAACATTTTGCCCATGAAGTTCCCTTCTCGGCTGTGGCTGGGGTCCTTCCCCTTTACCAAGCCACTGTCTACGATGCTTAACATTTCGATAAAAGATCCATTTTTTGTCGCCGGTCACAAGTCTATCCAGAAAAGGTGAAACAAGTTGGCGAGAATGGAGAGAAGAGTAGATGTCAACTCGGGATTTGAGGTTGTTTTAAGACAATTCATGAGGCACCCATTTACCAAATTTAGGAACATTTCCAAGTTGTTGAAGATGACGATGAACAGTGGTATGGTTTGAACTGAGAACCACTGCCAATTCCTCAACTGATAAAGCAGGATTTTCTTCAAGGGCTGCTTCAAGAAGCTTTTCATCAAACTCAACTGGACGTCTGGTTCTGCTTCATCTTCAAGGGTGAAATCTCCACCTCTGAATTTTGCAAACCATCTTCTGTAAGTTCTTTCATTCACACATTCCTCTCCATCAACTGAGTGAATATTTCTAGCCGCTTCGGCTGCTGAGTTTCCTTTCTTGAACTCATAAAGCATTATGTGGCTCAAATGATTCTTGGGTACTTCCATGTTACCTGGGTTTTAATCAAACAAAATTTAATTTTTATTGTTCTCTGAAATAAAATTTGATCAGTTTAAATGCATCTAAACATAAAAATAATATTCAGACATTATAAAATTCTCTTTAAATTTCGTTCATTTTAACAAAAAGTTAAAATTCAGACAGAACTTATGGGGTGACCTAATATATATATATATATATATATATATATATATACATATATATATATATATAACTTAGTTTGAATGGATGTTTATAATATCAGTGTTTTATATTTGTGATTTGGTTTGTTTATATACTAACCAATTATGCATATTGTCTAATTTTCTTTCGCTGTCTACGTCTTAATACAACAAAGTAATAATACATATGGTATTTACAAAAAAAATACTCTCTAAATGTTAAGATTTTTTCATTCATATATTTTATATCTTCCAATCAAACATTTTGTTTTTTCTAAATTGGCATTTCGCCTAACATGGTAATATACACACAAATATTTAACATATGTTTGGTATCTGTGTTGAGAAATATATCCTCTTACATTCTCCTTCCTGCTTGAATAAACAATATATTGAATATTTCTCAGCCACATCCACTACATTTTACAAACTTTGTTATTATTTTTCTGCTTTTGTCTGTTTTGTAATTCCACATAACCATAAAAACAAAGCTAAAAGAAGTAGTCGCCACACTCAGCAAAAGAAAAGTTGCATATGAACCGTATAGAAAGCCAAACGACAAACCACTTCACATGCACACACCTTCCAACCAGGCACTAAGAATAATCAATCAGTTATCTTAGGCTTAACTGATAAGTCTTCTATTGAAACCATGTTGAACGTATCGAAAAAGATTATGTAACTGCACTAATAGATACTAAATTTTAGCAACTCTCACATGCCAAAAAATCGTAAAATTATCCATTAAATTCAAGCAATCTCCACAAGATATTAAACAGTAACAGTGTAGAATCAGCTATAGTTTACAGAGAATACAAATGTTAAACATGCACAACAGACAAATAACCAACAAACCACACGCAATAATCAAACTCACCCGTAACTGCAGATGTAACTGTTAAAATGCGATATCAGTGTTATTTTCATTTTTGCGCAATTTCGACCACAATATATCCATGTATATATTTAAATTTTATATTTGATTGCTAAATATATTCTTGTACTCACATTTCAAAGGCCATGTTTTCCAATACGTAGAGACCAAAATGCATATATATACTACCAGTCAAATTATTTGACCACCCTCAAAAATGTTTATTTCTCAGCCTAAAAGTATTATCTTCAATGAAACAAGTTAAGCCCCACAATGGGTTTATTTTATTATACTAAATACATGTCTTTGTGAGTCACATTCAATACAAATTAACCCAAAACACACACACACACACACACACACACACACACACACACACACACACACACACACACACACACACACACACACACGAGACACTCCTTAAACTTTTGATTCATCAAATTACTCCTTTTAGTTGCTTCTATTGCTTAACAGATTCTCGGCATTCTTTCCAACAAAGACTGGAGGTAGACTGAAGACAGTTCCACCTAGATTCCCTGCAAGAGTTTCCAGAGTTGTGTCGTACTTGTTGGTTGTTTAGCTCTGATTTCCAGTCAGCTCTATCCCACATAAGTTCAATGGGATTTAATCTTGCTGATGGCGCCGGCCATGACATTAGTTGAAGGACGTGCTGTTCCTCTTTGCTTTTAATGTACCTCTGGCAGAGTTTATTGGTATGCTTTGGGTCATTATCTTGCATGAGTACAAATCCTTGATACACAAGCCAAGTTCCATACGGGATTGTCTGATGATGTAGTATGATTTGTTGACCGGTCTGTTTAAATATGCTCTTCATCTTTTGGAAATCCCCGACTTTGCCATTAGAAAAAGCGCTCCCCCAAACAGTAACAGAGCCTCCTCCATGATTTACTGTTGGTGGGATATAAGGGGTTTGCGGCACTTTCACCAACTTTTCGCCGCACAGACCCTCCTATTTGACCCAAAGACTTCGGACTTTGATTCATCAGTCCAAAGAACTTTATTCCGCTGCTCTATTGTCCAGTCTTTGGCACGCTGGATGCTTTTAACATTGTTTTGATTCCTCGACAGTGGTTTCTTGACAGTAATTTTGCCATAGAGACCAGCTCCACATTGTTTAGATTCCTCACAGTGGATGTTGACACATTTTTCAAGGACACATGGCACAGTGGATAAAGGCTTTAGTTAGATCCAGTGTGAGTTCAATACACGGTTAAGGCAGTGGAGAACTTGGAGAGGGGAATTAACAGGAGATATCTGATAAATGACTTCCATTAAACATGGCAGTGGAACTAGAACAGTCTACCCCATTGAGCGAAATAAAGGGTTAATTTCGACATTCTAACCACCTGAAGAAGGCCGGAGGGTACAACGGCCGAAACGTTGTAATAAATATGGCGACAAAGATGAGGACAATATTTCGAATAATGTAAATAGTGACATTGGTTCAGTTGTGCAATGATGTTTGGTTTAGTCACACAAGCTCATAACGCGGATTCTTAATAACTGCTAACAGTATAATCCACTGTAGTTCTGGGACCTTTTTTTACTTTCCCTGCTTGAATATCCTTCTTTTTTTAAAGAAATGATCTCTTGTCTTTGATCAAGTGTATGTTTACGTTTTACGGGCATTTTCTTGAGAAAAATGTTTTGACCTGGAAGAAAATTGCAGAATTTGGGTTTTATTAAGGATAACAGATTACACTAAAGGTCAAGATACATTGGCCGCAGAGGTGAAACTGTTACTTTCTAGCAAGCAGTAATCCAGCACAATATAGACTAATGTTCAAGTGGCGGTATAATGTAACTTTTGGAAAATGTTTTGTTCATGCTCACTACTAAAGAAGAAAAACCGCCTTCAAATCAACTTTGCAAGAGATATATCATTATACCAATGTCAAAGTTACTGAGGAAGACTTGTGTTTAGTGTACTAAATGAAAACATTGTGTTGCTTAAATTATTTCATTAAAAATAACACTTTTACTATGAGAAATAAAATATTTGAGGGTTGCCAAATACTTTTGACTAACATATATATATATATATATATATATATATATATATATATATATATATATATATATATATGTGTGTGTGTGTGTGTGTCTGTGTGTGTTTGTTTGTTTGTTGTGTGTTTTTGCGAGTGCGCATCTGCGTGTTTGTGCGAGTGCGCTTCTCTGTGTGTGTGTGCATGCATATACCTGCTTGTAGATAGATAGATAGATAGATAGATAGATAGATAGATAGATAGTTAGATAGATAGATTATATTTGTTTACATATACTCTCATGAGGTTTTATCAATTCTCTTCATGTATTCTCTAATGTCTCTTCATGCCTTAGATGTTGCTGTATTTTACGTCAACATTTTTGCATGACGACACCCGATATATTTTCAATCGAATGTTTACTTTAAACCTTCTCTGAAAAAAATAATAATTTGAAAATTTTTGCCATGGATACCCCAATATTTCAGCTATGTTTGAACATTTTCACACGTGCATATTTCATATAATTTATTTATTCATTTACTTTTTGCTAACAACTTAAGGAGAATCCTATAAATTTTCTAAAACTAAACACTGAATCACAAACACTCCTATCCTTCTCAAATATATTTCTTTCCATTTTTTGTTTGGGCGTTTAATAAGTGTTTTCCCTTAAATGTCCTTAACTTCAATAATTCTGTATTACCTACGCTTTCAATTTTTCTGTTGGGGAAGAGACGCCGTATTGTATTTGTATTACAAATTTCCGTGAAGATAACTTTACGCCAGTGGTTTTAAATCAGACATAACTTTACTTCCGTGAGAAAATTGGGATTTAATATAACAATTAGTTGTCATTCATATTAACAAATTTCTCTCTGTTTTGTTTTCTTTTTCACAATTTCGTTCATTCTAATAATTTGTAGTTTCCATATTCTGTGCTCAAATTATTTTCAGACATTCTATGATTTTATGCTATGATCAATATTAATGATAACGGTTTCTATAGCGGAAACAATCGCTATCCATTGTCTAAACAGCTAGCGCGACTCTCGTTTAAAATTTATAAAATATCCTTATTAAAACAATATCACAAGAAATTAAGTTTATCAAGTCTGCTAACTATTATCGCTCTTCGAGTAGCGATGGGATTTTCTTTGCAATATCTTTACTTCTAATTACTTCGAAAGATGATGCCTTGGTTATATCATTATTTTTCTCGACTAGTTACTTGTGAATCTATTCAAGAGACGTCTTTTTTCTTATTTTGTAATGCCATTCTATAGTGTCTTATAAAGGATGTTCTTTAAGAGTATATTCATTTGACGCCATTTGTAATCATTGATTTGAAAAACATTTGTACTAATTTTAACCGTTTTACTCCAAGCAAGGCGACAATGCCACGGGGACACAGTGAATCCGAGGGAGTGAAAGGGAACGACAAGATATTTAGTGAGGAGAAATGAGGAAAGGACAATGAAGGAACAGGGCTAAGTTAAAGAGAAGATGGCGAATGACGTTGCATTTTTTTAAGATTGTAGTTGACATGTAAGGAAGAAACCGGAAGGGGGTTCCACATGTGAGAATTGCGACAAATAATGTTTTAGAATAGAAGTGGCTTTTGCATCTGAATTCAATAATAAAACGGTGAGATCAAGTTGTCAGTCCCGTAGCACTCTTAATTACATGTAGTCGAGGCACTAGGAAACAGAGGGAAGTCACGTCACATCGGGGAGAAAAATTACAGAAATCGAGACATCAGGCCACATCACACACCTTTCTTTGAATTTTTCCAAGAACCTAGATATACAACAGGAGTACGAGACCATGTATGGAATCAATATTCAATGCACAAACGAATAGTAAATTTATAAATGTGCGAGATGTATTCTGACGAAAACATTTTTCTAGCACGACATAATGAGCCACATTCCTAGTAGTAGACGTAGACGCTGATTCGACATCTTCGCTGCTCTTCGTGTCAGTGGAAAATGTGAACACAAGAAGGTGTAGTCTTTGCTCTCCTAAGCTTTAGCGTCACCCACTGATTGCAGGCATAAAACTTTCTCTGTGGTGATTAAATATGCACTTTTGTTTTGGAGGCCTTAAAATTTACCAGACATTTCTTGTCAGAGCTAATCACCTATTAGATATCATTTTCGAGAGCAGTTGTTAGTTTTCCTTTTACGGCTCTGTAGGACTTGATAATAATACAAGATTAAATGGTTGTATCATCTGACTAAATATTCAGTTCTGAACTGAATACATTGGAGATGTCATTGATGAACATCAGAAACAACCTATGTCCAAGGAAAGACCCCTAGTATGAAATGATCTGGAAGCGAGCCCATTCTACACGACCTTCATTTCACGATTTGTTAGTAATGATCGGATTAAGTCAAATGTTCGACCCTTGACACCGTATCTAATGGAGAAAGCCAGCATACCTGTCGAACGCCTTTGATGTATCTCATGCCAAATACTGATCTTCGCCATTCATATGTAAGGGCTGATAAACGAATTCACTGAATCCTGTTAATACGTCAGCGGTAGACATGGCAAAACGGAAACCATATTATTTGTTCGAAAGTAAAATGCTTAACCAATTCGATATAACAGTATAAACATTTCTGAGTGCGTTGGCCGCTATGCTTGACATCTGTATGAGAGTCAAGATCTGACGAAGCATTTTAAGAACATGACCCTAGTTATAATTGCAATAATTTAGTAGTATTTCTTGTAGGTGTTTTAAGGTTTTGTTCATTCTTGCTACCGTCGAGATAAATGTAGCATGCATGAAATAGTAATCCATTTGATTTTATATATCTTTTAAAAGAAACGTAATATTTATTAAATTTACTTGTATACCTGAGGAGAAAATAAGTTTTTATTCGCTGAAAAACATTACAGCTTGGAATTCCAATCGTGGAGAACATATCGAACGAAAAACCCCTATACCAGCTACATTATAGTTAGTGGCGTCGTCTTTGTAAAACGATGAACGTTGACTCGGCAAAATGGATTTCCTTTGGCAAAAGAATTAACTTTTCTATTGCTACATGAAAAGAAATTCATAGAGTTCTCTCTAATATTTCTTAAAGGGTATTTGTCGATTTAGTGCTTCATCATTCTTTGAAATTCTTTCGGTTTTTGTTTTTAAATACAGAATTATTCCATATAGTTATTTAACTTTCCTTTCAAAATATCTTTCTGTTGTCTGATTCCTCGATTAAAGATTTGTCAAATTATTGACATACGGGCGATTTTCCTAATCATTGATATTATCGTAAAGTTTAGTTCGTGAATTTAATGACACATTCAGTGGAATGTTCACATTCTGACCATGAGACCAGTGTTCGAATCTCACTATGGTAGATTTGTCTGTAAGGAGAATTTCTGATGTTATGGGATTGGAGGGCTCGATACCAGTCTACGGCACCTTTGGAAAGTGCCTGAAAACCATAGCACGGGTTTACTCAAGCCTTGTAATTGAAACTGGGTAGACGGAACCCTTTGGTGTTGTCGATAACTGTTCTAGCACGAAGTCAAATGTTATCGGATTGGGCGTGCTGGCCTTGTTCAAAATGTTGATCACGCTAGATAACACGCTCTTTCCCAGAAACTGTAACTAAGGTCTGCTCAGCCTAGTTGCAGTATAAACCACAGGTTGGCTCTGCGGGTGTTGACTAAATACAAATCTGCCTGAGCAAGCGTAGGGATCGGCAAACCACACTAGTAGAGGGGTATACTTAGAAGAAGAGTGTCCAGCTATATATATATATATATTTATATATATATATATATATATATATATATATATATATATATATATATATATATATATATATATATATATATATATATATATGTATGTATAGTATTGGTATATACGGCATAAATTCCAATAACCAACAATTACTATTCTTAAAAGAGTGCTGAATTTAGAGTAGAGCATATATAATTATTTATTTAAAATTTATAACATAAATATGTAATAAAATCACTACAAAATAGCCATTTTGTTTCAACACCTCCGGTGTCTTATCAAGTGATGGTGTGGATTATAGAATGAAGGGTTTAAACCATTTATACTACATTCAACATCATCACTTGATAAGACCGCAGAAGAGTTGAAACCAAATGGCTATGTTTGTAATGATTTTATTACATATTTATGTTATAATTTTTAAATAAATAATTATATATATATATGTGTGTGTGTGTATGTGTGTGTGTGTGTGTGTGTGTGTGTGTGTGTGTGTGTGTGTGTGTGTGTGTGTGTGTGTGTGTATCTCCGAATATATTTGAGCAGATAATATACACTATTCATTTGCCGGAATAATTAAAGTCTTTCACAAATTTAGTCAATATATGTACTAATTGTGAGTTCTATCCTTAGGTAGTGTAGTGCAGACATAAACTTAGTGGATGCATTTTGAGCATTAACTGCGCAGTAGTAAAAAAAAGACACATGATCAGCAGAACGAAATTATTCTACCAATGTAGATGAAATAATGGGTTTAATTTGATGTCCCCTGAACGTTATCCGGAACGACGTGCAACTCATGTATCTAGAGATCACATCAGACAAAAGGTTGCGATAATAACAACAAAGTTGATGACAATAGTCACCTCCTTTTCTTATTTTTTAAAAATTTTTTCAATGTGTTTATCTCACACTGCTGCATGTAACAATTTATGTATGTCAGATACATTTATTTCTTATATTCTGTGGAACATTTTTCCTCGATAAATGTGACAGGGAAAGTGCT
>OZ038495.1:44222224-44239724 GCA_964036315.1 Acanthosepion esculentum | reverse complement strand
TATTGTGATGCCATCTGATTTTTAAAAACAAACTTTTGGTAACATAGCGTAACGAAATGTGACGTAAAGACGTTGGAAGATGTTGAGATGATGTGTCATTCTAGGTATCAAGATGGGACAAATACTTGATTTCATGAGAATAGATTTACCGCAAGGAAAATAGCCCAAAATAGTGAAGACTGTTTTAATAAAAGGGCATTGTCAAAGGAGAGTATTCCATTTGCACATGGAAAATTCTTGAAAGAAAACAAAATAATTGGAATATCAAAGAAATTAATATTTCGGCTATCGATCTGCAACACTATTCTGTAGCATTCTTGGATTTTGATTTTATAGAATTGGATGAGAGGAATATACATTAGAGTAAGCATACAAACAAGGGAGTCCGTAAGCTGTAGTTTGCAGGAAAAGGGAAAGCAAATGTTTAATAAGTTTTGAAGAAGTCATGACATGGACTATTCTTAGACTTGAGAATTATCTCATGATTTCTCATAAATTGCTGAATAAAAGTGGATGAGGATTTGGAAGAATGGAATGCTGGACTAGTGACGGCATCAAGTTCGGAGAAACAGTATGCGAGTTGAAAAAACGATGCCCCATGTCCATTTCCCCAGCAGTAGACATTTACCGGACATGAGTGGTGGATTTGTGCGAAAGCCAGTTCTATAAGCAGAGAAAAGGAGCTAATTATATTTGCAACACAGGATCAAGCTATAAGGACGAATGCAATTGAGACCAGGATAGGCAAATCGCAAAAGGAAAACAAGTGTATGATGGGCGTAAAAGCTGATAAAACAGTTAAACATATATTGAGGGAATGAGCCAAGTTGTCACAGAAAAATAAATTACAATATTGGATTGCATCGGTAAGAGAATTCATTGTGATTCATGCCGTAAATTTGCCTTCACTTTCAACGCAAACAGTTACGAATATCAGCAAGAGGCAATAGTAGATGACAGTAACAGGGTGTTATGGGATTTCTCAGTCCAGTTGAACTACCTCATTGAAGCATGAAGACCCAAATTTGTTGTTGTAGATAAACTAGCAATTCTCAGTTTTCTATGATATAACAGTGGACAAAAAAATGAAAAGACTGAAAAATATCAGAAAAATTTCAGCTGTGGAAACCCTGGAACATAACTGTTGAAGTAATTCCAGTAGTTTTCTGTTCGCTTGGAACTCCCCATAGAGTATTGAAATTGGAACTGAGACCAATATTGTACATCCCGAGAAAACTGTGATCTTTTATTGGGCGTGGATACTCTAAAAAGTTTTTCTTGTCGAAACCATGCCATGCATATACAGGGTGATTGAAAAGTAAATCCCCATTTCAAAATACGTATTATTTATTTATTTACTATAATTTTTAAAAGAGACGGATGAAAGAGGAAAGTGTTTAGCATTAGGTTTTATTTAAAATTCGCTATGGGCACCAAATTTCGCTACCAGCTTCTCGAGCCGCCCAGCAATAGCGTCAAGTGATTTCAACAGGAACACGTATGGTATAGAAGACATAACTTCTTGTTTTCGTCCCTCAGGTTCTTCCAAAGATTTGGTTTGGTATAGTAGTCTTTCACCTTTAACCAATCACAGGGCAAACTGTAGAACGGGATTTCCATTGATTACGTCAATGTGTGAAACCAACATAATAATGAATAAATGAGTAAAGAAAGAAAGTAAGAAAGAAAGAAAAAAGAAAGAAAAATCTCGTCCATGATAAGATGTTGGAACTTTTCTGAAAATTAAAACTGATGAAAAAATCTGTATTAATCTGGTAAATTTTGTTCTGATAACTGAATTTTCAAGCAAAGATATTGCTTACATTAATAATTTCAAATGTTGGACAAGTATTTATCATTCGGATCTAGGAACACATCTATGAGCACATAAGCCTCATGAGCCACTTCACAATTTAAATAGTTTATACTTTCCAGCTAGTGGGACGTCGATAACCGAGATATGGTAATAAACCTGATGGGTAAGGTACTCAAATACACCTATATTTCTTGCTATTTTATTCTGTATATGCCATGCCTTATCTCTTTCTCTTGCTGAAGTTGTCTGATTCATTATATTGATCTGCTATCAGATATATCTACAAGTTATAGAAAAAGGGAAAAGTGATTATCATGTATTCACTTTTAAATTTTATACGTTATATACCCTTACTCTCTTGATTAAATACATTTTTGAATGTACCCTTTTTAGCGAATGTGAAGGTATTTTAAGGGTTACTGACGCGGATATTGAAATTGGCGAACAATGTTCAAGATCAGACAAAATCGGGCGCTTTCACATTACGCTTATGTTTTCTGGAAAATTACCAATCCATCGTTTCTCCTCTAGCTATAGATTAAATAACCAGATTGCCTTGGCTCTACAGATTTGGGTGGCAACCATATTAAAACAAAATCTCTGAATTGCAAACCGTTAAGAAGGCAAGTTTACAACGTCTGGCAAAAATCTGTGACCATTTACAAATAATATAGAAAAGGATAATAAAAAAATGTAACATTTTGTGTCATAAGTCGTAAAGAGATATAACATTTCGAAAAAGGATTGATAGAGGTTAAAAAGCCACTGCAAAGTAAATTGTGTATTTATTTGAACTGTTTTCTTTTCCTGAAAAATATGTTGCTTGTTTTTTTGATAGAATTTTTAACATAAGTCCAACGCTCATTTAGCAGAAACATAATAGCATTTATTTCTTCTGTCGATGTCAATTATTTGCAAGAGAAATACAAAAGAGGTCAATAAAATCTTTCGAAATACTTAAAATTACTAGAATTTAAATTTATTTAAAAATGAGCAGAATTTTTTTTAAGAAAGTGCTCAACTGGGAATTAGAGCGACAATAATCAATGAGGCCCAGCAAATAAAGTTCAATAAGTCCTAATTAATCTATCTTTCGATCGGCATCTGATTTTCATGTACACAGCTGTCTCTCTTCATATTTGAAATTTTTTCTCAGAATTTTACCATTGAAAATTCCGATATTCATTCTGGGGTGTACGTGGAGAAAGAATTTATTACATTTCAATTATATATAGAATCATTAAATAATTTTTGACTAGCGTCATTCAGTCAGTCAGTTATCTGCCATACGTGATACACGCTTAGGCGATCATATATCTTTCGATACAAGACTGACGATGCTGATATTTTTCCCAAAGTAGATTGCCATTTCCTTTTGCGCTAGACCAGTTGCCATCCAAGACTATAAAACCTGGTCTGTCCTGGCGGGAGAAGAAGAGGATTCATAGCACGTAAGTGAATATAATAGACTGGAATTCAAATTCAGCTCCCGGATGCATCAAGCTGAACCGCTCTCCTTTACGCTACCGTGCCTCCCCAACTAGGGTACTCGGTTGACTAAAGTACTCTCTAGGTAATATACACATATCAGTTCTGATCAGACAAGCATCATATTTATCAATGCTTTTCCATAAACTGGTGTAATTTATATTGTATAACAAATTACGTGACAATGTAAGGATTATTTTAGGTACTACATCATATGATATGTCGTAGAATTTGAAAAAAATACATCACCATTTAGCTGCAAAATACATTTACGAAAATTACCATTGAACCTTGACTGAAGAAAGGTAAAACATTGAAGAAAACACAAAGAAAAATGTCATATTCGCCAACTATATTCCATGGCGAACGTTGCAAAAATAATCAAACACATGGATATTTGATATTAGAAATCTGACATTGCTGTATAAAATATGTTATTTATTATGGAAGCACGAAAAATTGTCGATCACAACGAAATAAATTATTTGAAATATAACAGAATCATGATGTCTGAGATTCATAAAAAACATTCCATTTCGTATGTGAATAAAAGAAGGATGATTTATAGAGAGAATACCTTATCTGCATGAAGACGAAACTGTTAATTTTTCTACATTTTATGAAGATCAAGAAAATTAAGATTGTCAAAAAGAGCAAATACATATGAAATTTCATTTATTACTTTTTGTTTTGTGTGAACCTGTTTATTTAATATACATGAAAATTAAGTGTCAAGGCGGCAACCGAGAGTTATCAGATGATATTTCATCAACTGCGCATATATAGTGAACGGTAAAAAAAAGACACATCTTAATGTTTAAAAGATAAACATTAAATTGATCAGAGCGTTTGCCTTCATCTCTATGCAAAAGGTGGGATGAGACAAATTGGTATAAAACTTGAGTCAGAAGTGTGAGCTAAATATTCTGTTGAGATATTGAAAAAATGACTTGTTGCTAATTAACCAAATGGCAGGACCTGATAGAGAAAAAACAAAAACAATAGAGAAATTGCTGGATGAATTATAAAATGCGACATTTAGATATGACAATAACTGACCCATTAAAATGATTAAACTCTAACGAATAGGAATTTACGCGTATTGTACAAATGAACCACGACTCAATTTTTCCAGCGTGTGTTGTGTAATTGTTATCGGCGCACAATGTGAGTTTTGAACTGGCTTCCTTTGCTAGACTAGTCTGTTGCGTTATTTTTTGAAAAGTCATAGCATTATTATGAACGAAAGAGAATTAATGAAAGTTTTCCTGCCTTATAAAGCAGTACGTTAGTAAATCTGATGATTGTATTTATCGAGTAATATTGAGTAATCGGCCCATTCGTGACAGCGGTTCCATTTTGGGAAGCCGTGTATTAGCTGTTGATATACAGAAACCTATAATTAATACCGGAATTTTTAGAAACATATAATTAATAATAGATGATTTCTCAGAAAGCGAAATATAAAAAAACAACTTTTATTTTTGAAAATCTCATATAATGAGTAATTTTTATTAATAAATTTATAAAATATATTTTTAATAAATCATGAAAATAACCCGTTTTCATATACTCATAATGAATAATATATTTTTTCATAAATTTATATATATAACCGGGTTTTTATAGATATATAATTATTACAGGTGTTTTATTCATGAACCTAAAATTAATACATGCTTTTGTTATAACTCCCACACATTATATATACATATATATATGTGTATATATATATATACATATATATATATATATATATATATATATATATATATATATATACATATATATATATATGTGTGTGTGTGTCTGTGTGTGTGTGTCTGTCTGTCTGTGTGTATACACAGAGAAAGAGAAAGAGTTAGAGAGAGTGAATTTGATTATCACAAATTTTCAGAATTTTTATGTTTTTACAACATTGAATCATTATCGAAGCGTCTTTTTCATTGCGATTAATCATTCATGTTTTATTTCCTTCAAAGTTTTGCAAATGTTTTGTGCAGTATTTTGCACTTCTTTCAAAAACATATGTTATAATTCATTATTTATTTGACATATTTTAAATTTGATTAAATTTAGTGTTAAGTTTAACATCATGGATGGCTTGAGAATGTCATTTTATTTATTCAAAGATACTTTAATGAAACACGTGGTCGACCGCAAAAACGTACGTTTGCCTTGTAACGTGAATTTAGTCCACCATATAATTTGGTGTTTATGACAATGAAAATGCAAAGCGACAATTTAGCAACAGCTAACAGACAGAACAGTGGACAACCTATGATAGCATTGGAATTGATTCCCTGTTTTTATAGGCTACGTGTTATGCCACGCTCTAGAATCATATTAGTGCAGATGCTCAGATGACTTGAAATTCAAAGAAACATCAAAACTTTGTCGTCTTTTGCAATTTCTCAAATTCTAATTCGGGTAAATATTTTTCGAGATACTATACGTCATACGAAGTTCACAAGTAATTCCACGAATTTTCGTTTTATTTGGTAAACTGACGCTGTAGTGAAACTCGGGATACGAAAATATTTGCTACATTATTAACATAACCTTTGACATGATTGATCTCCGAATGATTACTTTATTGTTTTGTTTCCTTATTTTAATTGACTTGTAGCAGCTCTAATTAATTGATAATATAGCTTCCATCTTGCAACACATATCTTAGCAGAGACCATCCTTCATCGACGTTTCAGAATCAAAAATGTACCAGATAATGAAAATCGTATCACTTAAGTACATCCGAAAGACAACAACTAAAATGGGTAGCATATCTAACTCGACGAGAGCATAATCACATAATCAAAATGCAGATGTTTCATACTTCAGCCCGGCAACAAATGCAAGGAAAGAATCCTATACCAACCTGGAAGAGTGCTAACAGCTGTTGGATTTTAGCAATTGATTTTCAGGAAAATTCTTTAAAACATAACATGTAAGGAATTTCAACGGACAGCAGTACAAACAGTTCAATCAATGAATTCCGAATGTTTCCTTATCAGGAAACAGCTAATATTACCATTCTCGTATACAAAACCGCCCTTTGGTATGACAAAACGCTACATTCGGCAGCAACGCATCTCTAATCGGGAAAGCTTAATTGTTGTTGTTGTCAGGTTCACGCAAACCCATCGTGGTTGCACTCATTAGGGTCCTAACTATGGGAAATTAGTTAACCCCACCCAAAAACGGGGTCAAAGCCTATGAAAGTATAAAAATACATTTTCATAGTAAAAATACCAGCAATATATATTTTAGAAAAAAATTAACAGCAATATATTTCTCAAAAAATAAAGTTAACAAAAATACATTTCTGTAAATGAAATTACTAATGGTCTCGAGATAAATAAATGTCGGCATTAAATGATCTACAGGGAGCTGATATGCCGCGAAACAAACAAACCCTTCCCTTATACAAAATTATACCCATAGTTTTATTTATTTTATCTCTTCTACAGTATCAGATACTAAACGGAGTTGTACTAAGATGTTATTCTTATTCTATGTACCGTTTACATGTTGATGATAATGGTTCTCCACAACTTCCTCTCATTTGTATATCTTATTAATTTTTGTCTTTTCTTTTCTCCTAAACATTGTTCAGCCATCCACTTTTCACAGGCTCGCTAGCTAGGCTCTGCTTTGTCACCCATTTTTCCTCCTCACTTCAATCTGTTTTGTGAATATAAAAATTTCCAAGTCTTCCTTTCTCATTAAGTGCCCTATAAATTTCAACTACCACTAGCTGAGTTTAAATATTTATTTTTCTCTAAAACTTCGTCATTGCTCACATTTTTTCATGGTATTCATATCATCCTTCTGTAGAACCACATTTCTGTTGCTTCACGTCTCTTCCTCATCGCTGAGGAGTTTGTCCAGCATTCACTGCCTTATAGGTTGACTGAAATAAGTAACACTTCAGAAATATGCCTCTTTGTTTCTAACCCAATGATATATGATTATTTTACATGTTTCTCTTTTAAACTTCAATATGACCAACATTTGAACACATTCACGATTTCATTTTTATCTTCTATCAGCATGGCAAATCATTTTAATGTTAAACTTGTGTATTCCTCGTTTAAGTTTGCCAAGAATTTCGATTGATTCAGCTATTTTCCATACAATGGCATTTAGCATAATACAGGAATTAATAAACAACAATGCTTCCGCCCACTGTATTCAGTTTCTGTTTGCAAATTCAATCTATTGTTTATATGTTTCTTGAAACTGTACAAAAATAAAACGTTTGCTGTTTTTCTACATCTGACGTATTATACAGTCCTTTTTTGAATTAACAAAACGAATGTAATATGTTGATTTTCGTTTTAAGACTACGTGCATTTAAAATTCCTGATTAACGTTTTTGCATCTCAAGTTACAACAAATATTTATTTAGCTAAGTTGCATCGATCCAAACCCAGGTTTTCGAAATACGGTAGAGCAAAAATGAATAATTTATATTAAATAAATATTAAAAGAAATTAAATCAGCGTCCTGGAATTTTTCGAAAAGTTTAATATCTCTTAGAGAAATTAATTCTATGTTGGTAACAAAATCTTTGCTGCAATTGCTACGGTATAATTACGATAAAAGTTCAATATTTCTCTATTGTGTTAATATGCTATGTATAATGATTATCGTATATAGATATAATTCAGCGTTTATACACAGGTTACATTAGCTGTTTTGATGTTGTTGTCGTTGATGTTAATAACAATAATAATAATAATATGTACACATTAAGGAAGTGTATGCTTATTGACATAGCAGTATCATCTGAGAGAAACACATCTATAAAAATTATCAAGAATTTGTCCAAATACAAGGACCTGGATACCGAGATTAACAGAAAGTGGGGAATGAAGACTGTACCAATAGTAATCGGAGCACTGGGCCTCGTGAGAAAATGAATGGACAATTTTACTAACAATGTCCCAGGTAACATCAACATAAATCTTACCAGAAAATCGTCCTACTAGGAACATCACATATACTAAGCCAGTGTTATCATTTTAATGACAATTCTTCTTTAGGGCCTAAAGATCTTCGATTGGATCCGGCTCTAAAGGATACATAACAGGAAACATAACATACACAAATAATAATGGTAATAATAATAATAATAATAATAATAATAATAATAATAATAATTCTATGGGACTACACAATACACACTGACAAAACAATCAATGCCAACCGCCCAGACATTGTTATTAAAGACCCCAAACCAAATAAGTGCCTCCTTATTGATATGGCAGTCCCTGCGGACTGCAATGTATCTTTGAAGATATTCAAAAAAACTGTCAAAATACAAGGACCTTGAAATAGAAATCTAAAAAATGTGGCACATGGGAACATCAACAATTCCTGTTGTAGTTGGAGCCCTTGGACTGGTTGGAAAAGATTCCAGTAGGCTGATTGAAGGGATCCCTGGAAGTCAATGCCTCAAAGAGATACAAAAAATTGTTCTGACAAGCAAGTACAGCCCACACTTTACGAAGGGCTTTATCTATGTAATTATTTTTTATTTTATTTTATTTTTTGCAGTGGAAAGTGTCATGATGCCATTTCTAACCTTAGGTCCCTGGGCGGGACACGGAAAGAAATGTGTAAACGCCAGATATGAAAGGAAATAAAAATAATAATAATAATAATAATTTACAATCAAAGACCTCGCCTATCAGTTGAAACTGAATGTTTTATTCTTGATGTACGGCACCAGTGCTTCCTAACTAAGAGATTATCAAACAAGCACACAGAAAATCCAAATTCCGTGATGGATAAACATAACCAATTGACAATATTTTATCATTCACTAAATGCAACACATATTATGAAATGGTGGCCCAATATCTCCGCAGGAAAATGTGTAATTTCCTATGTAACGGAAACTGAAAAATAAAAACACCCCCCGCCCAAATACCGAACGGGCACTACCCAAGTAACTATTTTATGTAACTTTACGGACCATCAAAACAATACTTACAGCCTTGACATCATAGCAGTGATCACAAAACCCGAATCTGCCTTCTTATTGACATGGCAGTATCTGCAGATTTTAATGCAGCTTTGACTACCTTTAAATATATTAAAATAAATTGATCTTCAAAAACAAACTTCGGCAAGTGGCAAATAAAAACATGAATAATTTAAGTTTCTAGTTGGGATCTAAGTTTTGATTGTGAAAAATTTTATATCTCTAATGGGAAAATTGCGCAAAAATGAAAATAAGACTGACATCTAAGATACATTTATGAAAATTGCACAAAAAATGTATTCAATAAAATCGCCTTTGGCTTCAACCACCACCCACAGACGACTTCGAAATTTCTTACATCTCTTCTAGACGCCCTCCTTGATTAAGTTGGTAAATTCTGCCATAATCCCTGCCTTCAGTTCATCTTTGGTGTTACAAGGAGTGTTCTTGATGGCTCGATCAACTCCGTACCATACATAATAATCAAGGGAGTTGCAGTTTAGGTAGTGAGGTGGCCAGGTGTAAGGGGTGGTCGCGGAAATTGTCTGACAGCTATGACTCGGTTCTCTTGCTTGTGTGGTATGGTGCAGAGACCTGTTGTCGGATTTATGTCTCCAAGCAACCACCCTGTTGACCCAGGGCAGTACTACCTCCTCAAGGCACTTGATGTAAGCCTCTGTGTTGAATCTGAGGCCCTCACCCACAAATTCGGGACTTCTTTTTTATCAGGACAATCCCATTACTAATTTAAAGTAGACTCATCTAACTCTTTCCGAATCCTCTGCACTAACCTCAGATTGACACCCAAACACTATGAAATATTAGTATTGAATCTTCTGCTGCGAATTACAAGCAGGACATTAAGGCGTTTCAAATATATTCTGGCGTAGTGAATATCATCATGGAGTTCTTTTTTACCACATACGGCGCCCGAGTTACACTATTAAATTAAAATAAAAAAAAAGATCAACGTGCATGCACGAAATTAAAAATATAAAATTATGAGAATTTACTTTAAACAGGGGATGCTTTTTCAGAGTTTATTTAATTGCACAGATATGCAGTCAACGTATTCCTGGTTCCCAAACGACATACAACAAACATTTTCAACTGAGCGCTGCGTTTTTATTCTTGAATATCATCAAGATGAAATAGCTTGAAATAAAAGGACAAATATAATGGACATATTTATTTCATTAATACTTCAATTCTTAAATTCGGCCTAGCGTTTTATGTACAATGTAAACCCAAGCTAAAAATCCCCTGGTTTAAATGAATTGTTGATTTATTAAAAACGACTTTTTGCAGGAAAAATGAAGGGTTTATTTTATGCACTGAAATATTTTTAAACGCGAATCAAAATATGAATTCCTCAACTAGTTTCAAGTATTGATCACGGGTTTCACAGAACAGAATTTTATCCCAACTTCATTAATCTTTTGCAAATCTGTTTACAAATTATCAACCACATCACAGAAATAACCTTTTAAAATTTATTTTGTATCAATACTTTTACTTTGCATGCAAACATCATTAATGTAATGGAAATGTCACGTTAGGTTTCGTTTGAAATAAATCCAAAACAAGATGGTGTTGAAACGTTCACCCGCAAGTGGAACGAATTATCAATTTGAGCGAAATTGAATGCAATTTCGAAAAAATATGATATAATATCAGAGTTCGTGAGGAGAGATTTAAACTACAATCTTCAGTCGGTAGAAAAAATACAGTAACGTACATAAACTAATCTGTACAGGTTTAATTGTTATTTGTGTTAACCATTCACGTCAGCCATTTGCAATTACCTCCAGACAAGATAGAAAACAAACACTATGTGTTTTTGATTATATATATTGTTATGGACCAGGTTAGGACCAAGGAATAACAACACGAACACAAGAGTAGAAATAACGAAAGTATATTACACGGAATAATAATACAAGATGTGGAAGGTGTTAGTATGACTGCCAGTCTGGTTTGGTGTGAACTACTATCGGCTCGGCTCGGCTCGGCTCGATTCGTCTCTCTCTCTCTCTTTCTCTCTCTCTCTCTCTCTCTCTCTCTCTCTCTCTCGAGAGAGAGAGAGAGAGAGAGAGAGGCGTAGTATACATAGTGTTAGGAAGAGTTCATTCTGTAGTTATAGGTAAGGACCCATAACACCCTCCTCCCAAGCTTTTACCTCGCAGGGGACATTAATATTTTTTTCCTCTTCGAATTAATCATCAAAGTCTCTTTCTTTTTCTGCTTGATTTCCGCGGTTCTGAAATTCCTTGAGGCCTTTGCATATTGAATGTGTCAAATGTTGTGTCCATTACTTAGAATCATCTAACAGCCTCATTCTGATCTGATTTAAGTTCCTTTTATGCGAGAAATTCCGACCCTAAATTATATAAATCACGTTCCCGATTCGTTTCTCTATTGTAACTGTCTCCCAGTAGGATGTGTTGTTTTTGAACATTTAAAAAAAAACTTTCTCCCCTGGTTTAAATTTTCTTTTTGGTAAAAACGACGTTGGCGATTGCTTTGTCTGTTTTAGCAGTAATTTGTCGAATACCGATCTAATTTTTCGGGCGAACATTACTTCCGCCGGCGATAATGCCGTTGGCGTTCGGTGTAATTCTATACACTTGCAAGAATTGTTGTAAAGCCTTTTCTATTGGAACGTCATAAGATTTCCTTAGTGCTCTTTTTAATGTATCTACAAATATCTCCGCTTGCCCGTTTGATCTTGGGTGATATGGCGGGAATTTGATGTGTTTCACCTGAAAAGTTTCACAAAATTCTTCAAAATCTGCAGATGTCAATTGTGTCCCATTATCGGTGACTAAACAATCAACCACTCTGAGACGAGCAAACAGCTCGCGAAGGCAATTTTCTGTAGTCTCAGAAGGAGGTTTTCTACAACGAAATAGTTCTGGCCATTTGCTGTAACTGTCTACTACAATCAAGTAGAAGAAACCCTTTAATGGACCAGCGAAATCTACATGGATTCTCGACAACGGTGGTTCTGTCTTATGCCATGGCTTATGAGTGATCGGAGGTGCCTTGTCTGCTAAGGAACAGCCCTTACATTTGTCCACCATATGTATAATATCTTGATCCATTTTTGCCCAGTACACGTAACTTGGCATTAAGGATTTCCTCCTGTTCTTTGCTGGGTGACCAAAGTGAAAATGCTTGAGGATTTGCCTTTGTAGCGTTTTGGGGGTTACTACTCTTTCATTATATAGCAGAACATTATCGCATAACGAAAAACTGTCTGATATGTGCTTATCTTTTCCTACAATTTTTGTTTTCGTTTCCTTTATAAATTCGTCATTCACTGCTTCGTTTCTTATTGCCTGTAATGTGACGGGGAGGTCTCGAATTGTACTACATAATGATGTTCTAATATCTTCAAATGTCGTAGAGCTGCACTTACGGAATCTTCTAATGGCTCCGTTTTCTTTGGTATTAGTCTCGAAAGACCATCTGCATGCCCGATTTTGTTTGATGCAAGATACTCCAATTTCTCCTTCAATTTCTCTGCCTCGGTCGATAACCTTTCCACTTTTTGGCCGAACGTAATCATCGGTAAATCCCAGAGGCCAAATTTCTGCATCCAGTCAGTTCCAAATAAATTTTAAGTATTTTTTAGAACATACATCTTTAATTTCTTGGTCATCCCGTTGAACGTCACATTTGGGATAATCTCCCCATTAAATTTGATTTTTCTCCCTGTTACCGACCTGGTTAATTTATCTGTTCTCAACAAGGTCGGTTTGTTTAATTTCTCCCACGTCTGTAAGCTAATAATGTTTAAATCTGATCCGGAATTTAATTGTAATCTGATTTTTTTGTTTAACATTTCTACTTGTACGTATTTTCGTATATTCTTATAGCGGTATGGACAATCTTTGTACCAATGCAAAGTCCCACAGCGATAGCATGGCCTGGGTGGTGGTTTCTTCTGGGGTTTCCTTTGACTTTTTGTAGTAAAATAATTTGTTTGGTTTCTTTTTCAGGAGGGAGAAAAACTTGTTTGTCGTTGTACTTTTCGTATGTGAGCGTCGCCAAAGTCTTCGATATCTTTCGAGTCTTTTTACGCTCTGACAGTCCTCAGCCATTTTTTGTAGCGTTTGTGGTTTACTCTCAAGTTTTGTTAGAATTCTCCGTCTGATCTCCGCATCTTTAGTCTAAACCTGGCCTTGGACGAATATCAAACATTTAAAATTGTCAAGGCTGAGTTCAGATAATTTAAAGTAATCGCAGTGTTTGTTTACTACGGAAGCGAATGTTATATGGTCTTCGCTATCCTTCTTAAATCGTTAAATTTAAACATTTCCACCATTTGTGGAATAGTGAATTTTTCGGACTAAATAATTCTGTTAAAAGTTTCACGGCTTCCTTGAAAGTCAACTCATTCGTTTTCCTCGGTAGGATGTAGTCTACAAATTTAGTGTATTCGTTTGACCCTAGTTTCCTCAGTACTAGACGTACTTTTTTCGCGTCTGACCAATTCCCGCAATCAAACTCATATGAATCTTCATATCTTCTGAATTAAGCCACGAAGGTTTTGTCTTCGTCCGGTGAATAAGTGAAGTCTTTGATAGTGCTCCCTATAGCATTTTGCGAGAATGCCGCTTCATTTCCAGAATTTTGTCCTTTATTTGTTACTGCCCGTATAGTAATTCTTGTAGTTCGAGTTGCTTCTCTTCGTTTTTCTGTTGAATTTCTAATTGTTTTTCCACATTTTTTGTTGCTGCTCGAATTGCATTGTCATTAGTTCCAATATGGTTGTCTTAAAGTCTTCCATGTTTACACCGTAATTTTGTGTAACGATTTTCCTTTTTTCTCAGTGTACACTTCAGGACTTTGTCGCCTGTTGTTCTGGAACCTTAGTACGAAAAAATCTTCCTGCATAGAAATCGATTCTGTTCTGACTGACAGGTAAAATTCGTGTCTTCGGTACCACTGTTATGGTTGGTGTACTAATTTTTTTTTTCTCTTCGCGTAGAACTTGTATTTTTCCTCAATACCTCCGTCGCCTCTGTTATGGACGACCGATAGCAAAAATATTTGTTTATTGTTTTTATTTAGATTCTCCGCGTAGAATTCGTTTCTTCAATATCCTCGTCGCCACTGTTATGGTCTAGGTTAGGACCAAGGAAGAACCACACGAACACAAGATTAGAATAACGAAGATATATTACACAGAATAATAATACAAGATGTGGAAGGTGTTAGTATGACTGTCAGTCTGGTTTGGAGTGAACTACTATCGGCTCGACTCGATTCGTCTCTCTCTCTTGAGAGGCGTAGTATACATAGTGTTAGAAAGAGTTAATTCTGTAGTTATTGGTAAGGACATATAACATATATATATATATATATATATATATATATATATATGTTTGTGTGTGTGTGTTTGTGTATGCTGTAACCTAGAAGGAGTAACTGAAATGAGTAATAAACAAAACAGAGGTTGGAATTGAAATGGCAATCATTAAAACATCAACAAAATATAATACTCGCCAGTGGCGTGAAGTAGGTAAACTACTGCTAGTTGCTGACTACTTAGACAGCATATTACCCCCACTTAGAATAGTGTCCAACGTATTTATGAGGATTGATTTTTTTTTGTTTCAAAAAACGGTCAAGATATTAAGTCTATGTTCAAAGTTAATATTATTAATAATATCTTGACCGTGTTTTGAAACAAAAAAAAATGATTCACTTTATAAAACATACATATAACAAACTATTTCCATTTCTAATTCTAACAGTTGAAATATTATCCTTTAAAATGGCTAAATGTATAGCCGAAAGCGCTCGGATAAAAAGAACATTCAGACAGTTTTTATATAATTTATCCTCTGAAAAGAAAAACTTTATTAGATCGCACGAGAAATTATATAAAAAACTAAATAAAAGCACCTTTTTAATGAAATGTGCATGAAAGAAGGATTGCTGCCTAAATACACAAATATATATATATATATATATATATATATATATATATATATATATATATATATATATATATATATATTGGGGGTATATATTGCTTTCGTTCGACGTATTTTTGGTTTTATAATCTAAATAACATATCCAGCCGATTCAATGTCAGCAACGTTTCAGACAGCACCATATCTCTCTTGTTAGTACATCAGTTCGCACTGGTTAAATATAAGTGAATTTAAAATCCTTTACTTCGTGAAATATGTATATTTAATCAATTCATTAAAATAAAGTGATAATGAGACTAAGACGCAAGGGGCTACTAGGAATTAAAGTGAGGGAGAAGACTTTAGACGAAACCCAAAACACAATCCTAAAGTGGAAGCAAAGGATAATCCTCTCACCGTGTTCAAAATACAAGAGACCAGTGTGTACCAGATGATTAGCGAGCCGATCTCCAACTATCGAAGAAAATACATAAATAGTAAATAAAATTTCGAATTTTAGTATTTAAACTCTGAACTGTTATATACTCTTTATTTAAACTAAAGTTTAACTTATTTAAACTATTAATTTAAACCTTCTAACGTCTCTGTTATAAAACGAAGATGTTAAAAGGATAGAATTAAAGTAGATATTACAAGAAAACTGAAACCCAATCCTGAACGGGAAACACAGAATAGACTTCTACTCCTGTTCAAATTACTATCTACTCCTATATTTATTAAATGTTACGACTATCTTTTTATACACTAAATTTGTTCTTTTTGCCCATTAAAAAAATGTCCATATTTCAGAATAGAAAATAGACCCAACTAATGAATAAAAGAACCCTATAGCAAGGGCATGAGTTCAACCCTATAATTTTACTTAGTCATGAATAAAACAATTAATAACACATTTAAAAAAAACTCTCTCACATTAACTATGTTCGCTTTGTCACAGCTACAATTCCAGTTTTCTTATACAGCATTCAGTTGAGTTCGAATTCCAAATAAATTAGTTACATTCCCTTACCGACAAATATTCTCACCATATAAATATCAGAATATACTGCGTACTATAAACAATTTTTCATTACATGTCCAACATATCTAAGTTATCAATTTTCGATTCTTAACATTAGTTCTTTTTTCTATTTTCTTCTATAATTGGTCTATGGTTTTCTCCAAATACGCTGAAAGAAATAAATCTCACTTGCTGCGTATATTTTCCTCTTATTTTATAGAAATTTTAACAGGTCAATTTCATATAGGATACTACATAGCAACTGGGTAACTTTTTTTTATTTCCTCGAATTTTTATCGTTTCGTTTATTTCAGTTGAATTAGTACAAGGATTTCCTTTTTATTTTTATGAGTCGTAACTTATAAAATTAATTGGCTGTTTTTCTACAACTATACATTTTATATTATACAGTGATCTCCATTTCATCTTGTCTTCATAGATTAATTTTTGTCTAACAATTCTCTGAGATTCTTGTCTGTATTTCCCATCACTACAGTGTTGAATGTAGCGTAGGTTGAAAAACTTAGAACTGGCATTAGGAAATGCAAACAGTAAACTTAATGCTTTTTGAATAATCTGAATGAGGAAAGTAAAAATAGAATCTCTTTCTGTTTCCGATCATTTAGACGCATATGAAGAACAAATCAATGGATGCCGGTCTTCCAGAATACAAGAGAAGGGAATGGAAACGCTAAAGAAATATGTATTATTGACGGAAAATAGAAATATTGTGACTGTTGTCTATACTACTGGTAATAAGACACTGGATGCTGTTTTCTCGAAGACAAGAGGGAGAAATCGAAAGACTTTAGGAAATGTAGTAATTTATGGAGAATATTAAAGATTGCGAATGTGATCATTCAAATGCTTCTCAAACTGTGTATGTCATTATTCCAGAATATAAGCGAAAGTGAAAAAAATTGAAAACAACAAAAATATATAGACCATAACAGAGGTTATAACGAATTGCGAATGGTCACTAACCACAGAGAATGGATGCCGCTATTCCATAATATAAGAGAAAAACAAACGTTAAAAACTGAATAAATGTTTAGAAATTGATCGGGAACAAAAAGACGTGCGAATGTTGACTATCATAATACGTGTGATTGTAAGTGTTCTGAAAAGCCTTGAAACGTCCTTGCAATAAACGGAAATCCAAAGAAGAATCGAATCTAATCAAAGGGGAAGTTTTATTGATAAACAGCTCTAAATACGAAAGAATACCGAGGAGAGTCCTGCAGCATTAGATACAT
>OZ038495.1:44189724-44219724 GCA_964036315.1 Acanthosepion esculentum | reverse complement strand
GTATATATGTGTCTGTGCGTATATACGTATACTCATATGTTTGTGTAAGTGTGTGTTTGTGCATACGTAGATTTTCTGAATCTGTCTATAAATTTATTCATCAAATTATTTCTGTATTACACCTTAAATTAATTTCAAACACATTGGGAGTAAACACATAAATCCACTTAACAAATAAAAAAAGATTTTTTTATTGGAAATATCCGAATCATCATAACATTTAATATTAAAATCTACGAGTGCCTTTGTCATCGAAAATTACAAATAAAACTCAGATTTTATGAAAATGGTAAAATCTTTTATAACGGGAAAGATTTGTGACATTGAATTTCATACTTTATAGAAACTTTAGGGAAAAATGAAACACTTACACATTTAAATACCAATTTACCCAACAAAAATCCCTAACATAACTTGAGACTAAAGCTCATAATTAAAGAGAAATTATATTATTCGAAATGAAATTTGATCACATTTCAAATTCCAGAAATTATTGACACAAAAAGAAGCTTCCAGAACAACGTGTCTCTTGTTTTATAAGCGTTTGTCATTCGGAAGATATGCCGTAAGCAGGAGACAAGTTTATGGGTGAAGAAATCTGAATATTGTTAAACATCTAAGAAGAATCCTTTGCAAAATCAAAAGTTTTAATCAGCGCATTCTTCCATTAGTCAGGGAAAAGAAAGCAGAGGTCTGATTTCAATATAGATATTTTGAATGGGCCGGGTCAAACACTCTTTATCGATACGAATTTCAGATAAACAGAGGTGAAGCGTTATGTATTCAGCAAGACAGAATGGGTCTTTGTCATGTGACAGCTAGTTACTGGTGTCACTTTTCTATACTGAAAACGAAAACTCTTGGAGTGAGTACATATATTATTCTCTGGGGTTATTATTTCGTTGCTTAATTGTCTACAATCTTACTGGAATATCTTATTTCTTTACGTTAGGTCTAGCTTTTTCAGAATAATTTAGTTTGCTGATGTGAATAATGAAAGGTGGCAAAAAATTACAGATTACATTTTAGATTAATTTTTTATGGAGTTCGATCGACTGCATCTAATGTCACACCAATAATGTCTATTTTGAAAGTACCAATGAATAGTTACACATCTTGCATTTAGCAGAAATCGACAGTCTGAGGAAACAATATGCGAATTCCACGCAGAAGTGGAGGTAGACAAATCTCAGACGTACCAAATATAGCACATGACACCCAAAGATAAAATCAAAACCCTAATGATTGCTTGTAAATGAAGAGAACCGATTTGAGTGAAACTTGTAATACTCAGGCGAACATTAATATATCTTCTCTCTTCCATAGAAGTTCACAAATTCCTAACTGCACTCAACTCTTGGTCCGAAAACTATAAATATTTAATTATTGTTGACAACCTATGGGTAATTTCGAAACGATGGCTTGCTGAGTGACACCGCAGTATCCTTAATAGATGATACCTGGACTGTAATGCGATATTAATCTACTGTGTTGCCATGGATTAAATTGTTGGTGATTTAGTAATTGCAGGTTCAATCACTGAGCCGCGCAGTGTGGACTTGAACTCTATGAAAAAGGTGTGTTCATTAACTGAGCAGTTCAAAGATAAGAACTAGACAACATATCGCTGGACATGGGCAACGGAACAAGAACAATGTAACCCCGTAGATTAAATAAAGAGTATAGTTCGGAATTTCCTGGAGGCTACTTTGATCGACATATACCTGATGAATGCCGAAAGGCCCAAATAATGAAAGAACGTAGATTTTCATACAAATAATGACAACTTAAATGAAATTAAATATCGATCATTGACCAGATCAAAAATTGTCATTATGAGCTAGTTTGATACTATGCTGAAAAAATGTATACCTACTAGGTTTTGTTATATAATTGTAAGAGAACGATCAATCAAGTTGGGTCAATAAAATTAATGTTTTGTTATTTGTCTTCTGAGTATAATAATGTGATTGAATGTTATGAACGAATGACTGAATCTGAGTAAAAAATAGTTCTCAAATCGTCGCTAAAGTTTGCACCAGATAAACCGCTTTCTTTAAAGAAATATTTTTTCCATTGAGTGCTTCCTGCTTAAATTGAACGTATGAAGTTTTCTTTCTGCATTGTGCAAAGAAGATATACAGCAAGATAGAGTAGGTAATGACGTACAAGTCCAATGTCAATGTAGATTTCCAGTTTACAGTCGTCGTTGAAAAGCAGTCAGTTGTCATCATTTATAAAGCCTATTGCCCGTAAGTCTCTAATGCTTTTTTTCTTTGATGTACTTACTTATTCTTTCCCTGTCATCACGTGTCTATAAAAGAGAAATGATCAGGAAAATTCCATTTGTCTCTCTTGAAATGACAGCTCGAGCAACAACTTCGGAGTAAGTAAAGAAAAATAACATATGTGAAATATTCGCATAGAAGTATATCAACATAAAGCACATTTAAACTTCAACTAACGGTAGAAAATATTCCGATTATGCTTTTCGTTATATTAATGTCTGTTCCTGTTATTTTATTTGGTTTTAGGGGAATGATCATACTATATTAATCTCAGATGGAATTAGAAATAGGAATACAAAATAATAGAAAACAAAATTGAATTCATTATTCCTGAAAATGCTTTCAATTCAAAAGGAGGACATGGATTAATAAAGATATGAAATAATACCTAAAGACATTAATGATTAAAGTCACAACCTTTCACTTGAAACTTATATAATATTTAAATATTGTCATCTGAATTAACGATTTTATCTTCTTTCAAATGACTATAATTTGAATAACAAAAACTGTTTTATGTTTCTTGCGGAGTCAAAATAAGACATAAAATGTACCCACTCTAATTCGCACCAAAATACATTTATTATTACTTAATCCAACTGAAATACAAGAAAGAAATGTTTGGAAAACATTTAGCAGCGAAAAACATTCAAATGCGATGGCTGCATTCAATGAAACCGGATATTGCACAAGATTGAAGTTATATCAGTTAAACAATCACAACTGTATTTTGCGCTTCTTAAGAATTCTTTATATTATTTTTCCAACGATTTGGCGAGATATGCATATTCACTATAGTAAAAAAAATTCAGTTGTACTAAAAAAATATTAACTGTATAAATTCAATCGCTCTTCTGCAAAACGGATCATTTTCCTTTAAACGAAAGATTATGGGAGAATATAAATTCATATATATCAGAACAATGTATCATTAGTAAATACTAAACTCTTCATATATCTAGGTGTATGAATCATTTAACAAATTTAGGACAGGAAATCAGGAAACCTACACGTAAGTTACCAATTTAACCCTGGCTTAACGCTGGTGGCCCGCTGTCGGACTGCCGACATGTTCCTCTTGGCAATGAAACTACTGGCGTAACGCTAGAGGCCCGCCGGTGGCTGTCACTACAGGACCGCTGGCGGCTTGCGTGTAGGGCAATTGAACATAGAAAAGGCTGGGCTAGAGTTGGTTTCGCCCAAACCTGCAAATTGTTATAAAGCCAAAATATTAACCAGAAAACTCGTCATGTTCATAAAAAAAACCTCGTTGAATTCAAACTTTCATATTGATGTTGTACATGGTTAAACCCGTACAGAAATATCGTAACTTTGCAAAAGCTTTCTAATATCTATGGTTAAATGGGTTAGAGCGAGTGAATCCTATGGATCTTGTGAAGACCATACTTTCTCAAACCTTGTGCGTTATAAAATATCAAGCAAATAAGTGTAAAGAATGCAACAGAAGTAACACCTGAAATCGATACCACATGTAACTGGTAAAGAAAACAATAACATAATCAAGACGTTACCATTCCACACTACCTGAAATAAAAGACTAGGGAGGAACAGAGCAATAGTTCGCGAAAGATCAGTAACAGCTGAGGGACTTAAGAAACATTGTTTCTGTAAGATTTTTTTAGGTTTAAAACATAGAGAATTTCAATCTACCGTTGTACAAGTTGTTCGGTCAATGAATGCAAACTGTTTCCTTGTAGTGAAACGTCTTATGTTACCATTAATATTACAAATGAAATAAACTATTTTGTATTGAATTTTATATATATATATATATATATATATATATATATATATATATATATATATATATATATATATATATATATATATATATATAAAAGTGAACATGGAAGTCAGCACTTAGAGGCGACAGTCTGTTTCATGCTAGTGCATCGTCAGGCGACGATTGCACTAGCATGAAACAGACTGTCGCCTCTAAGTGCTGACTTCCATGTCCACTTTTATATTTACACACGCTCTATCTCTGATATTGAGCACTTTACCCCATAAATATAGCACACTTTAAGACTATATTTCTGCATATATATATATATATATATATATATATATATATATATATATATATATATATATATATATATATATGGATTGATACAAAAAATCGAGCATCGATTACAATTATATCTAGAGACGTCTGAAAGAATTTCAGTGTTCCATTATGTTCAGCGTTTCCTCTAGGTACATAATTGTAACCGCCGCACACTTTTTGTTTATATATCTGCCTCCAAAAATTATAATTGCATAAATAGAATTATTGCTTTAGTCTAATCATGTCCTTCTAGAGGATGGAACACGTTACAGAGACATTCTCGCAATTTGTCCTTAAATGGTATGTTTTATTTTAACAAAAAAGCCGAAGAGAACTAGCAAGTTTAGCAATAATTGTACAAGTAATTTAAACTGACTTTCACAATAATAAACTAAGTCATATCTGGAGGTGAATGATGGTAAGGTAATAAATGTGCCTACAAAAACAAAGGATCGAAAGTTGTGAAAATCCTTGATCACCAACGTCCTGTGGGGACATGAGATAAAAATGTTGTGTTAATTTTCTGACTGATGATAGTAATTATTTCGCAAAATTCAACATATAGACTGAATTCAGAAAATCTGATGTAATTAATTTTAATTAAAATTTCCGATTTTTTTCTTTTAATTATCAATATTCGCTCCTAATTTTTCACCTTAATGAAAGCAGTAATAGAAACGAAGGGGAATGGAAGGAAACGATAAGACATTTTAAAGTCTACCACATTCAGTTGAACTTCACTATAAAATACAAGAATAAGTATTGTTTTTTTACACTATAGACAGAATTTGATATTCAAATGTATACATAATCATTAGAATTTTTTTCTATATTCGTTTCATAAATCATTACACTTTTATAACTTATTTTATAAACATATTGAAGATAAAAATATTGTATTTTAAAAGTATAATATAACATAAGATACTTGATAGGAAAAAGTAATTACATTTTACTAGTAAGGACATGAAAATATAAGTGACTTAAATTAGCTTAAGTATTAGGCTCAAAATAAATATTAATAAATAAATACTTAAATATTTTTCAGCAGAATTGTAATCACTTACATTTTCAACTATTTTCAAAGGCAAATGGCCGTATCATCTTTAAATAAGCCTAGTTTTTCCCTAAAATGTTTGCAACATTTTCACCTACACTATAAAGTTTCTGCCACTAATGAAATGTTCGAAATTAATGACATTTTGTAGGTGTTACATTTGTTGAGTTTAGAGAATGTGAAACTTACTGAGAATAAAAGTGTAAGTTATGGTCCTTGCAATAGCTTCTAATGAATGGTAAATTTCACGTTCTACTATTTGTAGGTGTTACATTTGTTGAGTTTGGAGAATGTGAAAGAAAGCCACAACATAACCCACTTATTTTTCAAACTGGACCATTATATACGATGCAACCTTTCTTAGGATTAGTTTTGATTTCGTGTTGGCACTCGTTTTTCATACTTTGAAATGAAATTACTTTTCTGTTTTCTGTTGAAATGCAAAAAGTATTTTTCATCAAATGTAACCATGAGATACGAATAATTAAAAAGATAATATTCTTGGTTAAAAGTCTGATGCAGGTACTGCAATGTTGTGTGTGGTTCTCACGGGAACGTGTATGTGGGACCCACACATCACTGCCTTCAAGCTTTTCCAATTTCCCTTCAGATGGCCGTGTCCAGTTGAACATGACAGGTTTTGTTTTCTCACCAAATCTCTGGTGATCTGACATCGACCTATTTCATTTGGCCGAGTCGATTTCTACAGTTTATCAACATTTCGGGGGTTATTTAAAGGTAGGGAATATTTTTAGATTGCCAGCATTTTAATTTTGGTGGTGGATAATAATGGTTTAGTACTCCAAGTAGTATTACTGAACCCATACCTGACGGCTAAAGAGGTGCATTCTTACATTTCCAAATGTAATTGCGCATAAGGCAACATAACGAACCCAACAGGAATTAGTACCCAGTTTCTCCGATTAACAATTCCGAGTAATTATCAATTACACCACCCTCACATGAAAGCTTGTAGCACCTGGTATTACCAAGCGTCCACCCGTCTAGGTACCGATCAGGCTTAACGATCGCACGGGAACCTGTGTTTCAACGTGATGTGGCCGTAAGCATCTATCTATTTCGACTCTTTCAAAATGTCTTTATTCAAGGTGGCTTGGCGTCCAAAGATAATATGTTCACATAATTCACAATCGACATTTTAAACCATTTTAAACACATGTCATACGCACGAGTGTTTACTGTATCCATATGCACTGCACAAATGTCTTCAAATAACTGTGAAGGTGCATTACTTTTTCGGAATTCCTACAGTAATTGATGGTGAATATGTTGCTTTTTAAATGTATTATATTCCATGTATTTCAGAAAGAAACAGCAACATAATGCGGGAAAATCTGCGTAGTCAGTCGTGAATCGAAAGAGACATGATCGCTCAAGCGTGTGCAACGTACGACTCTTAACTGACTGATCCTCCATGCGGTTAAACTCTGAAATTCACTACACACGTTATACTGTCGGATAGAAGACATGTCAAAGTAATTCTAGATGCAATTATTATTTAATCTTCGTTCTGCATTAGTTAATTCATAAATCATAGCCCCTTAAGAAATAATTACTTTCCAAACATTCTAATGTAACGAAATCTCATAAGTTTGCTCAGAATATATTTTATAGATTAATTTCCTTTCTTAAATTATCAGTAGTATGATAAATTTTTGTAGATCCAATTCATAGCATTTTAATGAAGTTTTAATCTCGACTCAATCTGAAAAGCTTAAAATACTTAAAATTATGCTAACCGAAAGACCGTGTTAAAATTTCTTCGATTAAACTTTATGATAATTCATTTACAATATAAATTCATAATAACTTTCAAATTATCAGTATCAATTTGAAAGTTATTATTTCATAATAACTTTCAAATTATCAGTATCAAGCAAAGTTTACATAGAGAATCTAAGGAATAAGTGTTTGCGGTTCGCTAAATGATTGAAGTCAATAAAAGCCAGTCTCTGTTGAGTTAGAAACGACTCTTTTATTTTCGACTTCATATTGTTTTTTTGTCACGGTCAGAAAGCGTATCGACCTAAAGTATTGGAATATGAAAGCAACAATGAAAAATTAGAACGCGTCGCACACGGGGTTTTGTCAGGTGAATGAATCTTATATTTCATATTTTACCAACCTAACGTGTTTTATGCAGCATTATGAATATGACATTCTCTCGTAGTGTAACAGATGTGAACCTGTTACCAAAAAAGTCATTTACAGGGTTTGTATGATATTTTCAAATCAGAGGTGAGAATGTCAGCATACTTTTAAAAAATCAGACCACTTTACATATGAATTTGATACAAAAATGCATTCGTATATATTCATCACAATGCTTTGGAAACCATTGACAGTTATTTATCTTTGAATTGTTTGTACGCCTGTGTCGTTTACATGTAACAATTTCATTCAGTGAATGTCATGGGTAAATATAAATCACAAATTCGACACACAATGATTAAAATGGGAAAATGCCAGTGAAATAACTGTGTCACTTTCTGATAATGCCGTACGTTCAAACAAGGATTGAGACAAAGAATATGTAGGTTTACAAAGATAGAATCAATTTTTTAAATTTAGTAGTGTAAGACAAGGACGTACCTCCTCACTGGACTTATTCATCCTCTACAGCAAGCTGAATTTGAGAGAATAAGAAGTGCTACCATGATTCATTATTTACGGTCACAATCTTAACAATACGAATATACAGATAACACAGTGTCGATATCAGATACAAAAAACAAACTACATGAAATACCACAGAAGATAGTAAAGGAAAGCGAGAAGAAAGCATTAAACATCAATTGTAAGACGATATAATGTATGGCTGTCAGCATAAAATAGAGTCCAAAATGCGAATTACAAATTGAGGATATCAAAATCAAGCAAGTACAAAATTTCAAATACCAATGAAGTGTTTTAACAGAGCACGTAAAATACGAGGCTGAAAACCAGAAGGCATATTGGGATAACGTAAGTTGCTTTCCAGAATCTCAGTAATATAATAAGAAACAGGACATTTTCGTTAGAAATAAAGAAAAGTATAATTAACTGTTATAAACTATAGGCCCTCTTATATGGCAGGGAAATTCGGACAACCTCATCGCAGATGAAGAGACTTGTAGCAAAGAAATGTGGTTATACAGAAGGACTTATAAGTCTTTAGTTGACGCTCCACTGACGCAAGGGGTCACAGAGAGTGAGAGAAAGATTACAGAGGGGTGTTTGGGAAAGGGATAAAGAGAAAGACAGGGACCAAGGTCAAGTCATCAGAAGATGTAGATTGATATTACATTTGAATATTTGAAGATTATAGCTATCAGGGAAGAGGATTCCACTGATGGGAGGTGCGAGATAAGAAGCTGTTGGAGTAGAGGAAATGGCTACTTTTAGCCGTTTTCACAGTGAAAGGGTGGGACCGAAATGCCAACCTAGTAGCACGCTTAAATCCATGCAGTTTGGGAAACAGTGAAAGTAACTCGCAGGGGCGGTTGCCGTGAAAGTACTTGTAGAAATGACAGAGGGGAACCTCAGCATGTCAGTGATTTAGCGATTGCATACGGGATGCCAGATCAGGACCAACCACGTTGCATAACAGCCGGTGGACTGTTTCAAGGGTATGTTCAAGAATGCTTGTGAGCCTTCATTCCTGTCTCAGTAATGGTGAAAACGTTCAGGTTCCACTCGGTGAAGACGATCCATCATCAGCGATTGAACCCTGAATGTTCAGCTATCGAGAAGAACGATTGCTCTTTCAGAGATGCCTTATGCTTTGAGCGCGTCTTTTGTCCTCAGCCCAGATTTCCTGGAACTCGTACATAGGCTCCGTCGCTAAAAACGCTTGAAAAAATAGCCAGTTCCCTCTACTGCTCCCGTAAGTAACTGACACCTCCCGCTATCCTATACCTTTACAAGAACCAAACCAGGCTGAAAATAGAGTACTGCTTCCTCTATCTCTCTATAGAGTCTAAATGAGTCACCGCATTCTCGTGGAAGATGAATTATTTTCCACATTGCAATCTCTTTACCACAGACCAAACGTCGCAAGCCTCTCGCTGTTCTATTGCTATTTCCATGGCAAATGTTCAAGTGAAATACACCTATTAGTTCTGCATGTTCTTCCCGTCACTGCTAAGTCGCTACATGCTACACACATTGTAGCGAATCACATTTATTTCTTTCGTATTTCATTGCAGGCCCGTACGTTTCACTCGAGCGGCTTTTCCCACGAACAGCTGCTTTTTAGAAACGACTACCAAGTGGATGCTTCACGATCACTATAACCTTGGTTTGTTCAAGTCTAGGGACAACCGTTATCTTACCCACATATCCCCATAAACTTAGTCTGTTAATCTGTAAATACTACATCGAATGACTCTTGGGGCTTGTAAATTGTGGGCACCTTTGTAAAAAAAAGACTAAACAATATAACACTAACTCAGTGGTATTAACACTTCCACTTCGCATTGTAATTTTATTATATGCTGCACAGAAATAAACCAATATCTGGAAAAGTGAGGTCTGGAGGAAAACTTGAAGTATCAATCTCATAGATATTGAGGCTAAAAGGCTGTATCCTGTGTACTGCTTTTAAAAGCTACGAACTTTATGTGCCATTGCTCATCTTCTATTGAAATAACAAGAAGGAAGTTGTGCTGGATTACAACGAATCATAGATACCTGCTGGCAGATATGTATTCCCATATTTTTCATAGCCAAATTACAAAATCAACACAAACAAGCACACTTTTGTAAATGCCATTTTGTTGACACTTAACATTTGGCCTGGTATTCACCTCCTCTGTCTCGAGCTAAATAGCAAATACACAGACCAGCTACATTCCTTATTTCCACCAGTTCAAACCATTACAGCTAAGACCCGCCTAGCCATGTAAGCATCGGTAAGAAAGATATTCGACCCAAAGAAATACTTCTCGAAAACTGATTTTTTTTTACTCCTGAGATAGCGCTACCTCGATAACTACAATCTTAACTTATTCAGAGTTAGGTCAAATGTTATTTATACCGAAATAATAGTACTTACTTTCTCCTTTTAAACTGATACAACACACTAATTCCGTAACCATCTGATTTGAGTGACTAGTAGGACATGTAATAATTTAATAAGCAATGCAATCTGTTTATTGGTTTAGATCTGCGCTTGTTCTGTGATCATTTGTTCAAAATGTTCTTGGTTAAAATCTACATTATAGTCCAATACGTATTAGTATAAACCAACTTCATTCTGAGTGGAATGGAGTGAGATTTTGTCGAATGACTCAAGGTTATATTATAGTAAATGTTACAGTTGAAAGAGAAATGCTGGTCAGCTAATCGTGTTTTTACATTGAGAAAACATTAACAATAATTAGAGAATAATCATTTTGAGTATAAAACATTATTTTCTCAATCCATGAATTAAATCGATTCGAATACATTTTATTTGAGAAATTCACAGTAGCAACGTTAGTTGTCGAATGAGATGTCGTTGGCGTTTGCACCTATTAGGAAATAATTTAAATTTCTGAAGTTAATATGATTTTGAACAGCCAAAATAAATTATTTTGAAAGGAAAATCTTGTCGAAGAATTAAAGAATCATTCAAATCAGGAATCCCAATCGCATGTAATTAAGATTTCTAAACGCATTATTCCAATCGTAAAATTACTGAGATTCTTTTAAAACTAATAGCATACTTAAAACAAAGTGGTGCTTACAGCGACATCACATTGAAACACCAATTCCTGTACGATAACGGAAATTAAGCATCGTAAAGACTTGTTAGTACCTAGTTGGATGACCGCCTGGGAATACAAGGTGCTGCAAAGTTGGATGTGCGGGTGGTAGAAAAGGAAATTTGCCCGGAATTGTTAACCAGAGAGCCGAGTTGTAATTCCCTTTGGGTTCATTATATTCATTTACGCGCAAATAACGTTGGTAAGGCTATGAATTCAACACATCTCTCCCAAGCTATGGGTTAATTAGTACGACCTGTAGCACGAAACCATTATTATCACCCACCAAAATTTTTACAATCTACAAATATTTGTAGCTTTCAATAACCTGTAATGTGCAGATAAGTTGTAGAAAACGAATTACACTTTGAAATATATCGATGTCATATCTCCAAAGATTTGCGGCCATGTTCACCTGGGCACGACCATCTGAAGGGTAATGGGAAAACTTGCAGGGAGAAATATGTGGGTCCCTTATGCACGTTTACGAGGGAGCAACAAATAACATTCTTGTACGTGCATCAGGCTTTTAACGAAGAAAATTACCCTTTCATGTCTTTCATCTCATAATTATAGTCACTGAAAAATACGTTTTGCATTTTGTTGAGTCTTGACTCATTGTTGAATCTCGCCTAATGCATGGAATAATAATGCAACACAAAAGGTACTTAGAACAAGAATGTATTATAACAAGAAAGTGTACACAATAAGTACATATAGTATTTCTGTATATTTCTGGGAAGACTTCCTGGAGAATGTGTTGACTAGTCGCAGTCGATCAGAGTCTCTAGTTGGATCTCGTGATTCCTCTTCTCGTCTTCCGGTACCAACCACTATTTATATAGTTGGTAGTCACCTATGCAGATTAGGTGGATCCTACCACAACACATTTCAACTTTGCTATGGGTTAATTAGTAAAACTTGTCTCAAAAGAAGTATTGTCTCAAAACAATTGTTACCATCTAAAAGTAATTTCTGGATTTAAATAACCTTCAAAATGATGATAAGCCGTAAATAAACGAATCAATCAATTAAAGCAAAAATAGAATGCTCTCCAAAATAGCGAGGAAGAAGTTTATGCCAAATGCATTCTTCAACTATTTTTAACTTACAATATTTATTGAAATATAAGTTTAACTTCAACGATCAGTGATTGTTCATGTAAAAAGAATTGTAATTTTACATTTCCGAAAAGACATATATTTGCACTCGAAATATACAGCATATTTTTCAGCTTAACACAAATCTTTGAGACTGAATAAGTGAAGTTTAATACATATTTTTATCAATCCTGTTCTTATTTTATTTTACATATTCCATAAAAAGTGTCTTCTGGATGTCTACTGGATACATACTGACACGCTTATGATTAAATGTAATGCAAAAGGAAACATTTCTTTGAATAACTTCATCTTCGTTCTTTTTTATATGCTTTTTTTCACGAAGAATTAGCTGATATGTGCACCGAAACTTTCCTGTTACTTACTAGTATAAAGTATTTTTGATGGCATACAATTCTTTCATTTTCATTTTCTTAATAAGAAAGCCAGACCAACCAATTTCATGGAACTATATTCCAAACATTTCTTACACCAAGTTTTTTTCTTAACAAGAAATATCAATTTATTTATTTTCTACAAAGTTATACTGGAAATTTCGAAGTCTCATATGAGTCTTAGAATACGTGAAATAACTTTAATATATATATATATATATATATATATATATATATATATATATATATATATATGTATGGGACTGAAATGAGAAAATGGAAACAAAATGCACCTGCGATATCCCTTGGGCCTGGTATTTTGAAAGGAAACAGCAGACAAGCCCTGCATTTATTGATCGAATATTATATATCTGAGTTTGTTCAAAGAACAGCAAGGCACTTTTCAATTCTACACAGAGAACCTATATAACATTCTGTCCCCATACCCAAGAACAATCTGAAAATGTTAAATTACTTTTTTTCCACTCTTGAGATATACACGTGGATCTATATACATATACACACACATACACACATATATATATATATATATATATATATATATGTGTGTGTGTGTGTGTGTGTGTGTGTGTGTGTGTGTGTGTGTGTGTGTGTGTGTGTGCGCGCGCGCGCACGCGCAATGGAAATTTTGGAGGGATTGAATAATCATTCATAGTAATTCATCGAGTCTAGAAGAATCCTCAACAGAATGCAGAAAACACTGTACGGTCGTTTCGTCCTGTTTGTGGCTCCTCAGCAGTGCGCATCCACGAATACAACTAGACTCCCTATAGCCCAGCTACTCACTAAATTCCGCTGATGATACTCATCCAAGTCTAAATAACCCAAGTGCAAATCTATTGAATCTAGTTAGTTCCTTCGTCACAAAAGCCCGTCGGCCCAGTAGTATGACGCTAGCGTTGTATCTTAACCGTCCGGAGAGTGGATGCGCATTTCTGAGTCCCAAATAGGACTAACATGCCGTCCCTTGCATTCGGTTGAGGATTCTTCTAGACTCGATGAACATATATATATATATATATATATATATATATATATATATATATATATATATTAACGAAATAATTTTTTTTATATATCAAGAACAGATTAGGAGGAAAGACGGATGACAAGTGAAACTTCTTCGTGTAAAGATTTCGTTTCTGAGAACATCATCGGTTTAGTTTTGTTTGCGTTATTGGGACTACACGAACGAGGGACACTAGGAATTTTATAGTTAGAAAAAAGTCTCCACAGTAAATTTGTGTCTAGATTCTTACAACATTTACACCATTCTTGCTTGAACTTTATAAAAGTAAAAATAAAAACCTTCACAAAATGGATGCAATTTATTTTATTTTATTCATTTATTTAATTTGAACTTTTAATAATAATATAATGTTGAGGGATCTCCCCTTTTTACATAAATGGACTCACCCAGGGTATACATATAATACTGCTACTGAATACCCGAGTAAAAGAAGACAGTCGGTAGAAGAGTCACAGTAACTAGCGCGTAGACTCAGCAAGAAGTCATACGTCGATACCAAAGACTTTATATATATTTGTCAAAAAACTCCGCATTCCTGGAACTACTAACCTGTATTACCAGTTTGCATTATTACGTTAATATATTTATTTCCTTTATTCATTCTTTGCGTTTGTTATTATTTGATACCGGATTTCATCCCGGAATCTACAACATATAATATATGCGTTCATTAAATATATCATATGATCTCCACGATACCTCTCCTGTGGTGTACGATATTTTATTTAATACCGGCGTTTATATTCACTAATATTTATCTTATGTTGATAGTTATATTTTGGTCGTTCAAATGCAAAATAAATAAAAGATAATTACCCACTGAAAACGGTATATGGAAGTGTATATGATTTAAGTAATGTGCGTGTATAATATGGTAATATTAAAAAAGAAATAAAATAAAGAAATTAATGTATAAAATAAATAAATAAATAAATTTCATTTCTTGTGTGTGACATCGTTGCACATATCTTCCCAACGAATACCAGGATTTAGACAAAAGAATTCTCCATTGATTCTTGATAATGAATGCGATACTCAAATTAACTGGAATATAAATAACAAAATATGAACTTCGCACATTTTATTCAAAACGTTGAGTATAATACTGAAAACCTTCTTGGAAATATAAAAGAAATAACACAGGCAGACCTGGGTGGTGCTTTTTAATCAAACTTTTATCTATCTATCTATCTATCTATCTATCTATCTATCTCTTTCTCATTCTCTCTCTCTCTCTCTCTCGCTATATAAATATATATATACATATATATATATATATATATATATATATATATATATATATATATATATATATATATATATATGTCGAGTGAATTGGATCGTGATTACGATTCCAATGTAATAAATTATAACCATGGAATATTAGCGTTCGAGCTTTTATATATATATATATATATATATATATATATATATATATATATATATATATATATATATATATATATATTAGCCTTTTATATTATATTCTTATTCTGTCCTGGACATTGAGCTCTACCTGGATTCTATCCACTTGTAAATTTATATATATATATATATGTGTGTGTGTGTGTGTGTATATATATATATATATATATATATATATATATATATATATATATATATATATATATATATATATATTTATATATATATATATATATGTATATATATATATATATATATATATGCACGCACACACATACGCACACACGGACGCACACGCGCACATACACACACACATACATATATATATATATATATATATATATATATATAGATAGATAGATAGATAGATAGATAGATAGATAGATAGATAGATAGATAGATAATTTATGTAAAAGAATGCATGAAAATTCCGACTATTTTGCGTATATTTCCAGTCTAGTAGATCTTCGGGCAAAAATTCTCAATAAATAACCAGAGTTAAAATATTCCATAAATGAAGAAAGTTGCAAGCGACTCCAGAGTTTCGTGTCGAAACGATCATCTGGTTCTGAAGCCTTCCCCGCGAATCTCTTGAGATAGTTAACAGGATATATCATTTGAACCTCATAACGTGCGTTTTTGCGTATATCAGCAACCAATGAAGCGTGAATAAAACTCACGAAATATCATGACAATACTTTAACTGACAAATTCGTGTAACTTATGATGAGTATGGGGTTCTGTTTTGAATAACAATTCTTAGGACAATTATGAAAGTGTTAACTTAGGTAAATTATTTTGTTTTTGTCATTGGAGAATATAGTTCATTGCTTTTATTTTTCATGTTCAAAAGTATCTCTGTATATTTACTATATGTCTATGTGAGAGAGTGTTGAATATATTGTCTCAAAGGCAAGCAACTTTATTTAACTCTTTTATCTATATTTTTGTGACGTTACTCAAAAAAGCTTTAAAGAAATGTACATTTAATCATATTTCCTTGAAATATGAAATTCATCATTTTCTTTCCATTTTGCTTTTCATCACTGAAAAATATGAATAAGTTAAATCGTTTTTATTAATATGAGGATGACAAGTCTGCATGTTTTTTTAACTGTCGATACTGACAAAATGGCACAAAATTTGCATGGAAAATTGTTAACAACAATGTAGTCTAAAAAGTTACAATAGTGTTCTTTTTGTTTTTGTGCGTTCTGAGACTGGAGTGTTTTAAAAATATTAAAAAAGTTTCCTCTGAATTTTAATTATTTTGATGAGAGGCTTGTAATTTGAATCGAATATTGGAATTAAATATTATTCTTGAAGAGGGATTGTACAGTTTATTTTCAAACATAAATAATGGATTAACATTAATAATATTAATGGATTTTAGCCCATTTTTTGTTAATTATAATTCCTCAAATGGCGAAAAGATGATAGATTGATAAAACAATAGAAGAATAATTACGAAATTAAAATGTAAAATAACATATAAAAAAGAAACCTCAATATAAATGATTTTGTTCAAGATATAACGTTGAAAATACGCATGTTAGCAGAAAATTGTAGTTCTTTGTATATTGTGCTGATATTCCACATATAAACTAAAAATAATAAATGCTCTATATACTTGTATATCATGCGCGTTTTATGCTTAGATTATTATGAGTAAAACATAGGGTGTCGCACTATACACAGGTAATTTTTGAAGAGGTTAAAGATCATGCATTTTCGGTGACTATTTACGTCATAATCAGATAGGCTTATAGAAAATGGAAACAAAAAGAGAACTTATACTTAATGTCTGGAAGAGACAGTTGAAAGTTCAGGTGCACGTAATGAGAAAAGCGGGCTTGGAAAATGTGACACTTACAGCACGGATTGAGGGAAAGAAGAAGAGAGGAAAGCAGGTTGATTAAATGGATAGTATTACAGGGTTTGGGAGAAATAACAAAAAGACAAAACTTATTAAAAGCTACAAAGGACGGAAATATGTGGTGAGCAGATCGCCTACGTTTTGAAGAGACACGGGACATGAAAAAGATTTTTTTCTGGAAGGTTTAAAATTAATTCAAAAAATTCAGGGGTAGTACAATACTCGAATCGATTTATAGACGAGTACATACGGTAAGTCAAAAACCAAATGTTAGTACGTCTTCTTGATTTATATGCCATATCCTCTCAGTTCTTGTATAAGATTGACTCTCCACAAATTCTTCTCCATTGTTACTTCAAATAACTCTTGATTACTAAACATTTTAACTATTTAAATACGATATTCCCTGTTTCTTGTGGTCCTTTTGCATTCATTTTTCTTCTCAGTTCACATAAAACCATTCGCTCTTGCTTGGAGTATTGCTGCCATATATGGTCTGGAGCCCCTGCTATTTGCCTCAGGGTTCTTGATAAGATCCAGAGACGGATATGCAACGTAATTGGCCCTGATCTGTCATCTCGTCTGCAGTCGCTCTCTCAGAGACGCGACGTTGCCTCGCTCTGTCTTTTTTACAAATATTTTCATGGTAATTGCTCCGATGAGCTGCTTTCGCTGGTTCCCAGGCCTCATGAATTTAAGCGTCCTACGAGGCTGGCATCCCGTTCCCACCCCTTCACTGTTGAAACTGTTAGATGTAGACGTCTCTTCTTCTCCAATAGCTTCATGTCTCGCACATCTCGTCTTTGGAACTCCCTTTCTTATTCCTGTTTCCCTGATAAATATAATCTCCAACTATTTAAGTGTAACGTCAATCGACATCTCCAGTTGCCTTGATCTATCCACTTCTCTTCTCCACATCCTTTCCCCTTTCATTCCTATCTGCTCTCGCTCCAAATCGTCTGTAACCCCCTTGCCTTGATCGATCCACTATCTTTCTCCACATTTTCTCCTTTACCACTCCTATCTGCTCTTCCTCCAATTCTTCTGAACCCCTTGCGTGCTATTGGCTTCCAGTCTTGCTTGGGGTGATAAGCTTAATATATATATATATATATATATATATATATATATATATATATGTAAATATATATATATATATATATATATATATATATATATATATATATATATATATATATATATCTGTGTGCGCGCAATGTTATATGTGTGTGTGTATGTGTGGGGTGAAAAGCTTAAAAAAAACAATCTTTCTTTTCTCGTTAAGTGAACCAAAAATTTCAGCTGTCTCTTTCGGATTTTGTATACCAATTTCCTTTAAATTCCAAATTCCTTTCAAAGATCACCGTTGTTCACATGTTCTATGTATAATATATTCAGTATTTCTCAGTCACTTCAAGCATCTTCTCGATTTGAGACGAGTTTATCATAATGTCTAGTCATATAGGAGTTAAATAATGCATAGAAGCTCAGAACATTGTTTCTTTGTTGTTAACAACATTTTCTCATATTTTAATTCTTTTCTTATTTCTTAAATCTCATCTTATTAGTCCTATTAGTCTTCGGATTTCCATATTCCACCTCAGCGTCTTACACAGCACTCACATGTAAAGCTCTGAACCTGCTTAAAGACGATGCTCTTAATATGTATCCAAGATTATTAAGAGTCTCTTTTCTCGGGTCCTTTCTTCTACATTTACATTTCTCATAAGCCAATTTAGGAAGGTAGATGTGTACTTTATTTCTCATAACGCTTTTATTTCACACGTTTGACTAATCATAAAATTATTATTATTATTATTATTATTATTATTATTATTATTATTATTATTATTAATATTATTATTGTTGTTGTTGTTGTTGTTGCTGCTGCTGTTGCTGCTGCTGCTGTTGTTGTTGTTGTTGTTACTACTACTACTACTATTATTATTATTATTATATTATTATTATTATTATTATTATGATGATGATGATGATGATGATGATGATGTTTAGTTAGGAAGCACTGGTCTCGTACATCAAGAATAAAACATTCAGTTTCAACTGATAGGCGAGGTCTTTGATTGTAAATTATTATTATTATTATTATTATTTTTATTTCCTTTGATATCTGGCGTTTACACATTTCCTTCCGTGTCCCAACCCCAGGGACATAAGGTTAGAAATGTCATCATGACACTTTCCACTGCAAAAAAATAGAATAAAATAAAATAAAAATAATTACATAGATAAAGCCCTTCGTAATGTGTGGGCTGTACTTGTCAGAAACAATTTTGTGTATCTCTTTGAGGCATGGACTTTCAGGGATCCCTTCAATTAGTCCACTGGAATCTTTTCTAATCAGTCCAAGGGCACCATCTACAACAAGGATTGCTGATGCTCCCATGTGCCACATTTTTGAGATTTCTATTTCAAGGTCCTTATATTTTGACAGGTTTTCGAATATCTTCAAAGATACATTGCAGTCTGCAGGGACTGCCATATCAAGAAGGATTATTATTATCATCATCATCATCATCATCATCATCATCATCATCATCATCATCATTATTTCCTTTTATTTATGCTGTCTACAGAACCAGATACCTAAATTCAGAAATAGGTTCAGGAAATTTTTCACTGATCAGTTTTTGTAAAAATTATTTTACATAGATAAATCTTTTCGTAATGCGTGAGCGGTATTTGTGAGTACGTTGTTTTGTATTTCTTTAAGCCAGCGTCTACCAGGAATCCCTTAATTTAGTCTCTCAGAACCTCTTCCAATCAATCCGAGGGCTCCAATTAATGATGTACTTCTTTGCCACAATTTTGAGATTTCCACTTCAACATTATTGTATTTTTATCGTTTTTGTGAAGATCTCCAATAATAAAAAAAAAACTATCTGCAGGAACTGCCATGCCAATAAGAAAGCACATTCTGTTCTTGTGGCCTCTGGCGATTAGATTTGATTGTTCTCTCTGTGTGTATTGTAAAGTCACATAAAAATGTGACTGCAAGCGGGTCTGTGTGATGTTCATGCAAGTTCCTGGCAGCTTCCTTCCCGTAAAAGTTGCATATTTTCCAATGTAGATATTGGTCCAGTTTATCATGCCGGACTGAATATTCGAGAAATCCTATTAGAGAAAATATGCTGTTGTTGTTGTTATTATTATTTATTTATTTCCTGTAATTATGAGCTTTGCGAAAGTAATATATATTTCATTCAGGGAAATATAGTGAGGCTATTTTTGCGGGATAAAACTTTTGTCTTTTATTTTATTGGTGTGTATCACGTACAATTTACCACATATGTTTATGCAACAAATTTACTATAATTTTCATTCCAGTGAATAATTATACCTTCCGTCCGAGTTTTGATTTTACGTATACTGTAACGGAGATTGTCTGTTATGTTATTTTTTTCAACAGCGCGACAATATTTTACACAAATTTAACTCTACAATCATTGTGCCCTCGTGTTATCCATTTTCCGAAGTTCGAAGTGACTAGCGCAGGGTTAATTTATTTTTCAAGTTCAGTTAGGAAATATTGATTTGAGGGATATTTAAATTTCAATTAGAGGATAATTTAAAGCCGAAACACATTTGGACCTGTAAGAATAATGTTTTTTTGTTTGTTTTTTTGCTTGCCAGTATAGCATTGCTTATTTTGTTTTTTGATTTTTTTTCTTTTCTTATTTTTGAGAATAACAATGATACAATGATACATTTTCTGCTGTTTAAAAAATTGGTGTTTGCGCGTAAAGAAAATGTGGAACAGGAGAAATAACGAGGTGAGAAACTCGACGAAAGAGAAATAAGTAAGTCATGATATAAAGAAAGAACTGAATAAAAATGTGAGAGAAAATGAAAGAACTGAAAAAGCAAGAATGTCAAGTGATAAGTACTGAGGAGGGAAGCATTAAAACCCGGCAAAATAAACAACAAAAACATTATGTCAAATAAAAGAAATAAGTAAGTCATGATATAAAGAAAGAACTGAATAAAAATGTTAGAGAAAATGAAAGAACTGAAAAAAGCAAGAATGTCAAGAGATAAGTACTGAGGAGGGAAGCATTAAAACCCGGCAAAATAAACAACAGAAACATAATGTCAAATAAAAAGGAAAAATATATGAAGAAGATTAAAATAAATGAAGAAAACAGAATCAAACCAAGAGCTGTGCATGATAACGAATGTTGCTTCTCTTTTATTTTCATCTTTTCATTTTTTTTTATTCGACTTACGACGCCATTGGCTGTACAAGAAGTAAAACTGATTAAATCTCAGGTACAAACGTATATTTCATAGCTATTCTTCATCATGGAAAAAAGTCTCCTTATTAGATATTTGATTTATGATATCTCACCAATCATTTATTTAACAGATTACAAAAAGGGTTTTCTCGTTTCTATTGATTGTTTATCACAGATTACATCGTACCTTCCTGTCGCTCTTGAAATATGAAGTACATTTTGGAGATGCTTGCTTTATAGTCCGATAGATTTTGTCCAAACTTTCATTTAAATCTAGTAGTTTATGACATTTCTATAATTAATTACTTATTAATAATCGGGGTATGCGAAAGAAAAACATTTAACTGAGATTTAGCAATATGATTTTAACACTTTGACAAATGAACCCCGAATTTGCTTTCGTCTGAAAATCTTGTAAGCTAGCGGCAACATCATAAATTCTATAGCATCAATGACCACACCAAAAGGTACGATAGTACAATTTTCAGAGGAATTCAGAAATTGCATTTGACTTGTTTCAAAATAAATCCTTAATTTCCTATATGACTGTGAGTGGCAGCCAATCACCTGACAGGTGAAGAAAGATACAGCAGACATATACTTCTCCGGGGGAATGCTGAGAATACCATAGAGAGTAGAGGTCGGTAATAGGGGGGTATGGAAAATAGCAAAAGAATATACTTATATTTGAATCAGAATAACTGTTGAGTGTTTGCAGGAGATAAATGGAACTTCAAGTTAAATGACACAAAGAATCAGAAAGAGAGAGAGATTTGGGGGTGTCATATAATGAGAAAAGAAGGTCTGGAGAATTCACAGAATGTAAAGGCATGAGAAGAGAGAGTACGGACAAAGAAGGTAGGCAAAATATCTTAGATATGACGTCGTGGAGAGTCATACTCGCGCACTTACTGAAAGGGGCTGTTAAATGCAACTGAATCCTGCATGTATCTGTACGAACATATATATATAAATATAATTTAATATTAGATAGATAGATAGATAGATAGACAGGTAGATAGGTAAAGTAGTGAGATAGATAGATAGATAGATAGATAGATAGATAGATAGATAGATAGATAGATAGGAAAAGTAGTGAGATAGATAGATAGATAGATAGATAGATAGATAGATAGATAGAAAAAGTAGTGAGAAAGATAGATAGATAGATAGATAGATAGATAGATAGATAGATAGATAGGAAAAGTAGTGAGATAGATAGATAGATAGATAGATAGATAGATAGATAGGAAAAGTAGTGAGATAGATAGATAGATAGATAGGAAAAGTAGTGAGAAAGATAGATAGATAGATAGATAGATAGATAGATAGATAGGAAAAGTAGTGAGAAAGATAGATAGATAGATAGATAGATAGGAAAAGTAGTGAGATAGATAGATAGATAGATAGATAGATAGGAAAAGTAGTGAAAAAGATAGATAGATAGATAGATAGATAGATAGATAGATAGATAGATAGATAGGAAAAGTAGTGAGATAGATAGATAGATAGATAGATAGATAGAAAAAGTAGTGAAATAGATAGATAGATAGATAGATAGATAGATAGATAGATAGATAGATAGCAAAAGTAGTGAGATAGATAGATAGATAGATAGATAGATAGATAGATAGATAGATAGATAGATAGATAGATAGATAGATAGATAGATAGATAGATATGAAAAGTAACTACTTTTTAACACTCATACATACCGACCTAAATGCATTACGTTCTTTGGTTGTTACTCTGTGTATGAAGATTGTCCCGTTTCAACGATAACATTTAGGCGACATCATATGAATAAACATAATATAATATTGTTTAAATCTATACAATGATTAATCCACCTTTTAATTGTTTTCACTTTGAAAATACTCTGTTTGTTTCCTGATTTATTTTTAAACTAAATCTTATGATAATCATATAAAATTACTACGTTTTCGTTTTTCATCATTTCACCCAACCCAAAATAATAAAGCCCCAAATACGCATGTGGGTTACTGAGTGGGATAGAACATGAAAAATATTATTAACAAGGGAGAAAAATAAATAAAACAGCACTTGAGATGACAGAAGGTAAGGGTGGACACTGCTTTTAAATCTTTGAAGTTCAAAGTTAACTGGAAAGCAAGAAATCCAAAGAGAGTTCTACACGCAATAAGTTGCATATAACTGAAGATACTGTTTCGACTGTAAGAGGATTAGACCTTGCTGCCAATTTACCACTGCTTTTAAATCCATAAATCTAAATACCAATGTGGAAAGCTCTTCTGAACAAGAAGCATGAAAATATTGATCGGAAAATAACAGGGAAGCAGAATTATGGCGGTGGGAATATGACTGAAGCTGTAATATTCCACGCTTATAATTTTCATAATGTATATAAAGATATATTATATATAAACTGCATAATATATGCGTAGTATGCAATTTATATATGTGAAGTATCTGCCAAATGCCGATATATATTGTATGCCAATCAAAAATATTTTCGGATTACTTGTTAGAATCGATACCTCTAAGCTGTCGGCTTGTCCACAGGAAACCTCTGATATTCTCATCATAACACATCCTGTTCAACATGGCAAGGCTTATATGCAGAAAATGAATCATTAGAAAGCTCTGCGACGGGATATATGTCAATACATTTGGGTATAGGTGCAACTACATAATTTCGTATATAATTTGAAATGGGAATAGGAAATAGTCGGAAGGAAACGTGATGAATGTCAAGGAGCACAACGGCCTTGGAGTGATTGTAAATTTCATCCCTTGTGAATGCCAAGCTTAGAAATTCAATGGTCGTATAGCGAAGCCTAATATTATCAAAACCACACTTTTGGCCTTTTTCGGCGCCTAATAAATTGAATGAAATATTTCTTGAGGAGTTCAAAAGTCTCTTTCGACGATTCCTCAAGAGAACGTATAGAAAACTCTATAGACAATCAGAATTCGAAATTTTCATCGGGAATATGAAAACAACTGGATTGATGCCAAACTACAAATTTGGTTTTCAAGAGATTCTGGAATTGAAACACAAGCTTGGCTTAGGATATTATATTTATTGTCAGTGCAAACGTTCAGCTTTCCGTAAATAGTTCGCTGTTGTTCCGATTTAGCGTTCAGCTTTCCGTAAATAGTCCGATATCGTTCCGGTTTTATCATAATTATATGATAACATAAGATATATTTAATATAACTTTCGATATAATTTTGCATATAATGAGACTTTTCTCTCTGAAAGTAACATACAAATTCCTGACAATATAAAGTTGATTTACTTTCTGTTTTCCCACTAATATATGCCTAACAGTAAAATGATGAGAACTTGCCCCCGGTCTAGTGATGTGCTTAAATTCATAAAGTCAAGACCCCAAACAAGAAAGCTCTTCTGTACAATACCACGGACATATTTATGGAAAAAGAAGAAAGAATTCGCATTACGGCGGTGGAAAAGTGACTTACGCTGTAATATTCCTTCTATACAACCTGCATAATCAGCTCATATATATATATATATATATATATATATATATATATATATATATATATATATATATATATAAGACATTTTTATGTTTACACATTCTTTTTATAGATACAAATATTTAAGTTAATGCTCTGTTTATATTACTATAAAATCTACAAAAAGAACGTATAAACATAAAAATGTCTTAAAATAATGCTTCTTTTTATTAAAGAAAAAATAAATTCCATTTTCAGGGTTCAAATGACATCAACTTAGAATCTTTTGTAATAAAAGTGAACCAAACAACGATAAATAAAAAGTATATTTCTCCATAAACAACCGTATACTGACTGCGTTAGAAAGAACATTAAACATTCCAGTTCGGAAGTTTAAATGATGTCACCTTGGTGTCTGTTGTAATAAAAGAGAAGTACTCAACGTTAAATAAGGTATCTATCTTTCTTCTTCGTGAACCGTATATTGAAGTGCTTCAAAAAATACACACAAAATTTCACGTTTTACTTTTGAAATGACGTCATATTGGAGGCTGTTAAATGAAAGAGAATTAAGCAACCTTAAGAGAAGTATCTTCCTCTAGATGGAACATATATTGAAGTGCGTATAAAAAATAACTAAAACTGAGAAATATAGCCTGTCTGAAGTTATTATGCATGTCAAATAAAATAACTCAAAGACTTTTGAACCAATATTTATCAAATTTGAACGTATCTATTTCCACCTTTAGTGACATATTAATAATAATTCATTTTTGTGATATTTGGATATTACGAAAATTGACTGACTGAAATTAATATAGAGATTAAACTAATATTAGATTAAGATGTCTGAAATCTAATAAAAACTATTTTTATATTTTTGTCTTTAATATATGTTGAAACATGGGTAAGGGAAAGACTGTAACAACTGATGAAAAACAGAAAATAACGAAGTTATTGAGTAAGGGCATGTCCACACTGTGGATATCAAAGGACATCATCGGACAATAAAGAAGGCTGTTGTAAATATAAGTTGGGAACCCAAAGCAAAGAAAAGCTTTGAGATCTTGCCGCCTCGTAATGAACATAATCTAAAGCGAGTTACAGCGAAACAGCCACTTTTGACTAGCGCTCAGGAATTTGAAATGGCTTGAATTGAGGGAGTCAAGAAGGACAAAGGTATAGAACAATTGTGAATTGGGATCTGTGAAAATTATCTACTACGCAACATCCTCTCACTAGAGCAAATATTTTAAAGCGTCAGAATTGGCCCAAGCAATACATGAAAATTGGCTTTTCATGAACGAATCACGAGAGACATTCGATGGAATTGATGGATGTGCTAAAGTGTAGATTTTGTTCAATTCAATCCTGCCCGTGGCAAAAATAAGGCAACAAGGATGCGGTAGTGCTATGATATGGGCTGGAATTGAAAACCAAACGATTATTGGACCATACAAAGTCGATGATAGAGTTAAACTGAACAGTGGTATCTATACCGATTTTATGAACAAGAATTTATTGGCATGGTACATGTTGCAGTCTCGCAGGTTCAGAATGAAGTGTGTATTTATGCAAGACAGTGCTCTTCTATGTAAGCTTACCCGTGGATTCTTTGAACATAAACTGTTTACAGAAGAGTAATGGAATGGTCACCCTCAAGTCCTGTCCTGAATCCGATACAAAATCTATGGTCACTTGCGAAGATGACATTTTATGAAGGTGGCAAAGAACATAACAGCAAAGAAAACCTGTGAGAACCAATTAAAACTACCATGTCGGAAAATGAAGCTGTGGAAAAAAACATTAACACAATCAATGGATAATAGATTACTGGCTGTTATTGAAAAGAAATGTCTTTATATTAAAATGTAAATGATTCAAAGACTTATCATATGTGTTTGTTATTTGTTCTATTATAGGTGTGGATCAATTTCTTATAGTTTTATCACCTTTTTCTTAAAGGAAAATGTACTTATTTGTTTTGCCTAATAACTTCAGAGTCAGTTTTTGAGAAGTCAACAAATAATTTCAATAACTTCAATAAAACATATTGATACTACCTAAAATTTTCACTTAGACTTTGCTTTGACATATGAATTGATTGTTTAAAATCTGAGTTTTTTAAAGCCAAATTTGAATTATTCAAATTTACACGATTTGCTTAATAACTTCAGACAAGATGTAGAAAGACTTACTAAAGAAAACGCTCCTCTCGAGAGGAAATGAACCCATGTTCCAACTTTAATCTTAGAATCCACATTATAGACATGAGCGCTTGAGCATTAAACCACATGACACCATCACAGGAAAATGAGGGTTAATTTGACTACTCTTTAGAATTTTCTATATTTTTTCTCCCAGTTATCGAGAAAAATATTAAGAGCGCTGATTAATTTCTTACTTTAATAATAAAAAATTAAATAATTGAACGACACTTTATGTCAGTTCGTCTATGTGGGTGAAACTCAGCTAATTTGGTCTACATTTGTTCTATATAGACGTATTGCAACTTTTCGGAACCAGGATGACCCCGTTATTGACATTTGTGTCCAGATGAAGAGAGAACATTTAAAAATGTAAATTTCAAAATAAGTGAAAGAAAATTGTGGTTTTAAATGTTTTTAATTTATATTGTGTTTAAAGTGACTCAAACCCTTTGTGAATTTAAAATATTTTGTTTTAAATTCAGTTTAAAATATCTTCAAACCTTTGTGAATTGGTGAAATCATCTTCATTCCAGAGAAATCAGAGGTGAGGTTTTGAAATTCCGCAGAGTTTTTTTTATTTAAATTACTCAAAACAAGTGAAGTTCAACGGAGATTTTGATTTGGAGAACAAAATTTTCGGCCTGAATTGATATTCCAGTCGGAATTGAACTTGAAGCCCGAAACAAAATTAAAGTGAAGTTTTGAATTTACACTGAGTGAATTGAAGTATTCAAAGTTATATGTTCAAAATTATTATTGCCGTTTTCCCTGCTGGACAAGGGAGCATTTAATTTTGGGCCGGAGGCCATACTAGAACTCCGCAGGATCTAGCTCTAAAGTCCACGCAAACTGGGGCTTTTATGCTACTTTCCAATAAATTACTTCATATTTTACTTCATATCATATTTTCATATGCATATATAGGCAATCTTATTAATGGAAATTTATACAGGAGTTTATGCTTGTTCGACATTTAGAAGCAGAACATTTCCTCGACAACTGAATTAAATTTTCTTGGATTGTCTGATTAGTTCGGAGATGAGTATGATAAAGGTTTATTTTACTTAAAAGCTATTAGTATCATGTTTTGTTTTGCTTGTTTTTTGTTGTGTTTTTTTCGGGCGGGGGCGTTTGAATAATGCATGTATTGCACTTTGGCTTTGGATGCTTTTAGAATTTATGATGTCAAATATGATTTCCAGACAGGTAAGCACTCAGGCAATATAACGAGCTCAAAAATTATTTGCTTCTCATATTTCTAGTAAGACTTCTCTACTATATGCTGGAGGGATCATGTACATACTGGAATAGTTTTACAAAATGCGTGGATAAATCAGATAATAAATCAATTTTTAAAATTACGCGGTAAAAACAACAGCGAGGCAGTGACTCGCGTCACAACACCTGCACATTTTATTCATGGTAATTAGGCTACCCTGCATTTCATCGTTCAGTCGAGTGTCAGGGAGCAACGATATCAGACGCTCCATTCAGCTCTTGCACCATTGAGGAACAATGCACACTTGTGCTCTTTCTGTGATCAGAAGGAATGAAACCAGCGGAAATCTATCACTAGAAGCTGGTACAGTATAAATCACGCACCAGGAAACAATGAAATATATGTATAAGTAGAACGCTTTTGTCATCGTCAGTCGACCTCCCTATAGTTGGTCGGAACTCCATTGTGTATCCCTTTCCACACTGTTCTGTCCTGCATTGTTGTCCACATATCCCTACCTACGTTGAGTCCCGAGCTATGGTGTCTGGGAAAGTTAATTTTCGTGAGAAAACACCTCCAGAAGGATGTCATAGAAGTAAGCATGAAACGATTTCCCTTCTCCTTTCGGTGGCAGTGGTCGGAAAAATGTAATCGTTTTGTTTGAGCTTAAGAGAGATTGGTTTCGGTTCTCCGTAAATTGCGTTAAGCGTTGCGTTGGATCTCAAAATGATGTTCTGGCTTTTTGTAAGTGGATTTGTATATGTTCCATCCAGACGAACTGATAACGTCCAAGTTTCTGATCCGTGCAGTAGGACTGGTTCAATCAATGTTCGAAAGGTTTGGATCTTAGCTTGCCTCAAATCTTGCGAAGTTTGCTGCATGCAAACCAAGCAAGAGTTTTGCCGATGTTGAAGTCTTTAGGGGGATCTCTTATGTGAGATCCAAGATATTTGATGCCCTCAAATATTTTGATGGATGGATGATTGAATAGCTTCAACTTAGATGGTTCAGTGGGAGGTTGTGATATATTCTGTATTCTTCAAGTTGCAATAGAGACCTATCTGGTTCGCTGCTTCTTCGAGTAATTTACAAAAGATTCTGCATCCTTGATACATTGGGAAATTAATGTAAGATCATCGACAAAGTTATGGTAAGTCAGGTATTGTGGAGATTACAGACTAATCTGTCAAGGTTTCAAAAGGGGTCATTTTTCTCCATGGTATCTAGAGAAATAGGCAGTACATAGTCCACAAGAACTATAATAAAAGGTGCAAGTGTGTCACCATATGGAACTCCAGCTTTAAATTCAAAAGAATCAGTCTCGCCTTCAGGCGATTCAATCGTGACAGTGGTGTTTCCGTACAGAGCTCTAATTGCCTCAACAATTCTGGAGGGCATTTTAGAGGATTTTAAACATGAGGTCTCTGCTAATGGAAGCGGGAAGAACAATCTCAGCGGACGAGATCCGATCTAGTCGCTCATCAAAATATCGCAGAGAACTAATTCAGACGCTTGATAGATTGATATGGGAAGACCGAAAAATTACGTTATTAAAAGTGTCGACAATCGTTGACATCAGTTATGGACCTGCACAAGCCATAGGTCATGATGCCTTGGGGTTACAGTAACGTTTCTACGCATTGGGTGCCCAAGCAAGCAATCGATGAAGACGTGGTTTTGTGAGTAGCCGAAAACTTCTTTTAGAAGCGATGGAGAAGCACCGCCGTGAAGGTTGACTATGCCTAAAAGTGACATATGAATTTATTCTTCATCACTGAAAATAAATTTGTTGCACGGAAACTGAATTTAGATTTTGTTTTGCACTCGCATCTTAACAAAT
>OZ038495.1:44167224-44187224 GCA_964036315.1 Acanthosepion esculentum | reverse complement strand
CTTATACACCTTGGAAAGTTGAAGATGGTAAGCGAACCAACCTCATCAGGGGGAAGGTAGCCTATCCGGCCAAGATCAAAATAGCGGAGAATCCCCCCAAAAAAAAACAGCACAAATTACCGCTGTGACAAAAAAAGTGCTCAGTGTTTGTGCTTGTGAAACAGGCAGTCGTTTTCGATCACTTGAAATTTGACTTAAAATATATTAAAAATTTGTCATTCATTATAACATTGAACACTCTTTTTTTCCGTGTGCAATCTTAAGCAAACTCTTTTGGGTGTCACTTCCACCTATATATATATATATATATATATATATATATATATATATATATATATATATATATATATATATATATATATACTAGTTTTGGTCAATAATCCGGAGACAATCAAGTGCCCATTAGTTTAATTTTGAATTAGTGCTTATTAATGGTTGTTATGCAGAGAAATATATATTGTGCAAAATTAAGTAATTTACATAATTATGCTAAGTATATTTAATAGAAACGCGGAAAATATATTTAATGACACAGTACCGATTCAAAGAATTCATCAGAATGAACAAAATAAAAGAATTAAAGTATTTTCATGCCCATAAAACATTCTCATATAGCGTGTTTTCTGAAATCAATTTGAGAATCTGAACTTAAAATCCATGATATAGTGTTACGCTTTTTAAACCTTAACTATGTTATTTATTCGGTTTTCCACACGGAGAAAACATTATTTTTTTCTTAAATAAATCTTACTATTCAACCCTACGTCGGTACTAAATGGGATTATGACTGTCAACGACGAAGACAGACTCACTCTGTCCTGGTTATATAACACGTATATCCAGGTATCATTAATTCCCATGAGAACTTAATGTCTCCACTACTCCAAATACACTGTCGCATCGAAGAATAGGCTTTTTTCTATGGCGACGTATTATCCTGTAGGTGCTTCCCGTGCTCCCTGGACTAATTCTCTGAGTGAAATATATAGGCGGCATGAAGTAATTGCAGATTCACTGTTAACCGGTCCGTGTCAATATTAACAAAGGAAGAAACTGCTCTTTGAGTTTTTCTTCTATGTGGGTAAGATAGAGACATGCCAGCAACGAGATATCCGGTCGAGATAAAATACAGGGATGTGGGATTATTTCCTTACCCAAGGACATTATAACGTTGGAATTTTAATCTGATTAGTTAATAAAGTTATGGAATTTACATATGATTCCTTCGCTTCAAAGAATATACAGAACACTTCCAATATGAAGTGACATCATTCTCCAGTTACATCAAAATATATTAATAATAGTCGTAATTATGTCACTTTTTTGCATACCATGCGCAAACTCATCTGTTCTGATTATCCACTCTTCCCGAAATAATTCCGGAAATAAAAGTTTAATCATTTTTTTTTCTATTCATATGTTTATCTTTCTAATTACGAGAGTTTTATGTTTCCCTTTTCACATACATATTTTCCCCTTTCTATTTTACACAACAATTAACAATATTCAGTATTTTGGAACGAATATGCATCAGTTATAACGCTACCTAATTCCACTAATTATCCTAAGAAATAAGAGCATAATGGATATTAAATGTTGGCTAACAGTATGCTCGTTATCTGGAGGATGCGATTTCGATCCCTGGAACGGAAAATAGAATTCTCTAGTACATGAAAATTATATGATACACAATGAATTTGAAACAAGATCAAATGCCTTTTCTAATAACAGTAAAAAATAGAAATCTATATTGATGGATTAATACTTTCAGAGGACTTGTTAGCAATGATTTGCCTTGGGATTGGTAAGGCAGTGGTTTCCCGTTGTCTTCACTATGGTTGTTTATGGAGACACCACCTGTAGTTACATGGCCGTTGTCTCGGAGAGTTTTTCTGCCCTTGGTTAAGTCTTGTTTTTCGTCCTACTGGCTTGCTAACGAGGTCATAACTTGGAGTGGGATAGTCGGTTTAGTCTCCGATATTTTAACTGAAATACTTACCGAAAAAAGAGCGCGAGGTTTCTTTTTTTTTCTTTTTCAAGCAAATGGGTGACAATACGTGGTCTGGGGAGGAAGCAGAGGGAAGGAATTTGTTGAGGGCTGCAAAGGATAAAGGTAGATGGGGAGCCATGATCGCTTACGTCTTGAAAGGACATGGCATATAAAAAGAAAGAAGAATACTTCCAGACGGTTACCTATTTTGAGAGAATCCTGAAGAATACCAGATAGTACAACAGTTGAAAGGCTGTCATTCTGACAACCAACATGAAGACATTGTTCATAATAAATAAATTATAATAAAGTTAGGTTCATTGTAAAATACAAAATGTTGTCTGGATATTAATCATTTCTATCTTGTTTTACATGAATTTCAATTTCTTCTCTTGACCCTCCGGTTTTTATTATTTTCTGAATTATATGATGTCAGATGAGGTTATTCCAGTCACAATAAATCGCACAGTCGCAATAAATTCAGTATTAACCAATGCTGGAATTGTTTTCAGGATATAATCACATTTATATGTTAAATAAACTTTGAAGTTTCCATCTTAGAATTTTATAATGTTTTTTTTTTTAATTTTAAAAAAATTCTTGGTCGTGACAGATAATATGCAAATAAAAAAATATGTCTTTATCGTATAATAAATACACATATATTTTTCCCACTATATCTAGCTATACTTACATTGGCTTGGCCAAAATTTTCTCCCTTTATTAATTAGAATATTTACGAAATTAACTGAATTAACTTTTTGTCCAACGAAATATCTATATCTATTTTGTGTCTGCGTCTGTCTGTGCGTGTGTATGCAATTTTTGCACGTCCGCATTTCTTGAAGAATTTGTACATACCTGTTGCAAATGTTTCAAAACCATATTTTCAATCTCCAGTCCTACACCCCCATGTTTGGCAGATAAATCGATAAAACTGATGGTGGGTACGGCATTTTGCAAAGTCCAAGGCAAAGTTACACACGAACAAAATTTTTGATGGATGAGCTGATGCTCTTTACACATAAGGCAAAACATTAGATCATGATACAAGAGTGATACTTTTCCTGTGACATTGGCTTCACACAAAACAATTGCAAAAATCTGTGGAAAAAATTCTGTATTCCAAACTACTTAAAATAAAAATTTGAATACCTTCCTCATTTTTATCCAATTTGCTTCAAACGTATCGCACAAATTTGCCATCAAGTTAGTGTGGTTTTAGTCCTGCTCTCTTCCACGTTTTTCGGGCATAACTGCCTGGTTTTTCATCCAATGCTTTTCAAATATTCCATGTAAATTGCATATGGCATACAGGTTTTCTGGCGTGAAAGCTTGCTTTAGATTATTTCAATTAAGTGGACGAAATCTGCTACAAACTAGGTCCAAAATCTTCTTTTAGCATTTAGCCAAGAGTTTCTTCATATGATTTCATCTTAAATTGGTATTCGAACAAATTTTGATACAAAGATTAGTTGAGAAAGATTATTGAAGCGTTAAAACGGAAAAATTCCCGAAGAAATTATTACTAACAACAGCTTTGCAGTAAATATACGAAGAAGGACTGGGAGCATTCTTGTATTTTCACATGCAGTTGAATTAAGCTCTGAGGCTTTATTCCTGTTTTTGTTTGATTATGAGATTTGTGAATAATGCCATACTATTTGAAAGTTATAACGGCCATAGGAAATTTACTGAATGTCTAAAACATTGAAACAATTTAAGCACCGAGCAACCAGAATATAAGAAGTTTTATCGATGGAATTCTTTTATTAGGAACACTCAATCACTTGCGAATGATATACCAAAAAATGATGAGGGGGAGTAGTTTAATATACCAATATATATATATATATATATATATATATATATATATATATATATATATATATTTATAGACAGGGGTGGGGCGGGTATACAGGAGGGCGGGTATACAATCGCATCCATGTACACGCGGGCAACGCTTGGTATCTCAGCTAGTATATGAACATATATATATATATATATATGTGTGTGTGTGTGTGTGTGTGTGTGTGTGTGTGTGTGTGTGTGTTAGGATACACACACACACACACACACACACACACACACACACACACACACACATATATATATATATATATATATATAGAGAGAGAGAGAGAGAGAGAGAATGTATATAAATATGTGTGTGTTTATATATGTATATGTGGGCCTGAAGGCGAACTCTTTCCAAGCATATGGAATGTGTCAAGTGTGTATACTATTTTCAAGAATTTGTGTGAGCTAGTTACAATGCCAACCCATCGACTTCTTTATTGTCATCAGCACACTCTCTGAACCTATCATCAAGAAGAAGGGACAAACTACTGAATTACTATATATGGCGATCTTTTAATATTCTACTGTAATTAGAGTATCATAGATACTATATTGATGCTATAAATATATAGTGAAAGCCTTTGACAATGTCTAGTGGAAAAGGTTTCTACATAAGCCCGCATCTGATGGAATCACTGGAAGAGATTTTCCAGATATCAAATACTTCCTGACAGGTTCTAATCCATGTCTGCTTTATATTAGTGATCGGTCTAAGACTTCGATCGTTAATGAATATCTATGCCGATAATTCAAATGTATATGGGTGCACCTGATCCCTCCTCTGGCCTAGCATTATCATCACAATGGGTGAAAACTAACTGGTCAAATTCAATAATTCAAAAACAATTTAGTAACGTTCAAACATCACCGAGAACACCGTGACTTTTCTCAAAAGGACGCAACAAGTCTTGAACGTATATAGGACCTTTCCGCTTAATAATAACATAAACATTTTAACAATAAAACAAGTTTGGGACCTTTTCGTCATTTTTAGCGAATATGTGGTGGTACCTAATTAATAACAAGTTTATTGTGAAAATATAAACTTTCTTAATAATATTTTTAATTCAAATGTACTTAGAGAGGCTTCCACTATTAATAAGCATATGTATTTGTATCATCTATTGTTGAACAGTGGTGATTCTCGTAGTTTAACGATTAGCTAGGCTGAAATTGGAATTATTTCGCCGAACAGGGGTTCCGGCCTAGTTGGCTGCATTCACTCTGCACATCAACTTTCTCATCTTACTATACAACTAATCTCGTAGAAGGTAAACTCAATATGAAAACTGTGAAGAAAATAATGAAAAACCATTCCAGGTGATGTATATTCATTGATTATATGAAGCGGAAGCTATGAAGAGCGATGATCGGATAAAAAATGGTAACCCGTTTCCCCGCCTGCGCCGAATGCTCAACTCACACGATTGAAGAATTTCAGTCTCAGTACGATTTCATTAAGCAGGAATATGCTGCATGCGCTCAAAATAAACATTCAAGATATATTGGACCTTTATAAATGTTCAACGCTGATGATTGGCCCTGGTGAAGGATGCGCAACTATTCCCACCAACAAACCCTGTTTTTAAACATTCTTTATTTATTTTGATTCAGTGAATCAGAAAAAAACTAATCCTAGCTCCACGAATCCAATTTTATTTAGATTTCTTTTCTTTTTTGTAACAATTTAGGCCTTGCTTTTTTACTCCCATCTTTTTAATGCACATCCTTCTACTATTTATTTATTTTCTTCCTTCCATCCATTCTTCCTTCCTTCCTTTCCTTCATTGATTTTTCTTTCTTCTTTCCTTTTTACGCCTTATTTTTTTACTTCCTATCTTCCTTCCTTTTATTCATTTCGCCCTGCGTAATTTAAAATCTACGTTTCTGTTTCTTTTCTCCCTCAATTCGCTCATCCGATTTGTCAGCCTTTTGCTCTATTTTTATTTTCTTTCATTCGTTCTCTCTTTATTTCTATATCTTATATCTATATCTTCATTCCTCCTATTCTTCATTTCATTCATCCATCCCGCTTTTCACCCCTCATTTTTTCTTCCTTTCTTTCTTTCTTGTTTCATGCCTTCTTTCTTCTCCCACTTAATTACTTCCTTCTTGATTTTCTTCATTACATGCAAAATTAGTTCCTTTATTTTGTAATTTTATTTTACTACTTTTCACGGGATCTCTTTATTTTGCACATTCTTGTTTATCTTCACAATTTTTCTCCTTTTTCAAAAACTTCCATTTGTTATATCCAATTCCGACTGCTCGAATGTCTATAAGATATTCGCTTTATCAAAACAACGCGTGTTGACGTATGCACGCCAGACGTATCGAAGACATCAGTCGCCATTATTCATATTGGCGCCAAATATATTTCATTCTTCCTGATTTGAACTTTTTATTTGCATCTCATTCTCAGTTCCGTTATATATATATATATATATATATATATATATATATATATATATATATATATATTATTGGTTTTGCTTATATAATTTTAAGATTTACTATTTTAATAAATGAATAAGATATGCATAATGGATTGCATTAGTATACATGCATGTGTGTGTATCTTCAGGCACTCTTCCGAACATAGAAGATGCAATCAAATATAATAGCCACAAAAACTCTAGCCAAAATATCTATGTCAGAAATACATGTGGGACGGTATATAAAACTACCTTAACAGTGCATTTGCTATTAGTCTAACAGAGAATGGTGCCTAACGCTAGAATTTCAGGTTCGAGGCCAAGGAAAATCGAAACTCACAATACAGATTATATGATTCCATTTTTCGCAGTAATCCAGCGTCACTTTTGCGCTTGTGCATTGAAGTCAGAGGACGTCCTTCTCACTGTGGCTCGTCTGAATTCTGTAAAAATGCAAAAACTTGTTCGAGATGGGGTCTATGTAACATTTGTCTCTGAAAGTTTCATTAAAACATATTAAATTGGAAAAACAATTAAAAAATATAAAATTTGCCATCATTTCGCAGGCCAATAATTTTGGCAATACTTGTTGAAATAATATTATTATTTCAAAGAGGATATAGAAACCAATCAAGATTTTACATTTAATATTTTATTTTTGTTCTTTGTTACAGGTTAAGCCCAGCCGTTCACTCCCGACGCGAAGCCATTTTGCATCTTGGTTTATGCTCGTCCACAGTCATCCAAAACTGTCCAGCGCGCCTTCCATGCAAAACTTGCAAAAACTTTGCCAACTGGCAAAAGAATTTGAACTAGTTACCAAAAATGTAGAGGAAGGCTTCTTATGCAGGGCTAAAGGATCTGGTTGACCGTCATCATCATCAGCGTGTTTGTCAAGATCTACCAACTTGACGTGTGCCGTGTCACAGACGGTGCACATATTGAACACGTATGATATTCAACACCTAAACTGTTCAATTTCATTGAGCTAGACTTAGTAGTTGTCAAACTAATTGCTTTTAAAATGATGTCAAATTCAACGATACAAGCGCGAGTACACACACACACACACACGCGCGCGCACACGCACACACACAAACACACACACACGCACGCAAACACACACAAACAGACACACAAACACACGCACGAACGCTTTTAAGGGCTTTTATGTGAAATTTCCATAACGCTAAATTCGTTCAGAAATATCTATACAATCACATTTCCCGCCCACAGTCCGTTTTTGTGTTGTCAAGTTCAGCACAGTTTACACGTTTGGTATAAATTTGTTGTGGCTTCAACCAAATCATATGTCGTAACATATATTTCCATGAACAATATATATATATATATATATATAGATAGATAGATATATATATAGATAGATAGATAGATAGATAGATAGATAGATAGATTTATATATATATATATATATATATATAAATCTATCTATCTATCTATCTATCTATCTATCTATCTATATATATATCTATATATATATATATATATATATATATATATATATATATATATATATATATATATATATATATATATATATATATATATATTGTTCATGGAAATATATGTTACGACATATGATTTGGTTGAAGCCACAACAAATTTATACCAAACGTGTAAACTGTGCTGAACTTGACAACACAAAAACGGACTGTGGGCGGGAAATGTAATTAATACAGTGATGATAACTGAATCCATCATAAACATTCATGACGTGGATTTAGGAAATACTTCAAATGCATCGGTTTATGAATCACCTATGATAAATTTAGTATAGGAGATAAGGGAAACGGAGAAAGAATAGACTGCGCTAGGGGTAGTTTTGCCCCCAAAACTACAAAACCAAAACATTAACATGGAAACTCTAGTCATTTTCTCAAATAGCTTTAATAGATTTTGATTTTCCTATCTATATCCTATATAGTTTAGATATCGTTCAGAAATATCTTACCTTTCAGATTTATACAACCCCTTTGTCAGAGTGAGTGAAGCTGTGAGTTTTGGTGAAAACCATTCTTTTTTAGAACCTCGTGAACTGACGCCGTAGAATCACAATCAAACAACTGTACCACATAACAGTAACCACATCGCCTGTGGAAATTCACCAGCAATAGCAACTTAAATGGATATCACTTAACTCTAAGAGAAAACCATATCAAGATGTCGGCATTCCAAACTACTTTAAATAAAAGGTTAGAAAGGAAATAAGAAATTGTGCTTCGTTTGATATAGTGAGCTGTCGTAACACATCAAAGGAAACGCAATGAACCTCATGGAAACAACGTTATGAATTTTATATTGTCTGGGAGATTGCCGCATTTTGATATAAACATACAATGATGTTAAATTCGGAAGAACATGCCCGACTCATCAGATCGGTAACCTTGAAAAATATTCTTATATTCAGATTTCTGAAGGTAATTTCTCGAATGTGATGTATCGTTTTACGCACTAGAATAATCTGTTTTCGGAAACATTTGATTCTTCTTGGATCAGAGATTCACATATTCCTCCGAAAATCAATTGAAGTCTAAATCTTCTTAATAAAATCCTCTACAGCTCATTATGCGCTGTTTTTCACGTTTTATGTCGCATTTGACGATTCTATATGAGTAAGACGAAATTTTAAAATGATTTTTAATGAACGTAATGTGAGAAGCACAATCTCATGTTAAATAATTTGCATTTCTTATTAAACTTAATTTTATATTTACATCCATGTTATTTTTAATATACGCGGGATGATAGATTAAAATTAAAAGGTATTTCGGAATAAGAAGATGATAGATAAGAATAGACGAGATACGATTAAATATTTTGTCAAAAAAAAGCTTCGTATTTTTTATATGGCGCAGAACGGTTTATTTCTTTGGGAATATGTGGTTAATTGAAAATCTTCTCGCAATACGAAGGTTACATGTTAAAAAAATATCATGTTTCAGATAGTCGCCTTTTGAGCCTTAATGGATTATTTGAATTTTGGGTAAATTCATATGTTATTTTCTTCCTGAACGTCACGATTTAATTCGTTTTACTATAACCTTTGATTTAGGAATCATCTAAAGATATCTGGGCATCCGGATATATTTTTGTGAAAGTAAATCTATTATGAATATTTACGCTCGGCAACACCAATTACGCACGATCTCTGCTAAAAACTAGGGTTAGAATTTAATCTATTTCAGGCAACAATGTGGAATTTTCCTGCTTTTACGACAGTCGTAATATGTATATAAATAAATATGTATCATCCGTGTATTTGATTAAAAGGTCTCGGCCTGACCCACGAAATTCTTCCAAAATAAATTGTTATTTTCGGTCATTTAGGAAATCTGGTGTTTGTCAGAACTTCATATATATATATATATATATATATATATATATATATATATATATATATATATATATATATATATATATATATATATATATATATATATATATCTTCCATGAATCTCTTACGTACATACATAACTGCTTATGGCGTATCAAATGTAAACATGGAAGATTGAAGTTTATAAGCAGTAAATTCGACCTTGCCAACCGAACGATCCTCAGTGGCCGAATCGATTAAGGCCCGTCAGGCTATATGACGGTTCCGTATAGGATACAGGTTCGAATCCTGTCGAGAACAAATATTTTCTATGAAAATTTCTCGGACATTCAGGCCGGTAAATGTTTGTTTAATACTGTTTATTATAAAACAGAGCATTTACTTAAATACTTGTATCTATAAAAATAATGTTAAACATAAAAATGTCTTTAAATAATTGTCGGACTTTGTCCATTTCATATATATATATATATATATAATTTCAGAGAAAGAGGTGATAAGAGATCATAGATCCGCTAAATATCATTTTTAACAGTCTGTTATCACAAAACTAAGGGCTGACATATTTTCTGAACTTACTAAACGTGGCAGGTGTATATTTATCAATATTAGCTCTTCAAAGTCACGGTTACAAGATCTGTGACCCATGGCATCGTAAGGCCTCCTCATATCATTTAAACGTAATAGCAGTGGCGTGTCTTGGGGAAGATAGCGTAAGAGACCAACGTTTTCCCCAGAGTTTTTGTCTTATGGACTGGTTGTAAACCATAGCTATAGTACCCAGTCTCCCTCTGGTATTTATTCATATCTGGGGAGAAGAAGAGCTAGATTCATGCGTTTTCATAACTTATTACCGCCTAAATGAATGTAACGAACTCGACTGGAATTCGAACTCGGCTCTCTCTTTTTTCTCATTCCATGCCTCTATGCGTTACACCAAGGCGCATCCACTGGTTGTGAACATATCCAGGACATTTAAGTTTATATCGATCATTGCAATTTAGTCTAGACTACAAAACTGCAGTCTTATTTTGTTTCCATTATTTCCCCTTAACTGAATATAATTTTGTAAAGCATAAAACGTAATAATCTCCCAGACTATTAACTAACCTTAAAACTTTATGACATTTTTTCCATTACTGTATTTGCAATGATCTTCCTGATCTTCGCAAAAACAGGAATAAATTAAGCTGCCTTAATGTAGATATCTACGCTATTATTGGCGTTAAAAATATATTCCTCCGCGAAGAGTTTAATAACTCGTAAGAAAGCATATGTCGATGTTATATCTATGTTAATTGCTACAATAAAATTGTAGTAAAATTCTAGTCTTGCAAAAAATAAGCGAAATTGAAAATATTTTGTTAAAACTTCACAAATATTCTAATTAAATTGATCAAAATGATAACTTTTAATAACGTATATTTAAAGAAATATATATTTATAATACATAATCTATGATTGGAAAAAATATATACTTTATGCATTATACAAGAATTACGGCAAAGACTTATTCTTCCGAGTTTAAGGGTTGGTGTGATAGTCGATTTTGTTTAGTGGCATATCAACCTTTATAGGTTATTTAATACCGACATCTAAAAACCTTTTAGGTAATTTTAGGCTTTCAAGTATATATATTTTGTACATAATTTTATACCGTCAAAGTAAAGGTAATTTCTTTTAGATATATATTTTGTAGATCATAGATGTTTGTAATTTTACTGAAAAAAAAGTATTTTTATATATAGTTTTGCATTGATTGTCATATAAAATATATTGTTGGTAGACAAGTTGCCATCCAAGGCTATATGGTTTGACCTGCTATGGGCGAGAAGAAGAGGATTCATAGCTTTCCTGAGGTAATTAGCACGAAAGAGAATGTAATGGATTCGACTGGAATTCGAACTCGGCTCTCCGATTCCTCCATCCATGCTGCCATCCAGTACTCCACAGTATATTGACATGAACAGAAGAAAACCCATTTGAAGATTAACTAACCAAACCAGTGTAAATATGAATGCAAACAGAAACTACATTAAATATGTAATTCATACCGTACACAAAAAACACATAGTCATTGATTAGTTTGTTAATATCGATTGGAACGTAAATAACAAAATATGTCTGTCCTATGTAAATGCATTATTTTTATATGCCCTTTGATCAAAAATTATATTTAATTGAATCTATTGGAAGAGATTAGAAAAAATAGAAAATAATGCTTTTTTTTATCTATCACAATTCTATTAAATATAGAAATGTTCATCCACCATCGAAATTATTCCTCCGTCCACACAAACTATAAACGCTCTGTCCCCCATACTGAGCACAATTACCCTGTAAATCTGTAAATATAATAATTCTAATATATATATATATATATATATATATATATATATATATACACATACACACACATACTTATACACACACACACACACACACACACACACATACATATATATATATATATATATATATATATATATATATATATATATATATATATATATAGACAGACGGACAGACAGACAGTCCGAGAAAGAGAAATAGAGTCTGAGAGAGAATGATAGAGATATTCTTCAAAATTATACATTTAATCAATGGGTCGTTTTATGCATTTAGTGTCGTTCTTGTATGATCTCTTATATTGAATCAGGATTTATAGTTATTCCATGTGTACATTCAGGGACCATAGGTCAGTCCAGTGTAGAGACAGAGTGAATTTTCTTTAGCGCATTAGGTTTCTACTGATAAATCAGTTTAGGAGTCATGCACATTCTTTCCAACAGATAATTTCTCTTATTCCTGCACTTAAAGAAAAGATTCGCTTTGGCACCATTCGAAGAAATTACCTCTACTTTCCTTCAACATTATCCATTCAAGATAAACTTATTTATATGCTATTTCTCTTGAATTAATACTACATATTAAGAAGAAAAACTTGTCCACTAATTCTAAGAAGGTTTTTTTATGTATTAGCTTTGGTAGCCACTTCCTTATTTAAATTTAAAAGTGGGTAAACGAAGTAATCAAGCTTTCTTCCTGTTATTTTTAATTACCAGACCGTTATTAAATTCTAAATATGACAGAGAAGCCACACTTTTCCATGCAGTTTGTAAAACAGATTTACCATTATTAAATATAACCTGCGTCTAGAGATTATATGCAAGTTATGAATTGGTATAAAGTGTTGCGTCTTTAATGTTCAAAGTCCTATTATGATGTTGTTTAGATTCTACTCAATATTATTAACTTAGATATAGTGATAGAGAAAACAATTCTTTTGTTTGGAAAAAAATTTACTAAGTTAACAAAACAAACTAATTTGACTGTCAGTAGTTTATTTGCAACTATTTATTTTGATACTTTTACATTATTATACCTTGTAAAACTAATGTAAAAAGATAATATGAAAAGATATTAGAACAAATTCGTCAATTTCTTAAAGGAAAAACATTAAACAAAACATTCTATTTTAAAAATAAAAGATATATTAACTTAAAATTTATTGCACAAATGCTCCTTTCTTTTCAATAATTCTTAGCAGCCTGTTCTCAACATCTGATGTTAGATGTGCAATTTTAGCGGCTGGTAAGTTGTTTGCAGCAACTTTAACTGCCTCCCAGAGGTCCCACTTGCTGTTGAATTGCCGTCCATTAGAATAAATATCTCTCTTGAGGATGCTCCACAGGTTCTCAATGGGATTCAAGTCACAACTATTTGAAGGCCAGTCCATCTTCAACAAATCCCTTTTCTTTCAACCAGGATTTAGTAAACTTTGATGCATGACTTGGTGCGTTGTCTTGCATTAAGATCATAGATCTACGCTTGGCTAAAGACCGGTTATCAAACCATTCAAATAAATATTGCTCTAGAAAATCACAGTAACTTTTGGAATTCATTTTATCCCCGTCTTTCAGTTTAAATGAACGCACGAGCTCATTACCAATAATCCCAGCCCATATCATGATCCCACCGCCGCCTTGTTGGAGCTTTAAAAATTTTCTTGAGTCATGTTACTTGCATACCCATCCTCGAGCCCATCCATCGGGCCCATCGAGGGAGATCTTTCATTCGTCTGTAAAAAGCACTTTACTGAAATCAGTTTTCATGTATTTTTTTGCCCACTGCAATCTTCTTTCCTTATGTTTTTTTTGTTTTCTTCATTTGAGTTTTTACATCAGCAACCTTCCTTAATGCTTTACACCTTGTTTCCCTTGACACCGTAGGAGCTCCAGCGGCCTCAAATATGAATGCACTTGACGAATTTGGGTTTCTTATTAATTCTCTTCGGGTATGTGATAGATCTCGCTTTGTTAAATTCCTGAATTCAGCCTGAGACGTTTTTTTCCTTGGTTGAATTCCCATTTGACATATTTTCTTGATTGTTCGATGATCCCTTTTCAAAACCTTAAAAATCTAAAGCGAAGACTTTCCTTTACTAAATTCTTTGATTATATAGTTCTTTTCATTCATTGTTAGTTATTTATTTTACGAGCCATAATATTAAATTCTAGTTCATGCAAATAATCTCTTGACACTGCAAATTGCTAAAATTACTGAAAAATACTAAATATCAATCTAAAATTGAAAATTGGGACTTAATTGTTTTTCATGCTTACTCGCTATACATAATAGTACAAATTATTTCATTGGATAACACATATCTATGAATTTTAGATAAAATATTTGACAATACCTCATTTGCATATAATCTCTAGACGCAGTTTATCTCTATTAGATGAAATGACCGACCGTCATTTCTTAATCGATACAGGAATATTTTAGTATGTAATTTCACACACTACAAGACACGACAGCCACTGAATGTATAAGCTTACCGTGAAAAAAATTATATGATGAATAATGTGTGTTATCTCAATGAAATAGGAGGTTTGCGGAAGGGTAGATTATTAGGATAAGGAGGATGCATAACGAGTGACTCTTGTCTAAAATAGATTAAATTTACGGTGTTTAAGGCAGCATCCGATCAGAGGGCTAATCCACAAAGTATTAGGTTTTGGGAAAAGCTGTCTAAGCTGGATTTTTCTCCTTACTTTTGGAATACTGATATTAGGCTGGTGCAAAAATAATGTCGTTTTCCCACATGAATTTGAACGTCAAAAAACGACATTATTTTTGCACCAACCTAATAGAATGAGAATATGCTTAAAATAGTCAGATGATTCTTAGAAGAGTTAATAAAATCCCGTGGTTTACCATTTTTTCTCTGGCCGGTAAATCGTTTTACGTGGTCCATTGTCTTGTGCTTTTTTTTTCTACGATGAATCCAAGATTTTGCGATTTTGCGATTTTCCTTTAACGAGGATTGTATTCTTTCTATTATGATGCCTAATACCATTAATCTGTGTGTAAGAGATTATCTCTTATCAAATAGCTTTGAAAATATACACAGAATGAATATTCCATCGAACACGCAAATTACATTTCAATTTATTTATTTTTTTTAGTAAAAGATATTACCAACGCCCCTACAAAAATTAAATTATGACTCATACGGAGTTGATGTACTGTTAAACAAACCAAACCAATCTATAATGTGAATTGGCCGACAGTCTATGTCAATAAGTACAGAAATAAGCTTTAAGATAGCAGTAGACTAATTATAATTCTTATTAATATACTTTTCCTTTTCCCGCTACTGTAAGCAGATCCTACTACGAGCTGTAATAAATTTACTTATTTCAAACATGACCCCAAGACCTTGCAACTTCTTTTTAATGAAGCATGTATTACTTCTATTGACGTTCCTCTGTTCGATTAAACCCTAATTTCTATATATACCTATGTCATTTATCAACTATGTGTGGCAATTTAGAATCGAGATCCAATACGCATGACTCACACGAGTTAGACTGATTCTCCTTCTTCATTCACGTTTGGTTCTTATGACACAACAAGGACCTAAGGCAGTGCCAAATAATTTCTGTTTGCCTCAAGTTAATGTTTGTATATTGGTTCAGTAAATTAATATCATGATATGACGTGTCCACACTAATTGATGGATAGTCATGCTTAATATCAAAATCCAAAATCTCACACCAATCTTTATCGTTGAGACCCTGAACTAATTTATTACAACTTTCGTATTTCTCCTGTTTAATCTGCGGCGGGGACCGAATTACAATACTGATACCACCAAAAATCTGCTAACTCTTTTATTATCGTCGGTTTGAGAAGTCGAGGAGTTGCTTTTAATCTGAGGTAGATTTTCATAGCGAAAAATGTTGAATGCTTTGACATACAAATAGATAATTACCCATACTTAATTTAAATATGATTAACTTGGTACTACCTAACAGACTAACATATCTAACTGAATGTTCGTTTGTGTTTCGGTTGTGGATTCCGTGGTGGGAATCCTGCACAAATAAATAAACAATGCCAGTAATTGAAATAGGAAAATAAGTGTATTGAACGCAAGAATACAAACTTGAAATGAAGATTAGTAATCTAGAAATGCGGGTTAGTAGAAAGTATATGTACAAGTCTCTGTAAGTCTCTGTAAGTGGAACCGTAATTATCTCTCTCTGTGTGGACTCAACGTATCTCAACGTATCTCTTTGCGAAGACCCTGTGCACTCAATTCTGTCAGAAAAGTATACTTTAGACGAGTCCATCTTGTGTAAAAAAAAAAGGGGAGAGCCCAACAACAGTTTCTGTATCATATACTTCATAATGCTTCTTGCCAAATTTAGAAACATAGAATAGGCTGTATAAGGGGTAGGTTTACCCATCACCGCTTAAAAACCGGAAATCAAACATAGAACTCGAATCCTCTTCTTAGAAACGAAACTTTCATATAAAACTCATTCATGGAGCCAAACACGTTCAGAATCTGCTTTATAAAAATGCTTTCTCTTGTCAATGATTAAAAATGTCTCCGAACGAATGTGACCGATTGGTCATAGAGGTGACCATTACTCATCGATGGATTGATTGAACTTCTTACGGATTATCAACCCTAACATATCAAGCGAAACATATTTTGAGTCGTTCTGAAATAACTCAGAAATAATGTCACAAGTAATGATGGCTATAGACTTCAATAATATGAGATTTGAATCAGGGATCTCTTCTCAGATACACAAAGTCATTCATTGCTAATGGACATCTTAATGAGAATTATATGTTTTATTCACTCAAAACTGTTCTATAAATGCAGGTGCAACTTCTTAGCATTAGTCAGACAATTCAAGTTTACTATTACTTTCAGCTGTTCGTACACATTGGGATTGCGATAGTGAAGTAAATTTAGAAAGAATGAAAAGTATTTTCGGGAAAGTGCACAACAGCCAAGAAAGAATAAAGCATACATTCAAACGTCAGTTATAAACGGTTTAGCAGACAACATTAGCAGTTAACGTGCCGCATTTAATTATATAAGTAACCACTGAACCGCAGGCGACATAGATGAGTCATCTAGAATCTTACGACAAAAACGGTATCATCTAACACTTTAATAATTAAAACTTGTTGCAATTTTCCAAGGTTAAGTTACTAAATATCTACAGTTGATTATATATACTTCAGTGCTATATAGTTTCTCATTATTAGTAAATTCGGGAGGGGGAGATGATTAACATTTAACAACAAATAAAATGGAATCAGCGTATCGTGTTCGAATTTTGTTCGCGGTTCATTACATCTGTGGCGTAAAATTTCACTTAGAAAACGGTTGACCGCCCTCGATGCGCATAGAAGTATCGTGGGATATTATTTTATGTAATGTGTTTTATCAGAACGGGAATAAACATGGCTGCCCACTGCTTCCTCATATTTTCAATCAAAACTTAATTCTTAACAATCTATGTTTATCCTCGATCTGACGTCCATTCAAACAAACACTTCCTGTTTCCCTCTACCCATTTCTACATTTAGTATGCCCTTTAAGTTTCAAATATACCAAATTTCCTCGTTACGCAGATGTACAGTACATGATATTTTTGCATCCGTATGTAGAATCGTTTTGAGTCTCTTCTCCATCTTTTAGGTAATTGTCCAGTATTGTCTGCCGTATTGGTGGATATATATGAAATAGCAGGTGAAACCTTTTTTCTTTGTTTGTAACGAAACGTCAGCATATCGTAATATTCTGTACCGCTTTTGGTAGATCTTGGCAAAATAGCCGGCCACTAGTAAACTACGATGAATGGTTTTAAACAGAGCGTATTAAAGTGTACTTCGGTAAAGAAGTTGCCTGTTAATATGTTGCCTGTCCACAAAATAGAACGTACGTTGTTCCTGCTGCTGGAAAACATAGAAATAATAATAATAATAATAATAATAATAATAATAATAATAATAATAATAATAATAATAATAATAATAATAATAATAATAATAATAATAATAATAATAATAAATCAAGCACATATACTAAAATACTGTGTTAGCCCAAGATGCAGATTCTGTGACAAATATCCAGAAACCATTGATCATCTTATATCAGGTTGCACGATATTGGCACCCACTGAATATAAAACCCGGCATGACAGAGTGGGCCAATATCTGCACTGGAAAATTTGCAACTCCTATGGGAAAGAAACTGGAAGAAATTGGTACGAACACCACCCTGACCCGGTTACGGCGATAGGACCTGTTACAATTCTATGGGACTACACAATACACACTGACAGAACAATCAAAGCCAACTGCCCAGACATTGTTATTAAAGACCACAAACAAAATAAGTGCCTCCTTATTGATATGGCAGTCCCTGCAGACTGCAATGTGTCTTTGAAGATATTCGAAAAACTGTCAAAATACAAGGACCTTGAAATAGAAATCTCAAAAATGTGGCACATGGGAACATCAACAATTCCTGTTGTAGTTGGAGCCCTTGGACTGGTTGGAAAAGATTCCAGTAGGCTGATTGAAGGGATCCCTGGAAGTCCATGCCTCAAAGAGATACAAAAAATTGTTCTGACAAGTACAGCCCACACTTTACGAAGGGCTTTATCTATGTAATTATTTTATTTATTTTTTTGCAGTGGAAAATGTCATGATGCCATTTCTAACCTTAGGTCCCTGGGCGGGACCCGGAAAGAAATGTGTAAACGCCAGATATCAAAGGAAATAAAAATAATAATAATAATAATAATAATAATAATACTTTTGCGGGAAGAAAACAGCAAGTAACTGATATCAGATCACCCAGACTCGGTTACAGAGATAGGACTTGTAACAATTTTATGGGAATTTACAATATACACAGAGAGAACAATCAATGCTAATCGGCTAGTCATTGTGATCAAAGACCAAAGTATGTGCTTTCTTACTGAAATGGTAGTCCCTGCAGACTGTAATGTATTTTGAGGACCTTCCCACAACTATCAAAATACCAGTGGAAGTGGAAATCTCGAAAATACGGCACACGAGGACATCAATAATTCCAACTGCAGTTGGTGATCTTTTGGATTGATTGGAAAAGGTACTGATAGACTCATTGGAAGGATTTCTGGTAGACAATGCCTTAAAGAAATACAAAATATAGTATTCACATGTATAGCACAGGCGTTATGAGGAGTCCAATATCTGTAGAATGTGTGCAATTTTTTGTTCTTGTTTTTTTTTAATTTTTACAAAATGATCAGTGGAATACATCATGAGGCCATTTCTGACCATAGATCTCTGCTTGGGACCAGAAAGGAAATGTGTATACAACAGAAATGTATGGAAATAATAATAATAATAATAATAATAATAATAATAATAATAATAATAATAATAATAATAATAGTAATAATTATAATAATAATAAAACGAAAACATGCAGAAGAGATGTAACTTGTATTCTATATTTGCCTTTATTAATCACAATGTAGCAAGTATGAAATTAAAATGAATGAGAATGGGTACCGCAATCAGCCAGAGTAAGTGAATGAAAAAGATAAATATCTTGTGGTTTTTGAATATCAAATAACCCTGTATCATTAGGGTTATCAAACTAGACATTATTATCATTGCAGAAAAAAGAAAACAAAAACAAAACCAAACATAACAAAGAACAAAGAAGAAAATGTCGCCTCATCTATTGCATGGCTGTTACTGGTGGCCATAATCTCAGAGAAAAGGAGATATACACGGACATGCGGATTTAAGATATGTGAGGCGTTCATTGCCCATGTTATGACTGTGATGTTCGGGTCCATACCTCCGAACGTAAAATACTAATTTAAGAAAACCGGAATAAAGCCTAGCATCTAATTTCTTCAGGAGTCTACCTTGCTTAGCAACGCAAATATTCTGGAAAACGTGCTTTCTTTTTAAGCGTGTGCGACTTGATGGAGAATACAGAAAAATCAAAACCTCCAGCTGAAAAAGAAAAAGTGCG
>OZ038495.1:44154724-44162224 GCA_964036315.1 Acanthosepion esculentum | reverse complement strand
TGATAAAAAAATTGATGCTTTAAATTCTCCAAGGAAACTTGCTTTTATTTAATATAAATATTAAGAGGGGGAATTTGAATTTCTCGACCTTTCATAAAATTAAATAATCGGGGAGCAACATGTAAGCATAAACATATATTTTTCCTAATACTTTCTAAAAATGAATTCAAGAATAATTTAATTCATTTACGAATAAGCTCTGAAAACGTCATTAGTATTGAACAGTTTTTTCATTTTTGCAAGAATTTCCAAAACAATATTTCTTTTATCGCTAAATTTTGCATAATAACTTTTGGCCCACCCGCTGAGGTAAGAAAAACAGGAATTGTAATCAAATTTCGAAGGTGCTAAAAGGATTAAAAATTTGATAAAATTATTAAAAAAAGATGTGTTTTCTCCTATAAATAATAACAAACTTTTGACGATAACATTTGTTTTTTATAAAGTTTTATCAAGTTTAGATCCTTTTTATTCACTGTATGCTCTTTTTGGGGAATTTCTGGAGGTACAGTGTTTTATGTGTTTAATACCACAGCGAAATTGAAATATCTCACTGGAGAAAATGTTTAGTAATCGAACGACAAAGATGGAGTACAACGGGAAATTAGGCAAATCATTGTTTTAAACGAAATTCATTTTAAATTATTTTTCGGAAGAAAATGCCGGATTTTCTGATTGAGACAGAGGCAAATATTATTGTCGTCTGCTAGATGCTTGCTTGAGAACTCAGAGCAAATCAGTGATGCTTTATGCGTATTCCAAATCTATGTTTTACAAATTATTTACTATCACAAGTTTCATATTTTCATTCTTCTTTAAGAGGGATTATAAGGGGAATTTAGACAAATCATTATTTTAAACGAAATACATTTTAAATTATTTTTCGGAAGAAAAAAACGTCATATTTTTGCTCCTAAAGTTTTTGGGACAACGATATGGCATATCAATTTGCGAGCCTTCATCAGGTGTACAATACATAAAAAACAAAAATAAATCTGACTAAATCGGAATATAGTAATATAAAATATATACGAAACTCGCCCGTCAAATTCAGTAAATTATTATTTTCAGTGTGCAATCTAGTAATATTCCCACATCTATTATCTTTCTCTCAACTTCAGCTCCATTAATCCCATTGTGAACTGCTACAAAACACGAGAACCATTAATACAAAGCTTTCCATTTTCACACAACAGAAATGTGAAACTCGGTCAGTTATGATGCACGCTTAGGCGATCATGCATATTTCGATATTAATGAGGCAGATTTTTTCCCGCAGTAGGTTGTCATTTCTTTCTGTTATGGTAGGATCCACCTGCATAGGTGACTACCGACTGTATAAATAATGGTTGGTACCGGAAGACGGGGGAGCGAATACAGAGATCCAGCTAGAGACTCTGCCCGACTGCGACTTAGTCAACACATTCTCCAGGAACGTCTTCCCAGAAATATACAGAAATACTATATGTAAATATTGTGTACATTTTCTTGTTATAATACATTCTTGTTCTAAGTACATTTTGTGTTGCATTATTATTCCATGCATTAGTCGAGATTCAACAATGAGTCAAGACTCAACAATGAGTCAAGACTCAACACTTTCTGCGGTTGACCGGTATGGAATAAAGTCTTGCTACTTACCCATAACTAGGGAGAAAACAGGATGCATACCTCTCCCAAGCGTATTAGCATATAAGTGAATGTAATGGATTCGACTGGAATCCGAACTCGGCTCTCCGATTCTTCAATTCAAGACTATCCATTACTCCGCCGAGCCTCCTGACTGAATATGAAACTACTCTTTACAATTAAGCGAATCGTGTTTCAAAAATATAATTAAAATTGATATTTGATGAAAATGATAAGATAACAAGAATAAAAAAATATGATTTCAAATATCAGTATTTTTCCAAAGACTAAAATGCCAGTCAGACTTCATTTTAGGGCATATTACCTTGAATATACTGGGTGATGTTGGGAGTGAATTGGATGTTTTTTCGCAGCGGTTCTATATGTTAGCTATGAATGTAAGCGTATGTGAAATCGCTTTGTATCAATTAGACAAAGAGTAAAAAAGAGACAGCTCTAAAGGAGACGAACATTTAATCTTAGGTCATCTTGCTGCTATTAGTAACATGTAACCAATGACAACTTCTTTCACGGATTGTTTTTTATTAATAAGTAATTTCTCTTCTTCTCGTGCACCACTGAAAAATTGTTTATACAAACTAAATCGGATTCCTGTCCTCATTTTATTTGTTACAAAGAAAAAAAATGTCATTTTGTATAGCGACCTTGTTCAGCGGCGTATAATACTTGGTGACATTCGCAAAATCTCTGCCCGTCACATTAAACGAAAATCGAATACAAAAGACAAATAATGAACGATACAGGTTCGGACAATTTGTACACAAATTTCCTGGGGAGTTATTTAATTTGCATCTGAACTGCTATTTTTTCCTTTCTATTAAACAGGGTGTATCAACATTATTCACGGGTATTAGTTTATCACATAATTTTGAGATATGCTGTGCAATTCTTCATAACTGTTATCCGTCGGTGAGGCAAGTTCTTATGAAAGCTTTCAATTGCCTTTCAGTGGTTTCTTGTTTCATCTGCATTCTAAATCAGCATCGTTGAAAACTATGACGTCTGAAAATGAAGTTAAAATTTGGTCTTCACATTTGTTTCCTCCTTTTGATATGATTCGTATAGTTAGGCTTACGGCCTAACTTTAGGAGGGTTTATATCGTTGAAACTCCGGTTCCCGTATGTTCAAAGAAGTTAACCAACGTCGAGCTTGATCAGTATATAAGATGGGTAACCGCACGAAAATACCTGCTACTGTAAGCTTGTATGTGCAAAAGATGTAAAGGATAACAACTTGGAAGTGGAAACTGGAGAACTGAGTTGCAATTCTAGTCCGGTTCGTATTATTCCCTTACGTGCAAATACGCTTTGGGAATGTCTGAATCCATCTCTTCTCTACCCAGCAATGGGTTAAATAGTACGACTTGTATCAGTAAATCATTATTATCTCAATTAAAATCTGATAATCTAAAAATATATCTCGGCTTTAATTGCCCTGGAAAAGGTCTAAAAGCCTTAAAAATCAATCAATAAATCACTTAAACAACAGTTAATATTGCTGTCTTCTTTGAAACGTTCTAATGATTTCTATCTTGATGTCTTTGTATATAATTAGTTTGTAAAATCTTTCAGATAATCTTTGTTATCTAAGATTGCAGAATCTAAAATCCGGGGTTTTCGACGTGATATTTTAAAGGAATTATATCTGATCGATTTGATTTCATTTCCCTAACAGTCTGAAACTTCAGCAGATAACATCTTCCTTCTATACAACATCTGGTGGCTTATTTTTGCAAAAATTATCTTTCATAGGGAGGCTGAAGGCGTCGCATACTGACTAATTTATGTACTGAGCTAACCTATCATGGCATCAGTCGTCCACCGCCACATGTGCCTTTGAATGTTTTCTGATTTTCTTCAGATACGCTCTTTTACTTTAGGCATAGTACAATCGCTTTCCGAGTCAGCAGCCTAGACATGTGGTGCGAAAAAATAGTAGACGTTTTAATTATATTTAAACTTCTGATTTTTTATACTTAACGTATACAGTATTTGTAAATGCATTATATTGATAATACCCTTGACGTTGCAAGTGATATAAAGGATAACGGCTCGGAGTTGGAAATTGGATAACTACGTGCAAATACCCTTGGGAAAAGTATGAATCCACCTCTTCTTCACCTAGCAATGTGTTAATTAGTACAAATTGTATTATTAAATCATTTTTATCTCAAGTACAATCTGATAATCTAAAAATATTTTTTTGGTTTTAAATGCATTATTTTGATAATACCCTGGTCGAAGACATGAACCAAGGCTAAGTTCGACAAAGCGCAAAGACCCAAAAGATAGAAACACTCGGATAACGATTACACCTGGTCTCAACGGTTGAACCAACAGATGAAGAGGGCTACACATGACGGGCATGCTGCAGAAGGTGCCATTCGAAATCATAACTGAGGCAGTGACAGTTCGTTAAAGTCTCATAACTGGGTTCTGTCTCATTCCGTATGTGTCGAAGAGGATTACCCTGAAATTATTGTGTGGATATATTCTTGTCAAGTTGATGTTCACCTTAAATAAATCACGCCATCGGCACTTTCATGTACTCAGATTTTCTTCCCCCTTTAACCAACACTTGCCTAACCAAGCAGCTATAGGAAATGGATAATGGGACCCAGTTTTGGAGACATTGGAAGTTTCTAGTCCTGGACCTGTATATTGGCGGTAAATATAGGAAAGGAAGCGATTAGCAAAGAAAAACTAAAATTATTGGATACGAGATAAATACGACGGCGACGATATTGATGATAATCATGTAGATGAGCCTTTCCATACAATAATTGTTTAATCTCCTGTAAATATGGTCTACTAGAGATACTAGAAATGTTTTATAAGCATTTTTAATCTATCCAGGACTTCAGTGGGCATACCAGTAGGTTTAAGGAGACGCGTTTTCAGTTTCAATTTCAAGATGATTATATTTACTTATTTTATCATATTCCTTAACAAATGTATTAATTATTTGATGTAGTTTCAATATCTATGTAAAGCCATTTTTTCGTTTATAATTTCAAATATGTATGCCTGATCATTTAGCATTTACATGGCTGTCAGTAAAGTCCCAAGAATAATGACATTTTGTTGCTTTCTGACTTGTTTTGGATTTTCGTGTTTGGTTTAATTCATCACAGGGGCATTGTACTATTAACGTATCTTCCAGTGAGTATATTTCACAATATTAATATAGCGATCTTTATATTTTTTCCTAGCCTGGAATAAACAAGTAAACAGTAAGTAGGGGTTATTAATATTGTCATTACTTTAGAGAACAACACCCCAACAAATTTCTGCTTTGATACAAATATAAGAAAGCCAAATATACCCGTTATTACGCCTAGTTTCAAAAGGCCAACGCCTACTATTCCGAATCGGCTGACCTGGACGGTGATCCTGATTGCCTCCCGCCCTGGCAGTGCTCTCTGACCATCGCTATCTTATCAATATTTGCTTTTTTCTAACTACATTAATATACGTTACAAATTAATCTAAGCTAGACTGGCTAATAAAAGATGAAATATTTTTACGGATTTTGAAGCTATTCTGTTTTGAATGCGTTTTGTTTTTGTTTGCCAAATATGTTAATTGTTTTACTTATACTAAATCTTGAAAAAACACTATGTAAAATTCCCCATTAAATCTGTTAAAATTAATCAATTTTTTAAGACTCAAGTTGATGTTAAAAATAACCACAAAACATTATTGATTTTAGTTAGATTAATCTAATATGACACGTCTCTAATTTGTATTTATGTACATTGTATTTATTTTCAATTTTTCTAGTTGCATTGTTCCACTATATTGCATATGATACATTATTGTGTATAATTATGTTACGAAAAAATCGTATTTTATATGAATGCTATATTATAAAAATTAGTAGTAGTAGTGTGGCGGTCCCATATCATAGAATTGTTGGGACGAATCATTTACGCCGGCCTTGGATAAGGCTATGCAAGATAAATGGATAACAGTCAAATATGCGTAATATCGTTAGTGCTTTTGAAAAAATTGATACATAACCGTGCCGGTGAGGTCACTATTATTACTTTAACCAAGGACCTAAGGCAAGCGAAGGGTGTGATTGTTGATTCTACTTAATTGGGGAAAAAACATCTAGTAACAAAAAAATAACCTGGCTATATCTCTTTGCAGACTGTGCTTGTTAGAACTATATTTGGGATTTCCTGGAAAGATAATGCACCAGAGATTTTGTTGATTTGTTCTTGAGTTCCTTTCGTCATCACACACAAATCTCCAACCACAGCAGAAATATTTAACTATTTATTCTATTTCAATCTGCAGGTCTTTTTATTTGTTTAATTTTATGAAAGCCTCCACTTTTTGTCACTTGATACACTCATGTGAATCAGTGTGCAAACGTTTTTTTTTTGTATGCGTTATTTGCTTATGTATATTGTTCGATCAGTGTTGACATAAAATTCCCAGAGGATGGCAATATCTGCGACCTCAACTACAGGTTCAGAATGATTTTCATCCCATTTTGCAGCTGTTTTTATGTAGTAGTGATGACAGGAATTCCGATGTAGATAATGACCAACCCTGTTTTTTGTATTTATTGGGCAAGTCTATTCAGTATCCTAAAATAATATGATCAATAGTTTTAACGTACTCTTCACAGAACCTAGATGTTTGGTCAGTAATATTATGCATGATATTAGCTTGATATAATAGTTGAGTATAAGTAGGCTCAGGTCCTGTGAAACGATGCTAAACAATCTAGTCCCACTCTTATGCCCTGAACCTATTCTTCTACTTATTTATTATTATTATTAATAATAATTTTATTTCTGGTGTATACTCAGTTCTTTGCAGTTACCGACCAGAGACCTAAGGTCAGAAATGGCATCATGACAATTTCCACTGAGCAGTTTTGAAAACAAAATCACATATATTTTAAATAGATCAAACTCTTTGTAAGTTGTCGGCTGTACTTGTGAGAAGAATATTTTGTATTTCTTTAAGGCATATGCTACCAGAATTCCCTTCAATAACTCTATTGGAATCTTTTTTCCAACCAATCCGAGGCCTGCAACTATAACTGGAATTGTTGATGCCCTCATGTGTCACATTTTTGAGTTTTTGATTTCAAGGCCCTTGTATTTTGAGTTTTATGAAGATCTTCACAGGTATAATGTAGTCTGCAGGGACTGTTATGTCAATAAGGGGACAGATTTCGTCTTTGCGGTGTCTAATCACGAAGTCTGGTCGAGTAGATTTGATTGTTCTCTGTGTGTAGTATGAAGTCCCATAAAATTGTTACACGTCCAATCTACTTTACCGGGTGTGGGTGATGTTCGTACCAATTTTTTGCAGATTCCTTTACATAAAAGTTGTAGATTTTCCAGTGCAGGTAATGGTCCGCCGCCATGCCGTGTTTGTATATTCAGTGTGTGCCAACACAGCGCAACATGATACAAGATGGCCAATTGTGTCTGGATATTTATCACGGAATCTGCATTTTGGGTTAACACAATTTTTTAGTATGTGTGGCTGGTAATTTCTAGTTATCCATGCCTTTAGATGCGTACATAAACTGAAGTTTTATTAAAACGAAAATGCTACGGCTATATCATCGTACTTATAGAATATTATATTCCTACATCTTATTTTTATTGTAAAAATAGTTTGTTTACGCTCCATACAACGAGGCTACTGTTTGGCGTAGGCGAGCATCATAAGTTGGCAGTTACCTATATATACGCGCTTGATACAAGAGATTCTAGATGACTCTAAAGTGTAACATGTCATATATTACATATATGTAGTTATATTGGATTTCCTAATTTTCATTTTCTCCAATAACCTCATGCATCACTACCTGAGTGT
>OZ038495.1:44107224-44149724 GCA_964036315.1 Acanthosepion esculentum | reverse complement strand
TCATAAATACAATCTTCGAAAATTTAAATGCAACGTCAACTGCCATCTTCTGTTCACTCGAACATCTTTCTTCTTTTATCCTTTCCTCCATCCTCTCTATAACCAGTCTTTTCTATCAATTTCATTCGCGGTAACCCTCTACGTACTAGTGGATCTCCCGCCTTATTTGGGGTGAAATGATATATATATATATATATATATATATATATATATATATATATATATATACACGGAAACAAAGTATATCAAACGCAAAAATAGCAAACAATGGAAAGTAATTATCACAGTGGAGAAGAAAAATTAACAGACACCTACCAAAAGAGTAAAACCAGCCAATACGCTACCCAACGACATTACTAAATAGGGAATAAAAATTAGACATTTACACGAATTTACTCGACGAGAAAAGCTGACGATCTTGGTAGCGTGTAAGCCGGAAGGCGGTTTGAATTTTTTTAACCTTATTTTTCAATTTTCTAAACATTTAGCTCCCAAACCCATAATTTGTTCCAATTAACAGAAAAAACAATCTATGGAAAATTTTTGCTCAAATGGACAACTACAAAGCGACCCTTATCGACACTGAAATGTTGACATATTCGCCAGGAAATCAATTTTCACACGTAAGTTTTTATGACATATATAATGTATCCTTAAATTAAAAATTGTTCGTGCTTATTCTTGGTATTAGAAAAATAGGTGATAATAAACATAATGGGGGAGGCAACTTGCAAAGCTGGGAGCAGAGCACAGGTATAAGGCAAAAAAAACTTTTTTCCGGCACCCGCGTTTATCAATAACATTTATTTGTGATAACTTTTAATCACCCGTTCATTTATTGTGGCGTTATGATATAGATTTTCCCCACTTGTGTTTCTAGCTTTGACAAAGTTTTAAAACCATTTTATAACCCCTCCGTTTTTATAATGCTATATTTTTTAAGCTATTTACCCTAAGCAAGGCGGGTTACAGAGGATTGAGATCAAGAGTAAAGGGGCGTGTTTGGGGAAAGGAGACAGAGTAGGACGGGGAACAAGATCAAGGTATCAGATGTCAATTAACATTACACTTGAATATTTGAAGATTATAGTCATCGGGGAAGCAAGCAAGGAGAAGGGAGTTTCACAGACGAGAAGCGCGTGTGAAGAAGCTGTTTGAGTAGAAGTGGTTACATTTTCCGGCTTCGACAATTAAAGGGTGGGTTCGAGATGCTAGCTTAGTAGCTTGTTTAAATTCATGCAGTCTGGGAACCAGCGAAAGTAGCTCGTCGGACCAGTTAATGTGAACATACTTGTTGACTAGACAGTTGAAAGACACGACACGTCTGTGAGAAAGTTGACTGTAGACTAGATGCCAGATCAGGACTTATGATATTTCATATTCGTCTCTGGATTTTTTCGAGGAGGTCAAGAGACGAATAGCGGGGACACGAGACCATATATGGCAGCAATAATCCATGCTAGGACGGATGTACTTTGTAAATTATTTTGTGATCAAATATGATGACTTTGATGACTAATTCTTTCTTTTTTCTTTAAGAACTGTTTATGCAGGTGCGAAGTGGTTTCTTGGCCATGTTCTTTCTACACCTCAGCTTCATCGTGTAGTGCATCACACCAGTTAAGAAAAGATGTTCATGTCACTCTTGTTGGCTACGTTTCCAATCAAATCGTGTGAGCCAAACTACCCTCGAATCGGTAAATTTTAAGCGTTTTTTTTTTCTACAACATATGAGTTCTATGACTTATTGTAAAGGAAAATGCAACATTACTGATTCATGAAGTTTCCTTATTTAGGAAAATAACACGAATTCCAATCAGAAGGACTGACCACTGCTTTGATAAACTACTCAAACTAACTGAGGAATGGAAACGTTTACAGAAAAATTTGACTAGAAAAAAAGAAAACTTTTTGTAGGAAAAAAGAAAACTTTTTGTGGAAAAGATGGGCATAGCTTTGCCATAGCTCTTTCGGGTGCTTTGAAACAGATGAAAATTGAAGAGGATAAAAAGTTCTTAATACTACTGTGCCAAAAAGAACGACTGGGCTCCATCATTGGTGTAGATGAAAAACTAAAACACAAGGAGGAAAGAGCACTGAAGCTCACTTCAATGGAGACTGCAAGGAAAAAAGTACTTCTGAAGAAATGGAACAACATTTTGTTACTCATCAGTCTGCTACAACGGAAACTGATGATTCAACATCAAGCAGCCAAAGCAGTGGTGGTAGTAACGCCACCAATCGTGTCTGTACAAATCAAGAAAGAAATGTTCAATCGGGACTTGTTGTAATTCCCTTGCTGTTATCACATTTTTAAGTTACTATTTAGGAGATGTTTCGACTCACGTATGGGTGCATCTTCTGGTCAAAACATGGCATTCGTCAAAACATTTAGAGAAACAAGGACGAAACTCAACAAGAAGGTTTACATAACTGGTAGCATTGATGTACCAGATGATTTCCGTTCTATTTCTTAAATACCACCTTTCTGCGCAGAAACAACAGAGACATGATTATCGAGAATTATTAGAGTTAGCGATGATCTTACTTGGCTGCATTCCAAAAAATGGATTACCGTTTCGTAAGCCAGGAGCTGTAAGCCATGCTAGGTGGACAACAAAAGCAATTTAAGCTTTCAAGATATACCTGTTTCAAGATCAATTTCAATTATCTTATGGGAAGATGAACTCTTAATGTAGAATATTTTTCTGGCTCCAGTTTACTTTCGATCCTCCTTTCTGTCATCAGAAACGATTAAAGCAACTTATCAGGAATTCCAGTTCATGCCTCAACTGATAAATTATCAGGATAGTGACAGAGAAATCAGGGAGGCTGCTACGAAAAGATTTAACAACCACCTCCTGAAACTGTGGCTCTATCCACATTTGCTGACAATGCTTCAACAGAGGTTGAGGCAGATATGGCTCAAGTTATGCTGGAAGCAGACAAAGGCGAACAAGAGAAAGAAGTAAAAGATCAACTGAAATTATGTACCAAAATGATTTATTTTCTTTATAATGTTTTCGTCTTTTGTCACTTCTGGTGCAAATCTTTTCTATCAGCACCGATTTTCACGACAAATACCCTGAAACATTGAAGGATGATCCTCGTTACAATAATGGACTCGAAAAACTTGAGAAGACTTTTTTTGTGAATGACGTTGCAGAAAGATGTGTCAAAAACTTTCAGGATTACAATAACATTCTCACAAAAGATGGAACTACTGTGAAACAATGTGTTTTACAGATCGTTATAGAAAAGAGTAAAACAATACCTACCTGTCACTAAATCATCTGTTATGCAAAAGTAATGTTCAGTGTTCACATTATGTTTTTGATTCTATAGAAATTATTGTTGCCAATAAAATTGCGTTTCTCTTTCAGAAGTTGTGTGCTTTAAGAAAACCTAATATTTTTTGAATTTTTCATGTTATTTTGTGAATATATTAAATTAACTATTGGTGAATTTGATTCAGAACGTTTTAAATATTTGCTGAGCTTGCCTGGATGTATCTACATAAATTTCTTTAAGAACAAAAAAGAAAATAGTCCAGATAAGGAAGAGTATACCGTCTTCGAAGTGATTTAATCGTTGCGTATTTTATATTCCAACTTCAAGTCCTTTGAGGATAGCCTCGAAGCTTTCCAAATAAGCTGCAATTTTGCGCAACCATTTATTTTTCGTTAAGATTGGCACAGTGGTAGGTTATGGGAGCACCAAAATTGTAACCTTCGGTCGAAGATTACCTACTGACAAGGGCAAACTTAATATATACATACATACATATATATATATATATATATATATATATATATATATATATATATATATGTGTGTGTGTGTGTGTGTGTGTGTGTGTGTGTGTGTGTGTGTGTGTGTGTGTGTGTGTACTCATGAGTGGGTGTACTAAGCATAAATATGGATTATATTCTCACTGTTTGATGCAAATCTGTGTTTGTTTTGTATACGTAACTACTGCCAGGCACATATTAAATCATAAGTTTAATTATGATTTTAATTTGTGCTCATGGATTGTAAATTGCAAGGTGCTAAAATTTGCATAAGATGGATATGAACAAATATACATTATTCTTAATATAACTTTTATCACATCGATTTTACATCGAATATTGTTTCATTATTAACGCCAGCATTCAGAGTACGCTATTTATATATATATGCATATATATTTATACACTCATTTATTTCCTATCGTCATTAAATACGTTTTCTTAAAACGTAAAAATCTTATTTACAGTCAAACAGACTTTGCGATCTAGAACTGTGTTTCTCTATCTCATATATATATATATGTATATATATATATATATATATATATATATATATATATATATATATATATATATATATATATATATGTTTATGGAATAAAATGATATGTTTATAAATCTAGCATGTTTCGGCTTTATTAAAACTTCATCAGAATGAGAAAGAAAGAAAAATATTATTTTTTTAATTATTTGTTTGTTATTGGTTAAGCTAACGTCAAATGAATTTTGTCTTGTAAGGAAGCGTTCTAGTGTAAATTTATGTGTGTAAGTGTACCATAATTCGAATTTTTCTTACAATATATATATATATATATATATATATATATATATATATATATATATCATAGATGCCTGCAAACCGTCAGCGATATGTTATATAAAAGGAGTGGCATGAGTTGAAAATATCAAGCAATGATTGTAATGGGCTATGCAGAAAATAAAATTCCAATCATTTGAAAATTATTTAATACAAGCTAAGAAGAAGAAATTATGTAAAAGTGAAATATTTTGAAAATAATTATTTAATACAGACAACAGAGAAATAAACACATAAGCTTTTTGGCAAGCATCTAGCAACATCAGTTTCCTGGTTATATTTGGGTTATTTTCAACAAGAGATTCTCAGTAAAGAAAGTATAATTACTTATAAAGTTAAAACAAGAAACCGTAAGAAGGTAGTAAAAATATGTTTTATTACGAAATTTGAAAATTGACTAAATACGGGGCATTTGGTTTGTCCCTGAAAGGTAAGTACAGGAAAGGGGATACAATTATACAATACGGGATATGTTCAGCATATATAGGACGTCTTTCAACCTTAATTTAGAGAGGTTTTTACAAAACATCATTTGGCGTGGTGGCTGTATTTGATAGATATATTTTAGATTCTGTAAGTGTGAATTTTATAAAAAGTTGGTGATATATTGTTTCGCGTGTATTTATAAAACGTAAGAAATTAATCAGAATCCAGTTGAAGTATTCCTAAAAATTATGTTATTTTTTATTATATTTGAGAATTATATTCTTTTTTTAATTATATTTGTAAAATCAACTATACAGCTAATTTGATCTTGGTCTTACGACCGAGTTTAACGTGTTGTCAAAATGTAGGTTTCTCTCATGTCCGTAGATGCGGGCGTTTACATTCCGTGAGCCCTCGCCAATGTAAATATTTTCACCTTGCAAGCAGATTATTTCATAAATCACAGCATATGAATTGGTAGGATCTATATTTCTTATTGAATATATCTCCCTAAAGACCCTACTGTTGGAGATAACTAAATTATTTTTATATTTATATAGAGTATTGAAGGGTGCGATTATGAATTTTCAGCTTTGTATATTAGAAGTGTCGTCGCCGGTCTCTCCCTTTGTCGACGTGTAAACTTTGTATGCTCATTTTCTAGCGTTAAAGAGAAAATTAGTGAAGAAGTATAAATGTCTTTTTCGGTGTATTTCTGGTATGCCATACTACATACCTTAAGTAGCTTACCGTCGTCCATGTGTTCTTATGTTGATGCAACAATAGACATGGATAAAAAAACAATGTGTTCAGAATAGTACATCCACTCATATTCTTCATAATATTTGGAATCAAAATAACGATGTCATTCCTTGCTGCCCACTTTGGTTTTGATTTTCGGTCCAGGCTTCCGTTACTCTCATCCGAAATTGATAATATTCTTCTTTTCTGTGAAGATTCCCATGCAAAATCTGGGGATAGTCGAGAAGCTAAGCTGATATTTTTTGCCACACATTAGATGAATAAAACCACGAAAGGTCGCTGCTATTTTGTGTTTTTATCTTCAAGGAAAAATATCTTATTTGGCTTGTTATATACACCTTACAAATATTATTTTTGATTAATATCTACATATTAAAACACGTGTTATTTTGGCTAGTTACATTTCCACGTAGATAACAAGCCAAAGTAGCACCATGTTTAGCTATGTAGATATCATTGTAATGATATCTACATAGCATTACTTTGTAAAGGCTGTACGATGTAGGTTTTCATTTTAGATAACAAACCCAAGTAGAAAACAAAATGTCATTTAATGATTTATTCTAACAAAATAGTTACATGGTAGTTTACTTTTTAATGTAATATTTTTAAAAACTTATTTTAAATGTTTAAAATTAAATTTTAAAGCATTGTAATGGATAAATGTTTGAAAACCATACTTTTTAAGAAAACAAACTGAAAATTGCCTGTTGTTTCTATGTGTACCGAGAGGTAAATGACCAACCATTAAATTCTGGGTAGCCGTCACGTGACTTAAACTGAGACATGAGAATGAATCAAGAATTATCCGGTATAAATCTTTTTAAATACAATCAAGTAAAAAAGAAAACTCTTTTTTTACGTTAGAGTCGATATAGACGTTCCATATATATATACGTCAGTAACGAATGCTCGTATGAAATAAACAAGAATGATCAATAAAGTAAACTTGCAAATTAACTAAATACCCGTTTCTCATAAAAATCTGCCAGACTCTTAGTAAAACTTTAAGTGCATTGAATAGTCAAATAGATGATCGTAGCCGTACGGGGCAATAAAAATAGTTCAGGAGGAAATATATTGAGCACAATAATATGGCGTGGTGTGACTGGAAAGCAAGAATAAAAACTCTGATTTTCTCTGCATTTCTCTCTTTGACGCCTCTCTCGGTTCTTTGCTGCTTTCATATTCGCAGTTCAAAGGGAATAAAGCAGAAATAAATAATATCGCTTGTTTATAATTTATCAAATGTATAATAAGGATGGTGGAAATGAACATTCAATAATTTTATTTTACACAAAAAATTATATATCCCGGAAGAATAAATAAGACCCTCACTGCATGCTGTGCAAAGGATGATGATCACCCAATATGTGTGTTATATATATATATATATATATATATATATATATATATATATATATATATATATATATATATATATATATATATATATATATGTGTGTGTGTGTGTGTGTGTGTGTATGTGTGTGTGTGTGTGTGTGTGTGTGTGCATGTGTGTGTGTATGTATGTATGTATTTGTATTTGTTTGTGCGTAATTTTTTTGTATGTGTGTCCCCTTGGAGATATACATACATACATACATACACACACACACACACACACACACACACACACATATATATATATATATATATATGTGTGTGTGTGTGTGTATGTGTGTATGTGTGTATGTATGTATTTGTATTTGTTTGTGCGTATTTGTTTGTATGTGTGTTCCCTTGGAGATATACATATATATATATATATATATATATATATATATATATATATATATATATATATATATATATATATATATATATATATATATATATCACATTATGAAATGGACAAAGTCCGACAATTATTTTAAGACATGCTTATGTTTATGCATTCTTTTTATAGATACAAATATTTAAGTAAATGCTTTGTGAGACGTCATTTCTTTACATTTAAAACGCCATGAGCAGATATGAATGTACGTGAGAGATTCATGGAAGATTAAATTTAAAGATAGTGAATTCGACCTTGCCAAACGAGCGATCCTCTGTGGCCAAATCGGTTAAAGGCACGTCAAGATAAATGACGGTTCCGTATAGGATACAGGTTCGAACCTGTCGAAGAACGAATATTTCCTGTGAAAATTTCTCTGACATTCAGGCCGGTAAATGTTGTTTAATACTGTTTATTATAAACAGAGTATTGTCTTAAATATTTGTATCTATAAAAAGAATGTATAAACATAAAAATACCTTAAAATATATATATTAAAATAATTGTTGGACTTAGTCCATTTCATCTAAAATATAAAATATAACAGAAATGAATGTCTGTTACGTTTATATAAATTCCTCTTGAGCGTTAATATTTTTTCACATCCAAACGGACTTCCCCGGTCAAAAGTTCTTCTCTTTCGCTCTCTCTCTCTCTTCCTCTCTCTCTCTCTCTTGTCCATCTCTATCTATCTATAAATATATATATGTATGTGTGTGTGTGTGTATGCATGCATGTGTGTGTCTTTGCGCGCATGTGTCTATGCATATATAGGTGTGAGGTGTGTTTATCTACCTTCAATCCTTTCTACAATATATGGTCTGGTGCCCATGCTATTTTCCTGGGGCTTTTTAATAAAATTCAAAGAAGAATCAGCAGTATTGTTGGTTCTGATCTGGTGGCTCGGCTTGAGTCACGTGTCCACGTATATATATATATATATATATATATATGTATATATATATATATATATATATATATATATATATATATATATATATATATCACTCATATACGTTCTATATGTATTTATGTATGAGTAGAATGGCATTACTCCTGTATGCAATGAAAAACTACTTCGAATAGATAATATAAAAATGTATTCACAAATACCTGTCAATATTAGGAAGTCATCTTAATTATATAAGATAGCATTTCTATCTGAAGAAAATGTACTGGTATGTCGTTTACTTGTCCATTCTGAAGGAATCTCAGTAGCATATTTCCGTTAGATAATATTTCAAGTTCTATGTGAAGGATTCTAAACATTTACTTCTCTACATATTATCCAGTTCAAGCTGGGAGACTCTTATAATATCCCATTATTTAATAGTGTCCAGTATAATCAGGAATCAATTAAGATTTCAATGGGACGAATAAAACTGCTTATGCGTTAAACAGGAACATACAGGCATGTGTTTATGGATGTCTTTAATCTCCTCAATCATGAAGCATAAAGAGAAAATCTAACGCGATAAACTTCATTTCTGAATCTTAGCTTTATGTCACGATATGACGATTTTCCTTTCTGTCGCTCTCCGACACTTGCTGTTATTATTTATATCCATGAGCAATAATTTTCTATGTTCCATATCGTTTAATTTGGTAATTCATTTGCATTGAGCAGGGAAACAACAGGATATCGAAGCCTAAATGTAAACGATCGACTAAAATATAAATATTTTTCGCGCCTCTATACATTTAAATATCTGTCTCCGAGATCCTTCATAGAAACGTGAGAAATATTCAGTTTAGGACAAAATTAATAGCCATCCAGAGTTACATGGATAATTTTTGTCGAATGGAAGAACATGTTCTGTGTATCAGCAATGAATATAGAGGCGTTTGCAGGATTAATATCCTGTAAAGACTGATTTCTTCTGATATTTCTGCAAGTAACATCCCATATATAATTATTTTCTCGGTAAGGTTCACCTTGTAGAAATCCCGGAGGCTACACGAAGTAGAGTTGTACGATAAAGTGTAGTTTTTATGGATAGGCAAGGAAGATAACGGTTGACTCTAGACATGAACATGTGAAGATTGTAGTGATGAGGGAAACATCTTGTAGGAAGTCTGTTCTATATGGCAGTAGTTCGCGGGAAGAAACCGTTCGAGCGGATATTACTCCTCGTCGATGGAATACGGAAGGAATGTGTGTGGTTTGCTACGATGTAAGTAGCATGACGGGTGCAAGCGGTGAAGGTCGTACCTAGTGGATCCGGGAGATTCAATTAGTCCGAGTATTTTCCATGGTAGTAGCGATAGAGCAGTCAGAAGCTAGCCACATCCCGCCTGTGAGAGTGAGCGGTTGGAGTGTGGAAAATAATTCTTCTCCCACAATGACGCGAAGAGTGGAAAGTGAAGTCGGGGCAGATCCTGAGAAAATATAGCAACCGTACTCGGCCTGATCTTGCTCTTATAAATTTAAAAGATATCATGAGATGTCAGGTATTTACTGGAGCTGTATAGGGAGCGGATCATTTTACCTGCCTCTTTAGCGATGGATCATATATTCCATTTGAAGTCGGGTGTGACTCTGAGGTCCAGTATCCTCTTGAGAGGACTTCCATTCATCGTGACTGGCGGTAGTTCGGGGTCTGATCGGCGGTGGTCGAATATAACCAGTTTGATTTTAGAGGCATTGAATGTAACCAGACAGTTTTTCCGACTGGGAAGTTAGTGGTAGATCGGAAGGGAGGTCAGCTGTCAATCTCTGATCGTCAAAAGTTTTAGAGGTGCCTCCCATATATCGTCATATCATCGGCATAGACGTTTAAATGGTCGGCGTATATTCTTAATTAGTTCATTTATGTAGATCAGAAAGCGAGTTGACCCGGGAAGTGACCCCTGGAAGACGCCTTTGTTGATCGCCAGGGCCTCGGATGAGTGGCCGTTAGTAACTACTGTTTACCATGTTTACCATAGTCTATGAATATAGAATACAACGCAGTACGTAATCTGTTCAATGAAACAACATTAAAAATTAACACTCACTCTACTGAATCTGAGTATATCGCCAATGCCACCAGCCGTTGTTCCTTAATTCTTCAGTCTTCGATATCAAAGGCTAGCAGTGCATATTCTGGAAAAACATGGCAGCCTTTATAAACGTTGTTTTGAATATTTTCAGCCTTCTGATTGGTTATAACTTCTATTGGTGAAATATAAAATGAGTCAGCTCATTTTGGCTGGCTCACTAGTACACCAGGGTGGTGAGGAGAGTTCGTTTTTTCTGACCGCATACGACCAGTGGTGAACGCCAGAATTCTTTACTTGTGAACTGTTTTTGATTTCAACTTTTATTTGACGTTAAGTTCCTTTTAATTTTCTTACATTTAATTTACTGACTTTTTTGCCAAAAGTGTGTTTATTGCTTTGCTTCCCTCCCCTCATTTTTTCTTTTTTCCCCTTGTTATTTCTTATTTTTCGTTTTCGTTCATAATTATTTTTTGAATATATTTTTCTGTTTTTTTTTTTACTTTTATTTTCAGTAACTTCCCTCCGCCAATCTTTAATATTTCATTGTTTAATTTTCCCCTCACGTCTGTCTTTATTTTTCTTTGTTTACATTTTTATTTATATGTGTTTCATTGTTCTTTGTTGTTCTTTGTGTTAATTAACTGTTAAATAGTTTGTCTTCCTTTATTTAAATTTTTTCTGTGTTTATTGTAACTTTTCGCATTCATTTTTTCTATTTACTTTTCTATTCGTTAGTTTTTCTTGATTTTTGTTTACGTGTTTCGTTCGTCTTTGAGCTGACTAGAATTTTCTGTCAGCCATGTTGTATTTGTGATTTTTTTAGTTTCGTATTTATTGTAAAAAGTTTCTTATTGTTTATTTTCTGTCGTAATTTCTTTGTCTTTGTTAGCGTAATCGCATTTTGTGATTTGTAAGTGATTTTTAATTGTTAACTGTTTTTATTTTTTACCGTATTTTGTCCTTTTTGCGTACGTATTTTTTTAAGTAATCCTTTCTTGCGTGTTTAACTGTTTTTGTGTTGTCTTGTAAGATTTCTTGTTTATTGTAATTTATTCACATTTAGCTTTTGTTTATCTCTTTTTTAAAAATTTATTTCTGACTTTTGTGAGGAAAAGAAAATCTTGTCTGAATAAGTAATATGGATGCTAAGAAAACTGAAAAAGGAACATCTTTGGCACAAAAAAGAAAAAAAATCCGCCAGATAAAATTCCTGAGAATGATTCAGAAATGAACGCAGAAAAGACGCAAAGATTAGAAGAAAGTACAAATTCTTCCAAAAATGTAGATATTAAAAGTCCAGAAGAAATTATGGTGGCGTCTTATGGCCAAAAATTAGTAAATGAACCAAGTTCAAAAGATCAAGGTATGGTGCCCGAGAGTAACCAAAATTCAACAGAACAAACCAGCCAACTAGACGAAAGTATTGTGGCCGATAGTGACCTCAACATCAAATGACAAAAACGTAGCGGCCGGAGAGACGACCTCATGCTGGTGCAAGATCGACATGACGGAGTTCCTGGAGAAAGCCAAGAGCTACGCACATCTGGTGACTGCAGATGGGCCCTTGTCCAATCCCATGGAACTTAAGAAAGTTGGAAAAAGAATTGTGTCAGTCTTTGTGGTGGACAAGCGTTCGCGCAAAATTTGTCGCCCCACAAAAGAAAGTCATAAAAGCCTTGACCTCTCTAGGAATTAAAACTCAGAGGGTCATTAAAGGGAAAGGCTTATTTATGTGGGACCCACGCCGACTGTAAAGCTGCAACAACTCGTGATCTCATCACTAAAGACCTGATTCTGCGGACCGAGTATGAAGGCAGGCGGAGGACCAGCGTTTCAGTACATGAGGTTCCTCCTCAGATTGTCGGGGAGAACTTGGACATATACTCAGTGCTTCCTCAGACGATCTTACCGGGGTGAAGTTTCGAGTTGATGATCAATAAATAGGCCTTCCGCTCCATCCGCAACTGTCTGGATGTAGAGGGAAGAAGATGACGATAATTGTAACTGGGCGAAAACCGGCATACTGAAAGTGTGGAAAGACTGGTCACCTGTCCTCTTCCTGCGCAGAGAAGAAGACCTCTGATGTTTTGGCTCACGCCTAAACAAACACCCCTTTGGTCGTGTCCGTTCCATCCGTCTCGCCTGTAGTGGACATGCCTGCGTCCAGGACCGGTGTGGAAAATCTCCCGCTTGGGTCCAAATCCATTCCCCGAAAAGCCTTTGCCCGCTGCGGTTATGGAGAATGGAAAGTGGGAATGGCAGGTCGTTGGTAAGGCAAAAGGGAAGATCCAGGTAGCGGGACCTCGTTCCACACCAAAAACAGGCAAAGGTTCAAACAGCCCCACTCCCTCAACCAGTGCTAAGGGCGACTCTCCGGTCAGCTATTCGGAGAAACTGCGGCAAAATATAATCCCGGATAAGCGGACCGTGACAACAAACGAGGGCCTATGCGAGGCTTTTCGTGACTACTTTCAGGTGCTTTTCACCAGAGAGCCCGGTCTGAGCCCTGCTCAGTTCGACGCCTATTTAGCTGACTTTCCCTGACTTGAGGCAGCTGAAGCGGTTAGGTGTGAGGGTCCCATTACAGGGTCAGAAATCTGGCAAGCGCTGAAACAGGTTGGCCTGGACAAATCTCCGGGACTAGATGGTCTTCCGTACGAAGTGTACTTGAGGCAGTCGTCCGTTTTTGTTCCCTTGCTGGCACTGATATTCGGCAACTGGATGAAGCAGGGGTCTATACACCAACGGTTCACCAGGGGTGTGATCAAGTTGTTAAGCAAGGATAAAAACGGTGGGGATGGGTTAAGTTACTTTCGCCCTTTAACTATGTTAAACACAGAGTTAAAGATTTTGGCTAATATCTTGGCCAACCGTTGGCAGATTGTCCTGTCTAGTCTGATTGGCTCGAAACAGACGTGCTTTGACGGGTAGGACTATTCAGGACAACCTTCATATGGTACGCCTGATCATGGAGCAAGTCGACAGTGAAGCCGCGCTGATCAATTTAGTTCAATTTAGATCAGTCCAAGGCAATTGATAAGGTTGCCCATTGGTTTCTGGAAGCTGTTCTTTCGGCGGCCGGTTTCAGGCCGTACTTTCGCACCTGGATCCGATTCCTGTATGCGACTCCCGGTGCCCTGATGGAGGTGAATGGGGTACGATCGGAGCCTTTCGTATTGTCTCGCTCCATTCGTCAAGGTTGTCCGCTTTCGCCGTTGCTTTACGTTCTTGCGTTGGAACCTTTTCTTCGCAAGTTAAAGGCGAATCCGGTCCTACGCGGAATTGCCCTGCCCGGTGTTACCACATCGGACAGGTATTCTGCCTATGCTGACGACGGTTGGGCTCTTGTTTCGAGCAGAGCCGAGATTGATGAAGTCAGAAAAGAAATCAATTGTTATGAGATGGTGACAGGGTCCAAGATCAACCGCGATAAGTCTGTTGGCTTGCGGTTGGGTGCGTGGAAGGGAGTTTCTCTTCCCGGGCCTTTCTACTGGACGGATGGGCCGGTCAAGATTCTCGGCGTCTGGTTCGGTCCTGATCTCCGGTTGGAAATGAATTGGTCAGAGGTGCGAGGGAATGCCGAGATCGCAATTAATTTGTGGTCTCGGAGGAATCTTTCCTTAAAGGAGAGGGCGGAATTATGTGTTTCACACATCTAACCGATTCTCCTTTACCGACTCTCAGTTCTTCCACTTCAGTATGACACTTTGCTGGCGTTCGTGAGGCTCTTGTTCTCTTTCTTGTGAGGAGGCAAGGCCGCCAGAGTCAATCGGGAGATCTGTTGTCTTCATTCCTCTGAAGGCGGTCTGGGCATGCCAAGCACTGAGATTCGTCAACATATGCTTCGCATCAGCATTCTAGATCGAATGTATCACGAACCGGATGAGGTGGGCGCCTTCTGGAAGGAAGACGCCCGTTAGAACTTGCCATCCCTGAGAAGTGTGCACTCGTGCGAGGAGGAGGCCTACCGTTTACACCGAGCCGAGTGCCCCTTCTATCGCGAATGTCGTATTGCTCTGAAGCGCCTCTTACGGGCGTCGGGTGGCTTCTCCAACGTCCAGGCGTTGTCTCGTAGGGCATTATATCAAGTATTAGTCAGGAGGTTTGTTCATGATGAGCTGATTGACGAGCTCGCGCTTACGAAGCAGGAGGCTCGCTCAATATGGCCTTGGGCGCCCGGGTTGAAATGTCTCAATAATGATGAGGCACTGGCTGGTGATCCGTGTAGCCCTCTGGATCGCCAAAAGACTTTGTTCAGCTGGCTTTGAGAAATCTCCAAACTGCCGACGAGAGGTCGAGACCCTGGGTCACGCCTTCTTTCATTGCAGGTTGGTAGTGACGTTGTGCAAGTTTGTTGAAGGCCGCATGGTCCGCATGCTGAATGGAAAGTTCTTTGTCCTTGAGGCCTCTTCCGTTTGTAGCAATGTGGCACCGCCGCTAACAAAGGCTGAACAATATGTGTTCCACTGCTTGCTAGGTGTTATGAGAGTCGTGATTTGGACGACGCGTCAGAAGGGATTCTATGGAGGCGAGAAATTCACCTCTTCCCAACGGATCTTGTGCTATAAGTATCAGCTTAAAGTCAAGATTAATACGGAAAGGCGGCGGCTCTCTTTATCAGAATTCAGTAAAAGGTGGGTGCATCTTGCGCATTTGTGTCGTGTGAAAGGGAGTGACCTTGCGTGGCACTTTTATGCCGGTTAGGCATCAGGATATTGCTCTTCCTGGGTTAAACTAGTGCAACCCATCCCAAAACTAGGTTAGTTTAGGTTTTATTTTTGATGATTTAGTTTCTTTTTTCTGTTAACTTGTGTATGTATGCTCATTGGCCCCTTTTATTTCTGTCCCAATTTGTCTTTAAGTTTAATTCCCCATACCCTTCCCTCGTTAGGTGGTTAGTGATGTCAGTTCGCAGGTGGATGCGGGGCGCCTTTCGTTTCGCGAGTGTTTTCGTATTTGTTTTGTTTGAATGTGTGCGTGTCAGTATGTGTGCGTGGGATGAATGATTGTTTTATACTATTATAGTCCCGTATTGATTTCGGTCAGTGAACTAATATTTCTGCCACATTTAGTGATTGTGTTTTTTTTATTACTAATATTATTTTATTTAGTTTCTTGTATATAGTGTTATATTCATATTGTAAATATCCATTTGGGCTAGATTTTAGAATTGTTATTTTATTCCTCTCCCCCACAGACCAGGAATTGTAAATATGGGGACTAGTTAGTATTTCCATAGAGACAGTGAGGTATTTTACTGGTTGTAGTAAGAAAGGTATGTATGAATGTGTTGATTTGGTGTAAGGAATATTGTTCGTACAATTGGCTCAGTGTTTGCGGCTAGCTAAGTTATATTTAAGACAGAAGAAGGCCGTCCTTCCCCCAATCTTCGCATCGACCTTGTGCCACATTTCTGTATAAAAACAGAATAAATATCACTAGTACACCAGGGTACCCCAAAACTCCAACAACTACCTTCAGTGGTCTACCTCTTAGGAAGAATTTTATAATAAAGAAAATCCTTCCAGTGATTCCCTCGCTGGATAAAATGTGTAGCAAATCTTTGAGCCACACCTTGTCTAAGGCTTTCGAGATATCTAATGCTATCGTCCTTGCAGTATGTTTCTCGTCAAAAATCTCACTAGTTATGTGTTTAATAGTAGGAGGTCAGCAGTGGATCGGGCTTGTCAAAATCCGTACTGCACATTGTACAAGAGGTTGTTCCTATCCAGGTGCTTTCTGGTTGATTAATGCCTCAAAAAGATTACTGATGATACCGAGGAGCCTAATGGGTCTATAATGGGAGTTGGGTCGCTTGCCCGGGTTCATGAAGGCCGGGTATACATCTGTTACCTTCAAACATTCTTGGGAAATATTTATCCTTCAAGCAACGGATAAATAACTTTGATAGAATCGAGTATAATTCTGGGTTATAATGCTGTTTATGTTGTTTACATTAAGATATCGGTCGAAAGCTTGTCTTTATAAAGAGTAATCGGACTTTGCTAACCAAGGCGCTTCTATGTGGCTGAATGGTAATGGCACATCAGGCTATATGGCCTTTTCCATAAGGATTACAGGTTCGATTCGAAAACACAGGCCAGTAAATGTAATTAATACTGTTTAATTAAAAACAGACCGAAATAAATTGTATCTGTTGTGGTAGGATCCACCTAATTTGCATAGTGAAGTACCGACCATATAAATATGGGTGGTACCGGGAAGAGAGGGGAACGAATCAAGAGATTCAACTAGAGACTCTGCCCGACTGCGACTCAGTCAACACATTCTCCAGGAACGGTCTTCCCAGGAATATACAAAAGACTATATGTAAATATTGTGTACACTTTCTTGTTTCAATACATTTTGTTCTAAGTACATTTTGTGTTGTATTATTATTCCATGCATTAGTCAAGTTTTAACAGTATCTATAAAAGTAACTTATAAACAGAAAATATATTAAATAAATGTATATACGTAATTTCCGAAAAGCCAGGCTTAAGACTTTTAAATTATTAACAAAAATGCTACTGAAATTTGAAAAAAATAACAGAAATTAAAAGAAAATTAAAGAAATAAAATTGGTATCATAAACCAGTTAAAACAATAAAAAGGTAAAAAGAAAGAGATTGTCGAAAATATACATTAAGACAGGTGAAGTATTTCTTGGGTGGGATCTTGGCCCAAAGTGCTGCAGTTTGCGTTTTCGTGGGAGCGGGGTTTGTCTCTGGCTGATACAACGAAATATCCTAATGGTATCGGCGTGGAATATTATCATTATTTTACATTATATATATATATATATATATATATATATATATATATATATATATATATATATATATATATGTGTGTGTGTGTGTGTGTGTGTGTGTGTGTGTGTCATGGCTTAAATCGTGACCTAACTGATTCCTCTAGCCTTCGGTGGCAGCCAGTGAAACCGAAGAATAATTCTGGAATCCAAACCATTGCATTTCGTTAGGAGTTATGGTAATGCGCATATATTCAAGCAAATCGTAGAGAAGCGTGATCGAAATAAAGATATGAACACTTTTGCAGTTTTGTACCAACCATTCTAGTCCAAAAACAAGCGAAATTTCGTAAAAAATTCCTATTCCGTTTTATTTGTTCATACAACCCCCTCTCTCTCTCTCTCTCTCTCTCTCTCTCTCTCTCTCTCTCTCTATATATATATATATATATATATATATATATATATATATAAAGATATGAATGGTTTGTTTGTGTGTGCCTCTGGGTAGATATATATATATGTGATGGTCTCTTTCAATTTTTCCTCTAATTATCTTTCATTCAGTGTTCTGTTCTGTAGTTTAAAACCCAATGCTTCATTAGCGTAATCTGTATAAAGCTGTCAAACAGAAACAGCTCCAAAATCAAGTACTAATCAAACTTTAATCGGAGATTGTCTGAATCTAACAATGCTCGAATTAAAAACGGTTGCATTTTTTTTTTTTCAAATTTCGTAGGCAATGATATCAGAAATTTCTTCGGGTTCGATTAATTAGCGTTTTAATAAAACTCGGATCTCTCTAGGTAAAGATAGTTTTTTAACGCAATATATATTTAACTTGCCTTTTTCTGCACTTTATCTCTCCTTTAAACCGTTTCAGAACACCCTATATGTTCTTTAATTAACTCACTTGTTTTAAGTGTGGTCTATTTATATAGATATAACAAACAAGTGTCGAGAATGAGAAGAGCTATCAAAGTGGGACTACCCTGTTCTTTTATCTTCTTGAACATATTTGCTAATCATAAAGTCAAAGTTGTTCAGAACTATTATGCTGTTAGGAAAGTAATGTCAGATTTTATAGTAACCCTTTTATTTGTGTTCTAATATAGGATAATTATAATAGTTGCACAAAATATATTAGCAGTTCGTAAATTAGTTAAGTGACCAATTGTTAATTCCATATCAATCTATTTCAGCATTTAACTTAAAACATACGAGTTCTGAAAATCAATGTGATAGATGATGCCCATCTGCACTTGATAATCAGTTTCTGAAAGCACTAGTTGAACAAAATCCACATCTATGTGTCAGAGTAATGTCTCAGATAAATGGATGTCAGCGTTTCGACAATATCGGTTTACTTCAAGAAAATTGGCTACGGGAAGAAACTTGATAAATACCTTACCCATGAACTCAGTGAAGTCAGATTTCGACATTTTAAGTTTTGTTCGATGCTGCATCTGTGAAATTTAAATGAACCATTTCTTAAACGGAAAGTGACTTGTGATGAGAGAAAACAACCCTTTTTGGTATTGATTAACCATCGACCGTGTTGCTTGATCGAGACGAAGGGCCTAAACACTTGCCACAAACGAAATTGCACTAACACAAACTTATACTGAATATCTGGTGGTCCGCCATTGGCTTTATCCATTCCAGCTTTCTGAAATTTAACCGGATCGTCACTACCAAATTTTACTGTCAGCAACTTGATTAAATGCACATTTAGTTAGGCAACACGAAACCGATATTGGTTAATCGGCGACATCCATGTGTGCTTCATTACAATGTTCGATCTGATGTTGGCTGGATATCTTAACCCACCAACTTGGGATACGAAATTTTCTCACATACATCATATCACCCTGATCTGTCCTCACTGATTAGCAGTTTTTCAAACATTTTGATATTTTCTAAAATAAAATATATTGCCGTTGGCAAGAAGATGCAGGAAATTCATTCAAAGATTTCGGAACGTCCAAACCTTTAGATCATCTTTGTAAATTCATAAATAAATTTTGATTCGATGTCAGAAATGCATAGATGTTCATGATTCCTATTTCGATTGAATTAAACACTGTTTAAATAAATTAATTCAGGATAAATATTTATTAAAACTCAGACATTATTTTCCGAACACACTAATAAGAAGATCCAGAATGATTACTTTGATGATAAATTTGAACTAAGAGCATTTATGATCTCTCTTCATTTTTTCGCCACCCGAGTTTTATGTCTTGTATCTCTATAAGAAATATCCACTGAACGAACGTTTAATTATTCTCATATATTTCCTTCTTCCCATTACACCGTTTTCTCCTTTTATGTATCCATCTTCTCTGATAAAATTTATTATAATATTGTGTTTTTTTTTAGACATTTTGTCTGTTGAAAGTTTGTGCTGGTCAAGCGAATGATACAAATTAATGATTATATTTTCATAAAAATATTACTGTTTTAATTCTTTCACAAATATTTAAATTATTCATTAGGCATGTTAGAATTTTAAACTATCCAATGAATTGAATGAAATGATCATTTCTTAACTCTTAATATGTAGTTTTTTTTAGTCTGGTATAATCTAGATATATCTCAAAAATGCCACGCCTTTCTTATCTTGGTAGAACAACAAAGCAAAATGATTGAATAATTCTGTTTATATATTAATTGCTTGTTCACCGTCTCTTTACATTTTAATCCCATCATATCTCAACTTTCTGCTCTATGTGTATAAATTATATATGGCCGTGTGCTGTCCCGATAACCATCCAGTTTCTATTGAATTCCCCGTCTTCAAAATGATTGATTAATATTTAGCTAGCATTTCATTTATTTGTTTTTTTTATTACAACAGGAAATTAAATATCCTTTCGTCAAGCCAGTTAAAGAAAGATAAAAAAGACAAGACTAATCATTAACTATAACAAGACAATATATTGCCGAGAACTAAAGATACAGACCAAGGTGTGAGGTATACATTGAGGCGATAAAAATCAAGACGAGAAAAACAATTAACCATCTCTTATGTGTCGTAAAAGATGGCGAAAAATGTAGCAAAGAGATCTCAGAGTGCATTAAGAAATTAAGCAACGTATTCCATCATATAAATGCATCGTTGAAACAAATAGAATTGTGCTGAACTGCGATGTATTAGCTAATTCAGCTTAGAAAATATCAAAATGCTAGCAGTGAATTCTGGTCAATTCTCGCACAGGTGAGCAAGGGAGCTAAACTGAAATATATGCAGTTATAATTATGACTGCTCGCAACACAGATAGAGAAAATTGTGACGGACGTCGAAGTCATAAACATAATATGGCCAGCCAAATAATTGCAATAAGTGATACAAGCTGAAATTTCTGGGGCACTTAATGAGGAATGAGAGTCTAAAGAATTTAAAACTAACAAGATATACTGAAACCAAGAATGTCAGAAAAAATGTAAGTAAAAACGTAACAATTATTTGTGAGTTGATTAAAGAAAAAGTGAAAAAAAAATATATGCTAAAAATTAAAAAGTTAATTTTTAATAAGCTTCAATTTATACATGACTCAAGAGACTCTTGGGTAAATGAACGAGGTATATGATATGAATGTGAGAGTAGTTATAAGGCAAATTATAATGGTGTGGACAGATAGTGATTGGTCTTGACTTGAAGAGCTTTGAAGAATGTAGTGTTCAAAGAAGCATCCACGCGAGAATTTATGATACAATGTAGCAGTTCTAGTGAAAATCTCTAGGTAGAAATTGATCCTTAAAAATGGAACACAGAAAAATGTGTTTAATTCAACTTCGTTGACGTAGCTGTAAGGCTTATTGCTGGCAGAAACATAGCTGTAAAATTTATAGCAAGAAATGACGGACGCTTACGGCCACATGACGTTGAAATACCGATTCCCGTATGCTTGTGAAGATAGTCAACGTCGAGCCTGGACTGTGCTGTAACCGCTTGTGAAAACCAGGTATTGAAAACGTGGATGTGAGGCTGGTGTAATGGATAAAGGCTCGTAATTTTTAATGGGAGTGCAGAGTTCCAATCCCAGTTAGGTTCGTTAAATTCACTTACGCGCAAATACCCTTGGGAAAGATTTTAATCGAAATCTTCTCCCCCCCAACTATGGGATAATTAGCAAGACTAAAAAAATATGATTATAATCCCAAAAATATTTTTCTGGCATTAAATAAACTGCAATGGGTTGATCAGCCGTAAAAATGGATCAAATAAAATAAATCAAATGGCAAGGTCTTGTGGCGGGATAAGATTGACTTTGTCCTGAAATGACACAGCACATAAAAGGTGACTGTTGGATCATTATAAAAAGTTGAGCTGATCATTCGTTATTTAAATTTTCAAACGAGAATTTCTGAAATTCTATCTCAGCGAAATTCTTAAGGGAAAATAAATATCTGCACTGTTTCTGGCCGACTAAATCAGTAAACATTTATTCGTTGAGCTAGAACCTGGCTTAAATAGTCAAGTAGATAATTTACAAATGGCGTTTCTGAAGAAACGTCACAGACAGCATGCCACCAGTTTGATAGAAATATTTTGTGCTACGATCGTCTACGAAAGGCCGCATTGAAATACCAACACAGCCAACAACAAACACGTCAAATGCCCGCTTCAACTGAAACTGACAGTGTGACATATAGATATTGAACGTTGCGCTTAAACCTATCTACCAGGAGATAAACTGTCGAAACAGCTCCAGTTTGGGGCTTGACATATTACTACAGGTGGGATAATTATAGAAATATTTGGACGACACGTCGCCAAGGAAATTTATAATTAATAAAGATCCGTATTTTGATAATTTTGGTCGTGCTAACAGTAAAACTAGCTTAAAATATTTTGGAATCCCATATTAAATTCTACACGCACTCTAATAACTTTACGCGTGTTATTATCTAAAGAAATAGGAAACCTAAATGTAGATAAACTTACTGTATGCAAAGGAATGTAACAGCTTAAAATCATTTGCTGAATATGGTCCATATAATCAGTAGTAAACCTCTGCAAAATTAGCTCAATATTCTTTCACAATGAGATGCCAGTAATTGATAATTTACATTGCTCGTGAATGATCAATAGGATAGGTTGCTTTTGTAACCGTGGTATTGAACTCAATTTTTGTAGTGATACTGGCAAATTAATATGCCTAATTTGAATAATTGCAAGAGAAAGCCTATATAACTCGTCACTGAGCATAATGAGTAGAATATGCTTAAAGACTGACTAGTGCTAAACCTTGACTTCACAACAATTTGAAACTTTGGATTTCAGATGCTAAATAAAGTCGCAAACTGTTCTTTTCAAAATTTGTAGCGCTTTTGAGGAAACTATTTTAAACGTTTCGGTTAGGTTGAAAATCCTAGCGTTGGAATTTCATTCCGGTGATCACTGAAAGACTAACAGCACATCCTTTTAAAATTTATAATTTACTGAAACTTTACAAACTTTATATGGACAGCAGGAATGGCACAAACGACTTATTAATAAATAATTGTGCCATCAAATAAGGCCTTCATTTCATTCAAAGTGAAATTATACTGAACAACTTGGCTATTTTATGATGTAATATGTTATACAGTGCTGTAGTGTTAGAGCAATTTTTAATAAACAATGCAAACTTAAAATTTAAAGAGTAGTCTTTTTGTAATATTTTACAATATTTTAAACAATTTTTACTTATCGATTACAGTAAGAAAATTGCATATTTTGCTTGTAGTGATTCATAATTAAAATTTTGCTGGGTATATATTTTCCATTCAATGCCCATAATACAAAACATAAGAAATGTATTTGTATTTATTCGTGAAATTGTAAAATTTTGAAATCAATTTGTCAGTAAAAGCCCGCGGTAATTGGGATTTCTGTAAACTTTGTAACACAATATTTTAAACTAAATGCTCAAAAATCGTTACAAACTGTAGTCATATTCTTGATGTCGCTACTTATGACCCAAACTTCAGCTTTCACACTGAGTACAAAGTTGGTTTTATAACTAAATTAAAAATCAACTTCCCTCATAATAATTGTTAATTTTAATGTGTGTGGATATTTTGTGCAAACGGGCAATTTGCTTCTAAGGTCTCATTTTCAATTTTAAGTCAAAGACGATGAATCATAGCTAATGCTGAAATTATTTTTCATTGCTCCTATTGTCGTAGCAAAATATGTTTAGTACTGTAATAATTTCATTCGATCTCATGAAATAAATTTACCTTTCAACACAAAACTGCATTCTATCAAAAACGTATTGATTTCTTTTTTAAATGTGCTCACTTTATGCTTACGTGAAATAATGTTTTAGCTTCTAGAACATTTTTCTTTTATCATGCTTCACCAAAATTCAGTCTTTTCTGTTTGGTTCACTTTCATACATATGGCCATGAGAAAAGCACTAAGCTGTCCATAAGGACATCTGCGTATGAATTTCTGGGTATTATAAACCGAATGGCACAGTGGATAAAAGCGTTGGTTAGATCCAGTGACAGGACCCAAAGAGTGTGAGTTCAATGCCCGGTTAAGGCAGTGGAGAAATTTCAGAGGGAAGAATTTTACAGGAGATAACTGATAACTGACATCCATTAAACATGGCACGTGGAACTAGAACAGTCTACCCCAGTGAGCGACATAAAGGGTTCAGTTCGATATTCCAACCACCTGAAGAAGGCCGAAGCGTACAACGGCCGAAACTTTGTAATAAATATTGCGACAAGGTTGAGGATAATAGTCCGAATAATGTTGATTTTCTTGGTTTCTAAAAACTTTAGACGTCTTCTTATGAATAGGACGATTGATTACAACTTAATCACCTTTATTATTACTTGTCAAATTATCGCTTTATTTAATATATTTTTCTACATTTTTTTGCTAAAAAAATCAGTTGCCTGAAGAGGAAATAGTAGCCTACTACTGTGAAGAAAATCGGGCCAACATCGAACGCACAGACAAGTGACAAAACACGAATAAAATCACTCTATCAAATTTCTGTTGATCTAAAGCTAAATGTTTCTATTTCTTTATTTTTGCTAAAAAAATCAGTTGTCAGAAGGGGAAATAGTAACCTACTAGTGTGAAGAAAATCGGGCCAACATCGAACGCAGCGACAAGTGATAGAACACGAATAAAATCACTCTTTCAAATTTTTGTTGATCTAAAGTTAATTTTTTCTATTTCTTTTTTTTTTTTGCTAAAAAAATCAGTTGCCTGAAGGGGAAATAGTAACCTACTACTGTGAAGAAAATCGGCCCAACATCGAACGCACCGACAAGTGACAGAACACTAATAAAATCACTCTCTCAAATTTTTGTTGATCTAAAGTTAAATTTTTCTATTCATTTAAATTTTTTTTTTGCTAAAAAAATTAGTTGCCTGAAGGGGAAATAGTAACCTACTACTGTGAAGAAAATCGGGCCAACATCGAAAGCACAGTCAAGTGACAGAACACGAATAAAATCACTCTCTCAAATTTCTGTTGATCTAAAGTTAAATTCTTCTATTTTTTTTTCTAAAAAAACAGTTGCCTGAAGGGGAATAGTAACCTACTACTGTGAAGAAAATCGGCCCAACATCGAACGCACCGACAAGTGACAGAACACGAATAAAATCACTCTCTCAAATTTCTGTTGATCTAAAGTTAAATTCTTCTATTTTTTTTCTAAAAAATCAGTTGCCTGAAGGGGAATAGTAACCTACTACTGTGAAGAAAATCGGCCCAACATCGAACGCACAAACAAGTGACAGAACACGAATAAAATCACTCTCTCAAATTTCTGTTGATCTAAAGTTAAATTCTTTTTTTTTTTCTAAAAAATCAGTTGCCTGAAGGGGAATAGTAACCTACTACTGTGAAGAAAATCGGCCCAACATCGAACGCACAAACAAGTGACAGAACACGAATAAAATCACTCTCTCAAATTTCTGTTGATCTAAAGTTAAATTCTTCTATTTTTTTTCTAAAAAATCAGTTGCCTGAAGGGGAATAGTAACCTACTACTGTGAAGAAAATCGGCCCAACATCGAACGCACCGACAAGTGACAGAACACGAATAAAATCACTCTCTCAAATATTTGTTGATCTAAAGTTACATTTTTCTTTTTCTTTTTCTTTTTTTGCTAAAAAAATCAGTTGCCTGAAGGGGAAAGAGTAACCTACTACTGTGAAGAAAATCGGGCCAACATCGAACGCACAAACAAGTGACAGAACACGAATAAAATCACTCTCTCAAATTTCTGTTGATCTAAAGTTAAATTCTTCTATTTTTTTTCTAAAAAATCAGTTGCCTGAAGGGGAATAGTAACCTACTACTGTGAAGAAAATCGGCCCAACATCGAACGCACAAACAAGTGACAGAACACGAATAAAATCACTCTCTCAAATTTCTGTTGATCTAAAGTTAAATTCTTCTATTTTTTTTTCTAAAAAATCAGTTGCCTGAAGGGGAAAGAGTAACCTACTACTGTGAAGAAAATCGGCCCAACATCGAACGCACAAACAAGTGACAGAACACGAATAAAATCACTCTCTCAAATTTCTGTTGATCTAAAGTTAAATTCTTCTATTTTTTTTCTAAAAAATCAGTTGCCTGAAGGGGAATAGTAACCTACTACTGTGAAGAAAATCGGCCCAACATCGAACGCACCGACAAGTGACAGAACACGAATAAAATCACTCTCTCAAATATTTGTTGATCTAAAGTTACATTTTTCTTTTTCTTTTTCTTTTTTTGCTAAAAAAATCAGTTGCCTGAAGGGGAAAGAGTAACCTACTACTGTGAAGAAAATCGGGCCAACATCGAACGCACAAACAAGTGACAGAACACGAATAAAATCACTCTCTCAAATTTCTGTTGATCTAAAGTTAAATTCTTCTATTTTTTTTCTAAAAAATCAGTTGCCTGAAGGGGAATAGTAACCTACTACTGTGAAGAAAATCGGCCCAACATCGAACGCACCGACAAGTGACAGAACACGAATAAAATCACTCTCTCAAATTTCTGTTGATCTAAAGTTAAATTCTTCTATTTTTTTTCTAAAAAATCAGTTGCCTGAAGGGGAATAGTAACCTACTACTGTGAAGAAAATCGGCCCAACATCGAACGCACAAACAAGTGACAGAACACGAATAAAATCACTCTCTCAAATTTCTGTTGATCTAAAGTTAAATTCTTCTATTTTTTTTCTAAAAAATCAGTTGCCTGAAGGGGAATAGTAACCTACTACTGTGAAGAAAATCGGGCCAACATCGAACGCACAAACAAGTGACAGAACACGAATAAAATCACTCTCTCAAATTTCTGTTGATCTAAAGTTAAATTCTTCTATTTTTTTTCTAAAAAATCAGTTGCCTGAAGGGGAATAGTAACCTACTACTGTGAAGAAAATCGGCCCAACATCGAACGCACAAACAAGTGACAGAACACGAATAAAATCACTCTCTCAAATTTCTGTTGATCTAAAGTTAAATTCTTCTATTTTTTTTCTAAAAAATCAGTTGCCTGAAGGGGAATAGTAACCTACTACTGTGAAGAAAATCGGCCCAACATCGAACGCACCGACAAGTGACAGAACACGAATAAAATCACTCTCTCAAATATTTGTTGATCTAAAGTTACATTTTTCTTTTTCTTTTTCTTTTTTTGCTAAAAAAATCAGTTGCCTGAAGGGGAAAGAGTAACCTACTACTGTGAAGAAAATCGGGCCAACATCGAACGCACAAACAAGTGACAGAACACGAATAAAATCACTCTCTCAAATTTCTGTTGATCTAAAGTTAAATTCTTCTATTTTTTTTCTAAAAAATCAGTTGCCTGAAGGGGAATAGTGACCTACTACTGTGAAGAAAATCGGGCCAACATCGAAAGCACAGTCAAGTGACAGAACACGAATAAAATCACTCTCTCAAATTTCTGTTGATCTGAAGCTAAACTGGTACAGTTCGTCACTTCCTGCTACGGGTTTCTCTCGTGACGGTTTCCTGACTTGTGATTCTCCGAATGTACGAACACTAAAAAACTATCTCATCAATATTTTATCTGTGTTCATTATGAAAAACATTTGCAATTTAGGTGCACTGTTTTCATTAGACTATGTTCATAATTGATGTGTTACTCTGAATAGAGCCTTATTAAATCAAGCCACGCTGTTGGATATACCATTTGTGAAAATGGTATATAGATCAAAACAAAAACTGAAAATATTAGCTGATACAAAATGAGAGATTGGTCGAGTGAAATGAGTAGTGAGGAAAATATGTTGATAATCAGGACAGCAGGAATCTAGTATCGAGGCAGCTACAGAATGATAAAAATAAAATCGGCGGATAATTACAACATTGATTATATAAACGGGATAATAAAAAAAGCATTTTAATTACTAAGAATAGTTGAATTAGAGTTTGATATCACGAGCGGAAAGTACACAATAATGGGTGTATTCATTGCTCAGTAGTAATGAACAGATATCCTTTGATATAGCACCAAGTAAAACACGGAAAAGATATTACTCATATTTTTATATCTTTGCATCTATTTATTAATTATTCATAACAAGTCGGAATATTAACATATTGAACAAACGTATTGGGATAGAAATAGAAATAAGATATATTAAGAAAGAGAGAATAATTATGAGAGATAGAGGAATAGATAAATATAGAGATAACGTATATACTTATGCAAATAAAAATCTCAAATCGTTATATAGATGGAGAGAGAGTGATCTTGATAGTCAACGAAAGGTTTTATATATATATATATATATATATATATATATATATATATATATGTATAAGATAGATAGATATATAGATAGAGTTATCGATGCGTTAAGTGCATTCAGCTAACCGAGTTCAAACGACGTTCACTTTAGCACTAATGTCATTAAGGATGGCATGGATTCATTTCTGCAATACACTAAACAACATCGTATATATGTCATTTTAGATATAGATGGCAGCCAGTATTTTCTTAATTAAAATCCGTAGAAAAGACAACGTGAAACGCATTGCATTGACTTTCCCAAGATGTCTAGTCTATACTTTGTAAATAACAGGAATTAAATCCGCGGAAACCCATAATAGTCTGCATTATGAATGTACATGACATTACACACACACACACACACACACACACACACACACACACACACACACATATATATATATATATATATATATATATATATATATATATATATATATATATATATAATGGTGCACTTTTGAGCATGCTGAAAAATAAAATTAACTATTTTTTTCTGCCTCGGTAAAGGAATTGACATTCCCTTGATCGGTCATCTAGATATTATTTCTTGCTCGAAATCTGGTTTGAAACCGGAAACACAGTAATTAGTTTATCTTCTTCCAAAATATTTCAATAGGACAGAGAACGCGCACATTGAGCACTCTGAAAACCATAGTTGCATGGTGAGCAATAAATTAATGTTCTATTCTAGATTAATGGAGTAAAAAAGAACAAATCTTGGCGACACATTTCTAAGTCACAGATTCCCTTGGGCAAACATATAAACCAATCGATATGGACTGACAAAGAAAACTCGCTATGAATCAAGTCATATCTTTGGAAAGGTACACATGAGCAGTTCTACATATATATATATATATATATATATATATATATATATATATATATATATATATATATATATTTAACTTGGGTTTAATCCAGATGTTCATATGTGAAAAAGTAACTACTTATGATTGCACTCTCGACGAAAACGAAAGGCTTGTCATTGCTGAGTTTTGTTGTAGGTGGTGTTTGCCAACTTGGAAGTTTAGCGTTAGATAATATTCTTATCGTTATTCACTTTCTCATTTGATTTGTGGGGGGTTAGAATGTACAACGAGTTAATACCCACACTACCGGACATATTCCTACCTTTTTCACTATTGTGTAAAACGGTTCTCTGTTTATCGTTTGCACACTCGCGTAAACTGAACCATTCTCTACATCTTTTACTCTCATGCAAACAGTACATTTGTCGACATTTATTCTCATGTTAATCTAACCTATATTTACCGTCTTGATTCTAATGTGAAATAGTCCTATGTCTACCTATATATCCTTTATTCTAAAACGAACCAATATGTAATTTTTCAATCCAGTGTAAATGGCATCTAAATATCCGTGTCTAATATTCCATTGTATGCTTTGTCTTATATGGCTTTTATTAGACCTTAGATATTTCGTTCAAATTAAACAACCTTAATCAAAACTAACCCTCGTATTTAACATTGACCTGTATTAGGCTGAGACTAGTGTACATCCAAAATTAAAACCTATATCTATAGAAGTGGATATGAACCTCATAACAGTGGCTAGTAAAGATCTACGCATTTAATAGATATTTATTAAAGGTTGAAGTGAAAAATATATTGGAACTGTTCATCCTACATAACATGATCAGATTTGTGAATGAGCTGAACAGTAAGGAAAATTGGAGGATCGAGATCAGTTTCCGTGAGAAACCGTTTGCGTCAATTTACAAGCATTTCTGGGAGAGAAAAAACATGTAAGTTTCTCTTCTTTTCCCAACCTAAAAACGGAATATCCTTGCAAAATAAACGTTATGCCCTAGGTTGAAATGCCAGCCCAGACGAAAGACATCTCTGAATTTAAAACCAAGAATGGAGATCATTTATAGATGATCGAATGTCAAATACTATTACTGTATGGAGAATTTATATCTTCAAACTGATGCCAATGCTTAAAGGATTTCGAAATATATGGCACAAAGTGCACTAGGGAAGTGTCCAAGATCCGAGAAAAATGTAAATAGTTAGAAATAAAACTGTTCAATGAAAGACAAATAAGAATAGAAAACTGAATAAAAATAACCGGAAAAAAGTGGCGTCTGTGGAAATTGTTGCACACACACACACACACACACACACACACACACACACATATACATATATATATATATATATACATATATATATATATATATATATATATATATATATATATATATATATATATGGATATATATATATATATATGTATATGTATTCAATGAGACAAACATTAACTTTTATTAAGGAGGCTTTTCGCTGAAAACGTCTGTTCTTTTTGGCTTCCTCGGAGTAGAATGAAAGAAAGATAAACTATATATGAAGGAAATGCCTGCGTATTTTTGAGGATAAATAGGGTAAAAAAAATTCAGTTAGATACCTTACCAAATCCAATGTCCAGACTCAAGAAAGTGCATGCTGTTTGTTTTTTGAATCTATATCAGCGGCCTTTGGTTTTGCTGAATTTTAAATCAATTCACTGAAAATCGAGACTGCCTCTAATATATATATATATATATATATATATATATATATATATATATATATATATATATATATATATATATATATATATATATATGTGTGTGTGTGTGTGTGTGTGTGTGTGTGTGTGTGTGTGTGTAAGTATATATATGTGTGTGTATGTGTATGTATGTGTGTATATCTTTTGTGTGTATGAGGGTACACATACGTGTACATGTGTGTCCATACATATGTGTACGATAAATAGTTGCATGCATGCATTTATATATGTATACATATATATATATATATATATATATATATATATATATATATATATATATATATATATATATATATCAAGTATGTGGTGCAGTTCAATTTACATTACATGAATCATTCTCACAAAAAGCAGATAGTGAAGTTCTTCTTTTTGATTCATGTAATATATATATATATATATATATATATATATATATATATATATATATATATATATATATATATATATATATACATATATATATATATACATATGTATATATATATATATATGTATGTATATAAATGATATATAATGTGTATATGCATGTATGCAAGTTTACAAACACACTCATATATATATATGTATATATTTTCTTTCATTGTAAGAATATTTAATTGAATGCAAAATATTGAATAATTAACTTTACCTTTCTCAAAGATGCCAGATCTTCATGAAACAATATATTGCGTCGGATATTTTATTTATTTCTGCCATGCGTTTTGTTTGTGCAAATGCTATGATTATTAAATATCATCAGAGAACTAACTTAAAAACAGCACACGGCGTCCTATCTCTTAATTATACCTGAAGAGCTCGACGAAATTAAAATCATACCATGTTTCTTCCAAGTAAACCCGATAAAAATATTTGCACTAAATATGAATTCTAATCTAGTTGAATGTTAGACTATCTAGCGAACGTTATTGATTGTTTCTAGTGTGTGATATGTTCTCAGAGAATCAAATAGAATTAACAATTATTTTTGACTCAGGATAATTTGTCGCTTTTCTTTTGTTCTTGCAAAGCCGTCAAATTGAATAGATAAGATATTTGAAAACATTTTTTTTTAATATTCTTGTAGATATAGCAGGCGGGATACCTGACGTTGGCCTGTAAAACATAAATTGAAATATTGCAATATATGAATGTTACAGACCTTCAAAAATATTACAGATGGAAAAGACGTTCGTTTGCACTATTTAAATATATCATGAGCTGCAAGCTTGGTTATGCCATGTGCGGCTGGTGTAATGAATGACGTCTGAGGATATGAAATCGGAAAGCCGAGTTAGAGTTCCAGTCCGGTTCGTTACATTCCAATTACGCGCAAGTACACTTGGCCTAGCATGAAGCGCAAAGAGACATGTTCTCACAAGTGAGTGACTTCTGCCCCTAACAGCACGTACTGGGCTGGGGAATTAATGAGCCATTCCTACACTTGATCTGTAGAAGACCAATGTCACATAACCTAATAAGATAAGAATGTGGAGAATAATAATAATAATAATAATAATTGTAGTAGTAGTAGTAGTAGTAGTAGTAGTAGTAGTAGTAGTAGTAGTAATAATAATAATAATAATAATAATAATAATAGTAGTAGTAGTAGTAGTAGTAGTAGTAGTAGTAATAATAATAATAATAATAATAATAGTAGTAGTAGTAGTAGTAGTAGTAGTAGTAGTAGTAGTAGTAATAATAATAATAATAATAATAATAATAATAATAATAATAAAAATGTTGCAAGATATTGGCACCCACTGAATATAAAACCCGGCATGACAGAATGAGCCAATATCTGCACTGGAAAATTTGCAACTTCTACGGGAATGAAACTAAAAGAAACTGCTACGAACACCACCCATACCTGGCTACTGAGATAGGACCTGTTACAATTCTATGGGACTACACAATACACTCTGACAGAACAATCAAAGCCAACCGCCCGGACATTGTTATTAAAGACCACAAACAAAAAAAATGCCTCCTTCTTGATATGGCAGTCCCTGCAGACTGCAATGTATCTTTGAAGATATTCGAAAAGCTATCAAAATACAAGGACCTTGAAATAGAAATCTCAAAAATGTGGCACATGGGAACATCAATAATTCCTGTTGTAGTTGGAGCCCTTGGACTGGTTGGAAAAGATTCCAGTAGGCTGATTGAAGGGATCCCTGGAAGTCCATGCCTCAAAGAGATACAAAAAATTGTTCTGACAAGTACAGCCCACACTTTACGAAGGGCTTTATCTATGTAATTATTATTATTATTTTTTTTTTTTTTGCAGTGGAAAGTGTCATGACGCCATTTCTAACCTTAGGTCCCTGGGCGGGACACGGAAAGAAATGTGTAAACGCCAGATATCAAAGGAAATAAAAATAATAATAATAATAATGTTTATTCTTGATTCACAGGATCAATGCTTGCTAACTAGAATTTACCAAGCACGCATACTGAAAAATTGTGTTAGCCGAAAATACAGATTATGTGATAAATATTCAGAAACAAATGACCATCTTTTATTAGGTTGCGCGGTATTAGCACCCACTGAATACAAAACTCGTCATGACAGGAATATCTACAACTTTTTTTGGAAGGGAAACTGCAAGCAATTGGTATGAACACGACCTAGACACGGTTCCGGAGATAGGACCTGTAACAATTTAATGGGACTTTACAATACACACAGGCAACAATCAAAGCTAATGGCCCAGACATCGTGATTAGAGACCGCGAAGATAAAATGTACCTCCTTATTGACAAGGAAGTCCCTTCAGACTGCAATGTATCTTTGAAGATCTTCACAAAACTTTCAAAATACAAGGGCCATGAAATCGAAAATCAAAAATCATGACAACTCGATAATATTTAAAACGAAAATGATAGCTAACACAAAACAAAGGTAGTATCGTATTGATTCTATCTCATGGATTTCAAACAGAGATGGATTTGTTTATAGAACTTACAATGGGAAGAGTACACTGAGGCAAGCTATCATCAGATATTTTCTTCTGCTTCTTTAACGGTCCTGGCTAACGCGCAAAAAAGGAGAATGAACACATCTATGGCTGTAGTTCGTTTAACAAATATTTAAAAAAATAAACCGTAACGAATATACGGAATGGGACAGTCTCTTCCAACTTCAAATAAAACGGTTCAGCAAATCTGAAGATATTTGAGAATTGACGTCGGTTGAATTAGGTGCAAAAATACTGGAACCATGCGGATACTCGATATGAACACATCGTCCATTTTTCCTACCCCAAGTAGGACAGTTTTCTCGATGTATGGTGGCGAAACTGCTCTCGATCAAGGCGACTGTCATTGTGCATTTTCGATGAGTTGAGATTTCTGAGAATGATGTGCGTGCTAACGTTGTAATGAAGAACACCATTGTTTAGGAACCCACATTGTTTCTGAACAAATGCCAAATATCCGAATCAGTGATAAATGAATTCTACAGGCAGAACATAACAAGTGCGAAACTCGATCTGTGGTGATAGATATCTAGAATCTCTTTGATGGGTCGTCCTCTGGCAATCTACAACAGTATATGCTCTCTCTGGACGAATATTCGACTAAATATAATCATTCTTAACAAATCATATGTGTTGAACGGATAGACTACTAGATCCCTTCACATGAATGCGGAGGTCCACCAGGGTTCTGTCCTTTGACCTACTTTGTTTACTTATCTTCACCAACAACCTCCCGATGTCATCAGTTCCCAATTAAGTATTTATGATAATGACACATCTATTTACACCTGTCTCAGTAGCAAGTTTGACAAGTTAAATCTGGTAGTTACTCTCGAAAGTAACCGCTAGTCAGTGGTTAAATAGAGTAAGGCTAAGTTAAATGTAAATATTCCAAAATAAAACTGCTTTCATTTAATCCTCAAAGAGAACATTTCTGCCTGACATCAACAAAAATGTTTGTAGCTCCTTCAGTTCATGTTTTCCATTGGTATGAAGTGGAGTAATGATATTGAATCAAATGCTACGGCTGCTATTAGGAAACCCTGTTCACTGTGTCGTACCAGACAACGTTTATCGTCAGAATCCATCTTGGTTCCATATCTGATCTGGTGCTCCTAAGAAATGCAAGATGCGATGGGCAAATTATCACAATTTGATATCTTTCATTTCGTGCATTCGCGTTGCCTCTTTTTGATTCTGTCGACTACACAGTATAGTAGAGTCAGGTGGGCAACATCTGCCAAAATAGAGCACTATGACACAATACACTTCGCAAGAATTTTGGAAACGGCATGCTGTACTGCTTGGCATTCGCGCCAGAAGCATCAATACGAACATTTTAGAGTGTTTGGTTTGTCAATCTGAGGATAGTGCAGAGTATTCGGAAAGAGTTGGCGATGGTGATGACGACGTTATGCCTCCATTAATAATCCCACATGGAGTCCTACATCATGTCCTGGGTCAAGAAAGTGTCTGCTGGAAGACCCTATCCTATGTCTGACAACAGGGTTCTGCACAATGCTACTCAAGCAGGAGATTCGCGTCATATCTGTCAGACAATTTTTGTGGCCACATTACCCCATACATCTGGCCTCCTAACACGCTAGACTTTAACCCACTTGATTATTATGTGTGGCACGTAGTTGAGAGAGTGACCAAAAAGTATCCTTGTAACAACAAAGAGATAAACTGAGGGCAAGAATTGTGGCAGCATTCACCAACTTAAACAAGGAGACCACCCAGAAAAGATGCAGCTGATTCCGAAGTTGTCATAGGTCTCCAGTGGAGAGTTTATTATATAAACGTACTCTTTATCATTTCGAAATATTTCTGTGCAATTTTTGTAAATATCTATCTTAAAATTATATGTCAGTGTTATTTTCATTTTTGCGTAATTTAGACGATGATTTATCTACCGTACTCTGTATATCTATTCTTGACAATATCCAAAAAACTGTCAGTAATGTAATCGATCCTTACTTGGCATCACATCAGTTACCTTCTATTCACCCTGACGGGGTTTCTCCTTGCCTTTCTATAAATAATTTCATGGCAATTTTTCTGGTGAGCTTTCGTCCTTTTTCCCTCGACTGCTTAAATTTAATCATACTACTATATTGACAACTCTCTCTCACGGTTTTACTGTTGAACTAGCTGTATGCAAATGTATGTTATATTCATATAGTTCGTTTCTGGCACTTCACGCGTGTGAAAATCTCTTCCAGTTTATTGCTTACCAGCCACCTACGATATTCAAAGTTTTAAATGCAACACCATCGTAATCCACTGTCTTCCATAAACCCGTGGCATCATTGTCCTTTCTCGTCACTAAAGTCTTATCATTCTCTTTCCCTGACAGCGTTTTATTTGACATTTTAATTTAAAATGTTTGAAAATATGAGCCTTAATGCTGAATATTTTAAGTTTTGTTTTCAGCACCTTTTACAAACAAAATAAAAATCAAAGTAATTCTATTACTTTTACTTACATAACTTAGTACAACATTTTCTCGAAGGTCAATACTATACTGAGTTAATGGAAATTTCTTTAATTTTCCCATTTCCCAATTTCTCGCCAAATAACTAAAAATGAAAATCTCCCTATCTACTAGTATTGCTTTCAGCCAATCCTAAATATAGTGATTGACTGACTTGAATGTTACGGCTTATGTTGCGTTATTTAAAAGCGAAACATATTTTCGATTTTAATTTATGAAATATTGCATTAACATGTTTTTAATAAGAATATTTATTTCTCCAAACACTCATTCTAAAATTTAGCCCATAGCTGGCGGGGTGTAAGAGAGATTGATACTTTTCCAAGAGTATTTTCGCGTAATTGATTACAATGAACCCAGCTAAAGATTAAACCCGGCTCTGATTTCAAACTGTAAGTAGCTGGCAATCCTGAAGATGCCTAATTTATAGCTAAATGAGAAAAGTTTCATTACAGTCTTTTCCCCCAGACATTATTGCGAAATGAAACACAAAAGTCATGACTGGATGTTCAACCTTCTGCAGTAATAACTTACGCAATTCCTGCAATGTTCAGAGTATTATTCACAAAACACAACAAGCATGTAGTTTTTCATGAGTGAGAGAACGAAAACGAGAGACAAACACTGTCGATCTGTATGCATCAAATGACTTCCATAGAATCTTTGTAGGTAGATTTGTTTCACATAAATGTAGCTAAAAGTTATTTCTATAATTTATAGCGCTAATAATCGATTTTATATGGTGTATTACTGGATACAGTAGGTACGTAGTATATTTCGAGAATGAAGAAATAGATGAACTGGTCAAATCACAATTAAAAAAATATTATTAATCTTAATAATTTAATGTACATCGTGGTCTGAAATTCTTGTCACGTTTACGAAAAAGTAACGAAAACAATAGAATACAGTAATACAAAGCACATGTACTAGATCCAGCTTTTCGGTTTTCTATTTTAACGCAATGCTGAAAACAAAACTTAAGATATTCAGCATTAAAGATCATATTTTCAAATATTTTAAAAAATCAGATAAAACCCTGTGAGGGAAAGAGAATGATAAGACTTTAGTGAGGAGAAAGGACAATGTCACCGCGGTTTTATGGAAGACAGTAGATTACGCTTGGATTGCATTTCATTGAAGCTGTCACACTGTAAAAGCTCGTGTCAAAACTGTACAAGTAAGTGTCAGACATGTGAAATAGAAAATTATCTTATATAAGGGTGACAAAAGTTTCGGACCACCACGTATTATGATAATAATTCCTCATAAAACTTTCGTCATATTTAAGCAGATGTGGTTATTATTTTAAATAGTTCATTGGATCATAAAGTTATTTAATCTAAAAAAAGAACATTTAGTAGAGATTCCTTGTTTATTACTCTAAGTAAATCATAAAAATTTAAAATTTAAAAATCAAAGGAGGTTCAAAAAACACAATATATTATTCTAACCACAGAACATCTAATTAGATCAAATAACGAAATACGGCAAAGATCTATATCATAATAATCTGCAACGCTCACCCGAACAAGAAAGTATGTATAGAAAAATAAAAACGTGGATAATATTCGGACAAAAAAACGATGAAAAATGGTTCATTCCTAAACCTAAGCATAATATTAATTGCATCATTAATTAATGTTCCAGATTCTATCTTAGACGAATGTAAACAGCATAAGGCAGGATAGACATCCTGACGTAAAAAAAGAACTTCATTGGCAAAAGATTATTAACTCTATAGAAGTCTACTAATGGTTGTTCAGTACGTATAGAAAACCAATGCGAAGAAAAGGAAAAGTGATTACTGCAAAACACAGTGGTCAGAAGTTGATTACAACACGAAGCTTCTGGCTGTGCTCGTTAACAAATGAACTTGTTTTTATTTCCTTGTCATTGCTTCGGATTTTGTTCATCTCTTCTATGGAAACAGTTTTGCCTCGAAGGCCAATCATTAGTGATCATGCAATTCACTGAAGAAGTATTTTTTTTTAAATATTTATTTTTAGTTTCGTATTAACTGAGCCGTTGTATAGTTATTCGCATATGTTAGTTCGAAGAATTGTTTCAAAAGTGAAAACTTAATCGATATAAAGCAATATTAAATTATGTATACGACGCGATAGTCCCTTATATATATATATATATATATATATATATATATGATCTAGACTCGGTAGATCAACTTCCCCTGAACCGTAAGGTCGATCCTCATTGGGTACTATAAACATTCGGACTTCTCTGTGCGACTAGTAAACCACTACAGCCCCCAAAAACATCTATCTATCTATCTATCTATCTATCTATCTATCTATCTATCTATCTATCTATCTATTTCAGTCTTTATATAATAAAGCTAATAATTGAAAGGAAAAACAGACCACTTTAAGGCTCCATGTAATAATTTATTTCGCAAAGCCCTTTATTAAAGGACACTGGCTCATCAGACTCCACTTCCAAACGGTGAAACGAAAAATCATAAATGAAAATTGAAATGAACCTATACGCTTTTGACGGGTAGTATTAGGTTTATGTGATTTAACAGAGAGGGTAATGAGGTGTAGTGTGAGAGACATGATCGAATTTAGAGAGGGTATACTTTAATATTTCTATCTATCATACTTAGTATTAAGGTAGGGGGCCAGACATTGACCTATTTAATCGGTTAACTTAACGGAAGTGATATATTGAGAGGGAAGGGGGGATAAAGAAGGGAGGGGAAGTCGAGAGAATAAGCTGTCATTAAGTTTTGCTAAGCGACAGTAGGAGAGATAACTTTAGCAATTTGTGTAAAAAATATTTTAATGTTTAATAGTAATTTAATTTTTAAAATCACCGAAGAAATTAAAATTGATATTTGCTAGCAATTAAAAATTCTAACTCTTTTAACAAATAATTTCGGGATTTAATATTATTTAAATAGTATATTTAAAAATACATTCATAGAAAGTACATTAAAACTAATTATTTAAATTATAACAGTTTACTTATATTAATCTTTCAATATTGTAAATGATTGTTAAGGCAACATCTCTATAAGTTTGAGTCTAATATATGAATGTAATTTAAGACTATTTTTAGATGGGTAAATCTTTTCTAAGGTCATCTTCACGGATAAATTACAAACATACTGTATTCTAACTGCGATAAAGTCCATATTCCGTTGTCATAGTGACTTCTAAAATCACGCGTAGACACGCTCTGTTGTTATTATCGTTTTAGAATGTTTAAAATTTATCCGTTTTTCGTCATGGAATTTTCTGCAAAACAAGCCTTTTAATATAAGGGAATTGATAAAAAGGCAAAATTCTACGAGGGTCATTCAATAAATAAGTTGAATTTTTCGGTATAAGGACTTCTAATACAGATAGAAGCTTACTCTTTTTTTTTTGTTTTACATCTTTTTCACATGGATTTAATTTCTTTTGCAGATTAAAAAAAAACTTTGAGAGTTTTGGCGATTAACAAAGATGGCCGACCAAGAAGCATGCTACAGGATTGAACAGCGGTCAGTTATCAAGTTTTTGGTTGCTGAAGGGTGCAAACCAGTTGAAATTCATAGGAGAATGTCAAATGTGAATGGTGCCACATGTTTCAGCCAAAAAATGTCTACAAATGGGCTAAATTGTTTAAAGAAGGACGGAGCAGTGTTGAGGATGAAGACAGGCCTACAGAAGTGAGGTCTCCTGAGGTGATCGAATCAGTCAATGTCCTCATTCAGTCTGACAGAACGGTGACAGTGGATGACATTCCAAGGACTTTGAGCCTATCTGTTGGGACAAACGCAGGGGTCATCAGTCAGAAGGAGTCATCTTGCATCATGACAACGCAAGGCCTCACACAGCAGCCCGAACGGTGCAGACCATCAACGAGCTGGTCTGGGAACTGCTCCCTCATCCCCCATACAGTCCAGACCTTGCCCCTTCAGACTTTCACCTATTTGGTCCCTTGAAAGCGTTCACGAGAGGCACGAAGTTTAAAAGTGACGATGAAGTCAAAAGTGTTGTGAGCGACATGGCTGAGACATCAGTCCAAAGATTTTTACGCTGAGGGAATACGGAAGCTTGTGCACAGATGGGAAAAGTATGTGACAGTGCTGGGAGACTACGTTGGAAAACAAAGTAAGCTTCTATCTGTATTAGAAGTCCTTATCCCTGAAAATTCACCTTATTTATTGAATGACACTTGTATAAATATATAGATAATATATATGTTATATGTACTTTATATGCTGTTGCTATATTCGTAATGAATTTTGCTGAGTGTTGGTTGGTTGATTTTCATAGGGAATGTCCTGAGAATTTAAAGTTTTTTTATTCTTCACATATAGTGATAGCTACGATTTGTTTCATTGAGCTTAATGTAGCAACTATACGAAAATGAATAAATTAAACATGTATTTATGCAACAAACAATAACGAATTATTACACAGAAAACTGACATTGTGGAAAAGGAAAAGTATGAGTCCCTGTCAGAGGAATTATTTCGTTTTGAGAACTGTAAGCAACGGTCAGAAATCAGAAAATTTTCGGGACGGTAGTTGATTTTATTAAGCGAAGCACGTACTTGCAAATAAATCCAATTATTCATCGGTGGCTCATTTTTTCTCGTCTCAAATTCCTCCTCCTGCTGTAATACGTCGTTATTCATCGCGCCGATGTGTCGTCTAGCCCCGTCAATATGTTTGCTTCCATTCTGCCGCTATGCCTACATTTTTTTAATGATTATACTCCACTGCTAATATCCGTACAGATAAGCTCCATTTGACACAATTTTAGATTTCCGATCTTCCGTTGAATTGGCCAACCTTGAATCCTTCATTCTGATTGGTTGGTTTTGTTATTTCACTGAAGCAGCGTCTGCGCATTGCTTACGTTAAGGCGTCTATTTAAATTAAATAATGATTTAATCCGGGCTACACCCTTCCCTGTGATAGGTAAATATAATTTAGGGTTTTGAATGGACGACACGCACCAACATACAGCCACAGACACAAATAAAAATGCAGTATTGTTATTTGCACAAATATTTTTTAAAGTTTTATATATACAAGAATCCATTTTCCATTTCGTCCAGCATTTGCGATAACTATAAACAAGTCACAAGACGAAAAGCTTCGAAGAAATTTGGAATTTGGCTCCAGAAATAAATATTTACGCATGTTCAGCTGTACGAGGGTTATTCAATAAATAAGGTGAATTTTTCGGTATAAGGACTTCTAATAAAGATAGAAGCATTTTTTTCAACGTAGTCTCCCAGGACTGTGACACACTTTTCCCATTTGTACACAAGCTTCCGTATTCCCTCAGCGTAAAAATCTTTGGACTGATGTCTCAGCCATGTCGCTCACAACACTTTTGACTTCATCGTCACTTTTAAACTTCGTGACTCTGGTGAACGCTTTCAAGGGACCAAACAGGTGAAAGTGTGAAGGGACAAGGTCTGGGCTGTAAGTGGGATGAAGGAGCAGTTCCCAGCCCAGCTCGTTGATGGTCTTCACCGTTTGGGCTGTTGTGTGAGACCTTGCGTTGTCATGATGCAAGATGACTTTTTCTGACTGATGACCCCTCCGTTTGTTCTTTAAGTCTTTCAAAGTCCTTGCAATGTCATCCACTGTCACCCGTCTGTCAGACTGGATGAGGTCATTGACTGATTCGAACTCCTCAGGAGACCTCACTTCTGTAGGCCCCCCAGGCCTGTCTTCATCCTCAACACTGCTCCGTCCTTCTTTAAACAATTTAGCCCACTTGTAGACATTTTTTGGCTGAAACATGTGGCACCATACACAGTTGACATTCTCCTATGAACTTCAACTGGTTTGCACTCTTCAGCAACCAAAAACTTGATAACTGACCGCTGTACAATCCTAGAGCATGCTTCTTGGTCGGCCATCTTTGTTAATCGCCAAAACTCTCAATTTTTTTTTAATCTGCAAAAGAATTTAAATCCATGTGAAAAAGAAGTAAAACGAAAAAAAAAAAAAGAGTAAGCTTCTATCTGTATTAGATGTGCTTAAACCGAAAAATTCAACTTATTTATTGAATGACCCTCGTATGTTACATGGTCAAGAGTAAGAAATCCTAAAAATTTTCTTCGGTGTTACAAATTTAAAAGGAAAGCTAGAAATTTTTTAAAGATATTTTTACCATGAGGTCCTATAAAATTAAATTAAATTAAAGAAATTATTAAACCAGGAAGTACGGTTTTTGCCAAATTATTTTTTCGAAACATATCAGCTTATTGAAATTTCATCGATTTGTTTGAAAAAGTGAACGAAATTTATAATTTTTAAATCTCGACAAAAATGTTAGCGATAATTTCAACAATACTAAACACTATGGATTTCTACACGCGTCAGTGTTTTGCAAAAAAACCCCAAAACCTTT
>OZ038495.1:44084724-44097224 GCA_964036315.1 Acanthosepion esculentum | reverse complement strand
AAATAGCGATCATTAGCCGTCTGCTTCTTCCTATATATATGCGTTTCCTCTGTGGTCACGTGTTTGCTCACTGGTGATCTATGTTCAAACTCTTGTCGCCAGCAACATTTTATTCCTATATAACAGGGGGAAGAAACAGTTTTGAAGAGGACCCAAGGTCTGTACTCCCTGCAACTGGCAGCACAGAGAAAATATTGTTTACTATAAATCAAATGGCCAAGGCTATTAGCATATCCGGTGAGAGAGTTGAGAATATTCTGCACATGACGAAAGTTTTTACTAGCAGGGGATCGCGTTTTGTGACGTCTGATCAAGGCACACCTGTCTGATAACATCACGGTAAATTAGGACATTTTTTGAGACTAACCAGCCGATTTCTCTGAACGTTTCCTAATAGAGAATGCATTATAAGTTCATCACTTTGAGCCAGAAACAAAAAGACAATCCATGCAGTGGAAATAACCCTTCATACCTGCTCCAAAGAAGGTCAGGATCGATTCATCTGCAGGGAGGTAATAGCCTCTCTTTGTTAGGGTGCAAAAGTCATTGTGTTTATTGACTATCTACAAAACGGTCACACCATTAATGGTGAGTATTATGACAACTTGCTGAGTAAGTTACAAAAGGTTATCAAAACCAAATATCCAAGAAAACTGCTAAAAAGGGGTCTTGTTTCATCTAGACAATACTCCAGCACACGCCCTTGGTTTCAATGGCTGTTGTACGGGTCTGTAGCTATAAACTGGCTTATCACCCTCCCTATTCTCTTGATTTGGCCCTACCTGACTATCATGTCTTACCGGAACAAAAAGACATTTGGAGAAGAACCAGTAATGCAGTGACGCTGATGTCATATCTGCTCTTAATGACAATTTTACCAACAGGATGAAAGCTTCTTCACCAATTTGATTCAAGCATTTCAACCTCTATGGAAGAAGTATGCGGATCACATAAAAGAAATACGTTGAAAAATAAATCACAGTCAGTGATATTCTATGAGATTATCTTGGTCAGTTTATTAACTTTTCAGCTGACGCTCTTATTAGACGCTATATTCACATAAGAGATATTAATTGAGAAAAATCTTAATGAGGTATCCGTAAGTTTGCAAAATCAAGATGGCGGAAAATATATCAATTCATCTCCATCTGCTTGCTTGGATCGTTTAACGGCATATCAACTCTTTGAGGAGTTATTTAATGCTGAAAGCGGATTCGCATCCAATCGTGTTACAGTCATAACTATTTAAATAGAACAACCATAGACGACTTTCGAATATTTTCGTCTACTCAATTTTGAATCACAAGGCGTGGTATAGCTTTCAAGCATTTCCCCAACGTGATATTGTCAAGAAGTCGCATTCTTGATTAATCGAGTATAATGACGTTGCAAACCTGGTGCCATATCGCGTTGAAACACTGGTTCTCATACGATCAGTAAAGTTAAGCAACGTCGTGTCTGGTCAGTATGTAGATGGGAGAACGCTCGGAAATATCAGATAACGGCTCGGGATAAGAAATCATAGAGCTGAGTTCCAATTTCAGTTGTTTTTATATTCACTTACACGCAAATACCTTTGGGAAAGATATGAATCTACATCTCCCCTCAGCTATGGGTTAATTAGTAGGTGTTTCAGAAAATCATTATTATCTAAAAATGTGTTATGGGTTTCAATAACCCGCAAAAGCCGTAAAGAAATTTAACCCGGATTTTGTGGTCAGAAGGTTAATGCCCACTCCATTCGGCCATGCGTTATCACTTAAAATTCCACTTTTTTTTTTACCAGAATCGCTGGTCACTTTCACGTTGTTGTAGTTCTAGTTCTCCAAAATCCTTGAATCATTTTTAATTTAAAGCACTTAATCTTTTCTTCATGATGACTCACAGGCGTGACTAAAATTAATTCAGTTCCCCCAGTGATTAAAAATACACGCATTGTATTTAAGATTCTTCTCTTGATATCCTAGTTACTCCTGTTTGGAAACTCCTACTGGGAATACGGAGTTAAAATTCATGGCATGTAACTATGATTGCCATGGACGTAATACCCAAGTATTCTCTACAGGCAGTTGTAAATTATATATTTTCAATTCATTTAATAGTTAACTGGTCTTCTTTTATTCTGATGATTTCAGATCAAACAAATATACCAGGTGCGAATAAGAAATAATGAAACTCGGCTTACGTGAGTCGAAACCATCCTGCCAAAGTATAAACCAGGGAGTAGACACTGGCCTGTAGAAAAACATCGTTACTAATCAATGAAAGAGTCTATATGTATACATCATAAATTAGCTGTTATACCTCGCAGCTGGTAGATATACTTTCCTAATTGTCGTGATTTTTTTCAATATCATTTATTTTCAAGAGGTAGGTGATCATTTCTCTTCATAGCTTCCTTTTTATTAGCATATGTGAATGGTCTTAAAATGTTGAGAAATTAAATATCCGTTGCCTTCACTAGGATTTTGAATTAAGTTTTCCTTCTTTAAGCCTTGCTGAAACTCACTACTAGAAAGTTCAACCTACTTTGCATTTAAGTCACACCTTGGGACACTATATTGGATTTTAAATTGACACATCCATTCCATAATTCGTGTATTTGTTCGTTGTATGATACACATTTATATTTACCTACTATTCCATTGCGTCCGTTCCATTTCCACCTGCATTTAGGTCTCCCAAGATGATGACGAACACTTGAAATTGGTATTAGCTCTTTCCTTTGCCTTCTGCAATATGAACCAACCTCATTCCTCTTCCGTTATCTGTGTCTTAGGACTGCAAAGTGTTATAGTGGCTTTATTGAAACTCTTTTCTTTTTCCTCTGTATATATTATTCTGTAGTCACTCCTCTTGAACTACTCCTTACTAATCAATCTAGTTTCACAAAACCCCAGACTATTGATGCTTAGCTTTTCTGTTTCCAGTTTTACATTTTCCATGTTCCCACTTTGATGTTCTTAATATTTTATTTTTGCTGCGAACAGTCGCAATATGACGGTTAAATCCAACCAGTGTCACATGTCACTTTCCATTGCTCACAAAAACAGTCCCAATGTAGCAGACCCAGTTACTGCTGGTGTGCTTGTAATGCCTGCAGCTATTTCTTTATGGAGAATAGAATGCCTCTCCGTTTCTTTCTGCACTGTGACTTTACAAATACACCACTACATGCTGTTCATAAATAATGACGTCAGATCAGGCCTTTCATATAAATGCCTTTCACAGTGTCAACATTGTTCGGAATTATGTAGACTGTAAGATATATGAAACCTTTTTCTCAGATCGATGGTGACAAATGTCTTCGAGAGAATAAAGTCTGTAGTTCGTTCCAGGAATCTTCTTTCTTCGAAAATTGCAGACTGGCTCTATATAATAATTAAAGGAACTGACCAAAATAACAGAAACCACATCACTTGAGGACTTTCAAATTGAACATAGAAAAATGCTGTTCTAAGGGTAGATTCACCCATCACCACCAATAGATACAAAATAAAAATATGTATATCATCATCAAATCGAAACTTTCATTTGGACGTCTTGCATACCAATGATTATTTTCAGAATTATCTAAATTGTCAGTTATATACAGGGTGACCCAAAAAAACGGGAATTTTTGAAGTGCGTATTGCCAGACAAGAGCGAGTGGCAACACTACGAGACAGTTTCCTTGAGCAAGTAAACATTTCGCCATTTATTATAACGAGAATGAAATTCACAGTATCCCAGGTGAAATGTTGCAGCAGTCAATGAGGAATCTCAACAGCAGATTTCAAGAGTGCATTTGTACAGGAGGACGCCATCTACAGGACGTCATTTTTAAAAAATGAAAATTCCATCATTGTTTCTTAAATGGCATGTTTTAAGGTTTCAAATACTATGAATTAAATATTTTTCTTCCATCACTCTTGGTTTTATTGGATTGTTAAAAAGTTCACGTTTTTTTGGGACACCCTATACAAACGGTTTGTCAGATAGTTAAAATGTCTTCGAAGCCTCTAGCTTTTATCACGAACTCTCTTTCTTCCATTTTCGTAGACAGGTGCTAGTGAATAATAAAAAAGAAATTTTACGAAGTAACAGAAACCCCATCACACGATGACATTCAACAACGAAAATGGATAGCACGTGTAAAACGGGGAGAAAAGTTTGGTTGATTCGAGTTATCAGCACGTTATTTAAAACCAGAATACATTTTATTCTAGATTGTAAGATGTTTTGGAGAGAATTATTTACTGATACACGTCCTAACAATTAATGCATGCTTCTCAGTAAGTTTAACAATATGGGAATGTTTATAGAAGGTTATGACACTTGAATAGGGAAAGATGACTTCCAAAAGATAAAGAAAGAATTTAGAAGCAGGACAATTTTATTGACAGAAAGAATGATGAAAAGAATGACGACCGTCTATGTAACATCAATCTGACATGAAGTCTTGACACAGATGAATAAGACTGCATTGATTTGTTTTTTCATGGTATATCAAACTTTTTGATACAAGTCATATTAATTCACCCATAACTGGTATAGAAAAGGGAGATTTAAACCTTTGCCAGGGTTTTTTTTACTGTGATTTTAATATAACAAACCCGATGCGATCATTCATCAAGCTACTGACCCGTCTTGAATCTGGTTAACTTCGGTGTACGAGAACCGTTATTTGAACGTGATATGGTCGTAAGCCTGTTGAGAAAATAATGGCTTAAGATGTTGTCATTTTACACTTCTTCAAACAAAACATTAGGAATAAAGTTCGCATCAGCCTTGAAAAGGGTAATAAGAATTTTAATTATATTAATGGTAAGATTTTACAAATTTCAAGATAAAGTAGCACAAGCTGATAGCTCAAAGCATACTAAATTTCCTTATAAGGAAACTGTTATTTCTACCATTTGCATTAACATTTCGCTGGCTATTGACATGTTTGAATTATTCACCCTTTGACAGGTTTAATATAGGGTGGCCTCTGAGAAACTGAAGATTTGAAAAAGTCAGAACTTTTTTTCTTTTCTTTTTTTTGTTTTTGCAGGATATAGAGAATCCCTTGAAGATTAAATTTTTTACGCCTGATGTCCAACAACAAATAAAAATCAGAGTTTTTTTTATTCCAAGGAAGGATCAATTATTCAAACTCAGAGAAGCAATACCGGCAACATATTAATGTCAGAGTACCTCCTAGCAAATACCTGATTCGGAACATAATCGCCCGGTCTGAAAGAGCTGGATCAGTAGGAGACCTTCCATGAAGTGATCCTAAGCGCAGTGTTTGCGCTGACACAGCGGTGGAAGCTGTAAAGTTGAGTGTTCTGGAGGGTCCATCAGCTCCTACGCGTCGTCGCTCTGGTCAACTAGGCACCGCAAGAACATCGCTTCAGAAGATTCTGCAACTAAATTTTAAAATGTTTCCATCCAAATAAAATAATTCAAAAATGATATAAGTTATTTTTTTTATATCATTCAATCTTTCTGTTGTCACTCTGTATTTTATCCTATAGGCTTTCTAACTACGGTTTCATTAATTTCAAATGAAGTAAGACAGTTTCCTTTTTGGCACTGAGAAAACATTTTTAACGGATGTTTTTAATGAATGTTCATAAAAAATAGTTTATCTTTCTTTTTTTCTGCCTCGATCTTAAAGAGCCAACAGTGAAAAAAAGACAAACATCCTTCACGACTCGAAAAAATCCTGCTGCTGCTGCTGCTTCTCAGTAACGTTAGCAATTTATTTTTAGTCAAAGCACAAGGCATTTACAAGTATAGATATAGACGTCACTTTTATATGGACATTCAATCGAAACGGTATTAAAAAATCATGTTCAGCCTTACTGGCTTGACCGGAAGAAGTCAAAAGAGAAAAAATTATCTTTCCTTACTTCCGGTGAGACGGATATTTCAAAACTATTCGTCGCCTGGTGAATTATATACAATACAGACTTGCAAAAAGATCAGGTGTTCACGGTTACCTTCGTCATGGTTTTGCGGGTTCCGTGATCTGAACGGCAGTCAATGAGGCAGGAAGTAGAGAGTAGGTATGTATCTTTTGAGATGGAGAATATAATCCACAAACATATTACATACATACATACATACATACATATATATATATATATATATATATATATATATATATATATATATATATATATATATATATATATATATATTGTGCTGTTCAATTTATATTACACTAGACAAAAAATAGATTAGTAAAGTTAATGATATAAATTTGCGAAATCCCCTCGCTAACAAAATTTTAATGGTGCATTAACCTAAAATCACTTGATGAATGTTATGATCCTTGTTTTTTAAAAATTATAAGCTGTATAAAGTCTTTCTTTAATAGGCAAGTACTTTCGACAGTACTTTCAGTTATCTTCAGGTATGGAAATTATTTTGTTTTAAGTAAAATTCAGGTAGAATCCGAGACGAAAAATTATAATGCGAATCGAAATATATATATATATATATATATATTTAAATGTGTTATTGTTAACGGATACAAACTATTGGAGTGTGCAGTCGCAACGCCAAGGTTGAATTTTTTTGAAAATTTAAGAGTGTGCGTTTTTTACTAATATGGCAATTTGAGATTTTGTTTGTTGTTGTAGGACTTTATCAGTCAATGCGGCATGAACTAAATAGTTCAATAAATAGAGTAATGTCGCAGATGTTATCCCAGCAATTTGCACGTCGGATCAGTTCTTTTAAATCAAATATGTGGTGCTGTTCATTTCATATTACAATGAATCATTCATACAAAAATTAGATCATAGTTCAAGGATCATAACATTCATTGCGTGATTTGTATGTTAATGAACGTTTAAAATTTTGTTAGCCAAGGGATTTCGCCATTTTATATCTTCAACTTTACTAATCTACTTTTTGTATGAATGATTTATTGTAATATATATATATATATATATATATATATATATATATATATATATATATATATATATATACAGATCACAGAGCTAACACAAATCTGCATTCGACATAGCTGGCAGTCACGATTTTTGCCTTGTTTCTTCTCAAGTATTCGAGTCTTCTCGATATCATTGAAATGTTACACGGTGACAAGGTGAAAGGATGCAAGTTTTCAGTCGCATTCTCTGGCAATGGAATGGTTCAGTACGCTATAAACATATGTCAGTAATGTTTCATTTGTTGGTTTACTGCTAAGTAACCCCATCGAAAAAAGTGTATGTTAGAAAGTGCGCTGACTACACAATATATAAAGAGTAATATTGGGCACCTCGAGGTGGTGTAATGCTTAGCAAGCTTGTATTGCTAGTACAATTACGTTTGAGTAGTGAGTTGAATTCTCACTGGGTACCCCTACTTTCGGTCTTGTGCAACATCTAAGCTATGCTAGGAAAATCACTATGTTATGACTATTGTTTAAATTAGCTATTTTTATACTGGAGATATTCAACATTTATTGCCGTACTTCTGACAGATGAAATAATTTTATTTAGGTTTCTCAAGTCCACTCTTATCGATCTTTCCAATATTGATGAAGGCTTCATACCTGGCCTTTTTTTCGACTTACTCAACATCCTGATTATAATATGCTCCCTTTTAGTTATTTATCTTATACATTTTAGCTGTTGCTGCTGTGGAAAGTTTTCAACTTATGTCTTTTCTGTTATTTGGTACAGTTCCTTGTTCTTGGTTATATAACCCCAGTTCACCATGTTCGAGAAAGTATGCCCTCGCGCCCAAAATAGTATCAATATAGATACGATGTAATATAAGTATAGGTAATTCTCCGGGAGAAATGTTTTCCTTTCCCCCCTTATCCTGAATTTCGAACTTCTAGTTTGACACTTATGGTAGCAGTTTAGTTTTTGCTTTTTTTGTTGCATAATTTCGTTGATTCGAAGAGTATTGTGACGTTTTAAAATAAAAAAAGATCTTGTTTAAATATTCTTTTAAATAAATGTAGTTTACAATATGTATTATCTGAAACAAACCACCATATCTCTAATTTAATGCCTTGAGATTGTAGGTTCAATAAATATTAATATTATTATTTATATCGAATCCTTTCATGTCTTCAAAACTTTGGAATTGGTAATCCCTCTCCCTTTAGGACATAGTTAAGCATAGCTCTCCCCAGTATCCTCTACTTTATAGCTCTACCCACATTCTCATCACACTCTCTTTCCGTCACTGTTCTCTGTCATCATCTATTAAAAAATAACCAAATGTTAACATTAAAAAGTAATAATATGGCATCACTCTACATTGAAGCTGAAATTTTGAAAATAGCTTACATTCGCCATGAATTCAATAACAATTCCTCTATTGCATGATAGAATTTCGGAATCATAAATGCAGCACAAGGTGAAATGATGCATGTTTCCAGTATTATAGACACAAAAAGATAACCATCAAGACCCACTTATATACAGCGTTATCATAATTGGATCCATCATGGTGAAAGTATTAATGGACATTATATCAACCAGGCTCTCATTGTTTTATGAAAGTCAACTCCTCACGACCCAATTTGTTTTTTTTTGTTCTGGTTAAGGATACAGTGATGGCATATACGCCATTAAACAACCCCAAGAATTTGTTTATCTCTCTAATAGGAAACTGTATACTTACTTCATCAACTTCGCGACTACATAAACCGAAACTCCCTCTTCTCATCCATCGATTAGAAACTGCCTTAAAAGCTCTGAAGCCACTGAATGCATCGATCTAAGAGAGCGTATCTAACGATATACAAAATCTAAGGAGGAAATGAGAGCCCTGTCTCGATTATTTACAAACACAATGTGATGAGGTATACACTGACCATTTAAGCATTCCATACCGCATCCCAAACATGTCTACCAAAAGAAGACACGGATCCTGTTACCTCCAAATATCAATGTACTGATGATAAATAGGGCCAAATAACAGAAACAACATCTCTGGGTGATATAATCAAGATGTCGACATTGCACACCGCTTTAAATAATAAGTTAGGAAGCAAACCCCATCAGTACTGGAAAGACGATAACAGCTACTGAACTTGAAGAAAACTGTTTCCAGAAAGAAATATTTAAGAGAAATATTTAATAAGTTTCAGTCAGAAGTAGTAGTTGTTGTTTAGTCGATGAATTCCAAATGTTTCCTTGTAGGGAAACGGCTATTATCAGCATTATCATTTATACAATTTCGTTACTTCTATTTATACCACTTTCAATAAATGTTGAATGTGTCAAATTATCGACCTCATTTTTCTTCATTATGCCTCTGAGAATTTGCAACTATTTATTTATTTATTTTTATTCCAAGCGCTCTTTTTTGTTCTTATTTTCCGTAAACCTTCTTCGTTACACACATTTGCTGGAAATAATATTCTCAGCATACTCCTATAGAACCACATCTCCCTTGCCCAAAGTGTCCTCTTCATTTGTTGTTTTAGGGAAAAATCAGGGTGAAACATCGATTCTCGTAGAAACACCGAAGTAATGTCGAGTCTGGTCAGTACCGAAATGGGTGACAGCTTCGGAAGAACAGGTACTGTAATCTTGGAAGCACTAGTGATGTAACTGACTACATATTATGAGGATATATATGTATAACGGATATATATGTATAACGGTTATATGTATATAAATAGCTCAGAATTGGAAATTGGAAAGCCGTGTTCCAATTCCTGTCGGGTTCATTATATTGACTTACGCAGAAATACCCTTGAGAAGGGTATGAATTCACATCTTCTCCTTTCAAGTATGCGTTAATTAATAAGAATGGTTTCAATAAACCATTATCCCCAGAAAATTCTTACAATCTAAAAATATTTTCTGCTTTAAAAAACCTCCAAATGCATAAGCCATAAAAGACGATCTTATTCATCTGTCAAGCAGTCCCTGTTATATAGTCGGACTGATATTCCATCGACTTATAGAATACACATTTCCTTTCACAAAATTAGTTAACTTTTCTGTTATAACACTTCATTCATGTTTATTTTAAAGTTAAATGTATCGACTTCTAGACTATATAAAAATGATCATTCAAAGAATAAAATGGGTTGGATTATGCTTTTTGATGTTGGCATATACATTCCTTGAACAAACAGGTTTTTTTTAACAAGAAATGAAATAATTAGCATCTTCGTTGTTTTTGTTATTGATATTAATTTTCTGGCCAAATTAATATAATGTTGGTTATATTTGGAAGGTTATGTTTCGTCACCAACAATTAGAAATTTGTGTACGAATTACTATATTCTTTTTGAAAAAAACTTAAGTGTGGCTCAAACACTGAAAGATACAGAGACTGAAAAATCTCATATCAACAACATTAAATCGATACAAAACATCTCCACAGAGACAAGGTAGAATAAACAGACAATATATTATTTACATAATGCCACTTTTTTACACTTGGCAGTTTTTCTTATAGATTTATTTTTATTGCTTCTTCGGTTTGGTTTGTTTGTCTTTAATGTTCTATCAAACTGAGTGAATAAACGCAAAATATTTGGTCCGTTTCAGGTGTTGTAGATGAAAAGATGTGTGAACGGTGATTTTTTTTTCTAACTTTACAAAATAATTGTTCGTAAAAAAACAACGGTGTCCTTTGTTTATTTACTATTATTTATTGCTGATTTTTCAAAAATCACTCTCGTTGTAATTTTCTCGGGAAGTCTTAACAAAAATGAAAAGTAAATGTTATAATACGAATGGAGAAATTAATTTAAAACGCAAGTATTAACTAAATATTAAACGCAATCACTGAGGCTGGGTATCTTGGGTTAATATTATTTAAAACATTTTGTACCAGATTCCAAGAGGATATGCCCCTGGTCAATCGTATATTGAACTCATCAAATTTATGGTCAACCGTGATACATATATATCCTCATAATATGTACTTAACTCGACCGTTTACGCGCTTAAAAGTTAATTCGGAAACTGTCTTCAGTGGTCCTTGGGCTTTGAATTGTTTTAATCAGTTCATCCGAGGCAAGACATTAAAGCCACTAAGATGCAAGGAGTTAATGAATTTGGGATATGAGGAAAGGCAACATTGTTAAGGAAACATAATAAAAGTACACGAATTACGAAGACAAGTTATAGCGATTGATATTGCATTTACATTTTTGATTTTCAGTGTTGACTGGAAAGCAACAAACCACAAGAGAGTTTCACAAGCAATAAATGCGGGAGAAAATAATACTTAGTATAGAAATTGTGTTTACATCTAGCAATTCCAGCGGTAAAATGATTAGACTCAGGTGACAATCTAGTACTGCACATGATTTCGTAACGTCTACGTACTAAAGAGCTCTTCAGAACAATTACCAGGAAATGTTTATAGAAAAAGACAGAGAGAAGCTACATTTCGTCAGTTGGAAAGAGACTGAAGCCGAGATGCCAGGTCAGGACCGATAGAATTACAGATTATTGTAAGGATTTTACCAAGAATCTCTAAATATGCACACTGAAGTTATTAATTGTTTATTGTTTATTGTCCGATTATTTCTGTAAATCTCTTTTGATATTGTTAATGTGGACATTCCTCTCTCAATACCTTTGTTATTCTCTGTTTTTCAGCAGTTGATAGATTCTTCCCTTTACATATGTTTCAATATATATTATGGACAAAAATAAAAAGAGTAGTTTTTTTTATTACATTTCAGAGGTCTTAAGTTTATACTAGTTCAGCCAATCCATTTTCGCACATTCAAATATCTGAAAAAAAAAAACACTAACCATAAAAATGGCAGAATATATTAATATGGACAAATATTTTAATACGGATGAATTGGACGAGTTCAAATTTGACAAATATTGTTTCAGAAATTTTGTGAGTTAGTAAAGTTTATTTGATTTACATAATATCTTTAGGCAGGCTGTATAACAGGAACATAAACCATATGCAACAGCAATATACAATGCACGGACGAAGGGTAAAGTTATGAATGTGTCAGATAAAGTGGAGCGAGAAAAATTATCTAGCACTACAGAGTGAACAGCAGGCTTAGAAGATGTATTCTTCATAATCTTTCCACTTCATGTCAGCTGAAAACGTTAGCCGGATTTCTTTGTGTTGGGTAAACAATTGTATTTTTTTTTAAATCTTAAAATAAAATTCGATTAAATTATAACAGTCCAGACAGAACTCCGTAAGGACATGTGAACGTGAATATTATATGTTATATTTGCGCAGATGTTACTCGGCTGTAACGAAGTGGGGCTCAATACGACAATATTTAAACTTCGTGCCTGGATATAAACGGTTTATCAAGAGGACGGTTATTCCCTTAAGACCGCCATTACTGCATTCATTTTGAGTACCTTACCAATGTTTATTTTAAAAAAGGCAAAAAATGTATGAATCAATTACATTGCGATATTTATTATTTACCTTTTATAAAGGTTTGTTATTTACTATATAATGAAGTGATAAATTTGAAAATACATCTTTATTTTAATGGCTTATAATCCATCCCAAGACTAACATAATAAGTAAGAGAAAAAGAG
>OZ038495.1:43979724-44079724 GCA_964036315.1 Acanthosepion esculentum | reverse complement strand
CATTTATCTTTATTTTGGTGTGATATATATATATATAATTTTAGAATGAATAATTTTTTCCGGGTTTATACCTTTATTACCAAAAATGTTGTTTTAATGGGTACACGTATTCTCAATTCATACTTGTTATTATTTCCACTGTTTAAAAAGTAAACAAAAACAAACAGATATCATGTCAAAAACAGCGTATCCACCAAAATAACATACATAGTAATAAAGAATAATACATGGGAAAATATATTGAAATTGACTGCTGTTTACGTTACGAGTACGAAGGTGATTCTAGCAGATATAGATTCGTAGATGTCCCATCGAGAAAAATTAAGCATGACTTAAGTAGGCAATTCAAAACTCCCCTCACCCATCTTTGTGGCCTCCGTAGGCGAATTGGTAAAGCAATGTTTCGGTTATAGAAACGGTTTCCTTGATCGAGAAATTTATATAGGTTCGATTCTTGCCGGGAACACAATCTTTCTTTAGTGAGACTTCTCAATCTTAGCTGGATGTTATTTTTTCCCTGTTAAAGAAAATAATAATCAGAGGTATAACAACTCCAAATAATGGCATCCAATAAAAAAGAAACACACGCGCACATCTATCTATCTATCTATCTATCTATCTATATATATATATATATATATATATATATATATATATATATATATATATATATATATACATGTATGCATCTGTGTTTGCGTGTTATCTATCTGTCTGTATATATATATATATATATATATATTGGCTGATGTCGACTGACGTATGTCAATAAGAACGGTCGGAATCCGAGCCATAACTTAATTCATTTTTGCAATGTCGAGGTGCGTAGCAAAACGCTATCAAGGAGGCGGCCTGAATCTTTTGGGATCAGGTCGGGGTTGCTGTTTGAGCCGATATGATGCAACTCCCGAAATCAGCAATGAAGACAGTGCATTACTGAAGACCTTCCTTGTTGCATCTGAAATGTATTACTCTACTATATATATATATATATATATATATATATATATTCATATAAATAAATATATATGTGTGTGTGTGTGTGTATGTATGTATTATAAAGTAAATGTGTAATGTGCAATATGGCACGAAAGAAAACATTAAAAACTAGAAAAACCTGAAATTATTGAAAATGCTTATGTAGTTCAGTATGATTAAATATTTCTGCTTGTTTTCATTTCAATATCAGCCTGCCACTTTCTCTCAATATGTTACTTTGCGTAATAAATTATCTATTCTTATTAATTTTCCTCTGTCGGGCATTCTTTTCTTTGCTAAGACTATATAATATTTACACGCTTCATCGGCCTTTCACGTATATCCTCAGAACACACACGCACACACACACATATATATATATATTTGTGCATTTAGAAAGCAGATACATAACACAGCGCGCGTGCACACATCTACAAACACACACACAAGCACACACGCAAGTACACACACACAGGCGCACACAAAAACACACACACAAACATATATATATATATATATATATATATATATAGAGAGAGAGAGAGAGAGAGAGAGAGAGAGAGACAGAGACAGAGAGAGAGAGAGAGAAAGATAGAGAAAGAAAGAGAAAGAGAGGGAGGAGAGAGTGATTTGTGTTAATTGCTTATACATGTATGCCTAAAAGTGTACATGTATATACATATTTAGATAAAGATAATGCTTTTTATACGCTATAAACACACACACACTCACTCACACACACACACTCACTCACACACACACAGACACACATATATATATATATGGAACACTTATGCATATCATATATCTATCTGTCTATCTACACACACACACATACATATATATATATATATATATATATATATATATATATATATATATATATATATATATATATATATATATATATATCTTCCTTCAGTGCTCTTCTTTCTGTTTTTCCTGTTCTCTTGTTGACAAGACTGACCGAGCATCTCGAAACACAGACCATCGTTATTTCGTTATTGTAAACCGTCACAAGGAAAACAATGAACATAAATAGTAACAGAAACATGGCGCTTTCTATGAATTAATGAATAGCCTTCATATCTCATTAAACTTCTTCACATTTTATCAGCTAAGTGATCCGAATAGATATAAAAGTCCTTGCGGAGAATTTTATATATTTAATCATAATAAAGTATTTATTTCATACCAAAAGTATATATGCAAAATGTGCTATCCTTTCAGGAACGCTTTCATTACTCACTGATCCATGACGAAAATGTATTCCCAAATTCTCATTTCAACGGTAGAATGGTTCCAAAGTTTTATTAATAAAATCATTTCTCTACAAATATTGTAAAGTTTTCGTTTTAAAATCTGATACGGACACGATTCGAAATCTTCCGAATGCAAATATTTTGCTTCTGTTCAGGTAATATCAGTGTCAAAGTGTCTGTATCTTTTCTCTGAATGTTGATTTTTATTATGAATATTTTCAAAGATTCTATAACTTTACCATTCGGTTGTCTCACTTGTGTACATCATAAGAACAGCGATTTCGACCACCTGTTTACCTGCTGGGATCAGACGCTGACATCCTGTAAGGCACGAATCTTCACATAGTGGTTATGGTATAATCTTCCTGGCAAAGATTACGAAGCAACTGGCGTCTTTGTAGCTATGGTGTGAAATTAAGTCCAAAATCTATTTTGTATATCAGAATGAGCAGAGAATATATTGATTTCCTTGTAGAAGAATTGTTCCTGATTTCATTAGACTCAATTCAGGTAATTTTTGTTTTCCTCTGGGGAATCACAGATATTGCGTTTCTTACTGTTTTTTTTTTGTTTTTTTTTACAGTAAGGTTCATCCTGTACAAAAGCCCGGGGTGGGGGTGACTCTTGGTAGAGAGTTACGTTGAGAAGCAATTGGTGCGGATACGAGGTGAAGTAAACGGTTAACCCTAGCACTGAACAGTAATATTGAAGTGATCGGGGAAGCATCCTGTTGGGAGTCGATTCCACAGAGCAGTGGTTCGCGGGGACAAGCTGTTCGAGTGAAAGTCACCACTACGTGATGAGATACAGAGGGAATGTAGGTGGTTTGCTACTATATAAGTGACATGGCGTGTCCTTGCCGTGAAGGTTTGAACTGGTGGGACCAGGGAATACAGTTCATTCGAGCACTTTCATTGAGAATAGCGATATAGCAGCGAGATGCTTGTCACATCCCGGCGGTGCCAGAGAGGTTGGCGGATGGTTTAAAATAATTCGTCAGCCACAAGAGCTTGGAGACGTTTTTGGACTCTTTATCCCTCCAATTCCCTGTTCTACCGTCGTTTTACACGAGATTGTTAGGTAAGTTACTCGCTGCTCCCCTCTCTGCCTCTTGTGTTCAATATATCCTGTGAGTGGTAATTACTCCAAGCACCCTTTTTTTAATTTTCAGTGTTCAAATTCCAGAGTTTCTTTCTGATTCTGAATATAAGCACTATGTTTCTCTCCTTTTTCCTCAAAACTTTATCGATACTCTTGGTTTTCTCAGCATCTATCTGTAGAGCAACATTTCTGTTGCCTTATAGGAGGATTAATATTACATAGTTTACACAAATTGAAAACACCTATTCTAGCGTTTACATCTGCAAGCTTGGTATCTATCTTTATATTTACAGTTAGAGTTTTCGAATACAACCCTTGATTTTTTTTAAAATATAGATATTACAGAATCTGATATAAATAATAAAAAATTGTCTATATTTCTAGGATGAAGTATTGTAATTATTTACGCTATTTAAATTGTTCGTAATGTTGTCCACATCTTCATTACGATATTCGCAACTAGAACAATCTAGTCGGTGGATAAAATAAAGCGTCCAGTTCGAAATTCCAATCACCTGACGAAGGCTGGATCGTAGATCGGTTGAAACGTCATGAATATGGCAGCGAAAATGACAACGCAAGACCGAACAATGTGAATAGTGTAAAGAAAAATGTGTATCGTATACTTATATCTACTGAGGTTCTTATTTACGCTGAAGGGTGTAAATTTTAATAAATTTATGAGAAAATACATTTTCGAATACAATGAAAGACAACAATCTAGCTTCGAGTGAATAGAACTATGTTTCCGATGTTTTCTATATCCCGTCGCAAGTGACAATAATGAGACAGCGTATTGAAAATTGTCTTCTCTCTATTGTTATTCAAATCATTAATTTTTACACGGAGGGGTGACTGACAGCAACGCCGATATTATTCAATATTCATTATGAACCCTTCGAGATCGATATTCAAGACCTATGAATTGATGTTTCTGAACATGCTGGAGGAAAAAAGTTACTGTGCTTTTAAAAGTCGACTAAAATATTTCTAACTTCCTTCACTTGCATTCATTTACAAGACTGCTCTGCATAATTCCATTATATCCGTAAAGTAACGAAGTTTCTTACTACGGAGAAGCCATTTCTAGCTATTAAATTTACAATTCCACTGCTGTAAGCTATTCACGTGTGATCTATTCACCTTTTCATTTGTACTATTAGATTATTACGAGCAGATTCAACATTAATACCAACAATAAAAATGGAATAAATAATCGGACCCGGCACTCGTAGAATTTTACATGTCTACCTACCTAACAACGAATCGGTGATGCCAAAATCAAGTACGAAATGTTAAATATCTGAGAAGTGTTTTAAGAAAGGATGTTAAATATGAAACTAAAATCTGAGCGCGCATCGATATAGTGAAAATGCATTTCAAATGCTAAGCAAAGTGTATTTTTCTGGTCAGAGTCCACCTTACACATTTACAAATCCGACATTCGTCCGTGTATTGAATACTGCTGACATATCTCGCCTGGTACTCCTGCTATTCACCTCAAGGTTCTCCCAAAGAATTCCAAAGAAGCCTCTGCAACGGAATCGATCCTGACTTGTCATCAAAACTTCAGTCACTTTCTCACCGGCTTGACGTGGTTTCCCTCTGTGTTTTCTACAAATATTTTCATGGTAACTGCTCTGGTGAGCTTTCTTCTCCCTGCTACCCGGATTAAATTTATTTAAGTGTGCTACTAAATTGGCATCTAGGTCCCATCCGTCGACTGTTAAAATAGCGAAATGGGAACAAATTCTACTCCAACAGTTTATTTTCTTGCATTTCCACCCGTGGAACTCCCTTTTTACTGGCTTCCCTGATAACTGCAATCTTAGAAAAAAAAATTAATGCAACTTCACTCACCATCTTCTATCTTTTTGAATCCAATTCGTCTTTTACTCTTTCTTCAATCCTCTCTATACTATGCCTTTTCTCTCATTTTCAGTCCCTGTAACCCCCTCCATACCGGTCGCATTCACGCTTCGCTGGGGGGGGGGGAAATTATTAAAAATATATGACACAAAACAAATGTTCGACAAAGAGTGCTGAACTATTATGTTATATAAGTCCTTCTCTATGGCAGTGAACATGGATTACTCTTTTCACAAATGAGACAGTTTCTTCAGACAACAAATATTTGGTTCTACAGAAGGATTTTGAGAATACTATGAATGGAACATACCAGTAATGAGGAAAATGTAAGAAAACTGAAAGATGAAAGGACGCGTATACTTAGAATGAGAAAGAGAAAAGTTCAATATCTAGGACATGTAACATAATTAAGAAAGAGGGCTTGTACAATTTGATTCTTGAAATCAAGACGGACAGAGGAAAGCAGAGAGTAACTTACCTGACGGTCATGTGTAAATGGTTTGGAGAAAAGAGGCTGGAAAAAAAGATGAAAAGACAAATGTTACTAAGAGAAGCAAAATAGTAGAAGTTTTGTAGAGATATGTTCACACGTGTCCGAAAATGACATATCGATGTCAGAGTTTTGAGACGACTTGTTAATAAAAGGTAACCAAAAAGGTTCTGTCCGTTTTAAAAAGTAATCGCCATCGGCATCCAGCACCTTCTGCCAATGTGTCTCCAGCTGTTCAATGCTCTTGCGGTAGAACTCGGGGGGGGGGGGGTGACGCAAAGAAGTCCGTGATGGCTTTGCGCAAGTCTGCTTCATTGGTGAAGGATTTCCGAAAAAGATGATTATCCAGGGAGTGGGAACGGTGGTAATTGGATGACGCAAGGTCAGGTGAATAAGGTGGATGGCACAAAGTTTCCCACCTAAGTTGCTGTATGGTATCCCTGAAAACTCACGCGACATGCGGCCTGGCGTTGTCATGGAGGAAAAGCACACCTTTGCGATTCACCAGTGTTGGCTCCTTCGGTCGCAATGTCTGTTGCACACATTTCAATTACTGCGAGTATAGATCTCCAGTGACCGTTTGTCCCGTTGGTAGCAGTTCATAATGAACCACTTGACGACGTGTCCACCAGACACAAAGCAAAATCTTGCGTGAGTGCATAGGCGGTCTTGCGGTGTGAGGGACAGCATCCTGAGGAGTCAACCAATGTCTGGAACGATTGGGAGTTTCGTACAGAACCCACTTTTCATCACTGGTAAGCACTCGAAAGAATAAGTATGCGGTACTGTGGCGAGAAAGTAGCGTTATGCAGGCTGCCATTTCGTTGTCCCTTGTGGACCTCCAACAGCGTTTGCAGAACCCACTTCCTCAGTTTGTACGTCTTACCTAGGCGGTGCAGGTGAAGTCTAACTGTTTCATCGGAAACGTTTAACTGTCTTGCAAGTTCACCACACGTTAGACTGATGTCCTCTTCAATGGCCACCTTCAGTACTCCTTCATTCAAGACATGTGGTCGTCCACACCGAGTCTCATCATGGAGAGAGAAATCTCCCGACTTGAATTTTCGAAACCAACGCCTTGCAGTACGTTCATCCACAGCACTATCCCCAAACGCTTGACATATGCGGCGGCTTGATGCAGCTGCTGATAAGCCCACTTTGAAGTCGTAAAGCAAATAGCCCCGAACGAGATCTCTAGACACTTCCATCCATAACTGATAGCCGGGCACGGTGCGCGTGTTTTTTATAACGTTTGATGTTCCTACTTCCGGCTGTCCGAATTTGAAAATAATTGCTACACGCATTTCATATATATTTCAACTTCATTCAATGACTAATCAAAAAACGGACAGAACTTTTTTGGTTACCTTGTAGAACCGAGCTGAAAGAAAAAGCATCTCATTTTTGTCATGATCTTTTACACAATAATTTTTCAATAAAGTAATGATAAATTGTAACATTCTAATATTTTCTTTTTTTTCTTTGTTCTTTAATCAATATTAGAGTAGATACATTATTTTATTGGTTTTACACGTCTTTTAAATTTATTTTAATTTTGAAATATAACCTATATCGTCAGCAAGGAAAGTGGCAAGAAATATTAACTCTGTCAATGGCGACAGAGATTTGTGTCCAAGTATCCCAACTATGCTTTGGTCAATTTCAATCTGAAAATCTGCCTCGCAATATGCCCCTTATATCTCAACGACAATGTTCTGTCAACAGTGAGCTTCTGCAAACGTTATCTCAAGAAACACCTAGAAAAACTGCCGAGAAAATTAATAAAACATTTCAATTAAACCCACACATTGACCATGAAACACATTCATGATCTCTTATACTTGGTTACTGGATCGCTCAAAATCCATTTTGTTCTCCTCTTGTCATTGAAGAATAAACTTGCTACCGAAAGGTTCCTGGAAAGAATCATCACCGTAATGAAACATGTGATCTCTATAGTAGTATCCAATGTGCATAATAGTATCAAATGAAATCAACAATAGATAGCAGTAACTGAAATATTAGAATTCATTCAATGGTGATAACATAAAGATTTATTCTGTTTTAGGAGGAATGTGAATGTATCGTAGATCATGAAGTGCCAGCAGTTAATGTTGAGAATAATTGTTGTTCATTTAAAGCATTAATTATTCATGTGTTTACAAAGCAAACGCTTATCATTGGTTAATCAGAAATGCGCGTTACACGATAAGGCACGACCACAAATTGACCAAGTTATTCAGGAAAAAGATCCCGTTACTACATATCGAGGGATTAACATCATTTCAGATCATTTAAACATTCTTAGAGGGATATCAGTTTATGTAATATGATACTGAGTATTTCTATGCTTGGATACCTGAAGAAGGTTTCTTCCAAACGTTAAATAATTGGGTAAACAATTTATATTATTAATAATGAGGGGGAAACAACCTTAACATATGTCTATATTTCTGACATCAGGTATTGTAATTATTTACACTATTTGCATCATTCGGACGATTGTGCCCAAGTATACATGGCCCAGTGGATAAAAGCGTTGGGTGACTAATTCAAAAAAGTTATTTGACCCAAAGATTTGTGAGATCAATACCTGGCTACATCAGTGGGAACAAAAACTTGGAAAGTTGAGTTACAAATGGAATTAAGTGAAACTAAGAGTAGAACAATCTACCGCCATTGACTAAAAAAGTTCGAAATTCCAAAGTTTATCTCCTGACGAAAGCCGAACTAATGACCGAAACGTCCTGAATACAGCAATTAGAATGCGAACAACAGTCCAAATGATGTAAATAATATAATGACTATCTTTATTAGATATATAAATTTAAACCAAAGAATTTGTTAATTTGCAGTCATCGTATGGGATGTTCTTTCCAACCTGATATTTATGTAGACTAGTATATCTATGTGCTGTTCCCTTCACATTATTCCAGAGTATTCGCTCTCTGACACTCCGGAACTTGTCTGAATTTCAAAGTGGAAGCCTCCGTCGTAAATCATGAATTATTTAAACTATTATTTTCATATTTGACATTCATACAAATGGTAATGGACATTATATATTGCATATATTTCAAGTAATAAATGCCTTAAATGCATGGAACTTTTTTCTTTTTACTTGACATGAAAGTCGGGTGAAAAACACAGGTCGCTAAATCATATATATAAGAGATATAATTATAAAGGATGATTTAGAAACGCAATTCTTTTTTCACGCCGTACGTAATCGTTATCAGAATTAGACACGCCGTCAGGGATTTTTTTTTTCTGAAATCGTTTTGTCACCTGCTCTTCCTGCTTATGTCGAATTTATTTTAGATAATGAGTTTTGTTTACCTGAGGGTCTTGATGCTCGTTATTTTTCCAACCGTATATTCTCCGCGAAAATTTGCTCATCAATGATAAGAATATCCCTAGTGAACTGATATATATCGCGAAGCCAATTTAAAAAGATGAAATTCCAACAAAAATATCTGCAACACCTGAATATTTAACAGGTAAGTTTGTTGTTCATTTATTACCAGGGGCTTCTTCTTGTATTTGTTTGAAAAGTGAGCATTTCTTCCCCGGGTACGGTGTGTCGATTGTGAAAATTTATGTGAAACAATTTTCAGCAATACTTGATTTTATGGTGAAAAGAAGAGGTTGACACGAAATAGGTTATATATTAAATTAGAAAATGCATGTTTATCACGAGGAAATGGTATCCATTTTAATGAAATATATTTATATTTATTCGTAGATTATTCACAATGTATAAGGAATATTCCAAGTATTTCCCGCCTAAAATTATGATAATTCACATACATTTGTTATAAGAATGATGTTGAAGAATATGCAACATTTTTATCAAGTATTTCAACAAGTAACACTTCAGACAAAAAAAAATGTAAAAATAGAAATTATAATCTGGGATAAACATCAAAGTGTCGATGGTGCATACCTAGAATTTATAATGACATAAACGAGATGTTGATATTACACCCGATTTCAAATAAAGTCTTAAAAAAGAAACGCTATTAACACTGGAAAACCGATAAGAGCAACTGGACTTGAGAATTATTTTCCTGAAAAATTGTTTTCAAATGGAGATTTTATAAATTACAACAGAAAGCAGTAGTACCTGTTCGACAATTGAATGCTAAATATTTCCTTGTATGGATACGGCTAATATTACCGTTACCGTTAGCATATATACATATATACCTACACAGACAAAATACACACACACACACACACACACATATATATATATATATATATATATATATTTAAAGACATTTATATATGTTATGTTTAACGTTCTTTTTATAGATACAAGTATTTAAGCAAATGCTCTGTTTTTATAATAAACAGTATTAAATAACAGAGCATTTGCTTAAATACTTGTATCTATAAAAAGAACGTTAAATATAATATAAATGTCTTTAAATAAATTGTCGGACTATATCCAATTCAAATATATATATATATATATATATATATATATATATATATATATATATAGAGAGAGAGAGAGAGAGAGAGAGAGAGGGAACCTGACGATTGCATCTAGCATGAAACAGCCTGTCACCTCTGAGTGTTGACGTCAATGTTCACTTTTATATTTATATTTACATACGCTCTATCTCTGATATTTAGTATTTTATCCCATGAATATAGCACACCTCACCTTAAAACTACATTTCTTCATATATATATATATATGTGTGTGTGTGTGTATGTGTGTGTGTGTGTGTGTGTGTGTAAATAGATGTTTCACTCCAAGCAAGGTGGTAATGCTACTAGTATGCAGGTGATAAAAGTAAGCGAAAACGTAAGAGAAGACGGAGAATAGTCAGGATTGAGGAAAGAACAAGATATAAAAATGAATAAAAAGAAGAAAGAAGATCCCTGTCAAGATTACATTACGTTATGTGCCATGCGTGATACAAGATTAGGCGATCATGTATCTTTCGATACATGACTAACGAGGCAGGATTTTTTTTCCAGAGTAGGATGTCATTTCTTTCTGCGGTAGACCAGTTCTCATCCAAGTCTCTAGAACCCTGTCTCTCCTGCTATTTACACATAGCTGGGTGGAGCAGAAAAGGATTCATATATTTCCCAAGTGTATTTACACATAAGTGAATGTAATGGATTCGACTGTCTCTCCGATTCTTCAAACCGGGCAGGTATCCATTACATCACCGTGCCTATAGCAGTTCAAGAAACAGTATCAATGCTGATCTATGATCTAGTACGCCACGAAGAGCCATGGTGTTTAATGAAAATAGTTATAAGCGTTTGTGTAAATATTAAAGTTAATGGCATATATAAAACAGGTGCGATGTTCTTATCTCAGACAAAATACTTAATGTGTTGCTTTATAATTAAAATTTCGTGTAAATGAATGATTTTTTGTATTTAAAAAAGAAATGACAGCATCCCAGAACGCATACAGAGAGTCTGGCTTAGAGACGTGAGTCTTAATATATCTGTTTGTTCAAGAAAGGGAAGGAAACCAAATGCTAGCAAACACAATTTACAGGTGGTACATAATATCGTCTTCTTTAGCACTACTTGCATATTAAGGAGATAATTATCAATCAAATATATCCATCACAACCGCAAGTCAACGAGATTGATATAACGAGCAAAGTAAGAAATCATGGAAACATACAGATAATTTTTTATTATTATTTGCTTTCCTTGCTAATCCCAACCAGTGTCGTAAAGTCAGAAATGTTATCAACAATATATATATATATATATATATATATATATATATATATATATATATGAATGCACACACATGTACATATCATTATTTTATTATAATAGATTATAATAAAAACATGTTGAAAATCGCTACACAAAAGCTTCCATGTTTCAATATTATGATTGTACTTCTTCAGGCGATGGTAAGTAAATTGGTTGTTAAATGATTTTTAAGGAAATTTAAAAACAAACTGTTACCCCTTTTCCGAAAGTTAAAGGAGGCACATGAGGTCAGATTTGAAAATAGACTTGTGCGTATGTCTTGATTAACCAATTAAATATCAAATCTACGCTAAATAAAATAATAAGCTCAGGGAATGGAGGTGGGTGAGTTAATCTTTTCATGTAAACCGGAACATAGACAAGCGATTATTGATAATTGTAGAAAATATCCCATTAAAATACTACAATCTGATTAGTTTATAGCAGATGGGCATACATCACAGACAAATATGCGCGATATAGTAAGAGGTTTTCATAGGAACAGCGCATATCTTTGCAGGTAGCGAATTACTAAGCATAGCTTAGATGTGGTACAACGCCGATATTATGGAGCACCCAGTCAGGATCGAACTCACTCCCTAGTTATACCAGGTCGAAGTGCCAATCTTTGTAGGTTAAGTGCAGTTTGGTATAATTTCTCTTCCGGTCTCTGAATGAGAGTGGTTCCAGGTATCACAATGTAACTTGTAAATAACTTTCGCAGCCCACACTTGAGGACATGCAATAACTAACTCTCTTTGACCCCATTATGTTCACTAAACTATCCAAGTTTTATAACAAAAATCCAATTAAAGTAGCATATTTAATACTAATAATGAAAAATGAATGAAATACTTCATGTAAAAATTCACTGGCATGATGCAAGATTATCAATATGGTGTTTTCCTTTCGTCTTTCAACGATAATCAGACAATATGAAAGGAACTTACTTAAAATAAATAGACATAACTTGTCTATATTATTTAATGAAACATGCATTAATGAAAAATTGCTGCCGAAATATACACAAGATATACATACATATACATACATATATATATATATATATATATATATATATATATATATATATATATATATATATATATATATATATATATATATATATATATATATATACGTTTATACGAAACAGGCAAATTCATCTAGGGTAAAATTACTCTAAATAAATATTCATCTCTCTAGTTGCATTTTCAACGTCATTTACCTATATATTTTTATCTATACATTTTTACCTATATATATATATATATATATATATATATATATATATATATATATATATATATATATATATATATATATATATATATATTACAAAAACCATATAAGGAATTAAATATATCACAGGTAGAAAATTTGTGAAATATTTTTATTTTAAAAACATATTCAAAATCAAATATGCCTCTTCATGTTCCGTATTTACAAATAATTCCTATACTCGCTTATTTACTAATTCTTAATTTTAGAAAGTTTTTAAAACTGCATTAACACTTATATGCTTTGTCAGGCTATGAATTTTCCAGACCCCACCCCCCCCCGCATATCGAGTCTCCTTCAGACGGAATTAATATTCTTAATGTCAAATGATATTTGTTACATATTGTATATTTTCATTTTTCGGTGCTTGGTCAAATTTTGGAAATTCTCTCTTTATATTTATATATAAAGCATTGTCTGTGGATTCCTGCGAAATTTTCAGAAAATACATATGGCATTTTCTTCCTTTTGAATTTTACTTTAATGATTTGTAACAGACTAGTGTGTATAAAAACCAAATTTTAAGGAAAAACTTTATTGATTCAACTGAAATGTTTGCAATATTTGCAGAATAAATTTTATCGCCAATATATGGTGCGTGGTTGTAATTATAAAATATATGTAAATTTTATTTATAGCGCAATAGCACAGAAGTTCAAATATATATTAATATTTCGATTTAAACGTTTTTATAACAGCTTTAAAACTATTTGTGTGCTGTCCTTGTGATAAATAATATCACCTCTGAGAGTAAAGGAATAAATATACTTGTCAAAATGTATTCATGTATAATTTTGTATTTTTTTCAAACAGGATTGCCCTATCAGCACATATTTCTGAAATGGCGTTTCAGCTTACGCCATGTTTACCGTTACTGGTGACAATTATATATTCAGAACAAGTAGTAATTACCCAATCTCCCCACTGTGATGTCATGTAACACAAGGTCTGGACATAATGTGGGACACCCGAACACGTAACCCTGGGTCTAGGCCAAAAAATTGTCCATCCTCCCCATTCGTTTGTTGCGCTGACATATGTATGCCTACTGATCTACCATCTCTAGTGAAATGATGTGGGTATAGCTCCGGAGTGTTGTTCACCGGAACTGGGCGCTGTTCCCCGGGACCGGACGGCTCTTAGTATTTTTACCCATCTGTGTCTCACTCCGCGAACAGGGACGAAAGTGAGTTGCCCTCCGCCCGAAGATAGAGAAGCAACTGTGAGATCATTACACTAACCGGCATGTGTCAGGTAACTACATTTCAAGAATATTTTGCTAAACAAATTGTTGAACACACGCTTTACATATTTCTGTATAAAGTAGTGTATGTGGTTTCATTTAAATATTTGGTAATGCATATTTCTCTCAATCTTCACATATATATATATATATATATATATATATATATATATATATATATATATATATATATATATATATATATATATGGGGAAATGTTTATTTGAGGCGCGTTTCGTTCTTCAAGATTTCATCAGAAAATTTGGTATATCGGTAAGACTTACACATAGGCATGAACGCGAGGTGCTGGTAATTTTATAATATATATATATATATACGCGAATTCATTTAAAATCTCTTACATTTTCTTCACAACATTTTGTTAGTAGCCAACATTGTGATATTAGTTGTTAGAGCCAGGGCACTAATTTACTGAGGATGACATTGCAGTCAAAGTGCTCTCTAGACATTTACGTCGTAGTCAATTAAAGTTTTTCTCCTTTGATCAAAGTAGCATTTTTATGCCAAAATTGCGGTCAGTCTCGTTTCTGTGGGCAACTAATATATTAGACATATTGTTTTGTAAAATGCTCTTTTTATGTTCAAATAATATTTTATTTACATTTCTTGAGGGTTCTTCAACGTATTTTCATGACAATTATTACAGACGATTAAATAATTAAGCCCGATAAAATCCTGAAGGACGATGCGCGACACGAGTATACTTATTCCACTTTGTCTTATATTTTACCCAATACTGTACTTTTACATAAAATATATATATGTCGTTTTCTCATCTCTCTCTCCCTCCATATCTATCTATCTATCTATCTATATATATATATATATATATATATATATATATATATATATATATATATATATATATATATATATATATATACGTATATTTTGGCAGCATGTTTTCATTGAATAATTTAGACATGTTCTTATTCTTACCTATTTTCAATTAGATCCTTTCATATGTAATAAGTCCAACATTTCTAAACATTTACAACAACATACCTGCCTCCATTTGCAATTCAGAAAAATTATTGTCGAAAATCACTCTATGATTTTTCATGAAAGGAATAAACATAAACTAGAATTTCTCCAAGCTATCTATATAAAAAGTGAACCCAAACATTTATAAAATTAATTACGAAATAGGTATCAACAGGGCTATTTTCTTTCGTCCGTCAATAACGAAAGCTTATCCGTGAATATAAATGGATCCGATTGAAAATTAGTTGACAGAACATGTCTTAATTATTCAACGAAACATGCCTAAATTATTCAACGAAGCTTTTATGTATATGTATATGTGTCTGATTAAAGAAATTTGGGATTTTGCTGTAGTTACGGAGCTAAAGTACGAAGTGAAGTCGCCCAACCCATTAATCATAACGTTTTCGCTCATTCCCCTTCTTTATAGCAGTGCATGAAATCAAAGTATATAGAGGCCGGTCGTCCTAACACACCGCAGAGTTTTCAACGTTGACTATGGCTTGTTCCTAGTATATTCCATTTGCGACATTTTCCTCTTTAAATATCATATCCCAATCGAGAGGAAGAAGGTTTCAAGACAAGGCAGCTGCTCGCTATCCCCCCCAAAAGAAGTTCCATCAACGGTTCCATCATTGGAAACGACGTTGGATAATGTGAGTGGCTTCAGAAGAGAGTACTTCGAATGATATTAAATGCCGAATTGATTTATGCTTTTATTTTATATACCATTCCTCATACTTGTTATCAAACTTCGTGTACACACGCACACACACGTATACAGTGGGTGGAAACAAATATTCGTACCCATACAAATTTTTAATTTATTATATTTCCAACTAATGAACAAACACACTTTTCACATAATTAACTCTACACAGATGCATAATAAGTAAATATGCATAGAAAACAGAAAAAAATTTATTTAATAGAAATAAATCCCATTTATCTATTTTAATGCAAATTTCAGAATATAAATGATTTAAATAGCTTTAACACTCTAGATTATTTATGTAGAATATTCTAGAAAGTTCATATCATGTTATGAATAGCTATTTTTAGCCTTAAATTAAAAACAGAAATTCTGTAATTGATATTCGCGCAAAAGGTTATCATCATTGAAAAATGTAAAGAACTGACAAATTCAAAACAATGAACTGATTTTTAAGCTCTGCAAAGAAGGTAATATTTAAAAGAAAATCTCAGATAACATGAACATTCCATTTTCTACAATTATTTCATTCATTACAAGGTATAAAAAAATAAAAACTGCTGAAAACAAAAGAAGAGGTGCTCCACGGAAGATTTCTTCAAGATCTCTGAGGAAATTATTGCGTCAAATTAAACAAAATCCAGTTGCAAAATGATTTGCTTTCATCAAAAATCTGTGTCACTAAACGGACATGCAATGAAATTCATAAGAATAATCTTAATTCACGTTCCTCTCGGAAAACACCACTGCTACTGAAAAGGCACAAAGATAACAAGTTGAAATTCATTCGTGAGTATAAGGATAAGGTAAACTCGTATTGGGAAAGAGTACAGACGAAACGAAAATTGAGTTTTTTGGACTTAATTCTAGAAATAATAAATGGAGGAAATATGGCGATGTCTTCAATCAAAAGAAAACAGTTCCCACAGTGAAATGTGGTGGTACAGTATCATGGTTTGCAGTTGTTTTTCTGCAAAAAGTACTGGCGACATATTAGTAATAGATGGTAGAATGAATGTCGCAGCATGTCAAAATATTTTGGAAGTTAATTTAATAATTTTAGTTGAAAATCTTGAATGTCCACCTGATTGGAACTTCCTCCAAGATAATGATCCTAAGCACACTGCAAAATCTATGAAAAAATGGCTTGCTGAAAATAATGTAAATATCCTAAAATGGCCAAGTTTGTTCCCAGGTTTAAAACCATTTAAGAATATATGGTGTTATTTAAAAATTCAAATCCTATCGAGAGCTCCAAAGAACATGTTTAAGTATAGTTGTGTTGTCAACAAGGATTTTCCGGAATTGTGTTCCCGGCTAGACATGCTGTTTAAATGTCTAAAAGTGTTAGAATTATCATTTAAATATAGTGTTAAATGTAGATTTGAAGCTATACACATAAAACAGTTGAAACCTAACCTGAAGAAAATAAACTATCAAATATCCACAAATATTCTTAAATACCTATAATTTATAACAGAAGCCACTAGTTTATACCAAGGACTTCCCATACTTAATACTTCTCGTTTTTCACTCTGGCGAGGTGATGTGTGAAGTCACGAGCTGCGACGTGATTTTCGCTTTTCGCGTCTCGTATATACGAGTTTGTCGTTATTTTGAACTTATTCAAGCAGCAAGGGCTGTCAATCATTGTGGTTTAGTCTGTGTGTTATTTGATTTATTGAAATTGTCATTTTTGGAAATGGCTTATGTAAGCCGAAAGCTTAGATTGGATTTAAACATGTATCAATATGGTGTTTTCCTTTCGTCTTTCAACGATAATCAGACAATATGAAAGGAACTTACTTAAAATAAATAGACATAACTTGTCTATATTATTTAATGAAACATGCATTAATGAAAAATTGCTGCCGAAATATACACAAGATATACATACATATACATATATATATATATATATATATATATATATATATTTTAAACATGTAATATTGAATGTTAAAGACAACATAGTCTTGCATATTTTCTTTTGAATTTTCTCATATTCTCTAATGAGACTTTTTATTTGGAAATGATTTCGAAATAAGTAATGTCCATACGATGACCTAGCGCTTTCGAACATCATTGTTCATCTTCAGGGTCAATATTTTTAGTCAAAAATATTTTTAAACACATATTTGCCAATTATCTTGTAGCGTAATCATGTTGCTGCCAAATTACACACACACACACACATATTTATATATATATATATATATATATATATATATATATATATATATATATATATATATATATACATACATACATATATATGTGTGTGTGTGTATATATATGTATATATATATACATATATATATATATACTTATATATATGTATGTATATATATATACATATATATATATATATGTATGTGTATATATATACAGATATAATGGCTAAATGTATAGCCGAAAGCGCTCGGATAAAAAGAACTTTCGGACAATTTTTATATAATTTATCCTCTGAAAAGAATAACTTTATTAGATCGCACGAGAAATTATATAAAAAACTAAATAATAGCACATTCTCAGTCGTTTTTAATGAAATGTGCTTGAAAGAAGGATTGCTGCCTAAATACACAAATATATATATATATATATATATATATATATATATATATATATATATATATATATATATACGTGTGTGTATCTGTGCGGGGGGTGTTAATTCGTTTTAAATGACTCGGGAGATATAGAAATAGATAGATATACACTTTAATTTAGAAAGAAAATTACTTCTTGAATCCTACGAAATACGCAATGAAATAATTAATCATTGAACAATACACATATGTTATTTGCCTTAACCCTGTAGATTCCCCTATGAGGAATATCATAGCAGGGTGAATGCATTAGCCGTTTGTGTTGTTGTTTCGATAACAAGTAAGATTTCACGCGGTGGAGTTGATAGCCATATGCCTAACCGGTTTGTATTCTGAGTTGTCCTTCTCTTAGGCTGGTTAGCAAACAAAGATAAAGAGCCAAGGCTACCTAGCTATTCAGCCCCACGTCGAAGAATTGACAGATTGATATTTCCTGAATAAAATAGCGTAAAATCTAATGCAACGTCTTTGGGTGCAAATTGAACTTGACACGCTCTCCGCCCATAGAGATACTTCTTCAAATATTCCAAAACAGAAAGTCGCTAAGAACACCATGGACCGAACATGTGAGCAACGCTGAAGTTTTAGAGAAAATAGAAACAAAAAAGTATCTAATACTTCACATCAGTGAGAGTTGACATTTCTAGAGCAAATAATAAGGAAATATGACTTGGAAAACTTTATACTCACAAGTCAGATCGAAGGCAAGAGGGACGGAGAAAGTCAAGGCAAAACACACTTCGTGAGCTTACTGAGCATAACCCACTTAGTGATCTTCGGTACATGGTTTAGGATAAATAGCAAAAAGACAACATTTTTTTTACCAGCTAGAAAAGACAGGAAATTCCGTAGACTCATTACCGCAAACCTCCTAAATGATATGACACAGTCTTTTCCTTTGATAACTTATCCAATGTTATTCATGTCTCTGAGCGTTCTTAATATATCTCGGAATCAGTCTGCAAAGAAAGAATATACTTTGTTCACTCGGCGTATTTCTATCTCTGAGTAAGTATGCATATGATGCCTTTAGCATATAGACACATGAGACTCTAAACATTTTCCTAAAAATATTCAGTTTATTGTTTGATATCTTACTTTGATAAAGGACACAGGCGGATCCGATGATTACATTTTTTTATATAGTCTTATATTATATTTTGTATTATATAAGTACAATTAATATTTTTGTTATTATCATTATTATTAGTCGTAGTAGTGGTAATAGTAGAGGCAGTATTATTAGTATTAATATGTTTATATTTATATCTTTTATCGGTTTACTATTCCTACATAGGAGGCACGGTGGACTAATGGATAGTGGATCGGATAGAGGAATTCACTTATGTGCTAATACCCTTGGGAAACGTATGAATCCTCTTCTTCTCCCACCAGATTTGGTTCTATAGCCTTGGCAACTGGTCTTCCCCAGAAAGAATTGGCAAACCACTGCGGCGAAAAAACATCTGCCTCGTCAGTCATGTATCATTCCTGGCACATAAATGTCTGATCCCTATAAATCGTTTCAGGTCTTATTCCTAATGGATAAACGTGATTGAAAAAAGGAAATACCCCGTTTTTTATTTTAAATGGTTTGTACTACGTCTCTTGCGCTACGTAATTGAGAAATATTAATAAAGGAAATAAATAAAAAGTAAAAAAATGTTGGATTATAAATAAATCCATTAATTATATATATAGATAGATAGATAGATTAGATTGTTGGACGATGAGATCAATTTTGTCAAGGATACCCTATGTGGCTTAGGTTATCCACCTAACACTGTTCATTCGGTCATCCGTAACAAAATTGAGGAGTTCAGAAGTGCCAAACTCTGTGTTGTTAAAAGTGCCCGGTTTATCTAAGATTGCCTTGGATTGGAACCAAATGTGAAAGTATGGTTAGACAAATTTCATCAAGGGTCCATCGCTGTATTTCTCTGCTGAGGTCCGGATAGTTTTTCAAACCCGGCCCATAGTTCGTCCAGTGTGTAAAAACGTCCTTCTCCTCATCAAATTAATTCTATAATTTATAAATATGGTTGTAGTTGCGGGGCTGACTACATAGGAAGGACGACACAACGCTTGGACATGAGAATTAAACAGCACGTTCCTACCAAAATCAGAAACCACACTTTGCCGTTGAATGGACTCGTCGCAAACACCTACGTGTCCGCCATATGTGAGCACTTATTAAAGAGCAGATCGTGTGCAGCTAATTTTAGAGTTGACCAGTTCACCGTATTGTCCCGGTCACACTCGTTATTTCACCTAAAGGTGCTGGAGGCACTTTACATCGGGTCCCGCAAGCCTTCATTGTGTAAACAACGTGAGTGTTAGTTGGGGCTCGCTATCATTTGCCTCTAGCTCCTTTTTGTCATTTTTCCCTCCTCCTCCACATTTCCTTTTATTGTACATTTTCTGTGTTTTTAATTTAAATTAAATCTCCCGTTGTAAGCCTGATGAGCGGGAGCGAAACCGGTTGCTTCGCCCGTTTTTAATATGTCTAGTAATATCAAGCTTCATACGTTTATTGCTGTGATAAAATTTTGTACCTTCAAAAATATCTTATATATATATATATATATATATATATATATATATATATATATATATATATATATATATATATATACGAGGGTAATTCAATAAATAAGGTGAATTTTTCGGTATAAGGACTTCTAATACAGATAGAAGCTTACTTTTTAAAAAAATTTTCAAAGTAGTCTCCCAGCACTGTCACACACTATTCCCATCTGTGCACAAGCTTCCGTATTCCATCAGCGTAAACATATTTGGACTGATGTCTCAACTAGTCGCTCACAACACTTTTGACTTCATCGTCACTTTTAAACTTCGTGCCTCCCGTGAACGCTTTCAAGGGAACAACCAGTTGAAAGTCTGAAGGGGCAAGGTCTGGGCTGTAAGGGGGATGAGGGAGTAGTTCCCAGCCCAGCTCGTTGATGGTCTGCACCATTTGGGCTGCTGTGTGAGGCCTTGCGTTGTCATGATACAAGATGACTCCTTCTGACTGATGACCCCTGCGTTTGTCCCAACAGATAAGCTCAAAGTCCTTGCAATGTCATCCATGGTCACCCTTCTGTCAGACTAAATGAGGTCATTGACTGATTCGATCATCTCAGGAGACCTCACTTCTGTAGGCATCCCAGGCCTGGCATCATCCTCAACACTGCTCCGTCCTTCTTTAAACAGTTTAGCCCACTTGTAGACATATTTTGGCTGAAACATGTGTCACCATACACAGTTGATATTCTATGAATTTCAACTGGTTTGCACCTTTCAGCAACCAAAACCTTGATAACTTACCGCTGTTCAAACCTGGAGCATGCTTTTTGGTCGGCCATCGCCAAAACTCTCAAAGTTTTTTTTTTAATATGCAAAAGAAATTGAATCCATGTGAAAAAGAAGTAAAACAAAAAAAAAATAAAAAAAGAGTAAGCTTCTATCTGTATTATAAGTCCTTATACCGAAATATTCACCTCATTTATTGAATGATCCTCGTATATATATATATATATATATATATATATATATATATATATATATATATATATATATATATATATATATATACATAAATATCTATATATATATATATATATGTGTGTGTGTGTGTTTGTGTGTGTGTGTGTATAATTGTGTGTGTCTGCGTGTATATGTGTGTATATGTATGTGTGTATGTATAAAGAGAATGATTCATGTGCGAATGTGAAGGAACAAATGTACTTTAAATTCATGCCAGATTGACATTAAATATAATTAGATTTACAGACATAACCTACACACAAATCCAATGATACATATCCAAATATATGATCAAATTTACACAGCGTCTCAGATTATTAGAAATTTCGTATTTTATGGATATCGACCTTAATTCGTTTGGAAAAATTATGGAGCATTTGGCAGAGAAATGTTTACATTGGCGAATGCAATTTACAACCAAGATGAACTTTGCTCAGCAATTCTGGTTGATGTGAATTTGCTTTTATAATATATATACCCACAGCTGACAATACCAATACAAGAGCGACATCTAAACCTAGTTTGAGAACATATATCATCATACCACAGTAATGTTTTGTCTTGTAACATCGTTTCCATAATAATATCATTTCGATTTTTCTCCCAATATTTGTCTTCTTAAACTTGCGTAATTCCCGAAAGTATAATTTTTATGCCATGATTTTTCTTGAGGTAAATAATCAGACACAAAGAAACATCCAGTAAATTTTGTAAATCTACAGCTTCGTTGGGCTTTAATAGTTAAAAAATTAAAATTGCTAACACATGCTACATTTAGTACAATGTTCGATGGCTAGATTGCCGCCATTTTATATTTTCAATTTTGCGCATGTGCGCTGTTAACTTTTTATTTTGTTGACTGCACAGTGTAGCATGGTCAGTTGAGAACCATCTGTGAGAAAAAGAGCGCACTAACACAATTCACTCTGCTAAAATATTGGAAACGGCATGCTATACTGCTTGGCATTCGTGCCGTAGGCTCCATTAAGAACATTTCAGAGTGTTTGGGTGTAAATAAGGGGACGGTTCAGAGGATACGGAAAGAGCTGGATGAGTCTAGTGGTGATTACGAAAGTTGTTTGGAGTGATCACTAATGATGGCGATGTTATGACTCTGTTCATCATCCCACAGGGCCTCAAACTCAAAACGGAGGCCTACGTCAAGTGTTGTGAGGAGGTAGTGCTTCCCTGAGTCAAGAGGGTAGCTGTTGGAAGACCTTATGTTTGGAAACAGGACTCTGCACCATGCAATCATAGGTGTCATACAATTTCTGCGTCTATATTACCTTTTACTTCTGGCCGACTAACTCCTCAGACTGCAACCTTCTTGAATATTATGTGCGGGGCTCAGTTGATCGAAAGAACAAAAAATTATTTTAGCACAAAAGATGGCCTGAAGGCAAGGATTATGGCGACATTCACCAAGGAGCTACAGGAGGTTGTGATTTGGGATTTATATACCAGTGTAACAGCAAAATTGTCCAAATCGTGTAACAGCATGGAGTAATTGTCTATCCCACAAAATGTTTAATATCTTAAAAAGCACTAAACTAATTGAGTTTATTTTTTCCAGCTTTTTAGATAAGACGTTTAGCCAACTTGACACCATTTGTCGTAAGAATTAATGGAAACACCCTTGAATTAATCAGCCAGAAAGAGATTAGGTTAAAATCATTTTGTGCCAATTCCTATATGTCTTCCCAACTATGTAATGGGGAGAGGAAAAAGATCATTCAGGCTTTCAGTAATGGTATTAACAATCATACTCTGGCTTCCATCTTCAAAGTCCATCCAAGTGAATGGTCAATAAGTTTTAAAAAGAGGGGACCGTAGAGAGGAAAACTGGAGCAGGAGGTCACAGCAGAAAGGGGTATCGTCATTTCAACTTAGAGCTAAATACATTCTTATTGTTCATAGTAGCGTGCAATAGTTTTTTAAAAGGAAAAAACAACACTAGGAGAATTCTATTACAGTATCTTTAATCATTTCTAAGATACAGCGGTTCAAAGCTTAATCTAACAATTGGCCAATTTTGCTGTTACAAGATTTGGACAACTTTGCTACTACACCCAATATATATATATATATATATATATATATATATATATATATATATATGTGCGTGTGTGTGTGGGTTTGTGTGTGTGTGTGTGTGTAATATTGATTAGTTAATAAAACAAGGACGAACAAAACGGTACCAATATAATCAGTACGATAAACATTTATCAAATATTAATTATTGACCTTATGACAGAAATGAAGCACAGAGAGAAAGGTTTTAAGTTCGGGATTTTCGGACACGACTGTGTCCTTCGTCAAGAGGTCGAGGGATACACAGAGAAATGGGAATTACTCACCGAGATATGTTTTTGTAGATGGCGTATTTTATGTGCGTGGACGTGTGTGTACATTTTGTCCACACACACAAAAATTTACATAATTTAAAATTTGAATATCTCCGTAACTAGATATCCCAAGCAAACGAAATTAAGTATAACGTATATTTATCGAAATCCGAACAAGATTTTCAAAAGGTCAACGATTTCATAACCGCTTTCAGAAAGGTTCGCAAATGTTCAATATTCCCACCAGCTGTAACAAGACACACATCAAGTCGGTAATCCAAACACGCCAAACACGTTCTAGCATGTCTTCCGTAGCATTTTCCAGGTCTTCAGTATGCTTACGTTCATCTAACGCTAGCAGGAAGAGGGCGATAGACACGTAGCCCCATACAGACAAAATCCCAAGTTGTCAAGTCAGGTGAAACAGGTGGCCATTTCAACTACTCACTGTCATTATCACAGACACGCCCAACCCATCTCTCTGTTAGATTGTCATTGAGATAAGTCCGCACAGCCAATTTAGTATTTACGCATTTTGTTAAAATTTGAGATTATTTGAGCGAGAATTATCTATGTTATTAGACTACAAAATTATGTCAATTTTGGGGGTACACTCTATATATATTTATGGGCCAGAATCGTGGACGGCAAAACGGACGCACATCAATCAACGCTGTCTTGGTTTAATATGCTGTTATACACGGCAGGACAATATCTATAACCCTGCACTTTTCATCAAATGTGCCGTCGGTGGTATAGGATCCTTTGTGATGCAAATACGGTTCAGATGGGCTGGCCATGTCATCAGAATGATTGATGATCGGATGCCGAAAATTCTTATGGATAGCCAACTTTTTCATGGTAAGCGTAATGTAGGCCGTCCTTGGTTACGCTTCAAACACAAACTTATATACAATTTAAATGCTGCAAACATCCCTATAGAGGAGTTCGAACTCGCTGTTGAAAACCGAGAAAACTGGAGAAACACCTGCTACCGAGGTATAACTAACTTTGAGAAGAATCGTCTCAACGATCTGAGAGAAATAAAGGACCGTGCAGGATTGTTGTCTCATACGAGACATAAACATAAAAACTTAACTGAAAAAAACTCATACGTCTAAAACGACGTAAGAGACAATCCATCATCTTATAGTGTATGTGTGTGTATATATATCTGTGTGTTTGTGTATGTTTGTGTGTGTTTGTGTGTGTGTGTGTTTGTGGATGTGTGTGTGTTTGGAAGCTGTAATACTTCAGGGCGTTTCAGTTTCGTCAGAGAGCATGAAAACCTAAGCTTTTTTCAAGCAACTTCAGTGATATTTTTAAAGAAGCTCCTAGATGATGCCCAGCAGGTGTTTCTTGATTACATTAATCAATTCTAAATGAAAACCAACCCTTTTCCTAATTCAGGTTGACAAGTTTACAAACAAAGCGACACCAGATCCGCATTCTGATTCTTTTTATGCAATCCGGGTTACCACGGATAATCTTTATTAATTAAATTCGTGAATGCACTTAATATGTAGTAACAGATTCGCCGTTAAAATGAACAATGATCACAATTAGGGCCGATTGCATTTGAAATTGATTGAGATAGACAACTGTTCTTTTACTCAATCACTCTAACACTCAATATTTATAGACAACAAATAGAAATTAAAAATATTCATGGATTAGTCTAAATTATGGCCAAGCAATTTACTCCCCTCATTATCTATATCCTTAATTGAAAGCCTTGGGAAATGCACTTTAAATGACCGCAATTCCTGCAAACCTTACAGACAGAATAATGTCATTGAATGATCGATTTGTATTGCTAATGATCTAAAAAAAAGATATATTGTGTATAATTTTGATATAACATACATTACAAATGATTTTAATATAACATTTGTTTAATAATTTCATCACAAGCAAGGCAATACAGTCACTAAAACGAAAAAGGTTACTCGCTATGAGGGAATATGAGAAACAGAAAACATTATTACAAAGAGGGAACAATAAAATAACAAAAAGTAAGACAGATGATAACAATTGACAATGTATTTAATTTTTTGAAGATTAAATGTTGACTGAAACGCATGAGAATAGACTTTCACAAGCGAGACTTAGGAGAAATGAAACTGTTAGCATATAAGATACGGTTACTTCTAACAATTTCAAATAAATAATAAATTTTAAATAATAAGACTTTGACGCCAATCTTGTATTGCGATTATATTCATAGACTTGATCCTGGGTATGACGATAAACAACATCAGGCAGCAATGTCTCTGATCGGGAAATAGTAGCTTTTGAGGAGCGTGGAACCGCATTTTAATTATTGTTGTTCCAAGATACACCCTGACCCGGAGTGACAGTAACTATTAGGCACTCATGTATGGGCATATAGTGAGCTTCCAAACACTATGACAGTATAAAAATACATTATTATAGTAAAAATACCAGCAATTTTTTTGTATATGAAAAATCGACAACTATGCATATTTATAGTAGATTTGCCAACAATACATTTTTAAAGCAGAATTACCATCAATACAGTTTATAGCAAAATAACCAACAATAACTTTCATCTGTAACTGAAGCCATAAGACTATGTTTAAAATATTTAGATTTCGACATTGAATAACCCATAGAGGGTGATATGCCACGGAACATAATAAACAAACCAAACAGCCAACATGAAAGAACTCTTTCATGACATTAATCCACATAATACCCTACATTTTATTAAAGAAATCAAACTGTATTAAAAAATATAACTAAAACATAAAACACACATAACACCGCCTCTAGTAATTATGTCCACATAAACATGCATGTGGACAAAAGCTGAGTATCATCTATCATGTATTCAATTGTGAAAGCAGAATACGATATATCATATTTTTATTACTTCAAATCCCTCCCACAATAAAAAATTAAATTTCGATATTAAGTAACCCATAAGGAGTTGGTACGCCGTTAAACAATTCAATCAATTAATCAACCAAAGAGGAAAGCTTATTAGGAGAATTATCATGAAAATATTTATAGGAAAGGCGCAGGAAAGCTACGTTACGGCGGTGAGAAGATGCCAGTCCTGGACCAATAATATTGCAGATTCTTCTTTGTATTGTATCTAGAATATCGAAATATATAGCACAAGCAGCAGACCAGAAGTGAGAACAAAATTTATTACAATATAAATCAATCAAATAAGAGAGCAATTGAAGAGAACTACATCAAGCGATGACACAATAGAACTATTATATATAAATTGATAATGAAATGTTGTCCTACAATTAAAATGCATTGCAAATGACGTTTTTATACATAAATACGTGAAACAAGGAGGATGTTCGTTAGGTCTAAAGATTATCGCTGAATAAAAATGGAAATACCAAACCGAGTTCCAGCCACTGTCCAGACCGTGTTGATACTCTTGTGAAAGGGAAGTATTCTCCCTAACTCCAGATATGATTAGAATAGCAAGTTCGATCAAACCCTTTATCTTTTGGTGCTAACGCACATAGGAACTTATTCTAGTATCTTTCCAAATAAAACAGCAAATCACAAATAACAGGGAAAAGATGTCAACGGCAAACTATGGCTGCCGACGTTCTGAAGGAACAAAGAATTTAACAAGCGAAATAATAACATCGAATGTTTAATAATCAGGAATCAATAAATGTATTTCTTAACAATCAGAAAATCACTCTTTAGAATGAGATCATCGCTAGGAAATTACAAATCTGAATATTCTGCTTAGGGCCATGAAATTGTAACGGGCCCAGGGGTGAAGTAATATTATCTTGCATTTTATTAGATGAAGCATATTCAAGCAATATTAAATTTTGCCTCTTCATTCATTCGTTTACATTTTATTTGCTTTTCACAGTTAGCATTCACATTTCATTGTACAGCATTGGTAAACAGTGTGTCTGGAAATTGTATGATAACCAATCGCCATAACTGGTTTGGTTTGGTTTGTTTTACGGCATATCAACCTCAATGGGCTATTTAATGCCGACAAGATTTTTGTTGATAGTACTATTTTTGTTTAAACAAATTTCTGAAAATAATTTTTTCCTTTCAAAATTCATTGCTGGCAATAGTATTTTACAAGAATATGTTGCTGGTACAAAAACATATTTACAATTTCATAGTGTTTTTACCCCAGACTAAGGGTTAACGTTTTGCCCATATCTGGGACCCTAGAAGGTGCTATCACCCTTGGTCAGGGTGGATCTAGGAACACCAGCAACTAAGTGGTATTTCTACTCTCCTCAAAGCCTCCCGATCAGAGGCCTTGCTGTCGGATGTAGTTTATCGTCTTACCCAGGTCGGGATATAGCTGGAATTAAACATGCATATATTTTACTCAAGAAAGCTTGTCTTAAAACGTAGCTGCTTAACAGACAAGAATATTCCAGGTGACAGGAAAGTAATATTAATATATTTCGTTTTGATCAAAGGGGACGTCGTTGGTGGGACTCCATACTGCACTGATTTTTTTTCCCTTTGATATAAATTATATTTAAATTTGAACAAAGGAATGATTCATAGGGTACTTGGATAAGTATATTTCATTTTGATCAAAGGGAGTCCTCTATCACAAACCTCCACTGAATTTTTCCCCTTGATTTAAATTAAATTTAAATTTGAACAAAGGAATGATTTCTATCCACAATATAGAAGAAGAAAGCTAGAAGGTGGAGGTCACACCAGCAACAGCATTGAGTAATATTGCAATGCATTATTTTTCTCCACAAATTATAACAATAATTTAAAATCAATCATCATTTTCCTTACAAGAATATGTGACACGAAGCAATGCGCGGGTAATTCGGCCATTGAAAAATATTAGTAAAGATGTAGTAATATTAAAATTTTATTGGACGAAGCAGTTAACTATTTTAATTATATATTCTCTCACTTCCAACTTATTTTTCGTTGTTCTTCATTCGAATAACTTGGGCCTGATTCTACGGTCATTAGTTTACAGCACCAATCGGAAAGAAAGAAAACTTCAGCTCGGCACAACCTGTATCATTATTTGTAGTTATCATAGTAAAAGAGGTTTCACGGGAAATAGGTTGCGTGTTCAAGTTTCGCTCCAAGCTTATTATTCGAAATCCGTTTTATATCCCATCAGTACTAAAATGCGATGGTCATAAAGTAACGGGCCAACAGCATTGTTGATTGAAGTGTTGGCTTGTCAATGTGCTGATTTAGAAATTGCAAGTTCAAAACCTTGACAGTTTGTAACTGCACATAGTGGAAACACTGCGAGCAATAACTTAACAATAATAAAAATATGAACGAGACGAGATGACCATAAAAATGATCAGTGGATCGAGAAATATCTTACACCCGTAAATTAAAAAAACAAGTATCCGTTCGAAATTCGCTGTAGGTTACCCTGATCGATATACACCTGATAAAGACCGGAAACATTGTGATAGCGACACCAAAGATAAAGAGAGTAATCCTCATCCCAGAATTTAAGAGTGATATCTACGGTTTTATTGAATTATAAGAGCAGGTGATAAAAAGCCAAATCTAAAACAGACAATCCTAACAAACATCAAGTTAAAAGGTTCCTCTTAATTTTTTTTTTCTATAAATGATTGACCCTTCTTCCACCATATCAGGTAGTAGGTGAGGGTATACGCTATACCCATAAAACTATGAAAATCATTTCTGCAGTCGCCTACATGTCTACCAAAAGATTATGTCTAGCTCAAAACTGGGAAAATTGTTATAGAGAATTCGGCTGGCTGGTAATTTATGATTCTTCATCCAAGTAATTTAGAAACATTTTTTTTTACTTTTACAGTTTTCGCCTTATCGTTCTTGGATTAATTTCATTTTAATTGATGCATATATATATATATATATATATATATATATATATACACACACACACACACACACACACACACACACACACACACACACACACACACACATATTCAATGAATACGGCTGACAAGCAAATTGGATTAACTTTTTTATTAAGTTTTTCCAGCATCATAACATTTTTCCGTTTTTTTTATGAGTTAAGGAATACAAGATTGTCCATATTTTTTATTGCCCCAAGCGCTTCGGTTACCTCTTTAGCCATTTCCATGGGCATTTTGTCCCCGGTGCTGTTATTTTTCCTGTTATTGTGTTTTGACTGTTATGTTGTAAATTATGTTTGTATTGTTTTCAATAAATATATATATATATATATATATATATATATATATATATATATATATATATATATATGGGATTATCCAGTTCGATTAACATTATCATTTTACGTAGTATTATTCCAATTTTTCTCCAGTATGTGGATTTAATAAATTTGCTATCTAGCTGTTCGTTCATATTGGTGATTGGTGTGTTAAACATCGTGTTGTTTCTATGTTTGATTTTCTCCTAATACGAGATATTCATATTTATACTAAGTTAAAACTTTATAGTTTAGCATCAAATTGCAAGGTAACTCTACCCTAACACATATATTCACAGCTAATCCCACACTAAATCAAATCGCTCTCATTCCGTTCTTTACTTTTTTTTCCTGATTAAAGAGATAGGGGAAAATAAATTCAATAAGAAATCATTGTGGAATCTGCGACTATATACAGTGAAATTGCACTGAAATAAATAAAAAATTGTAGTATATTTTAATCTTAAGTCATAACAAGGAAATAAGAGGAAGAAAAAGAAGCCAACAACTCCAGACTGCTATAAGGATGGGCAGTACGAACGGTTTCGTATCTTAAGATGGTGGACATAAAATGATACTATCATCTTGTTGGAAATGAATGTTAAACGTAACTTCTCGGAAATACCAGGTGAATCCTCAATCCTCTCCATGGTTCGTACCAACATGCTCGGCCGTTATAGCAGATATGAAGAACTGTTTTCGAACATATCAGCGTGACGGCTTTCGTCACAACTGACGCCAATTCGTTACTGCCCGTAATAAATGTAAACGAGTCCTCAAAATGTTAATCCTAGTTTGGCGAGATAATTAGGCATTACATAGCCTATAACAAATGTGGCTTTCGCGATTACTGGCGACTCTGGAATGCGATATCACATAAGGGCCCCCTCTTCAATCATTTTGATGCTTTATCATCCTCATCGCAAGAGAGTCTTTTCTCGCACTTCTCGCTTGAGAAATCCTTTCCGGCTCCATGCTTTCCAGCCTATTTTATCTGCAGAAAATTAAGTGCAATACCAATCGCTAATCCTGATTACTCTTTTGCTCGCCTTGCTCATTTATGTTTCTGCTCCTAATTCTTCCACAAACACACACACACACACACATATATATATATATATATATATATATATATATATATATATATATATATATATATATATATATATATAGTCATCTACATGCAGACTGTTTCGCTGTATCGCAGCCTTTCAATGCGGCTAGACGTCCGATTGCTTCAAGCCGGGATCGAAACACGACCGATTTGTGGTCAGTCAGAGATCCTACCCCTAAGCTATTGTCGCACAGCAGAGAGAAAGGGAAATTTTAACATTTTCTATATGAACTACACCAGTAGCCAAGAGAGGTCAATTCATAGTTGAAGAGTTATATATGCATGTATATACGCAAACGCACAAAGATAGATAGATAGATAGATAGATAGATAGATAGATAGATAGATAGATAGATAGATATTCAAGTTTCCGATTATTCATTGAGCAAAACAATTTTAAAGAGAGAAAATAAACCGTATTCGAAGTATAATAACAAAAGTAAAAATCATGTTAATAATAAATATAGATTTTTTTCTCAGCGGAAACACAACTCTGAATGTCATGCATGATGGAATCATCAGGAGATAATTTCACCTGACATGAAATCCAGAGTCGTGTTACCACTGAAGAAATATACATATATATATATATATATATATATATATATATATATATATATATATATATGATGAATGTATGTATCTGTGTGTGCGCGCGCGTGTCTTTGTGTGTGTGTGTTTCTGTGTGAGAGACAACGAATGTAAGTGGCAGAGAGCATACAGAATGTATGTGGGACCAACAATTGTTCTTGGTGTGTTTTCACAATTAACGTCAAAGTGAGGTCAAGCGAATACGAAAAAAAATAGCGTCATCATAAAAACCTACTTTGAGAAAATCATTTAGTTGATACGTTCGTCGTCTTCTTCTTCTTTTTCTTCTTTCCCTAACTCGCGAATATATGAAGATAAATAAAAACGTGTATCAGTTACTTTAGCAGTCATAATCACACACACACACATCAGATGCTTATATATATATATATATATATATATATATATATATATATGGCGCGGTATATTGTTTCATAACAGTTTATTTCAGAAACTTAATTTTGAAATACTTTACTTGCTGGTTTCAACTTTAAAGCAGATTATCCCGTCGCAGCATGAGGACTGGTCGATATAATATTCACCCAACCGGCGTTTTTTTTTCACTCGGATCAACCCATGTTCAAACAACAGAAGTGAAAATGATCCAAAATGTAAGTCAATAAAACAACTCAATGATAAAGTTAAAAATATATATATATATTACCGTTTTTTAACTCTGAAACCAATTCATTCTAAATCTTTCAAATTTCGTTCGTGTAACATTGTTCTGGTGTATAAACATATTTCCTGTAAAGGACGTAGGGCACGAATTTACCCAATTTGCCGGCTACACTGAGTTGAATGTAATAATGCCGAGTCTCCCTTATTGCGAACAATTTGTACATCAGTCGTTATGCATAAATGGTCAAATCAAATTCAGATATCGACCTGAAGCACAGCCACAATCGTTATCAAATTACCTCCCAGTAAATCTTGGGCGGGAAAACTTATTTAAAGAAATTAGTCCAAAGTGGTCGCCATATAGCCTGTGTGTAGCTACCGATTGGTTACCAAAATTTTAAAATGCAAAAAGTATGTGTTCTGCTGCATCATGTTCTATTAAAGTATGTTCATATTGATTCATTATTTGTTTTGTGGAGTATGTCGGGAAGGGAATATTCTTTTTTTTTTTCTTTTTATTGCTACTTGGTCATTTTGTTTTTGTCAATCATCGTGTCAGGCTGGGTTTATTTAGAATCAGCCTTAGAAAGATTTGAAACGTTGTAATCCTGTTCTGTTGAAAGATTTGAAGAAATGAAAAAAAAAATCTTAGAAAAAAAAAAAAAAACATCACCTGCAGTTGGTTAAAACTCGTTTCCGAAATCGGACGTTCGTATATATTCTTAAACTACCGGGTGGTCCGAAAGTTTTGTCAATCCTATACGATATAATTTTCTATTTCATATGGCTGACATGAGCTCTTACACGAAAATGATGGTGTTCATGCAGGCCTTCACGATATGTGACAGCGTGAATAGACTGGATCCAGTACATGTGCTTTGTATTACTTGTCGTTCTCTTGTTCTCAGTATTTGGTAGAGGAGTGACAAGATTTTTGGAACACTCTATATGCGTGTCAAATTTGTAAACACATTTTTTTATTTTGTAAAATAGCTATGCTTAAAACCTGAAACATACATAATAATAATAAATCTACTGTCACAGAACATCTGGGATCTCACTGTTTGGAGTATTTCGGCAATTCTTTGGAAATACAAATAACTGACATCTTGATGTGAAAAACTTCGTCACTCAACGATTTAAACTATAATCCGTCCATCAATCAAAATGTTTATCTTCAAGAATGGAGAGTATTTGTGTTAGATTTATTTTTAGGTGAATATGAAGTTACATATGTCCAGGGACACCCTCCGGAAATCCCTCCAGAATTCAACGGCAAGTTGAATTTCAGAAGAACAGTCGAACAGTTGAATTGGATACAATGTTGTAATGCAAGTAATGACTTTCTTGAGATTCATGCCACCCATTTAAATTGGGAGTTTTCCTTCTCCTAGACTGGTTGACTAATTTTTGTTGTGTAGTTAGAGCATATGACATATCGCCACTTGTCGAGTTATTAAATATTAAAATTTGATTTTTTTAATTTTTATATTTAAATCCTTAGTTAAATATTGATTCTGTTTATATGTGAGTCCGTTCGTAAATAATGGTCGTGTTGCATCTGGGGTATATAGGTAAATATTCAGCAGTTTTATATATGTTATTTTATAGGTAAAAGTTGGTCACGAGTATAATTGAGTCAAACATCATCAGTAGTGGTTTTTATACGTGATTCCATACATAATTATTGGTCGCGTTTCTACATTACTCCGCAACTTTTCACTCGTCGTGTGTGCCGTTTTGTTGCGGGTTTTAAAGTTAGCAGGAAGCACATTTTTGTCTCCCCGAGAACAGCACCTATCTAATCCTGACTGAGTGTATTGAATAGTTAGTGGGAATTAGCAATTATAAAACGAATATACACATATGAACCTTACCACAGATTAAATATAATGCAATTGTGTTTCACATATGATATTGGTTCCTGAAAAATTAATTTCGGTTGAGCTCTCTGGTTTGAGGTGTGAATTTGTAAACAGTGACTATTTAAGCTAATATTGCACGACTCTTCGGCAGAATTGAGTCACTGTCAGTCACTGTGTGTTTATCTAAATCTAAAAATAAACACGCTAAAATTCATCTTCATCCCTGCCTTGCGCCGAAGGCTTACTGGTAGAAGTTCCGACTGACGCCAATTCAGTCGGGTTTCGATCCTAGCTAGAGGCAACCGGAAGTCTAGCCACACTGATGGGCTGCGAAACAGTCTGTCTGTGGATGACAAAAATATCTATGTTTTAATTTTATAACATATTTACGTTATAATTTTCGAATGATTTTATTTTATATATATATATATATATATATATATATATATATATATATATATATATATATATATATATATATATATATATATATATATATATATATATATATATATATATATATATATAGTCATCTACAGACACACTGTTACGATGTATCACAGCGCATCAGTGTGGCTAGATTAACGATTTCTTCAAACCGGGATCGAAACTCGACCGATGTTAAATGAAATTTCAATCTCTATCTACTGTCTTCCTGATTATTTTTCCCTATTCTCGCTCATTATTAATGTTTATGTTCCGAATTCATCCTCAACCTATAACCCCTTCTACCTTAGTGACTTTACTGCCTTGTATGGGGTGATACCGAAACAAATTTTATCATGACACTGCTGATCGATATTCTCTTCATTATTTTGATTTTCTTTATTCGCTTTACCCTTTCTGTAATATGTTTAATTATGGACACTGCTAGCCAATGAACTGGTGGAGTAATGGGTAGCGACACGGATTGAGGAATCGGGGAGCCGAGTTCGAATTCCACTCGTGTGCTCAAGGTTAGAATCCTCGTCTTGTCCATCCAGCTACGGTTAAATAGCAGGACAGACCGGGTTCTATAGCATTGGGTGGCAACTAGTGTACAGCAGAAATAAATGGCAATCTACTGAGGGAAAGAAAATTTGCCTCGTCAGTCATGTATCGAAAAATAGATGATCACCTAAGCGTGCCTCAAGCCTGGCGACTAACTGAAGTAATGATATATATCCACAATTGATTCAAGTTTAATTTATTATAACACATTCTCGAATGTGTTAAATAACAAATCGAATCTACCGTTTCGATTATATTGCGAGTAAATTTTGATTTAAAATTAATCGCTTTTGGTTTGAATTGGAAATCTGATGACCTATTAAAACAGAGCGCTGATTATGCTTGATTCATTTGTACCACTTACACCCAGTTGTGGTTTATTTAACGCCAAAATATATTATGGATTATAAAAATATTTGTTTTTGTGCAAATGAAGTTTCCATTAGCATTTCTTTGAGAATAACAATTATTTTTCCCGGTAAATCTTTACGATTTAGCTAACACATGTGTGGGGGAAATGAATTGATAACTCTCGCAATGTTCTTTGCACGTAAGGGAATGTAGCTAATCAAACTGGAATTCGAATTCGGCTCTGAATTTTCTACTTGCGAGCCAATATCCATTATATCTTTTGGACATCCAACGATCGTTACGAAAGTAACTTGATATTTTACTTTTCTTGGACATCTCCCTACACAGGGATAGTTTCAGAAAATGTTTGAAATCAGATTACGTAAATATATATATATATAATTCCTCCCGATGTCAACATTTGAAATCCTGGTCCATATTAGTATTTTTGAAAATGGACAAAACAGAACCTACCTACCACAAAAACTCACGTACACCAACAGATTTTCTCTTGTTTTCTTTATATATTTCTCTCATTCTCTCCGTCTTTCTCAGATCTTCAAAGTGTAGGGCAAACATCGATATGGGTGAAAAGGAACGAAGCAAAGCACACACATATACTTTCTCCACCATTCTACTCCACTCTCTCTCTTTCTTTTTTCTTTATTTCTCTCTCTCTCTCTCTCTTTCTCGGATCTTCAACTTGTAGGGAACACATAGACAGAGGTGAATAGGGCCAAAGCAAAACACACGGAAAGATACTTATCTTGCTGTCCTTCTTTCATTCCCTCTCCTCCTCTCTCTCTCTCTCACACACACACATACATCGATATGAAACAGAGCACACTCTACGCACCAACACAGACTTTCTATTGCTTTCTCTCTCTTTATATGTCTGTCTGCCTATCTGTCTGTCTGTCTGTCTGTCTCCTTCTCAGAGCTTCAAATTGTAATGCATACATCGACATGCGTGGGAACGCACGAAGCAGAACAGGCGTACGAACACACACGCATACACACACATAGACACGTATGCACAGACATATACGCACATACTTTCTTTTTTTTTCTTTGACTCTAACTCGTTGCTCCATATTGTAGTGCACCAAACGTCACTGAGGAAAATGGACACTCCCACACAAAAACACTGACTTTGTAGTTCTCTGTCTTCCTCCCTCTACCCCATCTCTCTCTCTCTCTATCTCCCTCTGAGCTTCAAATTGTAATGCATACATCGACATGGTTGACAGTGGACGGACCATAACACAGATACACGTAAACATATACTTTTTGTTTCTCTCTATCTATCTATCTATCTATCTATCTATCTATCTATCTATCTATCTCTAAATATCTCTCTCTCTCTCTCTCTATCTATCTATCTATCTCTTTCTCCCTCTTCATGGGAGATTGTAATTGTAGGGCACAAATTGACAATGAACAATATGCTGGTTTCGTACACCGACCACTTGTGCAACGATTATGAATCTTGAATAAGTTTATGACACTTACGGAAACATTTGATGTCTAATAAAATAAAGTGATGTCGAGTCAGTTATATTTTATATTTTTTTAAAATATTTTTCCCTTTTATTTGTGTAATATTACTAATTATTACGTATAGTTTTCCACTACAGAATCCCAACTGGGACAAATCATCTAAGATTATAATATATTTCTTCAATAATCCACGTAATATTCATCAATGAAAGATATGATTCGAATACAGGACATGTCAACGAATAGGATGGAAACAACACCATACCAGAGGTGTCAACATAATATTATAGAGACGACTTGTTATTACCAAGTTTATCATTTAATAACAATATCTAAGAGGAAAGATCTTATTTGTCTTGTATATCATATATTTTATCTCGGCTCGAACGTTGAACGCTCTTCCTATTGGCCCAACTAGGAAGTGTAACACAGATTGTTGTTTTGATAGAGAGAACGCAATGTTTAACGATATGATGCCATTCTCAAAAGTTAATGCTGTGTGTTTTTAAGATTTACTGTGGAGACGAGTAACCAAGTATTAACTAAATAAAACTCTCCGTTTATTTTTTAAGGGGTTGCATTTAAATTCCTTTACATGATTTGTAGTTACCAACCGTCATAAATCTTGTCCTGCATTAATGTATTTATTCATATTTGCGTTGTTTATGTGGAGATGATTTTTGCATCATGATTCATTGCAAAACTGACTTAAGAGTCACTCTCAAAGATAAAGTACGTAAGTAAATTAGGTAAAGATGCTGAATAAATATTTTAAAACAAAAAAAAAAATATCTTTGTCTAAAAGCAATCACATCATCTGGAAATTTATAGAAATCGGCTGGCTGAAAGCGAACAAATTTAGAACACACATAATTGTACTTTGTAGCTTTTTGGAGAGGATTTACTTAAAAACTATTCTTCAAAAGGATTCCTATTTAAATTATACGATTTTATTTATATTTATGGGATGAATTGTTTTCATCTTTTTCGTTTATTACTGTGTTTCCATTTTTTTTAGATTCTTTCCTAAAAGTATTTATTTTGAATATTTATAGTAATATTTTGAATTTATACCTTTTCCTGCCCTCGATTTATTAATTCCCCCCCAGCATATTTCTGTCCGAAATGTTTATACATTTCGTTTGATAAGTTTTAGACTCTTTCGAATCAGAATTATTTGCTTCGTTGCTTTCTTTCCCCTCAACTTATCTCAATATTTGAACAGGCGTAACATAAATAATTTTTGCATAGATATGACTATATATTCGCCTATTTAATCTTTAAAACATCTATGGCTTCAAACAAACGGATATATTCCACACCGAGATAAGGTTTTCCTGCAAATAAATGAAGCATCAAGCCTTACTGTATAGATTTTAAAATAATTCAGGTGTAATGGTTGCTGAAAGGTTACTGAAATCTGGGGATAAGGAAAGGGTTTCCATTGATTTATAAATGTTTTCTTGATGAATGAAAAAAAAATCAATTTCTTTTAATCATTTTACCGCAAGTAAGGTGATAAAGCGACTAAGACGCCAGGATATTTCAGAAAAAATATTATTCGGAAGAAAGAACAGTAGAATAGCGAGAATTGAGAAGACAGAAGAAGACTATTGACACGGCATTTAATTTTTCGAAGATCTAAGTGGATGGGGAAGCAAAAAGTGTTCCACGAAGTGAGAAATGCAAAAGAGGAAGACTTTAGCAGAGAAGATATGGTTACATTTAGCGATTTCAATTGTAAAATGATGACACCAAGGAGCCAATCTAGTACGGCGCTAAAACTCGTAAATTCAAGCCACCAAAATGAAAATTCGAACAGAAAACATTTTTATTAGAAACAATAACTTGAAAATATTTATAGAAAATACACCGGGAAGCTACTTTACAGTAGTAGCAAAGTTACTGAAGCCGAGATGCCAGAAGTATACTGATAAAATTACAGATTATTTATATTTTTGCGGGGTCTATAAATACATAGTCGATATAAGTATTTACTCAAACTTCTACGAGGTGAGGTTGTGACAAATACATAACCAATGTATCAGATCAGATATGACAGCAATACTGATAAAATTACAGATTATTTATATTTTTGCGGGGTCTATAAATACATAGTCGATATAAGTATTTACTCAAACTTCTACGAGGTGAGGTTGTGACAAATACATAACCAATGTATCAGATCAGATGTGACAGCAATACTGATAAAATTACAGATTATTTATATTTTTGCGCGGTCTATAAATACATAGTCGATATAAGTATTTACTCAAACTTCTACGAGGTGAGGTTGTGACAAATACATAACCAATGTATCAGATCAGATGTGACAGCAATATTCAATGCATGGACGAATAGAAGACCTATAAATATGTATGGCAGTTTATGGCGATAAAATCTCTCTAAGGCTACACAGTCAATGATATTTTCTAGTAGCAGACATATCGGTTGATTCAACATAATCGTTCTACTTCATGACATTAAAAACTGTAGCTTGAGAAAGTACAATGACTCACTCTCCTAAAGGTTTGCACCAGCCATGCTGATGGAAGGTCAAATAGGTTCTCAACGACAAATAAAAGAGAGTAGATTCGTTTTGGAGGTCTTTTCAGGCCACAGTTGACAACAGATTCTAGGCGATTTTTAATTGAAGGTCATTTTTGCCAATTTCACCGTATCGAATGTAGCAGACTCACTATGAAATGAGGAATAAATATTTGTCTCATCAGCATAGATAGCGAGTCACTAACTGATGACATAGGGAAAGACAATTACGAAAATTAGAAAAATATATCGGTTCAATTATTGAGCCCTGGAAGAGACACGCATTTATGTAAAAAGATGTAGAGATGTGGCTGTTCGATATTTCCATCTTGAGTTTTGATAAGGAAAAACCGAATCAAATGAAAAATTTGACCAGAAATATCGTTAAAAATTACGGAGACTTTACTGACTAATTTGCAACAATCGAATCAAGAAAGATACAAATCAAAATGGCGACAATAATATTGCTGATAATATGGATATATTTGTCGAGGAATATTCTAGTGACAGTGTACTATAATGGACGTTTTAAAGCTGATTCAAGCAAAAGAGTATAAATGAATATTACCAACAATTACGTACAATGAATTACATATTTTTGCCTGAGCAAATCTAAAATGAATGAATAACAAATGTGCGAATGAACGTGTTTTCCTTTACGCGACATGTTCCATTAGAACGGAGGTGATCATAGCTCTCCACAACATCTTAATCTTTGTAATTGCAAGCATTGTTGTTCCTCTACTATACTTCATCGTTTCTGTGTTACTACCCACTTAGGTAAATTTCTTACGTAGATTAAACGATGATTCCATCGACTTTGTTTTCAAAATATCAGAATATATTTCTTTAAGGATCCGAAACACAAATATAATTTTCCTTCTCATTTCCCTAAAATTTCCTTAGAACCACTTCTCTGTTGCCTTAATTCCCTTTTTCAAACGTGAAAAATTGTCTAGTAACAATTGCCGTATCTGGGTATATTTAACGGAATATTTATTACCATATTATTGTCACATCTAGTCTGGTGCTCCCGATTCTTGATAAAATCCTGAGAATAATCTGCAATGTTATTGGTCCTGCATTCTCGGTTTCAGTCACTTTCACAACGCCGTTTTGTGGTTTTCCTGTGCATTTTCTATAAAGACTTTCATGGTAATTGTTCTGACTAATTTTCCGCTATGGTAGCTAGACATTAAGAATTTAAGCGCAAGGTCTAATGACTTCACAGTTGGAATAGCTAGCTTCAACTTTTTTTCTTAGGTCGCACAGCTGGCTTTCGGAACTATGCTCCGACTTCTTGTTTCCCAGTCAACACTGATCTTCAAAAATGTAAATACAATGTCAATCGTTATCTACTGTCTTCTTTATTCTTATTCTTTGATTGTATCTTCCCTTAATAATGTTTTTGGTCATATTCTTAAACAATAGGCTTCTTAGTGACTTTATTGCCTTGTTAGGGTGAAATGATGTAAAAATATTTTAAGAGTGACCTTTTACTATACTAAATTGCCTACGAATGTATATGTTGTCTAATATAATATTTCCCAGTTTGTTAAATGTCTGTCGTTCTCTGAATCATTCGCTTTCATAAATGTATCGCATTATATGATTCTTGCTAATGACCGTACCTTCTGTCGTCTTACAGTTTATGCTTACTCCTTTCACCCGCTTAATTTACTACAACCTGTAGGATTTCCTGCAGTTTTCTATATGTGTCTGTCATCCTCACAGAGCCAATCTGCATATCTCATTCTAGTAGAATTACCATTCCTCTTAGGTTTGCCTTTCTGTCTACGCTAATTAAGTAATTGATTGGGTGATCGATTGAATGATTGATTTATGGACTTTTTTTACGGTTTAGCAACCCTTTTCAGGTTCTTTAAAGCCAGAAAATATTTTTAAAGTGTATGAATTTTTTTTATATAATAAACGATTTAGTGATACATATCTTACTATTTAACCCATAGTTGGGGAGTAGAGGTGAATTCATACCTTTCGCAAAGGTATTTGTGGGTAAATGAATATAACGAACCCACCTGGAATTGGAACCAATCTCTACGATAAACAATTCCCATCCATTATCCATTATACTACCAGCACATTCAAACTTACAGTACTTGGTATTCCCAAGCCGTCACCATCTCGGTACCTACCAGTCTCAAAGTTTCTTATCTTCAGTGAACGTAGGAGTTTCAACGTGAAATGGCCGTGGCACTTTAAGTAAGAAAACGCTTCTTTGTATTTTGATTCTTTTTATGTTTGTATTCAGTTCTTTGAACAAATTCGACTTAAAATGATGTTATGTATACCGACAAATCGCAGATAGCACTTCAACAAATGATAAAATACACTGTTACTGAGGATAGGCCTCATGAATTTAAACGTCCTACGAGGCTAGCATCCCGTTCCCACCCCTTCACCGTTGAAACTGTTAGATGTAGACATCTCTTCTACTCCAATAGCTTCATGTCTCGCACATCTCGCCTGTTGAACTCCCTTCCCTATTCCTGTTTCCCTGACAAATACAATCTCCAACTATTTAAGTGTAACGTCAATCGACATCTCCAGTTGTCTTGATCTATCCAATTCCTTTCTCCACATCCTTTCCCCTTTCATTCCTATCTGCTCTCGCTCCAAATCTTCTGTAACCCCCTTGCCTTGATCGTTCCACTATCTTTCTCCACATTTTCTCCTTTACCACTCCTATCTGCTCTTCCTCCAAACCTTCTGTAACACCTTGCGTGCTGGTGGCCTCCAGCCTTGCTTGGGGTGAAAAGCTTTAAAATAAAAGAAAAAAAAACGATTAACACATCAGATCAGGCAATAAATGTTAATCTCATTGGACAAGAAGAACGGAATCAGAGAAGAGCATAATGAATCGTATAAGCATTCTTGTAAAATCTGAACTAATTAAAAACATTGCATAATGGGAATTTACAATAAATAACTAAACACTCAAGTCTTAGCCAGGTGAGGCATCTCAGATACTTGCGGAGTAATTTCTGTTAATTATTATTTATATTTTACCGATGCGATTAAGAAATATATGTGAGCTTTTATTATTCTTAACCTTGTGATAGGGTGCGAAATAGAATGTTTTGCACACATTACAACAGATATGATGTTAACAGATAACTATATATGACTCAAACTATCTTGTTCTTTTTTTCTAATGATTGAGTAATATATTGTCTAAACGTAAAAAATTATATTCGATTCCGGAAGCATTTTTTTTTCTCGGCGTAAGTTAAAATCTTCTATGTGGCATGGCCCTTCAGGATGCTTGGAGATCATGGCTTTCTAGAATTTCCTCTCCTATGTAGCTCTTTGTGAATATTGCCTTTTTACTATATCTCCTAAGGCCTGTTCACCCAACCATTTACGCATGATTCTGAAATAGTTCATGCGCCACTTTCTTTTCTTCCTCTTGCCTCCATTTTATCCTGTGAAGTTTTCTAAACCAAGTTTCCACATTATGTACCCTAGGAATTTCAACCGCATGTTTTTGATATTAATTATAAGTTTATTTCTTTGTTTCTATTTCTTTAAAACTTTGTTGTTGCCCACATGTTCAGCCGATGGAATTCGCAGCATCTTTCCGTAGAACTACATTGTTGTTTAGTTCACTCATGCTGGGAGGTCAACGGCACCAATTTGATAATAATGTTGCATGTTGACATCTGTGAATGTTCTCAGCTCGGCTTTTTCAATTCGACGGTGATCGCCAATAGTTTCGGTTTGGCAAAGAAAAGAACTCCAACACAGATAATTTTAACATCTATTTTTTTTTAATAATGTCGAGATGTACTAACTATCCCGTGAGTGTCGTTCTCCCTCAATGTAGAGCCGTTTCAGACAAGAAAGCGAAGACGTTTCCATTGCTTGACGGTTAAGACTCGGCTCACTGAAACATTTCTCCTGTCTCCTTTCCCATGCTAGCTCAGCCAATCATAATCGACTTCCCATATTATGCCTTGTATCTGAACCATGGTCAACTTCAAGAAGTCAGAGTTATGTTACACATCCACTAAAAAATAAGCCTGCTAAACTATTATTTAACAACATATCTATTGCTGCAAATCTTTTCTTAATCTGTGAGGAGATTGTACATCATTCACTGCTATATAGAAGGACTGATATGGCATAACAGTTCAGCAATTTTTTCTTTGATTTAATTAAATTTTTCTGTTTCTTAATACTTTGCTCAGCTTTTGGAAAACATCTTTCGCTATCCCAATTCGCCTTTGAATTTTGTTATGGAACTGTTTTAACGCTTTCCAGATAAATAACTTTTTGCATTTGCTTGGATTTCGTACCCCCAATTAGTATTTTTTTTCAATTCTCAAAACATAAAATAAGATTTTAAAATAGAACTTAATGTCTTTCTCATTATAGTATAAAAATATATTAAATTCTATTTTAGAATCTTACGAAGTCTAAGATGTACTTAAAGTAAGGATTTTCTAAGCGTTGCTTAGATGTGGTACAAGGCCGAAAGTATGGGGCATCCGATGAGGATTGAACTCACTATTCGGTCGTAACTGTTTTAGCGAGACAAGCTTGCTAACCATTACATCACGCCAATGTGCATAAATGATTTTCCAAGCGTAGTTCAGATGTGGCACAAGGTCGAAAGTATGGGGCACCCAGTGACGATCGAACTCACTACTCAGTCGTAATTGTTCTAGCTATACAAGCTTGCTAACCATTACACCACCTCGAGGTGTCCTAAGAGGTACTTAAGGTAAAGGTTTACTTAATGCGGTTGTATTAACGGCGTAAGAGGAAGATATAAGAAATAAATAGTATGAAGATATACAGGATAGATAATTTTTTACGTGAAGAGGTTAAGATCATAGTGCTCTGGGAAGGTATCCTTTTGGTAGACTGTTACACAAAGAAACAATTATGAGCAAGAAGTTGTCTGGGTGGAAGTTAAAATAGAATGGAATGAGGATGAGTTAACCCTGTGTATGTGGTATGCCAGGTCTGTAGCGATGGAACAAAGCATTGTATTTCATTTGAATATTGTCCATCGAAATAGCGACAGAGCAGCGAGAGGCTAGCAACGTTTCGTATAAGGGAAAGAAATTGTGTCCGAAACAAGAAAATAACTGTACCCCTCAGAACCAAGAGCCATATCAATACTACAATTACTAAATTCGGCAGTAACACCAGAATAAGTTGGACAGTCAATTGTAGAGATATCTTTAACCAAAACTATATTTTGAAAGTGTTATGAGTACATTCCTTACTGAGTTGCCTGTCCTGGGTAAGACGTTAAACTAAATCCGCGACCTGGGTAAGAGGATAAACTACGTCTGGCAGCAAGGCATCTGATCAGGAGGTTTCGAGGAGCGTGAAACCACCTCTTAATTGCTGGTATTCCCAGGTCCATCCTTACCTGGGGTGGTAGCACTTGTTAGTGTCCCAGCTATGGTTAAATAGTTAAATATTACCCGCAATACTTAAAAAAAAATATTACCAGCAATACAATTTTGAAGGAAAAATATTACCAGAAACAGATTTTTGACAAAACAAAATATTACCAGCATAAAAAAAATTGTTGGTATTAAATAACCCATCGAGTTTGATATGCCGTAAAACAAAATAAACCAAACCAATTTAAACCAAAGAATACATATTCTATTCATACAAATCTATCCTAAAAATGTTGTCGTCATTAAATAACCCATTGAAGTTGATACGTCGTAAAACAAAATAAACCAAACCAAACCTTACTGAATCGGCAGCGTGACGTTTTAGTATTTACCTCCAGATCACCTCGACATAGATATGGCTCTAGTTCGGGCACTTCGAGGTGGTGTAATGGCCAGCAAGACTGTTGCGGTAGATATAGCACAACTGAGTAGAGAATTCAATCCTCACGGGGTTCTCCATACTTTCGGCATAGTGTCACGTCTAAGCCTCACTTACGTAAATCACCTGTAGGTTACTCTAGGTTTAATAGCTTTGTCGATTCAGAAGATCAGGACGCTCGCCTTATTAGAATATAGATTTCAGAAATAAAACATACGCTGCTATCTACAATTTCGTATTATGTCATGCAGATTGCAGAAATTTACGATTTGTGTGCTGAAGCATGAGAGAGGCACTCATAGCAGAAAAGGGCGTTGAACTATATTTCTCTTTTGGTCTGCTGCTCATGTAAACGATGCTGTATTACACTTAATCGAATACGCGGTTTCAGAATGCCTATTCAGAACTTTCTTAGTTTTATTTATACATTATTTTAATCTCGCGCGCTTAACATGAAATATTCAGTGTATTTAAATAATCAATCTTAAAAGATTTATTATTTAAATGAAATAATTTGCAAATGAACATTTGAAACTTATAAAAAAGAATTTGCATTTAACTTAGGAGATGCGTCACAAATATCTTTCTGATGGATAGCTTTCTCTTGAACTGGTGGAGGTGGAGGTGCTGTAGAGGATAGCGGCTCAGAGAGCCGAGTTCAAATTCCAGTCGGATTTGTTGCATTCACTTACATTCAAATACATGTGGGAAAGGCTTCTAGTTCGACTGAATACATTTTTTCCTGAACTGGTGGATGTGAGAGTGGTTTAACGGATAGCGGAGCGGAACGATATATCGGAGAGCCGTGTTCGAATTCCAGTCATATTTGTTGCATTCATTTACGTGCAAATATCTTTGGGATATTTTCTATTTCTACTGAATGCATTTTTCCTGTACGTTTGAATGGGAGGGTAGCGTAATGGCTAGCGATTCGGAATACGCAATCGGACAGCCGTGTTCGAATTTCAATCGTGTTTGTTGCATACACATACGTACAAGTACATTTGGAAAAGGCATCAATGCCCCCCCACTTCCAAGTGATATGGTTTAAATAGCATAACGGTTATCGAGATATTTTTTCTTTTCATAAGTCGCCAAAGAAAAATAATTATTCTTGTAAGGCAAAATACGTTTCGGCTTTAAATACCCTAAAAAGGGTTGATAAGCCGTAATTACTTAATCAAATATTTCGAACCGGTAAGAAAGGCCGTTTTCATTATTGAAGAATTATCTCAAACAATGTTTTCAGTGTAACTGTTCAATGATTTGCAAGAATACCGAGATTGGCTTAAACATAAGAAGACAGAAGCCAATGGTAAAACAACTGTTTTTGTCTGCAGGTTCATGAAAAAAAAATTAAATGTATGCGTTTTGTAACACAGTATCGTATATTTTATTTGCAAGTTTTGTCTACAGAAATTCTTATCGAATGTAAGTTCAGACAATATAAAATAGTCAAACATATATCAATGGACTAACAAAAATGACAATATATGAATTTTGCGATACTGTTAAAAAATGTTGTTTTTATCTTTCATCTTGGCGTTTTTGAAAGCTTTATTTATTGATTTATATCAGTAATCTCATGTTGGTTTGTTCTAAACACGATGTTTCAATTTATGATCCCTCCGGCTTTTTTAAGGTGTCTGAAGTACTTGCCAAGCCTCACGGAATTCTTTAAGTTAACAAATTATCCAAACAGCGGCGATAGAAGTTTATTATTTAGAAGATATTTTTATCAATTAATACCACTTTATTCAAATTTCACCTACTATTCATCGATTGAATTCATTACTAACCAGGAATCAGATATTGTTAAACAAACGCCTTTATCTACTATCTATGTTTCCACGGAGAAACCCAACGGTGAATTGTTGGGGATTTAAAACCTATTTTCTCAATCCAGAAGGCGAAAATTCTTACGGGGTGTCCTTACCTTTACATGAAGGTACCAAAATCGTCCCTAATTACAGATCATTTTAAAATCGATTACCATCTATATTAGAATTATCAGTACTTTATTTAAAGAACTCGATCGCAAAATATACTGAAAGCCATCTTTTCTATTTTCTTTTATTTCAAATTTAGGAAAGATAATGGTGGGACATTATGAGTGGGTGAATTCTAATTGAATATATATTTTCTTATGTTTCTATCCATTCTAAAATATATATTATTGGTCGAACTGATACCCATGTCATCGGTTTTACATCGTACGAGGGTGGACTGAAAAGTTCATAGGCTTACTATGAAGGAGTGATGCTACAGCTGTAAAATAATGCATACATCAATTTCAGTTCTTTTTATTAATATCTGCATTATTCCTTTATAGATAATTTAATATCTGATTATTCAAGGAGAGAATGTTCATCCAGTTTTTCAAAAACGTCATCAGTTGCAGATATGCCGTGATAATTATTATGATAGTAGTTCTCAGCCAATTGATTGTTTATGTTGGGGAACAGATGATAGTCGAATCAGGAGAATACGGTGAGGGATCAACATGTTCAAAGCTACACTTACGGAGAGCAGCTGTTGAAACCAAGGAGATGTATGTTGAAGCATTTTTCTGATGAAACAAGATAACTTTCGTTAGTTTTCCTAGGCACATATTCCTGATAGCTTTTCGCAACTACCTCAGAAATGTGATATAGAAATTGCTGTTGTCGATCTTCTGAAGATAGTCAATAAAAACAATGCGTTTGGCATCCCAGGAAACTGTGACCATCACCATCCCTGCAGATGAAACGACTTTGGTCGTTTTTCTTCAGGTGAGGGTGGTGTTTTTACTGCATGGCTTGTCACTCTGTGTCTGGATAAGATAACACTCATCCAGGGTTAGGAACCATTAAAGGAAACTGACTTGATCTGTCTCAGATGTTCCCGTGATGTGACCAGCCTTGTGCGCTTTTGATCATGTGTCAGAAGACGTGGAACCTACCGAGTAGAAACTTTCGTCATGGCAAGTTCATTGCGCAGAAAATATTCAACACACTTACCAGATATGCTAATACCATTGGCTATTTGATTTCTAGTAAATCGCCTATTATCCATCACTGTGTGGTTAACTCGTTCAATGTTTTCCTTGGCGGTGACTGTAGGCAGGACGTCCAGATCTAGGGTAATCTTCAAGAATCTTCCTTTCCTTACTACATTCAACTGTCCATTTTACACTTTCTATAATGCTAGACTGCCGTCCCTAATGTAGCAACGATGTCAGCATGAATGGCCTTAGGGCTAAACCGTCTTTCTGCAGGTATTTTTTAACGACACAATACCACATTTTTTCCATTTTCAAGACAAGTCGCTACTAGATACATTCAATAGCTTTTTGAACAGTCAGATATTAGTTTACCTGTTGAAAACCAATACTGTTATTAAGAATAGTTGAAGATAATGCATGCAAGGCTTCATAGATTAAACATCGCGCCTTCATAATCCGTCTGTTAAAGTTTCTCCCACCCTCGTACCCGGAAAGAAACAAAACAAAGAGTTGAAATTAATGGATGCAAGATTTCACTGCTGTAGCATCATTCCTTCATAGTCAGCCTATGAGCTTTTCAGCCAAGTCTCGTACAGGGAAAAATAATGCAGCTATTAAAAAGAATTGAAATTAATGCACAGTATTTCACGCCTCTAGCATCACTCCTTCATAGAAAGCCTTCCTCGTATGTTTTTACTTAGAATTTCTGATATTATGTGACACCTCAGAATATTTACCCGCTGTTTTCGATTTGTTTAATAGTGAATATCCATATGCACTTTTATTTTCTCTTCTATAAACTTAGAGTTCTGAATGTATATCATTGTAGGCATAATAGAAATTATATTAAAGGTCTATAGAAATACATAATTCATAATGTTCCAATAGAAGACTTCCTACCTTTATAATTTATTTCCGTGCTATTTTCCTAGCCACAAATTAAAAATGTCTACCTATTCAGTAAACTAATCGAGAGAATTTTCGGCAAAGATAATGTATTAGAAAATCTTAGCATCTAATTAATATAATTTTATATTTACAATTTTGGGGGGCGTTTCCTTTAATTGCGTCTTAATTTATCTTTCAAATTATAACACTTTCCTCTTTTGTCGAAAGACATTTTCAACTGCATAACTCGTTCCTATTTTCTGGATATGCATCTTGCACATTATTATACTTTACTGTTTTATAGAATTTGTTTCTCTCAGTATAACGCCTTCCTATTTTGTAGAAATATTTCTATAATATAAAGCTTTCTATTTTGTAGAAATACTTCTACAATATACAATATAATGCCTTCTTGTTTTGTAAAAATACATCTGCCAGGCAATAACACTTTCCTGTTTAGTAGAAAATCAAATTATTAAATAGAATTTCAAGGATTAAATGAATTATGCTAGCGTTAGTACAATCAAAATCTAAAACGGAGCTTTTTTTTTGGATAAAGTATAATTTAATATAATTACAGCAAATTGCAACATAACGTTATTAGGTCAAATTTGATCCGTAGAACTGAATTATCTGCTTGTACTTAGTGATAGCTCACATTATAATGTTAATTTAGATAACTCGAATCCGTTTTTGTTTTGTTTTTAGTTGATACATTTTTATTATTATTTCATTACTAGTAGTCGAGTCATGAGAACGTTAGCATTCCGACCTTGAGACTTGTGTTCGAATCTCTGTGGCTGATTTTCAAGGAGCTAACTTCTTGATATTATCGGGCTTGGGAGTCGACCCCAGTCATCGGTTTGGTTGGAAGGTGAGTGAAACTTGTCAGACGGACTTGTTCAGAAGCAATCGATAGTTGTACTAACACGAAAGAAAATGTCATTGTTATTGATGTTTTGAGCCCACTTACTTTCTCAACTCGTGTTGACGCCAGAATATGTGGTTTCTCCCAGAAACTGTAACTAGGGTCTGGCCAGCATAGTTGCAGTATGAACCACAAACGGAAACTATATCTGTTGAACAGACAAAAATGTACCTGAGAACCCTAGCAGACAATAATAATCGTAAACGATTACCAGGATATTTTAGATTTGTTCCAATTAACTTTGGTGTTAAATGGCAACAATAACATAACAAGAAACTTGTAATAAATACATATAAATGTTTACATTTAATATCTGTAGAACATTTCTTAAATATCTTTTTTTCCGAAATGTTCTTTTCTCCCAAATAAAGAGAAAGATGTTTTATCAGAATATCTGTAGAATGTGAATGGTAATGGCAGAAACAAGAATTCTGTTTTCTTGTACCATTAACCGTTACTAAATCTACTTGCGGCTTCTGGTCACATCACGTTAAAACCTTGGTTTCCGTACGATCACCGAAGTTAAGCAACGTCGTGCATAATCAAAACCTAGATGGCTGACCGCTTAGGAATGTCAGATACTGTAAGATTGGATGTAGGAGTCTTTTAATGTATAATGGCTCGGAATTGTTAATTATTGAGCAGAGTTACAAGTTCAGTATGATTCCTTATATTCACTTACGGGCAAATATTCTTCGGAAACGTATGAATTCACCTGTTCATCCCAACCAACTTGCATCATTAAAACAGTTAATATCTCCAAAAATGAAATAAAACTGTGTACAAAATTGTTAGATTTCCGTATTAAACAACCCGGAAATATTAATATGGCGCTAAAATAAAAAATCAAAGGGTCCTCCCTGAAACCGAATAATTGATATTGTTTTATATATGTGGGCCACCGAAAAGATGAAGTCTTTGAAAAAGTCATAAATTAATCTTTTTTAATTTTTTCTTGTTATGTTTTTTTTTTGTTTTTTTGCAGGTTATAGAGTTTCCCTTGGAGGTTAAAATTGATGCGTATGATATCCCGCAACAAGTAAAAGTCATTAAGTTATTCAAACTCAGATAAAATACCGGCAACATTTTAATGTCATAACATCACCTAGCGATAATATGATTCGGAACCTAATCGTCCGGTTTGAGAGAAGTGGATCAGACGGCGATCTTCTGCGGTTAGGTCCTACGCGCACTGTGTTCACTGATACAGCAGTGGAAGCTGTAAGGCAGAGTGTCCTTGGGGATTCATCATCTTCTACCCGTCGTCGCTTTGATCAACTAGGCATCGCTTCAGAAATTAGATTGTAAAATGTTTCCATACCAGATTTTAAATTAACCAAACTTTACTACCCAAAGGCATTTATGTGTTTGTAAAAGTTATTTTTGTTTTATATCATTCAATATTTTCAGTGACCACTCTGTATTTTCAAATTTGTAATTGTATTTTAGTTGAATCCGTTTATAGTACTGCAAACATAATTACTAGTATTTTTTTCTTTTAAATCTTTGTAAATAAACCTTATTTCACATCCGCATTGCCTCGAAAATCGTAATAATTTGAACCTAAGAGTGAATGTTCTTTTAAGAATTTAGATTCTGTGTCAGAGATTAATGACTTTTACTAACTATCGCTTAGGGCACAAGAGGAAATACATTTTTCACTAATTCTCCCCCAATACAAGGCACAACAATCACTACAGCTAAAGATTTAATGAATACTATTTGCGATATGAATGTAATAAGAGGAAATATGTGGTGAAGATCATGAGGATATGGGGGATATATAAAGACTGACGTTATACTTGAAGAAGGTACAATTATAATGTTCAGAGAAGCACCCAGGCCGCACTCTGTTTCACAAATTAGATGTTCTTCTAGTGGAAAGTCCTTAATGGAATACGTATATAATGAGGGTGATTCAGGACTGTCGTAGTAGCAAGGCGCGTGTTGTCTGTAAATATCTGAACTGGTAGCACTAAAGAATGGAACTGGTCTAAACATTTGCCATCGAAACAGCGATAGAGTAGCGATCGAACTATTTCTGCATCAGGATGTATGCGGGCGATTCACTTCGGAATGTATTCTTTAAGAAGTGTTACAATAATTTATGAATCTACCCGCAGAGTATATTGTTTCAATTTGGAGAATATCTTGTATCAGTTTATACCTTCTAGTTTATTCAAACTTTCACCGACTACCAGATTTAGAAAATGGACCCAAGTGTCGCCGTTAACTATGTATGATTTAACCAACATTTAGTCTACCCCACAATGTTACTGTTAGACAATCTAGTTATGAGATTCCGAGGCTTTAAACATATCTTCTGAATTCAGATGATGACAATTGTAATGTTCTTTGTTTCCTTCCTATATTGAGACACGCAGATTTGAGAATTGATATCCGATATATTTGCCTTTCAGCAGAGTTTGAACAGTGACATACGGTCTCAGTGGGGAAGAGGTAATGGCTTCAATCGCAAAATTGCTAGCGCCTTTACATTTCTCTTAATATAAATCAGTCTTTTTTTTTCTTTTTTTCTCTACCTCGATGTTTTTCGTCCCTCTCCCTCTGAATCTATGCATATCGAGTGCTTTTCTTTTATGCCGCCAATATTTTTATTTATCTTTTTCCACTTTAATTCATCAATTGACTTTCTTCTGTTATTCATTATTCCCTATCGTCTCGATATTAGCCTATTCTCTCTTTTCAATCTACTTTATATATTGCTCTCTAATCCTCTATCTAGTTTCCATCACCAGTATCTGTTTCCATATAATTGCAATCTCTCTTTCTCTACGTATATCCTTTATTCATTCTACACGTTTTCCCCTCTGCGATACCTGCCTAATCTCTCTAAGTATAGAGCTGGCCACTTATATGTAGATTTAGACTTTTCTGTCTCTTTATTTCATTATATTTATATTTCTTTGCTCAGTCCCTATATACGCTCTACGTTCGACTTTATACTTTTCTAGCTTTTTTTCGTCTCTGCACCGCTATAACATATAGCTATCCTTTCTACAATCAAATGCAATTTTCTCTGTTAGATTACTTTTCTACTTCTCTCCCTATCACTCTCTCCTTTATTCGTACTAATACTCTCCTTCATTCCACCATTATAATTTGCTAGCTTTCTCTATTCTTTTTTTCATAGACATTCTTCTTCTACAGACATGCCTGTCTGTTTAGTAGTGATAGCCCAGTCACAGCTCAGTTCAAAACAGAAAACTTTTTTTTCTGATAGTTCGTTATATTAGCAACCGTGTCATCAATGAACCTTTGGTTGCTGATATGTACCGTATATCTTCCTACTAGTTTGCTTCTCTTGACTACTGGCTGTATAATAGTGTTAATTAAAGTTAAGGTCACTTATTTGTAGGGTTATCATCTTCTACTAGTAAAGTATAATCGTAAATGATCTTCAAATTCGACTTTTGAATCATCTGGGGCATATTTACTTATTTTCACTTAGAACTGAATCTCTATTGAGAGATATGCAGGTTACTCTGTCCATGGCTTCTGCTATCAGCTCTAAACTCGCTCCCAACAAAGCATGCGAACGCGATAGTATTTTTTTAAAATCATTTCCTTCCCAACAAGGCAACAGAACCAGTAACATGCAGGGAGCACGGAGTGTAAATGAATACACAAAAACTTAGCGAGAAAAACTTAATTTGCGAGACAGTAAAAGAATATAATTTAACGGGGCATGAGATAACGATTGACATTGCATTTCAATTTGTGAAGAGCAAACTTGACAGGATAGCAAGCATTCGATCGAGTGATATACCTGCTTAAATTGCGAGAAAAGAAACGGTTAGCATAGAACTTGCGGTTGCATCTAGCCATTTCCACTTGTAAATATGTCAGAGAGATTCTGCGAAGTCAACTGCCTGAATTGTCTATTTCTGCGATTGTATAGAAGTAATGTCCCCCCGCCCTAAACTACTCCCTGTTCACACTAATCTCTACCATAAATAACTTGCTTCGTCGTGATTTCTGGTTTCTTGGAAATTCTCTTCTGTATTTTTTTAAGAACTTGGACATACGGTTTGATCCTGTGAACTATCGCCAAATTAATCCTCTAACACTTTTTGGCAATGACCCAGAGGCTTCTACTCAATTGCGAAGTGGTTAAGCATCTTACTTCTCAAGAGATTCTGCCAGACAAAGTATATATCTTTCGTTCCAAATTGTCAACTGCCGATGTGTTAATGGTTATTGCTGAAAGAGTTTGTTAACCTATAGATAATATACATGAAATTCAGGCGATTGCTTTAGTGATTTTCCAAGCGTAGCTTAGATGTGGCAAAAGGCGATTGCTTTATACAACTTGAAGTCGTTTGACAGGGTTTGGCACGCTGGTCTTTATCCAAAGTCAGCGGCTTATAGTTCTTTTTCTGGTCAAACTTTTGATTTGATTCATCCTTTCTTATCAAATCGCGAAATGAACGCTGTCTTGATCGGACACTCTTCTATGTTTTCACATAAATGCGGGTATTTCAAAGGGATCTACCCACGAATATACATTGATCCTAAATTTGATCACCTACATTCTCGATGCCATCGATTCTTGTATCTATTCGGGCAGCACATCTATTTACTCATGTTCATATGGTAGGTCTGATATTTTCGATGAAGTCAGCTGATCTCGAAAATGGCCTTCATTATTATTATTATTAACCGGAGAATGAAATGGCTGGTTAATTCTAACGTCTCCAAAACTAAAGCCCTCTATATTAGCCGTCGTAGAGAATGTCTTTGTCTTCTATGATAATGGCTGGTACTAATATGCAGAAGAGAAATAAGTCTCACCCTCTCTGTCTACAGTGTTCTATTAATAGGAATAATAATTATTATATAGAGAAAATTGCTGGGTTTGCTGCTGAAAAAATTGGTTTACTGTATCGTGCTAGACAATTCTTCTCAACCCAATCTGCCGTGTACATTTATGTCTAATATTCGTTTAAGCATTACCATATCTTATCTCGTGCTTATGCTATGTGTCTCGAGATTCAGTGGAAAAACACGAAATATCTGCAATGTCTCAAGTTGACATCTCGTTACATTGACCGTATCTATTTAACAAATTGTTGTGGTAGGATCCACCTAATTTGCATAGTGGAGTACCGACCATATAAATATGGTTGGTACCAGGAAGAGAGAGGAGGAATCGGGAGATTCAACCAGAGACTCTGCCCGACTGCGACTCAGTCAACACATTCTCCAGGAACGGTCTTCCCAGGAATATACAAAAGACTATATGTAAATATTGTGTACACTTTCTTGTTTCAATACATTTTGTTCTACGTACATTTGTGTTGCATTATTATTCCATGCATTAGTCAAGTTTCAACACAAATATTTCATGATAAACAAGGGAGGGTGGGCTTTTCTCTTTGGTAATTTTGTGATGTCAACCAACACTCATTTGACACTTTGACAATGACAACGAATATCCGTTGTATTATGAGACTTTATAATCTTATATTGTTGTAATGATCGTTGTAGTAGAGATCCTTTAATCGCAGATACAACTATAGTAACGCTGTTGAACAATACCGGTGTCAGACGCCTTCGAGTAAAAACTCGCACTAATAGTATATGCTCGATAATACTAGCTCGAAGAGTGATCCGAATAGAGACATCAGCCAGTTATGTGTCATGCATGATACACGCTTAGGGGATCATGTATCTTTCGATACATGACTGACGAGGTAGTTTTTTCGCCCCACAGTAGGTTGCCATTTATTTCTGCGGTAGACCAGTTGCCATACAAGAAACCCGGTTTGTCCTGCTGTTTACCCACAGAAGAAGAGACGTCATAACTTTCCCAAGGATGTTATCACGTAAGTGAATGTACTGGAATTTGAACTCCGCTCTCCGATTCCTCAATCCGAGCGACTATCCATTACTCCACCGTGCCTCCTCGAATAGAGAAATAGTACAGTGAATAAAGTATAGAATAACGGCCCATATATTAATAGGAGATAGAGTAGAAATGAACATCAGTATAGTATAGAGCATAGACTGGGAAGATCCATCCCACTGATATGTGGCACAAGATTGAGTTTAGTGTGGGTAATCCGAGCGCGTACACTCGGGCCAATGTTCAAAATTTACCCAGCCCCCATCGGGTTCTGGCATTTTACATTTTCTATTTTTCCCCATCCGAGATTCCGTCCGCAGGAGACCTTCTTGACTACGATGAAGTTGCATTTAGTCAGTTTACTCATTGAGATGAGATGTGACGCAAGGTCGAGTTTAGTGTGGGGAAACCGAAGGCGTATTTACTCAGCCATCGTAACCGCAGGCTCTGACCCTTTGCATTGTTTATTTTTCTCAGCCGAATCACCGTCCGAAAAATGAGTCCTGACTGGTGCATACTCAGCCCGAAGACAGAGAGTTTGACAGTGAATATCCTGACTCTGACGGACTGTTATTTACCCATTCTATCAATGAGATGAGATGTGGCACAATGCCGAGTTTAATGTGGGAAACCCGAGCGCGTACATACTGGCTGAACGTCAAAATTTAACCAGCACCCCTCAACCGCGGGATCGGGTATATTGCATTATCTATTTTTCGCAACCTAGTCTCCGTCCGTAGACAGAATCCTGACAGAGTCGTACCCTGGTCGTAAACAGAGAGTTTGATAATAGCGAGCCAGACAGCGGACTGCCTGAATCTGACTGACTTGTATTTACCCGGTCTTCCCAATGAGACGAAATGTGACACAAGTTTGAGGTTAGCGCTTATACTCAGTCCAATGTTCAAAATTTACCCAGCACCCGGGTTCGGGCAATTTGCATTGTCTATTTTTCTCAGTTGTTTTTCCATTCGTGGACAGAACCCCGATTGAGTTGTACTCTGGCCGAAGACAGAGAACTTGACAATAGCGAGCCAGAGCCAGAGCCAGAGCCAGATAGCGGACTTGCCTAGTTCTTGCATACGGAAACCTTCTACTAGCGTCCTGCTTACCCCAGTCTACGAAGATTTAAATGTAACGCCAATCCTCATCTCTCTCCTTAAACCCTTTTACGTTTTATTGTCCTGTCACCGCAGTAAGGCTTTCTCAGTTCCCTTCACTCTGTTGCCTTTCATCATCAGTAATTCGTTATATCTTAGTTACATTATCGCCTTTGTTAGAGTGGAAATTATTAAAAGAAAAACAACGACTCTCATCACCGACATAGGGTGGGAGAGATGGACGGGGAAATTAATAATTTGAAGTGGCATGGAATTTTATTGTAGCATTTCTACTTCTTATTCCACAGGTGCCGTTTGTGGGTACATTCTCTTTGAGTTTAAAACATACACTGGATATTTAGTTTGAAGATTACGCTATATGTTAGATTAGACTACAAGTCAAATAACAGAATACAACAGCTGGTCTGCCAGCTGTTGTATTCTGGTACACTTGCCTGTCTTGTTGTCAACTAAATGGCTTGTCTACTTCCATTTATATCTTGATTAACCGTTGAACTTTCTAGCCGATACTCGTAATGGATCTTTTAATTGTGCTTATATTCTTAATATAAACATTTTTTTAAATATTTAACAGAAAAATAGCTTCATTTTTAATTATATTTAATCATCTTTAAATATTTTTCCATTTTCTAATTACGTTGTTTGTTTCTTACTTTCTATTTTTCGTCTGTAATGAAAACAAAATTAGAATGTCGCCATTGTACTCTTCCTTTATCTTCTTGTGATGTTAACCAGTTTTTGAATGTTGTTTAGAGATGCAATTTCTATAACGCGAGGAATGTCCATGGTTAATGTATATTATCTCGAACACTGAAATGCTTGATTCTAACTTGTCATATAATTGTATGGCCAATATACATTCTAAAATGTTTTTATTTGTTCTTAAAGTAATACGTACCTACATAATATACACGAAAAATGAAAACAGTAGGCTTGTGACTTGATAATTCCGCACGACTTCGTTTATTAGGGTTTGGTCATCCTGCCTGTCAGGAAGTATAATTTATATTTATATACATGACTAGTGTTTGACAGTCATTCAATAGCAGAGAGATAAAAACTACAACGTTTTCTGAAGATTTCTTAACATTTTCATGAGCTGTAGTATCTCGTGTAGAAAATTACATGCAGAAGCACACGACGTTAGACTTAAGTTGGATAATGATAACCAGATTTTGTATTTGGTTGAGCACACTAATTCAAAATAACTACTTATAGCTATACAGGGAATGGTTATCACTTGGTTTCTTTGTTATGATTTGACATAAGTTTTAGGTGCAATAAGATTGCTACAATGTGAAACAGTTTGGTTCTCTTTTCTGAAAAGCTTGTTTTGGTTAAATATTTGTTCTGATTTTTTGCATCTGCAAGGCAATATACAAGGGTTGAATGATAAGTGAAGTGTTCAATCATACAAAGGAGATTTTAGATAAGAAAAAATAGTGAACTTGCTACCAGAAGGAATTTTTTTTTCTTTTGTGATGACGATTTTTGTTTATAAATAATATTGTCAATGTAATTTTGGATCAGTTTGAATAAAAGTAAAGGCGAATCAGAAAGAGGCAGTTTAATTATTTGCGGGAATGCAATGGGTAAAGAAGGCTTGAAAAATTGATACTGATATGACAAATTGAAGGCAAGATGGACAAAGGGAAACAGCGAATATTTCCACTAATGAGCTTGTATAAATGGATATCTGAACAAGGTGTAGGAAATATAAACTTTGCCACGAGCTACGAAGGACGGAAAATTGTGGAGAGCTATGATCCCATAAAATAAGGCCAAAGATAAAAAGATGCATGAAACAGATTTTAACATCATTTAAAACTAATATTTTAAAAATTATGTAGATTGATTGATAAGGTCTCTGAAAACAAGTTTTATACCTATATTGGAATTAGTACCAATATTAAGTAAGTTTATTTTAAAGAAATGGATATATTGTTATTTTTATATCTCGTCACAATTCCCAGGGTGGATTGATAAGTAAGATCACATAAAACATTTAAACATTTCACCCCAAGAAAGGCGAAATGTCATCAAAACAGAAATGGTTACTGGGAGTGAAACAATAAGAAAATATTAGTGATGAAAAAAGACAATAAAAGGATAAGCTTTCAGGAAGATAGGAAATAGAAACTGACGTTTTATTTAAGTTTTTGAAGATTGTATTTGGCAGTGAAATAAGAAAGTGGAAAAGATTCCCACAGGTGAGAAGTACGACAAAAGAAACTATTAGAATACAACTTACGGTTGCATCTAGCTAATTCAAAAGTAAAGTGATGAGAAATAGTTGCCAATCTAGTAGTACGCTTAATTTCAATTTGTCGAGGCACCAAGACGGAATGTTCATGAGAACAATATTCCATGAAAATATTTCTAAAAATATCAGGGGAAAGCCACGGCAGGGTGGTCGGAGCGATCGATTACATTACAGGCACTTCTTTTAAATTTGTCAAGAATCTAGAGATATATAGTCGGAACACTGCATTTTGTCGAGGATCCCGACAAATATAGCAGGGTCTTCAAATAAATTATGGCAGTAATATTCCATGGACGGACGAATGATAATTTCATATATGTACAAGATGGATTCTGATGGGAAAATTTTTTTCAGAAATTGTCAGGTTTAACAGAAAAGATTTTAGGACGTGTAAATTAACCAAAAGAAACTAGATTTATCTTTCGAAGTATGTTCCATAATCTGAGAAAATGTCATTTAATATTTAGATAAAAATTGATAATGAAACCAGTATCAAATTAAGATCAAGTTATTCCTCTTAAAATGTAAATATAGACTGTTGGCCCCGATTTCAAAGGTTAATAAAACAAAAAACAAGAATATGAAGATAAAAGAAAAAAAATTCGTATCTCTATGCAGTATATTAAATTCCATTTATTTTCTGTATCGGGTAATAACCCTCCATGGTGTGGACTGGAGAGCATCGCGCATTTTGTTGTGGAAGTATTTCTTAAGAAGTGAGTCCGTCGATTCGACGCATGGTTCCTTCCGAAGGCACTTTGCCCTCTGTCGTCATGATCCCGTACCGGATGGGAAAACAATACGTCCGGGGGTTTCTAACTTTAGACAAACATCAATGGATTAAACAAGAAAAGTCCTGACCGTCCAAGGATCGCTACAGGCACAGAAAATGTAGCAGTTGTGGCAGTTTCAATACAGCATACGTCGCACAGGAAAACAAACATCTGCATTACACATGACCGTTCGAAGTGTTCGCAGAATCTTACACAGGTCTCTCCACTTGCATCCCGACTAGATGGTGGTTGTGTCAGGACATTCGCCAGAATATCCTCCCAACAGCTGTTCTGATCTGCAGTGAGGTTTAAAAAATAAATAAAAAATAAATACGGGTTTAATTTTAATATGGATAGCGATATTAAATCCGACATCGAAAAAAATATTGACATTTCAACGCCTCTTTCAGTTTTGAAAACGCTCAGACCACAGATGGTATTATACTCTACATCTACGGTTAATATACAGTAACTGAATTTCGCGTTTTTCAAAGTTTGCACTCTTTATTTACTACAATGATGTGCTGCGTTAACGTAAGAAAAAATCTTCTATGTTTGAATGTTCGACCATGTTCGTGTTTACGTTGTTTCCATATAACTGTACATATTGGCTTACGTATAAACGTCTAGGACCACACATTCTACAACTTATCCCTGCTTTATAATTAATACGGACGTCGAATCCAGGAATAAGTAATGGTTTTGCTCAATCTAAGAAACTGGATGTATACTCGTTTGACCATTATTTTTTACCTTAATACATATACATTCATATATATATATATATATATATATATATATATATATATATATATATATATATATATATATATATATATATGTATGTATGTATATTTAAGAAATCTATATATATGAAATGTAAGATATATATATATGTATGTATATATAGGGAGAAGAAATGTAAGAAATATATATATATATATATATATATGCATATATATATATATATATATATATATATATATGTGTGTGTGTGTGTGTGTGAACTTGTTGCCTTATTCTTACTTGCGAAACCACGCCGTAGGAAATCATCGTATGTCCTAATTAGCATACTGAGAGATAAGATTTCTGTAATTTATCTGAAGTCGCATGTGTGCATATTTAGAAGTAAGGCGCTTTCCTCGCTCTCTTTCTCTTTCTCTCTCTCTCTCTCACACACTCACACACACACACACACACACACACATATATATATATAGGAATTAGGAATTAAATTTCTGTATATATATATATATATATATATATATATATATATATATATATATATATATATATATATATATATATATATATATATATTCGGGATATTCTCAGTCAATACCATCCAATGTTGAGTTCTATGGCTACGTTTTGTTTTTTTTTGGCTTTTTTGTTGGCATTTCCTTTCAGGACATATGATTCCACAGTTCTCCGAAATTTCTTTTTATCATCTTTGAATTGATGTGTTTGGTTGGGATAGATAGCGATGTTATTGTCCACGTGTTTATTGTTTCTAATTTATAGTTTTCTTTCTCAACAACAGGTGACCAATTTGTGAATTGATTTTTTTCTCAAGAAAAATACAACGAATTATTATAAATCCTTTCCATAAGACGTTCTATCTATGGCCCATAGCAAAATCAAGAAGCTTCGGTTAGAAGTTTCTAGTCATGCAAGGCAACGCTCTTTCACATTCAGAAAAAGTTAACAAGTCACATTGCAATCGAGCTTTCAATGGCTTCAAATTAAGAGAAGGGTCACCAATTTCTCTAGACATTCATCCAATGGAAATGAGATATATAGGAGAATGAAAAGAACAAACAAAAATATTATCTGGAAAGCAGAACAAAACGCTACAAACTATGTTACAGCTGACAATAATCAGTGGTTAAAATTTGGATGAAAGAGATCTACTGTTAAGAATTGAAAGTTAAGTTACGAGTTCATAAACCTATATTCATGTTGTTTTTCTTTTGTTCGTTTAGTGGCATATCAACTTTTTATGGTCATTTAATACCGAAATTTATTTTTTCTTGGAAGCATTATAAGTTCTTTGACAATATTTATTGCAGGTAATTATTTTCGTTACAAAAATATATTGTTTTTAATATTTCTTCCATACAGAAATGTATTGCTGGTATTTTTTTTACTATGAAATTGTACTGCTGGTATTTTTACTATAATTTTTAATACTTTCATGCTGTTTGGGGGGTTAGCTATTTGTCCTTGGTTAGGAACATAACAGGCGCTATCACACCGAGTCAGGGTGGACCTAGGAACAACAGCATTTAAAATGTGGATGTACGCTCCTCGAAACCTCGCTATCACAGGTCCTGCTGCCAGAAGTAATTTATCATAATACACAGGACGGTATACTTATAGGAAACTTATTACAGTCGCAGTTTATTCAGCTATTGTAATGTTAATGATGAAATCATATTGTTCGGTTGCTTTTGTTTAGCTGCCTTTCAACATTTATGCAGAAATTTAACTAATTTGTACGCATGTTGATGCCTTCAAATACAGATATTTTGTACATAATCTGATACTTTCAATGTAAACGTATGTTTTATAGATATATATTTTGTAGAGGGTCTATTGTAGGTTCTATATGTTTTCTTATATACCTAATTCTTTGAAGAAGACCGGAGCGTACAACGACCGAAACGTTGTGATAAACATGGCGACAAAGATGTTTACAATAGTCCGAATAATGTAAATAGTGTACATAATACCTCATCTCAGAAATATAAACCGATACATATTTCTTTAAGTTAAGGCATTATTTTGGCGGTTTCAGTATTTTCAAATAGTTCTCTCATGTTGGTTTACTTGTAGTATTTAAGTCTTATTGATCATATGTGGGTATATTAAGTTAAAATGTGTTTTTTTTTTCGTGAAAGAATTAGATTATTTTTTCCTTATAATAAAAGATTAATTGTCGGTTAAAAGATAACAGTTTCTTTTCTCTTAAAACAGTATTTCATTTTTTTATCTTAAGTAACTTTTATCGCGCTCATTTGTATACATGAACGTTTCATTCCTAACATATTGTCTAAAGTATGTTGATAGTTAGCAGCTTCTTTGTTTTTTCCTTTCTATTTGTACGCGATATAAATTTTAGTTATTTTTTCTGTTGAAATTTAAGTGGTTTCTACTATCTGATAAAATTCTTTGATTTTGCTTCTATAGCGCATGTCTATGAGATCCCGTAAAGGATTGCATTCTTTTACATCTACAGGATAAATTCCCTTGAAGCTATTTTTAATCATTGTGCCAGAAAGCGGATGCATACAGTTAATTGTACAAATATTTCTGAATGGGTTTAGCATCCATCAGCGTAAGATACTCGAAGTGATTATTTAAGAACATAACTTGATTTTGTAGGTTAATGCTATGCTTTTGTAGCTTTTTGCAACGTTGTCTAAAACTTCTTCCCCTAACGCAATGTATTTTATGAATAGGTCCATAGTAATTATTCGCAACAGTTCTTCGCTATGATACCTAGATTGTATGAATTAGAAGCGCAATGTTAGACTGGCGGCGAGATCTCATTAATTTGCAGTTGAGTTAGCTATATGTAGCCGTAACTTCTATGCTACTCCCTCGCGGTCCCACACTGTCCAACCAACTTTAATTGTCAACAGTTTATGTGCAATGTCAATCGCTATCTACTGTCCTCATGGCTGCTCTTTTTTCTCCTCATTACTAACGTTTCTAATCCTATTTACTTCGCGACCTGTAACACCTTGCGTGCTAATGACTGTTCTGTCATGCTTGAGGTAATTCTGATCAATATATATATATATATATATATATATCAGCCTTCCCTGACGATCTGCTTAAGTGAAACTTTGGTAGGTTTGTCTGGCTCTCTAGGTTTAACTAGGTCTGCTCTACTTATTGTATTGAGCACTTTATTTAGTTATTTTGTGTACTCGTATCGGTTTTTTTTCTTTGGGCTTTGGACTTGCATGCTAGACGATTATTTCCGGCTAACGTACATGTTCTTGGTGCTTTCTTTTTTTCATACCTTTTTTCCATTTGGTATTGGTTTGATTATTTGCAAATCAAGACTCCGAATGTTTTCCGAACGAGTACAGTTTCTTATACTTATAAGATTACTACTAATACTATTACTACTACTACTACTACTACTATTAATATGTATATATATATATATGTATATATATATATATATATATATATATATATATATATATATATATATATAATTTAGATTTATTTGAGTTTTCTTTTATTTATTTAATACGAAAAATTGTAAATTTCAACTTTTACATTCTAAGTGTGATTATATAGAGTTTATGAAATCGGATTTACTAAAGTCAGTTTTTGTGCATTCTTATTTTCATAGAGGTTCGCGATTTTATCATAATGTAACTGAATGTCTTTGTGAAGATACAAAAGAATAAGGACGTTAAAATCTGTCTTCACTCATTGTAGCTTACCTTATCTACTTTGCGACAAAAATATTTACTCAGAAATTTGGGCGGAGGCATGCACCATCTACGACCCTCTGGATCCATCCATGATATATACAGTTAAAATCTATGTCATGGGACATTTATATTTATATGTTCATATGAGATGAAATCCCCACAAACTATATAGGAAAACGACATTAAATTTTATATCACGTAAGGAGATTGGCAAAAAATATTATCCAGAAATATGTGATTTCTACAAGGAAATTAATAATTTATGTATTTAATGAAACTAGATTAGTTATCACACTGGAATTAATATAAGTAAAATTTCAAACCATGATAATCGTGAAAAATTTTATATACATTGGGAAATTTTGTTTTTGTTTTTGTTTTTAACGATATACCGTCATCTACCTATGGGAAGTGAAGCGTAAACAATAATACAATCATTTTATTATACAAACAGTAAAAGCAAAAATGTCCAAATGGTGTAACAGCATAATTGTCCATCCCACAGAATGTTTAATATCTAAAGAAACACTAAACTAATTGAGTTTCTTTTTTCCACGTTTTCAAATAAATCATGTAACCATCTTGACACCATTTGTCGTAAGAATCACTGAATACCCCTTTGAGTTATTCAGCTAGAAAGAGAACAGGTAAAAATCGTGTTGAGTCAACAGTACTGTCTTCCGAAATGATCAATAGTGAGAGGGAAAAGAACATTCAGGCCTTCGGTAATGGTACCAACATTCATAATCTGGCTTTCATCGTCAAATTCCATTCACGAACTACGAAGAGAATGGTAAATTAGTTTTAAAAAGTAGAGAAGAAAGGATCAGGAGGCCACAAGAGGAAGAAGGGTCATCATTTCAACTCAGAGGTAAAGATATTAATTGGAAAACATCCAGCTCAATCCATAAGTCGTTTAGCACGTGAGAAAAGAGTTTCAGCTATGGCAGTCCAAAGAGCAGTGAAAAAGATTTTGAAAATGAAATCGTACGTGAAATCTATGAGGCACCTTGTTACTCGAGGACAGACATTTAGAAGGTTAGAGTGGGCGAAGTTCATCTTGAATAAATTGGAAAATGATCATCGTACATATATATATATATATATATATATATATATATATATATATATATATATCATGATCATTTATATGATATTATATATATATATATATATATATATATATATATATATATACTTGAACTTTATTTCAATCCTCCATCAACTTCCCATTATTAGCGTTGATTAATAATGAACATGTCATTTTCGTTTATGATCTATTTCATCAGGATACTTCTGTTAAGCTTGTAGAGTAATTATACATTCTTATTGATCAAAGTTGAGTTCACTAGTGTTATAAGAACCTCGAAGAATTCCAGTAAGATATCTTTCATCATTTCTAAGATACAACGGTTCAAATCTTAACAAACAATCGAATATTTTTGCTGTTACACCATTTGGATAATTTTGTTCTTAAGTCTTGTTTCTCGATTTCTTTACAGTGTGCGAATTACAAAACAAAGTAGGGTGTAGAACAAATGAAAAAAAGAGCGCTTTGATCAATCCACAAATCCAAAAGGTTTTCACAGAAACTTTGATCATCACTAGGTGACTCTGTTACCAGAAACCCATACGTGTCATGACGGATCGCAATTGCAAAACGCTACAGGATCGGTATTGAAGAAAAACAGATGACGTTAAATCGTGAAAGAAAGTCTATTTAAATGTAGGTTCACATAGTATATGGAAAGTTGAATTTTTTTTCATATTTTCTAGTCTCCGCCCACGACGTATGCGATCATATCTGTTTTGTTAACTGAGTATTGCTATATCATCTCTGTGAAATTTAATGTATTTCCGGATTTCCCACTGTTTCGAATTCAGATGTCTTCTCCTTACCCGGCTGCAACCCAAGGCTATAGAGTTCAGGTATTTAATTCATAACTGAAAATAAGAGAGATCTTCCCCAAATATAATAGTGCAAACGTGAATGCATGAGAGTAAGCCAAAGCTTAAACCAGGTTTCTGAGTCTCCTTTCTGCGACGATAACAGTTATTCTATCCGCATATTATTTGATATTACCAATTTGTTTAGGACCGTTAAAACAATGCATAGAATAATTTGGTAGAGGCTCAGAAAAAATAATTTGATTATAAAATATTGAAGTTATGATATAATAGGAAAATTTTGCTGGAAATGTTTTCATCTGTTTACAAGGGTTGTGTGTAGCCGTAAGGTCAGAGAAAACCAGAAGGAAATAATTTTGTAGTAGCCTAAGGAGAAATCTTTCGTCAAAAAATTTCTGAAAGAATGTGCATCAATCTAATAATTAAAGATGCACAGAAGCCATCGTTTCTCTCAAATAAAAAATATAACCACCAATAGACGCTTTAGAAATGTCACTGAGCAATTCAATGTTTTCACATCAGGTGCCGAACGCGGAATCTGCGTCACTTGCACGATGAAAACATTCTGCTCAATCGTTCTTCACTCAAAGGCATGGGAAATATACGCTCTTAGACAGCTTATTACATATATCATTATAGGAACTTGTAGCAGGTCGAGTATGTAAGTCTTTCTTCAGTGCCAAGTAATCTGTGCCGTGTAATGATTTTGGAACCAGGGGTATTAGTCGCAGTGGCCTCTGGAAGTCGTTTTTACTTAAACGCACTTGATAAGTATACTTGTTTTTCTAGGCATTGGGTGACGGCAGATGTTATAAAATGAAGGCGGATGTTAGTAATAACGAACAAACGCATATAGAATGAAATGCAAATATATTTCAGTTCATTTCTGTAGATATAGTGAAGGTGAAATTAAATTATTTTAATTTAGTCCTTTTTCATAGCATGTGTGCCAGTGATTCTATATTTTAAAACTCTGATCGGCTCTGGTGTAGTTGATTCGAGCCGCTAAATAACAAACATAAAAAAAACAAAAACACGTCTTGGAGTCTGATTCGACCATTTTGTATTGCGTAGCGCTCGTAAGTGATAACCATCTCTCTTTATTGGTTGATTTTGTTGTGATCCAGTTTTAAGGTTCTTTACTTTCCTGAGGAGTGTACCTTGATATGCTTGCTGACGACTCTCTTTGCTTTGTCACAACAGATGTATTTATAGGAAACGAATGATCGCAGGAAGCATTTGAAATGCATTTTTTATACTCATCAATGAATATATTGGATTTATAGATTTTGTATCTATTTTCGTGACATTTTGTTCTGTGTTCACTACAAATGCATTCATTTTCAAGTCATTCTCTCATTTCTTATCATGAAAGTTAACAAATGATAATCCTGAATCGAATTTAAGAATAGCCGTTACTGCATATAGCGTTTGGCTAAACTCAGATAAATTGTAACAGAGAATCGGGTCAGTCCGATAAAAGACTCCAAGTTGGTTACATGTGGCACTGTGGCACCATAAATTGCGTCGCATTCCACAGTGGGCTCTTGAGGCACGATCATCTACTTAGAGTAGGTGTGACTGACTATTTGCATATGAATGATACTGGGCAGGGATTAGTCAAATAATCAGCGTGGGTGTGGGACTGGGAGAGCTATATAACACCAATGTTTTTTTCAGGTGAGTGGGTCGCTCTGAACGCGCGGACGTGCGAAAATCAGACAAGACGAACACATAATTCACTATTTACATTATTCGGAATATTGCCCTTGTCGCCATATTTATCACCGTTTCGGCCGTTGTATGCATCCGGCCTTCTTCAGGTGGTTGGAATGTCGAACTGAACCCTTTATTTAGCTCACTGAGCTAGACTGTTCTAGTTCCACGTGCCATGTCTAACGGATATCAGTTATCTCCTGTTAATTCCCTTCTCAAAGTTCCCCACCGCCTTAACTAGGTATTGAAATCACACTCTTTGGGTCCTGTCACTGGATGTAACTAACGCCTTTATCCACTGTGCCATGCGTCCTCGGGATAAAGGCCGGAGCCTTGTGATAAATATAGCGACAAAGATGACAACAATAGTCCGAATAATGTAAATAGTGTACATAATACCTCCTCTCAGAAATATAAACAGATTGTGAACACATAATTATTTCTAAATAAACGCAAATTTGCACTGTATTATTAAAGATATAGGAATATAAAAAATAGCTACAGTTATTCAAATTAATGCTGTAATTCTTATACGTTATTCTTTCTGAAATATTATCCCTTACGGGGATAGAATGCACACAGAAGTTTGTAAATGTTTAGTTTCCAAATGCGACAAGTAGTGATTTTCCAAGAGTAGGTCAGATGTGGCCCAATGCCGAAAGAATGGGGCACCTAGTGAGGATCGAACTCACTACTCAGTCGTAATAGTTCTAGTGAGGCAAGCTTGCTAACCATTACACCACCTCGAGGTGCCAAAATGTGACAAGTACAAACAAACATTGCCATAACTTAGCGCATGAGGGCTTCATGCCTGTTGAAGAGAAAGAAAAACGTGCCTATGAATTAATAAGAATAAAGTGTTTTTCTCTAAAGAGAATCAGTTATTCTCCTGAAAATGGCCATGTCACGTTGAAACTTCAGGTCTCATACGATCACTGAAGCTGGACAATACATAGATGGGTGAGCATTTGGGAATTCCTGGTGCTGTAAGCTTGGATATGCGACTAGAATAATGGATTACGGTTCTAAACTTAGGACTTCGCTCTCCGTGTTTTCATTCTGGTCGGGTTCGTTATATTCGCTTACGCGCAAATATTATTGGGAAAGCTGTGAAACCGACTCCCCTCCCCAAGGCCAAGTGTTAATTAATAGAACTTCTATCAGTAAAGCATTATCATTGACAAATTTAAAATTCTAAAAATATTTTGGCTTTAACCAGTAAAAGGATGATAAACTTTAAAAGCAATGACTGTTTTGTCTCCTAAAGATTTCGTACATTATCTACACGAGTATGTGTAACAGATTCTTTTCTTCCGAGTTTTATGTCGAAATTTGAAGAATTCGGATATCTATATATTTTCACATGGGTTTTCTGCAAACCTGTGCAGCTTTCTTTTGCAGATATTTACGAAGTTGGAAAACGATGGGACTGCTATCTGATAATTTGACTTTCAGCACTCTGATACTTTGGTATTAATGTATTAAACGAAACTTCATCCAGAAGAGATAAATTATCCAAGATAAGAAGCGCGGCAGAATGTCCCAACAATGCGTAAACTCAGTTACAGTTCTTATTGTAAGCAATATAATTGTGCCTGTGTTAAGATATATGCAGTCATGCCTATATCTCTGAATTATCAATGGTTTCCAAAAATATAGGCAAAATAAAAAATACAAAAATGAGAGGAATAATGAGTCAGTATTGTAGAAACGATCAAGAGATTAAATTCTAACCCTGAAAAACTAGATAGATCAGTTCGCTTCGCAAACGAAACGCACTGGATCGGAAGAAAATGTTTTCCGAGAAAAAACATTTTCATTTATTATTCATTTCATAAACAGATATTTTAAAAAAGTTTCGGGAAACCTATTTTCTCTTTCTGGTTATAACTTGAACGGTGCTTAATCTGGACAAAAATAATGATAAAATAAAAATTGAACCGGGGATCAATTGACTCAATTTTTGATCTGAACTGGCATAGCCTTAAAGTAACATTTTTTTTCAAAAGACAGTATTAATTTATAATAGCGGAAAATAGTAAGTTTTATAAAGGACGTTTTTAAGGATATGAAATAAAGTAAACAATGAGGGTTTTAGAAGCTTACAGTGTAATTTCAGTTGTGAGTTAGGGGAATATATATATATTTTACTTAAAACAATGCTCCTTGATTTTGTCATCTTGAATTAAGTCTTTACAACTTCTATACCTTACTTGTGATTTTAACTTTATATATATATATATATATATATATATATATATATATATATATATATATATATATATATATATATATATATATATATTAGTCATACATACGTATATACAGGGTGTATCCAAAATACTTACAAAGATTTTGAAGGCGGGTTCCTCACAAATCCATATAAACATATGTCCAATAAATCCTTCGTTTTTAGTTAAGTTTTAAAAAATTTACGGTAGATGGCGCTGTATTTCCATGTAGGCTAGGTTACGTTTGTCATTCGTATCAATATTTACCAAGTCTATCTTCAATATTTAACGTGTGTAGTAGTGAATTAACTGAGAAGTGCTCCGTTTAGCAATGACAGTATATTCATATCGTGAGCGTGCAGATATGATTTTACATACGACCGCGGGAATGATAATGAACGCAAAGATGCACTGCTGTATCAAATTGCGTTTCCAGACCGAAATCTACCTATACCTCACATATTTGATAAAGTTTATCATCGCGTTGCTGAGACAGGATCCGTGGCGCTAGAAACTATGGATCAAGGAAGACCGAGTTCTGCTTGTCAGTCTGACCACGAAGAACACGTTGAACAGGCTGACGGAGATGATCCAAGTATCACTACAAATTAAGTGGCCCTAGCCTGTCGTACATCTCATAGTACCACATGGAGGCTACTTCAAGGGAAGCTACTGTATCAGTATCATTAGCAACGTGTGCAGTGTCTTTCGCCCTTTGAAGACTCACCGCGGGAGAACTTTTGCCGATGGTCGATTGCACAAACTGCAGTGATTATATGGATTATTGTTCTTGCTTTGTTTGAGGAACCCGCCCGCAATTGTTAGTAAAAGGTAATTTTGATACACCATATATATATATATATATATATATATATATATATATATATATATATATATATATATATATATATATAAATATATATATATATATATGAGAGTGAATTAATTATATGACGAAAAGAGTTTTGTATCGTCTATCATTCATGGTGTGCACATTTGTATATGGAATTTGAAAATTTGCAAAGAAAATTTGAATATTTTTTTAAGAAAACGAACTATAGTATCATTTTTATTAATTTTACGTGTTTTTATGTTTATATATATATATATATATATATATATATATATATATATATATATATATATATATATATATATATGCTCTACTCTGTATTGAGCACTCTTTTAAGTATAGTAATTGTTGGTTATTGGAATTTATTCTGTATACACCAATCCTGGACTTGGGTATATACATACATACATACATATATATATATATATATATATATATATATATATATATATATATATATATATATATATATATACATATATATATATGTGTGTGTGTATGAAGAAATATAGTCTTAAAGTGTGCTATATTCATGGGATAAAGTGCTCAATATCAGAGATAGAGCATGTGTAAATATAAAAGTGAACATAGAAGTTAGCACTTAGAGGCGACAGTCCGTTTCATGCTAGTGCAATCGTCAGGCAAGAGTTGCCTGACGATTGCACTAGCATGAAACAGACTGTCGCCTCTAAGTGCTGACTTCTATGTTCACTTTTATATATATATATATATATATATATATATATATATATATACCGTGTGCGGCTGGTATTTGAGGACAGATTTTATAGATTAGTAAAAAAAAAACTTGCTGAACAAATGGATAAAATTATATTTGATTACAAACAAGTAAACGTGAAATTCAGCTAACTATTATTTAATTTTATTCACCACTAGCATCAGTAACTGCCTCTACACGAGGTCGAAATCGACTGCAAGTTCTGATTAATAGGTCTTTAAGGGAGTCTTTGGTGTTATGATGCTGTTTATTAACCTCCTTGTCAACAACACTCCACACATAATAGTCTAGTGTATTGAGATCTGGAGAGTTACGAAGTCAAATGTTATGTGTCATGTGGTCGTATAAATGGTCAGCCATCCATTCTTGTGTTCGTAGAGACTTATGGGATGGAACCGAGTCTTCCTGGAATATGTAAGTCCTGCCGTTGCATATGTTGTCAATCCAGGGCTTGACAACTGTTTGTAAGCAGCAGATAAAAGTTTGGTGGCATAACATGTCCTTCATTGCTAACAACACCCAATTCCATAACACTTAAAGGAAATTTTGTGCATATCACTCTTGGCACCTCTGAAGGACCTGAACAAAGCCATCTGTCAATTCTTCTGTTAAGTTTTGATATGACGAAAACCTTTCTCATCTGAAAAACAAACAAACAAATCACACCAGATTCGGAAGGATTTGTATTTAAAAACCTTTTGTATCTGTTTAAACGGTTTTCTTTTGATTTTTTCAAACATAAAAATTGAACTCTCTTCATCATGTGGAACTTGTATCGAATATCTTTATGAACACTCCTTCTGATTGTTTTTTTTCAGACACATGCAACTTTTTGGCAATTGACCTCATTGATTGACCTCGGTTTTCATCAATTGTCTGCTTGGCTTCCAGTATAAATTCAGACGTCCTCACTTTATCTGAAAGTGCAGAATGTCTTTTACGTTTCGATACAGACATTGGGGGAACTGTCAGGGTGTTTTAACTCTTTTCGTATCTTGTGGATAAAAGATCTTGCAACTCTGAAGAAACATGCAATATTCAAATCGCTATGATCAGCCTTTAATGTAACAATCACAGCATGCCTTTTCATTTTATTTGTTATCATAGGGTTTGCCATTCTTCCTTTCTCAAAAACAAAAGCATTAGGACTTAGTGGGAAGCATAATTAATCATACATCTGTATGTCATAAAATACCAGCCGCACACTGTATATATCTATATATCTATATATGTGTGTGTGTGCGTGTATCTATCTATCTATCTATCTATCTATCTATCTATCTATCTATCTATCTATCCATCTATCTCTCTCTCTCTCTATATATATATATATATATATATACATACATACAAACACACGCGCACGCGCATATATATATATATATATATATATATATATATATATATATATATATATATATATATATATAAATTCCCAATCGGATAGAAACTATGTAGAACTCAATGTCCAGGACAGAGTAAGAATATAAAATAAAATGGTTCAAACACTAATATTCCATGATTAAAATTTATTTATATTTTGGAATTGTAATTACGATACAAATCTTCAGACCTACAAATTCCCCAAACAATCGGAAAATATAACTCCGGGTATGAAAAACAAAGTTTTATAATAATAAAATATTAGTGTTTGAGACATTTTATATCATATATATATATATATATATATATATATATATATATATATATATATATATATATATATATATATATATATAAGTAACTACACTCGTCTCGAAAAAGGCTTCGGTTTCTTGATTTGCCAATAATCAAATCAATATCGAAGGAAAAAAGATTTTGAAAAAAGAAAGAGCCATGAAGATGAACGTCTGTCGAAAATAATCGTACAGTTTACAGGTTCAAAGCCGAAAGAAAAAAACCTCGACACGAGTAAACAACTAACTAAAAAAGTGCTCAATGCAGAAGTAGAGCTGACATAGTCAAACCTAGAGAGCCAGACAAAACTACCAAGTTTTCACCTAAGCGGATCTTCTGGGAAAGCTGATATATATATTGCTGATAACGCAAGGCTCTTCTATGAATCAAGTACTCTGAGTCACTGGCGACTTTATTACAAAATAAATACGTAAAAATCCAGCTTCCTCTCTGCCGGGAGCTGATAATTAAGGGAAAAATCTCCGATTGTTGGGTTTCGACTATGGCTTGAAGCAATCAGATATCTAAATACACTGATGAGCTGTGATACAGCGAAACAGTATGTCTGTGTATGAAAAAAAAAATATATACAGTGTAACCCGGATATAAGATACCCGGATATAAGAGAAACCCGGATATAAGAGAGATTTAAAAAAGAATGAGAAAAAAAAAGAATAAGCACAAAGTTTGGCATAATAAAGCGTAACAAATGTCCTGTAGATTGGAAGATATATATATATATATATATATATATATATATATATATATATATATATATATAGGTAACTACACTCGTTTCGGAAAACCTTCGGTTTCTTGATTTGCCAATAATCAAATCAATATCGAAGGAAAAAAAGGTTTAAAAAAAGAAAGAGCCGAGATGAACGTCTGTCGAAAATAATCGTACAACATACAGGTCCAAACCCCAAAGAAAAAAACCTCCACACGAGTATACAACTAAATAAAAAAGTGCTCAATACAGGAGTAGAGCAGATCTAGTCGAACCTGGAAAGCCAGAGAATCGTACCAAGGTTTCACCTAGGCGGATCGTCAGGGAAAGCTGGCTAAAGAGGTAAAGGAAACGGTATACTTATAGGCGATAAACTAAGACAACACCACGTGATCAAAGACAAAAAAGGAAAAATCAAGAAAATCAAAAAAACAACAAAGGGTTGGGGGAGGATTTATTCGAAAGGGCTTAAAAGGGGATATATATATATATATATATATATATATATATATATATATATATATATATATATATATATATATATATATATATATATACGGGTAGTGATCAAACGAAGCAAATTACGCAGCGTGAAGACGCTTGGCACGGAATGAACACCACACTATCACATTCTTGCTCGTTTTCCTTATTTATAACCGTGCTTGAAATGATAATGTACTGCGTGCGATCGTCTTACTACACCACAGATTTTCCATCGGTGAGCATGTTTCGACGACCACCATATTCCTTAGATCTCGCCCCTTGCAATTTCCTTTTTCCAAAAATGAAATCCAAACTTAAAGGAAAATTATTTCAAGACGTCGAGGAAACCCAAGTGAATATGACAAGGCTGCTCCTCGCTATCCCACAAAAAGGAATTCCACGAATATTTCCATTAATGGAAACGATGCTGAATAAAGTGTAAATCTTCAGAAAGAGATTATTCCGTAGGGGTTCAAATGCCAAATAGATATGTGCTGTAGCTTTCTTTTGATAGCACCAGTACGGATAGATTATGGTCAATCGCGTGAGCGTGAAACTCGGGTTACGACAAAAGCCATCCTTTCATAGGATTTGACGTTGTTAAGCAATTTTTCTCTGTCTAGGCAATCTAGGGTGGAGCACTTTACCGGGGAGGTGTGTTTGCTTTGTGCCTTTTTTTTCTCTTTCTTTTTTCAGTATTTTCGTCTTTTTTTTTTTTCGAGGCAAGAGTTTTAGGTTTGGGCAAGTTGTCCGTTGGTTCCATCAAATTGCAGTCCAGGATTTTAGAAGTTTATTTGTGTAGCAATGCTTACGGATCAGAACATTGTCTTAATTAACTCAAGTCTAGGTTCAAAGGATCAAGCATAAATATTGATAAATATATAAGAAACACATATACACAGACCGATCAATAATCAGTTTTCAATAAAAGGTATTAAGATTTTCAAAAGTTTCCTCTCATTTCTATTTAGTACTGCTCAATTACTGCTGTCATTGGACAATAGCCGAATGAATTAAAGAATTAGGGGAAAACATGGACCTTCGTGTCCGAAAAAAAAGGAGCGACAAAAGGAGGGTTTTTTTCCATTTGACACCGCTATTATTTTAAGTACGTTCACTCCTAGGCAGTGTTAGAATTGCAGTAAAGCCAAATATATGACGGTGAATGTTTTATATATATATAAATATATATATATATATATATACATATATATATATATATATGTGTGTGTGTGTGTGTGTGTGTGTGTGTGTGTGTGCGTATGTGCGTGAATGTGTCTCTACTAGCAAGCCGTTATCGGATAGATGGCGAGCCGCCGATAACAAAAGTGGTATTCTAGTGGCAGCCCTGGTAGGCAACCGGCGGGCCACCGGTCGGCCTCTAGAGGTCCGCCAGTGGTAACATTGCCGAGGCGAACACGCCGGCGGTCCAACAGCGGGTCACCATCCGTAAATGCTAGTGGCATACCACCCAGTGGCAGACAGACCGGTGGATTGCGTGTAAGTGTGTGTGTGTGTGTGTGTGCGTGTGTGTGGTTGTGTGTGTGTGTGTGTGTGTGTGTGTGTGTGTGTGCGTGTGTGTGTGTGTGTGTGTGTTTTCGTTGAGTGGCACTTGGGCCTTGTAATGGTTGAACATTATTATAAAAAAGTAAAAAATTCGTTAGTAGAAATCCATCATTGTGAAAATTCTGTACCACCAAGCAAATGCCTCTAATTAAGTTGGTTTATGCAGCGTCTGAATTCGAATTGTTTCGGTTAATTTAATTCAGCATTCGACAGACGAGTAATTGGGAGGAGGCGTTGTTATAAAATTTGTTTCCTAGGTAACATTTGAGTGCCTCATTTTCGAGTAATTATCTACAGGGTGCGGCCAGTCTATACTGAACATATCACATGTGATATGGTTAATCTATGACAAATGAAATGTAGCAATAGAGAAGGACCTGCGTAGGTTTCCCGCCTCTGCTTCAGGTTCGTATACACTCCTCCATTTTTATATTTGACTTGATACGTTCCGGTTTGTGTTCGATTAAATATGGAATCTTTGTTGCTGAATGTTATGTTGGAAATTATTGTGATATTGAAAATGTCACTATACATAATTATGTCCGAACAATAGTGCAAACAATATTCAGAATTATAAAGTCATATATAAATGATTAGCTACCCCTATGACATGGATGGCACCAAATCTGTTCAGAAATATCTAAGCTGTATACAACCGCTTCCTAAGATCAATGGTGAGAAAAGGCTTTGATCGAGTAAGGAGTGAGGCTCTTGGCAAAGATCGTGCTGCTTTGAAAATTGTTGCCACTGGCGCGGCATCATCACAAATAAAGAACGGTACCAACTTACAGACACTACGTTCTGAAATATTAATTATGGACGTTTCTCTCCAAGAAAAACATGAAGCTTCTTGCTAAGCGTTAATAGTAAAATGGAAGATGTGGCTTAATAAAAAATAGTAAATGTTAAATGGATAGTGGCTCGAATTGAGGAATCGGAGAGCCGAGTTCGAATTTCAGTCGAATCCATTACATTCACTTACATGCTAATACCCTTGCGAAAGGTATGAATCCTATTTTTCTCCTCCCATTTAAGGCATAAATAACAGGACAGTTCTGTAGCCTTGGAAGGAAAATGGTCTACCGCAGAGAGAAATGGCAAATTACTGCGGGAAAAAAATCTGCCTCGTCAGTCATCGAGAGATGATCGCCGAAGTGTGTATCATGCATGGCACATAACTGACTGACTGAGATGTTAAAGTGAAAATGACAGAGATCTGAAACTTATGTACTTACAGAGTTATCCATGAAAAGAATGACAGATAATTTCTAGAGGTAGTCCAGTATATATACGTTTTGCACTAATTTTACATAGTTGAAACCTGTATGCAAATAATAAAATTATGGGATAAATTTTAAACATTTATAATCAGAAGAAAGACTAAGAATTTGAAGCAAAGTCTTGTAAAATATAAGTAAAATTGTTTGTGTTAACGTAGCAATAGTTAAATTAGAAAGGACAAGAAAGATGTATAGGTTAGAAAAAAATGTACAATCGATTGCTAATTTTAAACTCTCACTGATTTTGTACATGGACATTTATTCTTTGTTTTTGATTTAAAATTATTGAAAATGAAAAGCATTTTTAATATATATTGATGAAGCTCATATTTTCAACTTTATTCATTGCATTAAAAAAAGGATCATGACAATATTGCCGGCAAACTGTGTAGATGGGCAGTTAGGAATATACATACATACATACATACATATATATATATATATATATATATATATATATATATATATATATATATATATATATATATATATATACCCAAGTTTGGGATTGGTATATACGGAGTGAATTCCAATAACCAACAATTACTATTCTTTAAAGAGTGCTCAATACAGAGTAGAGCAGATATAATTCTATATTCTACATCATCACTTGATAAGACACCAGAAGTGTTGAAACAAAATGGCTATTTTTGTCGTGATTTTATAACATATTTATGTTGTAATATTCAAATAAATAATTATATATATATGTATATATATATATATATATATATATATATATTTAAATATATTTTTGAAGGTACAAAATTTTATCACAGCAGTAAACGTATGAAGCTTGATATTACTAGACATATTAAAAACGGGCGAAGCAACCGGTTTCGCTCCCGCTCATCAGGCTTACAACGGGAGATAACAACAGAAAATGTACAATAAAAGGAAATGTGGAGAAGGAGAGAAAAATGAGCAAAAGGAGCTAGAAGCACTTTACATCGGGTTCCGCAAGCCTTCCTTGTGTAAACAACGTGAGTGTTTGTTGGGGCTCGCTGTCATTTGCCTCTAGCTCCTTTTGCTCATTTTTCCCTCCTCCTTCACATTTCATTTTATTGTACATTTTCTGTGTTTTTAATTTAAATTAAATCTCCCTTTGTAAGCCTGATGAGCGGGAGCGAAACCGGTTGCTTCGCCCGTTTTTAATATGTCTAGTAATGTCAAGCTTCATACGTTTATTGCTGTGATTGATATATATATATATATATATATATATATATATATATATATATATATATATATATATATATATATATATATATATATAATAGCTGGCCAATCATATTACAGGATACCTGTCTATTAGGGCGGCACCCAATCCCTATTAAAGACTCTCGCTCAGGCACATTTTTGTTTGTTCAACACCCACAGAGCCAACCTGTGGTTTATACTGCAACTATGCTGAGTAGACGTTAGTTACAGTTTCTGGGAGAGAGCGTGTTATCTAGAATCATCAACAATCTTAACAAGTCCAGCACACTCAAACCCTCGGTCACGATGACTTGTGACTTTATGCTAACACAGCTATCGACGGCTCCCAAATGATCCGTCTACCCCAAGTCACTCACAAGGCTTATATATATATATATATATATATATATATATATATATATATATATATATATATATATATGAAAATGAATAAATAAAAAGGAAAAGATATAAATATTCATCATATAATTGCTTATAAATTTATTTTAACAGATATATATTTATATATACCATCTTCATCGGACCGACTACTTTTTATTAAATGATATCAATATTGTCCAGTATAAATCTATATGCTGGTTAAATAGTATGACAATCTTGATACTACCACATTGAAGCACTGAGTGTAAAGGCAGGTAATTTCGTGCATTCTCCTAAGTTAATCATGAATTGAAAATAGAATTGATTACCGAAGCGTGTATCACGATGGCACCAAACGTATGCAACACAAATAGGTGAAATTTATAGGCCTTTTTATATTTATATACTGATTAACATTATACCTATAACAACCTCTGATTTTTTAGATATTAATTATACTTTGCAATTATTTTGAATAAAGTAAAAAAAATGAAACGCGATAAGAAAGTGAGTAAATAGATAGATAGACAGACAGACAGATAGATAGAGAGAGAGCGATAGGGATATGAACTTAGATAGAGAGATAGATAGATAGAGAGAGAGAGAGAGATAGATGAACAGAGACAGATTCCTGGATGAAGAGACATATGAACAGAGTCATATATGTAAAGATATAGATAGATATATACAGAGATAGATAGGGAGATAAATATATAGATATGTAGAGAGATATATAAACATATATGAACATAGATAGATACATATGAACATAGATAAATAGATAGATAGATAGATACATAGATAGACGAACAGACAGATACCTGAATATATAGAGATAGATATGTAATGATATATATAGATATGTAGATAGATAGATAGATAGGTAGATAAATCATACTTATTATAAAACCCAGGTTGTGTATGTGTGTGTGTGCGCGCCGCGCGCGCGCGCGTGTGTGTGTGTGTGTGTGTGTGTGTGTGTGTGTGTCTGTGTGTGTGTGTGTCTGTGTGTGTCTGTTCGTATATATATGGGATCTGATTTCCTACATTTTTCAAGCGATTTCAACAAAACTTCACAGGACCACGTAAAATTACCCGGCGGTGGTTCTAACAGCGCCAAAATTGGAAAAAACACAATAGTTTTTGCACGAAATCAATTTGAAAGCACGGGTAAGGGCCACTTATGTAGATTTTTCGCAGTCTTTGGACGATGTTTTGTTACCAAGCCACCAAAACAAAGCAAAAGGTCCAGTTTCTGAAAGAACTAACGCTTGGCTATCTAACAAGTACCAAATTGTTTGCCACACTGTCAAAGCAGCTTGACCAGGGAACCATAAACGGGGGTACTAAGGGACAGGATTTAGCCCTCTGAACACACATTCACTGGCACAGTATGTACAGTTTGGGATTGATTCAGATGAAATTTACGACACACTTGCGGCTTACTATCGCCTTTATGTGTGTCAAATTTCAGAATTTTTCGGCAAAAATAACCGTAGCTGCACGCGGATCAATCTTTTTTGTAACTTCCTTACACACAAACAGCAGCGTACAAACGAGTCTGAGTGTCGATACCAAGACTGCTGCAAGCCCATTGGTCGCTTTCACAGAGCTTGACCTTGGGGCCTGTTCAATCATTTCTCACACGTTATAGCGTTTATTTTTGCCCGCGTGCACGCACTTGGCTTACTTTATTCGCCTACTTGGGACACCGCAAGTTGTTTATTACGTGTTCTAGCTGCATTTTTGTTTTATAGTTCCAACCCAACCCCACACACGCTAGCCAATTGTACTAAAAACTCATTTCCGTTTGGATTTACCCTTGGTATACCTTTTTAAATGTCCACTTTTTTAGTTTCGATTTCCCCTTTAGTAACATCTGAATTCATTTTACTGGGTGTTCTACTTTTTGTGTCTACGTTAGCAGTGCACGTTTTTTCGTTTTACATTTGTCGAAATCTCTTTTTAATCTTTACCCTTTGACGTTTTTACTGTTTGGATGCCACCTAAAAGGAGGAAAATTTTGGGATGGCGCATGGCTGCTAGAGCAGCGAGGGCGAGTGAAACCCTTGAACAGACTTCTTTGCGTCTTTCACGGATAGCCTCGAGCTCAGCTGCTCGCTTATCTACGGAAAACGCCGCTGTGCGGACTGAAAGTTTGGCTTCAGCGGCTTCAACCATGTCCGCACGCCGAGAAAGGCTTTCAGTTGAAGAACGTTCACTTCAGAATTCACAGGACGCAGTCCGCGTGGCGAGGTTGAGGGCTTCACAGTCCCCAGCACAGAAAACTCTTCGTCGTTTGCGGGGTGCCACCGCCAATGCTTAGTCCAGGGGTTTACAAAGCCCCGAACAAACAACTTCACGTCCTCTTTAGAATACTATGGCTACAGCCGCCTCTACAGCTTCGGAACAACCCCAAGAAACCGCTCATCGTCGCTTTAGAAATGCCCTATCTACCGCGTCTGCCAGAGCCTTAGAAAGCCCTGCACAGACCACTGTTCGTCGCGTTAGAAATGGCCGCTCTACTGCATCTAATAGAGTCCTAGAAATCCCTGCACAAACCACTGTTCGTCACGTTAGAAATACCAGCTCTACTGCGTCTGCTAGGACTGCAGAAAACTGTGATGTACGCCGTTAACGGCTCGAAAACATTAGCCAACTTCGACTTTCTTCGGTTGGCGTAACTTCGCTGTCTGCGTCATTTTGATCATGCCGCATACAATTATGACCGCACTGTTAACTATTCCGCTAGGAGAGACGTACAAATAGTGGCCATGGATAAAGTTTGCACTTTTTGCAACGCAAAAAAGTGGCCGGTGAGCAACCTGGGCTTTGTTGCTCTGGGGGCAAAATCAAACTCTCTTCTTTAGGCGAACTTCCCCAGCCGCTTAGGGACCTCCTTCTGGGTACAACTTCGGAGTCAACGTATTTTCTTGAAACAATACGGAAGTACAACTGTTAATTCCAGATGACGTCTTTTGGTGCGAAGGCTATTAGTGAGGGGGATGGATGCCTACTTTCAAAGTTCAAGGCCAGGTTTACCACGTTTACGGGATCACTTTTGGCAGATCAGGGAGAGCCACCTCAGTTCCTACAAATTTACTTTCTCGCTGACTACAACGAGCAGCTTGATGGGCGTCTCGACATTCTGTCTAGCGATATTTCCGTCGGTCCCCGTAGAGATATTCTGTTCCGTCTACAAGACATCTTCACGAAACAAACAGTTACATCCGAAGCTTAAAGTTTGCGTTGCAAAACAACTCTTCGCCCTCTTTCAGCGTTGTCATCGATGCAGAGAGATGGCATCACGGTGAGCATGAGCGTCGCTTCAATGCTCCTGCATGTAATGAAGTCGCCGCTGTCATCCACGGTGAGGAGCATAACAGCCGTGACATTGTCATAAGGTACCGGGGCGGTGGTCTGCGCCGCATCAGTGAAACCCACTGTTTATACGACTGTCTCCAGTACCCCCTTCTTTTTCCATACGGAAGCGATGGGTACCACTTCAAAATCCCAATATACCATGCAAGCAGGGATTCCATGTCGACCTCAAAGACGGTCTCTTGTAAGGCGTACTACGCCTATATTTTTATGGTTGGGGAGGGTGAATTTAACCAATTGCACAAGTGCCGTCAACTATTTCTTCAATTCGCTGTTGACATGGCTGCAAAAATGGAGTCGAAGAGGTTAGGATTCATCAAGTTAAACTAATCCAAACCGACTCCTACATTCACCTTCGTGATGGTCTGCGTTCTGATGGTGACCCACACAATCTCGGCAAATCATGCATTTTGCTTTCCTCTTACACTGGTGGCCCTCGAAAATACATGAAAGGACAAAAGAGGCAATGACCTATGTCCGTCATTACAGGAGGTCTGTTTTGTTCGTCACGTTCACGTGCAATCTGAAATGGGTTGAAATCACACGCGAACTTTTTCCAGGTCAGCAGTACTCACACCGCCCTGACCTAATTGCCCACGTTTTCCGGCTACAGCTGTGTAAGATTGTGGATTTAATCCTTAAAGAGCAAGTCTTCGGACGTGTTAAGTGTCATATGTATACAGTGGAATGGCAGAAACGCGGTTTGCCTCATGCCCACATTCTGCTGTGGCTCAACGATAAGGTTGACGCAAACAAAATAGACGATTTTATTTCTGCTGAAATTCCGGATCCTGCGCTGGTTCCTTTGCTCCAAGAAATCATTAAAAACATGATACACGGTCGCTTGCGCAAAGGGTTGCCCGCGTAATTTTATCTCAGAAACGCAGACTGCAACGGATGGTTACCCACTGTACAGATGTAGGGCGGCAGAACTGTGCCAGTTATGGGGCACAATCTGGACAATCGTTGGGTGGTGCCTTATTGCCCGCTGCTGTCCAAGACTTTGGAGCCGACATAAACGTTGAATACTGCCACTGGGTTAAGTTAATAAAGTACATCTGCAAGTACGTTAATAAAGGCAGCGATGCTGCCGTTTTCGGTATCCGGCGCGACAATTGCGTTGACGAGGTGGCCGATTACGTGGCTGGACATTACCTCAGCAGTAGAGAGGCCTTTTGGCGAATTTTCGGATTCCCCATATACCAAAGGGCTCCAGCCATTCTGCAGCTTGCTGTTTACTTAGAAAATGGACAAAGGATGTACTTCACCGAACAAAACGCTGAGCGGTTTGCGGAAAACCCTAAAGACAACCCTAACGGCTTTCTTTAAATTATGCACAGCAGATGCTTTTGCCAAAACATTGATATACCCCCAAGTCCCGTCCTACTACGTGTGGTCAAACAACCGGTGGGTTCGGCGAAAGGATGGCGACCCTGTCGAGGGGTATCTCGATGTAAGGTCTAACTCTTGTCTTGGACGCGTTTATACTGTGCCCCCCAGCCAGCAGGTGTGCTTTTACCTCCGCCTCCTACTTCATGAAATTGCTGGGCCAACGACTTTCACAGATATTTACACTCTCAACGGCATAGAGTATCAGTCATATAGAGAGGCATGCTTCCGTTTGGGATTACTTCAAGACGACTCCCAATGAGATGCAGCCATGGAGGAGGGTGAACTTCTCAGAGCGCCATCACCGCTTCGAATATTGTTCGCCATTTTGTACAGAGAATCCATGTCAGATATGCTGTTCTCCATTCAGAGTAACAGTCCAGGAGTTGAATGCGGTTTCACTGACTTCATATTCAACAGAGCACTGGTGGCCCTAGAAGATGTTTTTGAACTGCGAGGTGCCTCTTTACCAACTTACGGTTTACCACCACCGCTCAGAGACGGTTTTGACACTGTACCAACTTATTGCGGGAAACATCCTACTCCATCGAGGGACTGAACGCATACATTACCGAAGACGATCCCAAACTTCTATCTGATCAGAGGGTTGCTTTCACTACCATAACAGACAGAGCAAACGGCTCCGGTGGAGGGTTATACTTTTTAGATGCGCCCGGAGGAACTGGCAAAACCTTTCTTACTAAATTAGTCCTGGAAGAGGTACGGCGTCGTGAGGAGATCGCTATTACGGTCGCATCTTCCGGGATTGCTGCAACGTTGCTACCGGGAGGTAGAACCGCTCATTCAGCTTTTAGGTTGCCGCTTGATCTATGCCGATCACAAACTCCTCTCTGCAACATAACAAGAATTCGCCACAGGCTGACGTTCTGCGGAGATGCAAACTTATAGTTTGCGATGAGTGCACGATGCCACACAAGGGCACCCTTGAGGCACTTGACCGAAGTCTCCAAGACATCCGCGACTCCTCCGACCCCATGGGGGGGAGTAACCATTCTCCTCGCAGGCGACTTTAGGCAGACTCCACCTGTTATTCCTAAAGGTACAAGCGCTGACGCTGTCCGCGCCTGCCTGAAGTCGTCTGCTCTTTGGCGCCACGTGGAGACTCTTAAACTGAGCACGAACATGCGTGCCTACTTGAATGGGGACTCCAGATCCGTTGACTTCGCACGGGACCTTCTTGCTCTTAGGGAGGGGAAAATGCCATCTGACACACAGGGTTTTGTGCAGATGGATCAGCTTGCCACCACTGTTGAATCACCGGATGTATTGATGAATGCAATCTTCTACAACCTATCCATTAATTTTGCCGATGCCGATTGGCTTACTGGGAGGGCCATATTGGCACCGAAGAACTGTACAGTTGATTCCATCAACCTTGAACTGTTGGATTGCATTCTCGGGCAATGTCATGTTTATAAGTCCATCAACAGAACTTCCGATCTATCTGAATTAGCTGAGTATCCCATAGAAGTTTTGAACTCTCTTCAGCCGTCCGGACTCCCACCTCATATTCTTCGGATCAAAGTTGGTGCTCCGATTATGCTAATCAGTAATTTGCTCCCACCTAAACAGTGCAACGGGACTCGCCTCATTATGAAATCCCTTTCTCCGAACCTGATTGAGGCGACCATTGCAACTGGCTGCGGCAACGGGGAAGTCGTTCTGATTCCCAGAATGCATCTTCTTCCGTCAGACGCAAGCATACCAATCAACTTCCGTCGCTCACAATTTCCCGTGAAGCTTTGCTTTGCTATGTCCATTAACAAATCACAAGGACAGACGCTTAGCATCACAGGTCTGCATTTACGGGAGCAGTGCTTCTCTCACGGCCAACTTTACGTTGGGTGCTCACGAGTTGGGTCTAAGGACAGGGTTTTCATTTACTCTCCCAACAACTGCCCTAGAATCATAACGTACACGGAGGTCCTGTAGACAACCCGCCCGGTAGCGTTTAAGCGCCATGCACACGTATGCAGTCCGATGGCATGGCAAATTTTTGTTTTGTCATATTGGTTTTAACGTTAGGTCGTCGTAGTCTCCACTTGCCATTACTAAGACATCTTTGTAAAGGTTATCCAGCTCTTTTACTGCCTTCTGACTTTCATACCTTCACCCGCCATCATCGCGTTTGTTTGTACACTATGATAACCTCACCGTATTCAGTTGCAACACAAGCTGCTAGAAACATGATCACAGGCATTAGACATGATTGCTCCACTAAAGTTCCGGTTTCATTAACAGTTGATCGGAGCACCTTCAGTTTGTACCAGTGCATACAAGCACATTCACACTTGAGAAGCTTCGGGGTTCGTTTAATTGTTACAAAAGTCGAGTGCGTCGGCGAAATTCAGGCTTCTCAGCCGTGATGTTGACTGCGACTGAAGAGAAGGCACTTCTCCATTGCAATTGAGGCGTTCGGTCGTACGGCGACCCCGGTCCGGTTCCATGAGCTCTCAACGTGATGTTGACTTCGACTGAAGAGATGGCACTTCTCCATTGCACTTACGATGCTCGGCCTTACGGCTACCCTCGTTGCGGTTTTAAGGTCTCTCAACCGCCATGTAGATAGTCACAGATCATAATAAAGGAAGTTATATCACAGAAATTTTCTTACCATGACACCCCGTCACTGTTCGCTCTTCTCTCGGTTTTACGGTCGCTGCTTTGTGGTCGTGGCAGCGCCGTCTTTTGGGCATAAGACGCGTCTTTTAGTTAAACAAGCGGTTTGTTTGTGATTGCGCACGGCACATACTTTATGTCTATAGCTCCCTCACAGCACATTTTCCCTTCAATCCCTAATTATGTGCAATTGAATCGTGGTTTCTTGACTTCTTACCACAAGTGCGTCCAGTAATGCTTAACGGTCCAATTGGTTAAAGCAGTAACTGCTGTCAGCTTTTACTCACAGATGTCTTAGTAATGGCAAATGACTGATGCTACAGCGGCTTTCCGTTACTTCCTTCGATACCTTCGAATACTTGGGCCTGCATGATGTCTGCTTAAACTTTGTGTGCATTGCGTTTCAACGTTTTGTAGAAACTTAGTTCCTGTCGATTTACAAAGCACATCTTTCAAAGCAACAGCCGTCCCCAACACTTACTGTTACATCCCCGGACAACACCGGGCTCTACTGCTAGTATATAGATATGTAGAGAGATATATAGATATGAACATAGATAGATAGATAGACAGACAGATAGATAGATAGATAGATAGATAGATAGATAGATAGATAGATAGATAGATAGATAGATAGGGGGAGATAGAGAGAGAGAGAGAGATAGCGATAGGGATATAAACATAGATAGATAGATAGATAGATAGATAGATAGATAGATAGATAGATAAACAGACAGATACCTGCATATCCAGAGATAGATATGTAATGATATAGATAGATATGTAGAGAGATAGATAGATAGATAAATATATAGATATGTAGAGAGATATATAGATATGAACATAGATAGATATATATGAACATAAATAGATATGAACATAGATAGATAGATAGATAGATAGATAGATAGATAGATAGATAGATAGATAGATAGATAGATAGATAGAGTGGTTTTGGTAGATTTATATTGAATATACAGTGGACGAGAGAAATGCCATGGAACACGAATTGACGAATCCACTGAACCTACGTATTTCCGAATGGCTGATAGATATTCTCCTCCTGGAGAAGAAAAATGACCTAGACCAATGAAAAGTACCCACAATTCCACACATTTACCCCGAAGTCGGACTAACCTAACAAATCGTTTAACAAGTCAGTTTAAATCGTTCCTCAAATTATTGTTTGGTCATTGCAATACTTAAGGAAGTGTTCGGAGCCGATAAATTTTGAGAACCCCTATTTTCCCTCTATATATTAACCAATCGGTTCTTAGTATCTATGGTCACATTTATCATTAAATGTGTGCCAGGTTCGATTTATCAAAATATTTATATGTGAACTGATTTCCAGCCCTCTGTCTCGAATAAATCTTTCAGCTAATATCGTTGCCTATGTCCGAGTCTTTAGCTTTCTTGTTATTTGTGATTCTCAGAGTAATTGTAGACTTTATATAAAATCTGTGTTCCGGGCATCGTTTGCCAAAGGCATTTATTGTCTGACCGAAATAATCTATTCCCACCTATTTGGATGTTCTGAAAACAGAATTCCGTTTTCGTATGTGATTCTCTAAGTGAATTACAAAGTGCTGTGTATACCCTTTAATAACTACTGAATTCTAAGAGAAATAAAACAATTCTATGTTTTTCACGGCGTTGTTTTGGGTGCAAATTATAAATTGTTTTGTGGATATGTAATTTGAAATGGATGCTTTGCGAAAGATATAGAATAATGTCAATGCACGATGCCGAAGTGGCAGTAGTTAGCTAAATGCTTTTAATAACGTTAGCGTATTTTCGAAACATTTTAATTGGGATCGATTGTTCGCACCAGTGACAAGATTGGTATAATTATAATAGTGTATTTCATACAGAAAGCTTAACCTGTGATGAAACTAACGACATTTTCGAAAAAGTTACTGAATGCTATTCGGGTAATAGATTTCTTTCAGGACATTCTCCGTTACATTTGACTCCAACCTCATAATCTTATATGATACTACTACGAATGTTACGACTACTAAAACTATTAATAATTATTAATACTTCGCTTCCTATTTCTTTTGAATTCCACAATCATAACGATTTTCATCGGGACCTGTCAGAACAGAGAGATAGATAAATAAAATTGACATTGTTTGTGCAGTGGAACAGTTGCAGAAAGGACGATTGTTAGGCACGGTAAGAATGATGTGAAAAATAATGAATACAAAGAAAGATTTGATGATATCTATGGCTCCTTGTGGCCTGCTACACACGCATTAATTACTAGATATTAAGAACATATCCGAGTTATTAATATTAATAATTGTTGTGGTGGGATCCACCTAATCTGCATAGGTGACTACCAACTATATAAATAATGGTTGATACCGGAAGACGAGGGAGAGGAATCACGAGATCCAACTAGAGACTCTGATCGACTGCGACTAGTCAACACATTCTCCAGGAACGTCTTCCCAGAAATATACAGAAATACTATATGTACTTATTGTGTACACTTTCTTGTTATAATACATTCTTGTTCTAAGTACATTTTGTGTTGCATTATTATTCCATGAAATAGGCGAGATTCAACATTGAGTCAAGACTCAACAATAATAAAAATAATAACTGGTATGACCACCACATAGTACGGAGATAGGACCTGTGACAATTCAATACACACTGACATAACAATCAAAGCCAACCGCCCAGACATTGTTATTAAAGACCACAAACAAAAAAGTGTCTCCTTATTGATATGGCAGTCCCTGCAGACTGCAATGTATCTTTGAAGATATTCAAAAAGCTGTCAAAATACAAGTACCTTGAGATAGAAATCTCAAAAATGTGGCACATGGGAACATCAACAATCCCTGTTGTAGTTGGAGCCCTAGGATTGGTTGAAAAAGATTCCAGTAGACTAATTGAAAGGATTCCTGGAAGTCCATGCCTCAAAGAGATACAAAAATTTGTTCTGAAAAGTACAGCCCACACTATACGAAGGGCTTTATCTATGTAATTATTTTTTTTGCAGTGGAAACTGTCATGATACCTTTTCTAACCTTAGGAAAGAAATGTGTAAATGCTAGATATCAAACGAAATAAAAATAATAATATGGCACATGAGGATATCAACAATAACAGTTGTAGTTGGGGCCGTCAGACTAATTGAAAAAAGTGTTCTGCTAGACTCGTTAGAAGGTTTCTTGTTAGCCCAAGCCTTAAAGAAATACAAAAAAAACTTACCCAAAAATACAGCCCACGCCTTACGAAGGGCTTTATCTATGTAAGATATGTGCGATCTTAGGTTTTCCTTTTCTTTTATCCTGAAAGAAGTCTCTGTGCAAAATGTCATGGTACCATCTCTGGCTTTAGGTCTCTGTTTGGAACCCGAAAAGAAATGAGTATACACCAGAAAGCAAAGGAAATATAATAATAATAATAATAATAATAATAATAATAATAATAATAATAATAATAATAATAATAATAATAATGATTATATATATATATATGTCCGGTGACCAATAAATTGAATCTATTGATCGCCTTATCTCAGTTCAGTACTCACCCCCACTGTGTACAGAACCCGTCAAGACAAGCTAGGACAATGTCTGCATTGGCAGATTTGTCATCATTACGAGAGAGAAGCAGCTGCAAATTGGTATGATTTTCATTTTGAATCTGTAACTGAGTGGGCAGATATTACCATCCTCTGGAATTTTTCTATCAAATCAGACTGAACCATACAAGTAAATTGCGCTGATATTTTATCATCAAAGACAGAAAAGGAAAATATTGCACAATCATTGACATGAGAGTCTCACGTGATAAAAATACATCTGAGAAGATATTTGAAAATTTACGGCAAAGTAAGGACTTGTAGATGGAAATAAAAAAATGTGGCACATAAAAACTCGAGCTGTCCTTGTTGCGGTTGGGTCTGAGAAAGAAAGAAACCCAAGAAGCGGTCAACAAAATTACTACTGGGTTATCTCTCCCCGAAATCAAAAATAATTCTAACACATCTTATCTCCTGCGAAGAGATTTGCCCATTCAAGTGATTTTTTAAATTCTATTATTATTATTATTATTATTATTATTATTATTATTATTATTATTATTTCCTTTGATATCTGCCGTTTACAAATTTCTTTCCGGGTCCCGGCCCAGGGACCTAAGGTTAGAAATGGTATCATGACACTTTCCACTGCAAAAAAAAATTACATAGATAAAAGCCTTTGTAAAGTGTGGGCTGTACTTGTAAGAATATTTTTTGTATCTCTTTGAGGCATGGGCTTCCAGGGATCCCTTCAATCAGCCTACTGGAATCTTTTCCAACCAATCCTAAGGCTCCAAATACAACATGGATTGTTGATGTTCCCATGTGCCACATTTTATTATTATTATTATTATTATTATTATTATTATTATTATTATTATTATTATTAATTATTATATTATTATTATTAATTATCATATTATTATATATTATTACATTATTATTAATTAGTATATTAATTTTATTATTATTATTATTATTATAAAAAATATTTTTGTTCTGCATTTGTCTTATGCCTGGTCAGAACCAATGACCTACGATAAGCAACAAATGTACATTTTTATTGCTTCCACTTAATTAAACAAATGACAGCTATGAATAAAAAAAATCCATAGCTGTCATTTGTTTAATTAAGTGGAAACAACAAAAATGTACATTTGTTTCTTATCGTAGGTCATTGGTTCTGACCAGGCATAAGACAAATGCAGAACAAAAAGATTTTTTACAACAGCAACAACAACAATAATAATAATAATAATAATAATAATAATAATAATAATAATAATAATAATGTAAGAACGAAAGAAGCTGATGTGGACCATCAAATAACGAAAGTAGATGGGGACCAACAGGAAACACATCAGTGAGGAGCACTGGATTGAAGTTGATACAGAAGGCCCAATTATTGCAGCTCAGGACCAAAGCCTTGCAACCAGATCCTATCACTGTCACATAATCAAGGGTGGAATTAACCCGAAATGCAGGATCTTCTAAAAATGTGATGAAAATGTCCTTTTGGCGACGTTTACGTTTATAATTCATGATTAAAGTTTTGTATACTTGAAAGGAGGCACTGTGGAGTAATGGGTAGCGGCTCTGATTGAGAAATTGGGGATCCAAGTACATCAGATCCATTACATTACATACATTAGGTAAAAATATGAATCGTCTTCTTCTCCCCCAGCTATGGATAAGTATAGCCTTGGGTGACAACTGGTCTACCACAGAAAGAAATCACAACCTACTGCTGGAGAAAATCTGTCTCGTCAGTCATATATCGAAAGATACATGATCGCCTAAGCGTGTATCACGTATGACACATAACTGACTGACTGTTACTTGAAATATAGAGACCTGATACATATATCATGTCTGCAAGACTTATAGCAGCAGATTCACTGGAACTCTCTAGTATCTATACTGTCATTCGTATCTGTAATAGAACATTGTAATTAAGAGTTTCTCCTTAATATCTAAGGAACTATGCAATTTTAAGGAAACTGCTCTCTATTAATCACCACAGGGATCCTTTCCTGCATCCCATTACAATGTCTGAAGCCCAACTTCTCGAAAGCTCCTCTCTGCGGCTGTTCACTCTCACGCTGTCCGCTGACCTGAGATGGAACAAATACATTGAGTCAATTGCTTCATCCACTGCCGGGCCCTGAAATGTTTCTCCCCGGAATCGATCCTTCACATCTCCAAATCAACCATTCGCCCTTGCACAGAATATTGCTGCCATATATGGTCTGGAGCCCCTTCTGTTTGCCTCGGGGTTCTTGATAAGATCCAGAGACGGGTATACAACATAATTGGCCCTGATTTGTCATCTTGTCTGCAGTTGCTCTCTCACAGACGCGACGTTGCCTCGCTTTGTCTTTTTTACAAATACTTTCACGGTAATTGCTCCGATGAGCTGCTTTCGCTGGTTCCCAGGCTTCATGAATTCAAGCGTCCTACGAGACTGGCATCCCGCTCCCACCCCTTCACCGTTGAAACTGTTAGATGTAAACGTCTCTTCTACTCCAATAGCTTCATATCTCGCACCTCTCGCCCGTGGAACTCCCTTCCTTATTCCTGTTTCGCTGACCACTATAATCTCCAACTATTCAAATGTAACGTCAATCGACATCTCCACTTGCCTTGATCTATCCACTATCCTTCTCCACATCCTTTCCTCTAACACTTCTATCTGCTCTCGCTCCAAATCTTCTGTAACCCCAAGCGTGCTAGTGGCTTCCGGCCTTCCTTGGTGTGAAAAGCTTTAAAAAAATGTAACATGTTATATCCAAGGCCGAAACGATAAAGAAATAAAATAATATAAAAGAGTAATGGTATTTTAAGTAGAAAAAATATTAATTTTTTGTATCACGTTACTTGATTCAGGTGGATGAAAAAAGCATTAAAATCAATCTACGTATATGTGTTTCTCAAGCAGTCCGGTAATATTCTGTCCGGAAGTAATCTTCTGCACTAAAAGTGAATACTTTTCATTCTTGCGTTTGTTTTATCGCCCCTTTACATAAAAAGCAACGATTGGAGAGATAATAAATCTAGCACGTTCTAAGAAAATTAAATCATTGAAATTTATTGATGTCTAATATCTTGAAGAATATTCAACAGAATTAAGTACACTTTCGGATTCAGAGTGCCTGATTTACACTGAAGTGGATCTAATATCCCATGCTTTTTTAAATTTGTCTTTGTTGGCCAGTGTAATGAAGCTTTTAAATGAATACAATTATACAATATGGTGTCAGAAAACTCACTTAAAAAGATGATTACATAAGTTGTAAATCTCTCTCTCTCTCTCTCTATCTATCTATCTATATATATATACATATATATATATATATATATATATATATATATATATATATATATATATATATATATATATATATATTAGTGTGGTCTGATGTCTGTGTCATGCTCTTCAGTCCAAAACTCTTGCTCTCTCTCTCTCTTCTCTCTCTCTCTTTATATATATATATATATATTTTAAAATGTTTATCATTCAAATTACAATCTTTATATTTGTTTTGCTGCAGAAATGATAATAGTTAAATTATGAAGAAAATGTAATTTGGTCGATGTACAGTAGAAGATATTTGTGTCTGCTCCCCTCGGCTTGGTTCGGTTCCTCGGGAAATGCTCTTTGATAGCGTGAGGGAAATACGCGTTATTCTTTCTTTGAGAATAGGCGACGCTAAAGGAGGTTATTCTCATCATGGCTTCCGAGAAGATGACTGTTCACATAACAAGAGTTGCATGTAAAAAATGTCCCAGAAGAGGAACACGCTTTCTACTGATGTTATAAAAGCAATTCTATGCAAGCTTGGGGTAACGGCTCGTTGCAAAGTTTCCTAGAGCAAAGCAAATCCTAACTCCTACCTTGAAATAAATAAATAAATCCAGTATATATTTTCTTACCACAAAACAGGTAGAATTAGTAATTGTGAACAAATAGGACACATCACACAGCTGTCTTAATTACCACAAAACAAACCGACGAGTGATCTATTCAACCTAGATACAGCTATAATCTTGATATAAGAATGTAGCATCTAGAGGTGATGTGTATAGAACAGAGAAAGGCCTGGTGTCATGATGCCCCAAAGTTTGTTAATGTAATGCTTGAAGAATTGAAATATTTAAGGCAAATATGAAATTCATAATGAATTCTGTGGATAAAACCGCTAGAAAAATAGAAGGTAGCGAGGCTCAAATTAAAATCCTCTTCGTAAACTTTTATCATTATTGAAAATTAAACAGGTATTTAAATTTACAAAATGATAGATGCTAAAGTATTTCGTTCTTTAATAGCCGTCTTAATTTCCTCATCACTAGGTTCCTTATTGTTTATGTTTGGAGACGGATTTTGTACTGATTGGGTGTATATTTATATTTACCTTTCCATTGCTATGGAATTGGATGTTTGTTAGACCTAGATGTTTATAGTGGTATGTGTGGCAGGAACGAGCTACTTTGTGGCCTGCTGTTTTCAATTTAGTTACAACTTTGTGATTAGATTAAAAATAGGATTTGTATTCTTGATCATCTATCAAAAACTTCTTAATGTAAGGGATTGAGATGCTGGAGATAATAATATGTTTCGTTACCTTATCTGGACTATGCTAGAGAAAATGTTTGTATGGCGAAATAGATTTTATTTTTTCCCCCTATTATTACAAAAATGATATTTGGTCAGTATACAGATATATACATTTTTATTTATATATATATATATATATATATATATATATATATATATATATATAATCACAGCTAATCGTTGTGGCTGGATGTCCGGTTGTCTCTAGGTAGGATCGAAACCCGACTGAATTGGCATCAGTCGGGATTCTACCACTAAGCCTTTGGCGCACGGAAGGGATTGGGGTGAATTTAAGCGTATTTATTTTTCGATAATGACACAGTGACTAAGAGAACTCGATTCGATTTACCGGAGAGCCTTGCATTATTAGCCGTAATAACTGTTTACAAACCCACACTTCCTCCCCAGAGAGCTCAACCGAAATATCTTTTTCAGGATATACATACATATATATATATATATATATATATATATATATATATATAGGCGTCAAAATGACAATAACGTTCACTAGTATATCGGAATGGAATTTGGCCTTGAGAAACATTCAGTGTTGCTATTGAACAAGGACACACAAATAATATAAAAGATTGAACTATCCAACAAAGAAATTATGATGATCAGCGAAAACGTCGACTACCAATAGCTCAGTATTCTGGAAGGAGATGACAGTAATAGAAGGCGATAACACGAAAGGGTGCCAAATAAAATATGCGAAAATAAAAATACAAGAGACAAAACAAAAAGTTAATGAATACCTGGGCAAGTCCTATTACATTATATTCCTGACGCCTTTTGAGCCGGGCAAGAGAATGCAGATACGCAGACCATGCCACAAATATACTCACAGCAGTGAATAAGACGCTACGTTGAGAATTGTCGTCGACAGGTTCTATGTTAAAAGAAAAGGAAGTGGAAGAGTAGTGGTCAGCGTCAAGGACTGTGACAATCAAGCGAAGAAGGGAATACGTGACTGAAAAAATGATCGCTATTACATCACCCAAACCTGCATTAAAATAAGACAGAAAATTGGACAAAACATCAAGAATACAAAGACATATTTTTTAAAGGAAAACAATAAGACGACACTCCTGATGCATGAGATATAATTAGGAGGTCGTAGATAACTCGCCATGGATATGCCTACATAGAGGTAACCTTTACGGAGAATAGTTCACTTTTAATCGCAGTCCAAAACAAGGCCATAAGAACAGATTAAATAAAAGCTACGATTGACAAAAGAACAGTAAATGACAATCTGTTAATAAAGACGAGGATGAAACCCAACTAAAGAAAGAATGTTACAAGATTACTCAGAACGAATGCAAGAACATCCATGAATCGGTGGATGAGGATAATCTATTGAGAAATGTGCAGGTGGCTGCTTGTGGAGAACACATTCCAATGATATATACGTATGCAATGAACTATTCTAAGGATTAATAAAAGAATCCACTTTAAGTTTTATACGTTGTAATGCATTCTTTAATCAAGGCCAAAAGACAGAATTCTGGAGTAGTTCCTGATAAGAATATTGTCCTAGATAATGCATTTCCATCTTACGACAAATCATAAGGTAGATTGGAATGAAAGTGAAATATACATATCTTGCCTTTGTGTTTTAAGGTCGAAAGGAGGAAATAGTACATGCTGCTTGCTTGACACATCTAGATTCTTCGGCATAAACTAAATAAGAGACTCTCTGAACTATCTGGTTTACATGATTTTAGAAACTGATTGCTCTCCCTAATGTAGTAGTAGTATTATTATTAGTAGTAGTAATAAAAACAGTTTGTAAAATGAAATTAAACAAAAAATCTGTGCAAATATAAAAAAAAACAAATTATGATGGGCGATAGTGCCCCGCCGGATAGATTTGGTCTTGAAAAATACGTATACCAGTACTGACGAGATGCGCGGGAAATCGTTCGCTCGTAAATGCAAAGAAACGGATAAAAGGGAAGCGAATGAATAAAAAAGGGTAAGAATAGGAAATGATTTAAAAAATTCCATAGCATATTTAAAAGGCATATATATATATATATATATATATATATATATATATAAAGGATATGAATAGGTTATGAATAAAAATTCCTTAGTGTATTTAAAAGGCATATATATATATATATATATATATATATATATTTGTGTGTGTATGTATATATATATATGTACATTTATATATATATATATATACATATATATATATATATATATGTATGTATATATATATATATATAAACGTACATATATATATATACATACACACACAAATATATATATATATATATATATATATGCCTTTTAAATACACTAAGGAATTTTTATTCATAACCTATTCATATCCTTTATATATATATATATATATATATATATATATATATATATATATATATATATATATATATATATATATACGAAACATCCGGAATATATTTATGCAGAAATTATGAACCACAAAGAGAGTGGAGAGGGAGAGAATGAGAGAGATAGCTAGCTCACAAGTGAATCATTTTCCATTGCAACTCAGAATCAACACATCAGAACCAATTATGTCAAATCAAAATCAGGCAAGGTATAAAAACTGCCTATGCCGGCTTTGTGGAGAAGGAGACAACACTGTAAACCACAACGTCAATGAATGCAACGAACTTAAAAAATATTGCAACAACAAAAACATCAGATTTATGGTTTTCGTTCACTGCGAAGTTTTTAATAGACTTGGTTTTGACGATCTAAACAAATGTTATGAATAGAATACAAAGGTTCACTTGAAAAAATAAAGTGTAAAATAGGATATAATTTTTAGGTCGAAGCCAAACAGATAATCCAAGTAATAAGATACTATCACGATTTCGTAAACAAGTAGAGGATAGTTAACCTGGTCAAAAATATTGGCAATCTATACAGTTCTTCTATGCGCTGTGTCCTTTCATAAAATCGACAATAATGACTCTCCACAAAATTCTGTCCTTTGTGGCTCTTAGTAAGGTTTTTATTTCTTTTATTTTTCCTAATTCCTGTTCCGCCAACTATTTACACAAGCTCGTTAGGTATGTTGTGCGCTGCCTTCCTCTGTCCTTCTTGCTTTCAAAATACCGTCAAATCCTCTAATCTCTCTTTCATCATATGTAGCTTATAAATGTCAGTTGTCTCTTTCTCATTCTAACTGTTGTTTTTTTTCTTTTCAGTTTCTCTAATAATTCATCGTTGCTCTCATGCTCTGTCCATGGAACTCTCAGCAACCTTCTGTAGAACAAAACTCCTGTTGCTGCAAGTCTCTTGTTTATTTTTGGTGAGATCGAGAGGCAACCACTTCTATATAATTGAGAGAGACGATAAACATAACAGCTAAGTAATTTGTGGTTTGCTTCTAAAAAGAAGTGTCCTTTGTAAACTCTTCACTTGAGTGTAAAATAGTATATATTTTTTAGGTCGAAGTAGTATACACATTCTGATACTTACCGGTCACAGGGATCCGTTCCAGCGCTGGTAGTATCACAGCTATGATCAGCTATTACTAGCTTTGACCAGCTAAGACCAGCGGCCCGAGTGAAGAGAGTCGGGACCCTACGTTAAAAACTGACCTTGTGTCAGGACTTGACACAGTGGGAGGTCGTCAAGTAAATCAACTAAAAAAAGTGTCCTTCGCTTAGTATTTTGGAATGAATCATTCACTGTTCCAAAGCGCCTTCGTATTTCTGTGTTGCATTTTTCTTCCTTTGCTAAAATCCTTGGTACTTTCTTGATTTTGGTATCCTTAATTTGTCCTTAAAATAGGCTGTGCAATTAAATTGAATAACTGATTAAATAAAAAATAAATAAATAAAATATATGGCACCTTATCTGTCTATATTTTCTGAAATGAGGTATTATGTACACTATTTACATTATTCGGACTATTGTCCTCATCTTTGCCGCCATATTTATTACAACGTTTCAGCCGTTGTACTATCCGGCCTTCTTCAGGTGGTTGGAACAGTCTACCCCAGTGAGCGAAATAAAGGGTTCAGTTCGACATTCCAACCACATGAAGAAGCCCGGAGAGTACAAGGACAATAGTCCGAATAATGTAAACAGTTTATATGGCACCTATGTTTAGAAGTACATATTGGGAAAATCATAAGCGAGCACGTTATATGAAAATATATAGACTCAAGGAGTACCTTTCCAGAAAGAGAGAAAGCATGTGTTGCTCCTAGAAGAGTCTTGCATGAGTGAGAATAGAGAGAACAGACGATGATAGATGGCGCACCTACCGCAGAATAATAACCAATGAACGGGCTTGAATATTTAGAGTGCGTTGGTTATTTTAATAAAAACAAAAATACAAAAACAAAAGTCAACACAGCATTGTGGGAAAAGCCATTCTTTCTACTTACACATGGGACCTCGTGTTCAATTCCAACTATACTCTAATTAAATGTTCATTTAGTAAAAGGCTGTGGCTGGCTTTAACAAGAGGCTTCTCCATTTTCAAAGACTACCGAGCTGTGGTTGGGGTGGTGTCAAATCAGATATCATCGTTCCCTCCCCAATAGTTGAGAATGGCGACTTGAGTTTCAATAAAATAAGACAAACAG
>OZ038495.1:43919724-43974724 GCA_964036315.1 Acanthosepion esculentum | reverse complement strand
ATAGTGCGAAGGTTTTTTTTAAAGTTCGGGTCTTTCGGCTATTCTTCTTTTTGATAATGTGAAAATATTAGCTAAAAGTGCTCGGATATAGAAAATATTCGGACTATTTTTACACATTTTATGTCCATAAAATAAAATAAGTTATATCAACGCAAGAAAGTTTAAATAAAAGCTATATTGCTGACAAATATTAATCTTAAAAAAGGTAATATTTTGTCAGCGTTGGATAATTTGGTATAAAAGATTCAACACTGAAAATATATATATATATATATATATATATATATATATATATATCAACAGACAGCCAGGTAGATAGATAGTTATGTAGATAGATAAAGTTAAGTAAATGTTTACCTGTGTTGCACCTATTGTAATTTCCGTGAAACTCTGAGTAGCAACTCTATCCTGGAAATTGTGCTTGCTTTAAAATAGCATTTGCATATCGACTGCTGTTCTCTCTCTCTCCATATATATATATGTGTGTGTGTGTGTGTGTGTGTGTGTGTGAGGCAAGGTGGATTCATTTATAGCGACTTGAGAGCCGAGTTCGAATTCCAGTCGAATCCATTACATTCACTTACGTGCTAATACCTTTGTGAAAGGTATGAATCCTCTTCTTCTCCATCCAGATCTGGCTAAATAGCAGAACAGAATGAGTTCTATAGCCCAAGGTGGTAACTCGTCTAGGAGAAGGAAAACTCTGAATTCAAAACCTGCGGAAAATATTTCGGGTCTCTGTGTTCGACCCTTCAAAAAGTGTGAATTGTTCTGCACGAAACATTCACTTCTGTAATAAAATATCTGCTAGAATCGGGCTGTCGGTTCCTAGGAACTGATATTCTTGGCCATTATGCGTCGAATTGAACGGTAGAGTCGAATATATATATATATATATATATATATATATATATATATATATATATATATATATATATATATATATATATATATATATATATATATAACAATAAAGATGGGAACAACATTTCGAACAATGAAGTAATATAAAATTGAACGGAATAAATATTATTCATAATTTCAAAATCTTAAATACCTTAACCCAATGTCCGTGCTTAATTCTATGTATATACATCAAGGTCTTCGTACAGTCCCATCGGTATTAACATACGCATTATTATTACCTAAGAGTTTATTATGTGTATTTGTTTTTTTTTTGTTTTTTTTATTATTTTGTGCAAATTCCTGCGATATTTTACCAATGTCGAAAAAGAAATGTTTGCTCTGCCTGGTCAGCATCGTACTGGAAATCTAGCCGTTTAGGACGGTGAACATTTTGAAAGCTTCAATGAATCATGTTCTTCTCTCAACAACCTACTGAAAAACTTGGAAAGACATCTTAAGAAATATGCGACTATCTCATTAACATTCTGCCGTGTATCTTGCTCTATGTTCAACCAGTCGAAACAGTGTAACGATGACGAAAGGAAGCCACATCTGTGTTCATTTGATTGCAACATGAATGATGATAAATGACAACTGTATATTAGCAACAGGCACAAAGCATTCGTTATGTCACTGCATCAAAAATTTTCCAACACTAAAGCCAGTATTCATGCTCACAGGTTTTGCTCTGAATCTAATGGGGCATAACAGATGATATCTTTGAAAAGTTTTTAGACAAGCAGCTCAGTATAATCCACCACACTAAGGTGTCAACATCATTTCATCATAAATGTTATTTACTATTACGATGCGTGATATTTCCTCATATTTGCCGTCAAAACATGAGATATTATCTATGATTAGCTGTTCACTCACAAGATAGTACAGTACTTACGGTATATTCGGCATTATTAATTGATTTTATATAATATGGTATATTTACACTATCGTCATAGGATTTATTTTCATTCTAAGTTTAAAATTTTGATTTATTCGAGAGGTTTTCTTGATTCGTTCTGAAATAAATAAACTTTTATGCTACAACACAATCTCGGAATATGGGTGTATGTTAACAAATAACCATAATGTTGTTTTCTTTCTCTTGTTTTATTTGTAATGTTACCGAAATTTGTTGACAAGATGGCGTCTGACAAAAATCTATATACAAAATGTAAATGTTTCATGGACTTCCTAAATTGCACCCATTAATATTCATTAAGGTTTTATGAGCCATTATAGAGACTAGTCTGAGGACGTGATCACAGGCTGTTGTTAGTGCGTTTCAGTCTAGGCGAGAGAGATGAATTTTAATTTTTTACTACATGAACAATATTTTAGTGATATTGTTGCCCCGAAAATGTAGAAAATATTATTTTGAAAGTGAAAAAAACTATCTAATCCGACATTGTTCATGTGGTCTAATAATATGTTGTAGTTTTGTGTAAAAAAGGGAAGAATATTCCTTGTAAATTTCACAACATCCTATTTAAAACAAACGGCAAGAAAATGATTGCGTGATTGTTCGCATCAAGCTGGTAGACGTCTTGGGTACGATGATAAAATATATCTAGCAGCAAGGCCTCTAATCAAGAAATTTTGAGGAGGGTGGAACCACCTCTTAATTGCTGTTGTTATCAGTTTCATCCTGACCTGGGGTAGTAGCACCTGTTAGGGTCACTGCAATGGGCAAGTAGTGAAATCCAAAAACAAAGACTATGAAAGTATGAAAACGCATTTTCATAGTAAAAACAACCAGCAATATATTTTTATGTTAAAATAAATGGCAAAATGGCCGCCAATACATTTTATTTGAAGGCATACAATTGCGTTCAAAATATATTTAGTTGAAGGCATGAAATTGTTAAAATTATATTCATTTCCTCTCTGATCGGGAAGATTTGACGATCATGGAACCACCTCTTAATTGCTGTTCTTCCCAGCTCCTCCTTTTGTAAAACGAAATATTACCAGCAATACATTTTTGTAAAATAAATTACAAATGCTCTCAAAAAAATTAAAATCGCGTATCATATGACATATATGGATTTGATACGTCGCTAAAAAAAAAAACTGACAAAAAGCCAAACTGGTAACGAAAAACGAAAGATATATATGAGAAAATGTATTTGGCAAAGGATACTTTTAAACTTATTTACAGTTTCATTATAGATAAAAGACTGCGAAAATTAGGATTTTTTTACTTTAAATTATGAAATTAAAAACAAAACAAAATTTGCATTTTTTTACTAGTATGATAATACTTGAAATAATCCATTGTGCGATGTAACGATTTACTAAGCGTAGCTTAAATGTTATGCATGGCCGGAAGTATGACGCACACAGTGTGGATCGAATCCATTACTCAGCCATAAACGATATAGCGAGTCAAATCCTGTCAAAATGCCCCCCCCCCCCCGAGTGCGTTGTAAGTGGATTTCTCATGTGCGTCTACGTCGCTACCTATTGTGATACAAGGACGAGGTTTAGAGTGGATTTAACGGCAATTCCGCGGATAATTTCACAACCACCGTCGGACCCCCCATGTGCTAGCCTCAAGTGCCGGCAAATGACACCTGCCTCCTCCTGAAGGTGTGGTACTGTGTTGTCCATGTGGATCGGGCTTAATATTATTTTGAAACTAGTAGTAGGAAGACGGGTAATTATGTGATGTATTACGCTTGGCTTGCTTGTGTCACAAAACCGAACGCATGGTGCACCCATAGTGACTATGACTCAGTAGTAATTTAATCTATCGAGACAAGTTTGCTAACTATTACGCCGCCACGTAAAAGTGACCTCAGTGGGCCTTGTAAGAGAATGTCACCATTTTTCTTCGGGAAGTATACTTGCAGACATAGCACAGTCTTTGGCTTCTCTTTCGAGATTTATTTCGAGGCAAATAATCCATGAAGTGACGTAACCTCATCAATCCTAGTAAATAGTATACTCTTGAATGCTAGCGTCTCTAATTAATCATTTAGACTAGAATAATGAATGAATGATGCCCCTATCTTTGGTAAAAGTTTAAATCATTAATTAATGATATCCGTAGATCTCCACTGAAAAGTCAATACATCATGCCCTCCGTTTTATGGCTAAATAAGATTTACGTAGTTTTATCAACTACCAAAACACGAAACGCTGTATATTGTTACATTTTTAGAAACAGCGAACATTTTAATTAATGAAGTATTTTAGTCGAGTCATATTTACAAAGCCATTCCATAATAAAAATGAAATTCTTACAGCTATATCACGATGAAACTCCAGTTCTCTTAATGTCACTGAATTTAAGCAACGTCGAGTCTGGACAGTATCAAGATGGGTAACCGCTTTGGAATACAAGGAGATGTAAGCTTGGATGTGTGTGTGGGGGGTAATAACGGATAGAAATTGGAGATTGATGAGCCGAGTTGCAATTCCATTTAGTTTCATTATAGTCACGCGTCAATACCCTTGGGAAATGCATGAATCCATCTCTTTGCCCCCCCAAGCTTTGGGTTAAAGTGAAGAACTTGTATAAAAAAATAATCATCTCTCAAAAATTCTTAAAATTTATAAAGGTTTCTGTCTTTAAATAACTTTCAAAAGTTTAATAAGCCGTAAAAATCAAAGAAATCAATCGAATAATACAACGAATACCGCGAAATAGAGCAGGTTTTAATTTTCTTTTTTTTCTTTTCAAGGCGGAAAACGGGCTTGAAAACCATATTTATTACCAAACATATGTGCGATAAAGTAAAAAAAAATGACACTTTCTTAACGCCAGACTAGGTGACATATATATATATATATATATATATATATATATATATATATATATATATATATATATATATATATATATATATATATGATGAAAATGTGGAAAAGACAAAGCAAAATCTGAATATGTGAGTTTACTGTTTTTTTGTTTTGTTTTTGTTTTTGTTTTTTGTTTTTTCTGTCAACGTCAGATGTTTCGGTCTAATAGACCATCTTCAGGACATGGTTAATGGAGACATATTTATATTAAATTTAAGTTAAATGAAGAGACGATATATACAGGACTAGTCAGAAACATAAAAACTGAAATTCTAAAGTCAGAGAATTCTTTCTTGGATTCGGTTACACTGGCGCCGTGTGGGCGGCGCTGCGAAAACCTTCTCCCAAGAAAGAGACTTTATCTTAAGTGGAAAGGTGGGGGCATATTTAAAACTATAGCTTATCGGTAAGTTTGTCAAGCATTAACCTTGCTAGGAAAGTTGATATATTAAAGAAAACCGGTCTAAACAAAAACAAAATAAGAAAACAGTAAACTCACATATTCGGATTTTGCTTTGTCTTTTCCACATTTTCATCATACCCTCGGATCTACATCCACATATATGCTTACACACACACACATGTATATATATATATATATATATATATATATATATATATATATATATATATATATTGTATTATAAATTAACTGATTTAAAATATTGTTTCTTAAATCAGGTAAATCAGTTAATTTATAATATTTATGCTCTGTAAATTTACATTTTGTACACTTTTATAAAAATAAAAATATCAAAAAGAAAACCGGATTATATATCTTACTGTTCTTTCTTTTTATAATATATATATATATATATATATATATATATATATATATATATATATAGTATACATATCAACATGATCTGAATATTCTAAATTCCATCTAAAAAGAGATTTAATGGGGAAATATGTCATCCCAAATTCATGAAAGCCAGTAGAGTTAAAGGATTTGAGACAACGCCAACAACTTTCGCTTCACGAACCGACCAATCATTTTGAATAGAAAATAGTATGGCATGCTTATCTCCGTTTCCAAGCCATTTACACTGGCCTTAATAAAGTTTTTGACGCTTTTTATCAAAACGAAGCGATGCGTTCCGTTCTGGCGAAGAGGTGCTTAAAGTAAGTACAGCAAACAGAACGTTGCACCGAGAATGCTGTCAGGTAGGTGCGCAAAAAACATTTGATAAGAATAAGATAATTTGATAAAAATCAATTGCGTTCGCCTTTCAAAACCAAATTAGAAATTTTGAGAGGAATACTTGTGAGACATAAAGCAATATATTGTTTCCGCGAGATTTCGAATTCAATAAATATATCGTTGACACAAGTACAAACGTATATATGGGAATATATAATTTGTTCATAAGTAATCATAAAACATATCCATATATATATATATATTTGTGTGTGTGTGCGTGTGTATATGTATGTATATATGTATATGTATGTGTGTGCATGTATTTGTACAATTGAACGGGTATTATATCGAAAATGGGTGCGTTCCTGATAATGTATGATTAAAAATCAATTTGTATTTACATATATACACACAAATATATATATATATATATATATATATATATATATATATAGGTATATATATATATGTACTATTCCTTCAAACGTTATTTTTAGAAGATAAATAACTAAAGATATATATATGTATATACATATATATATATATATATATACTGCCATTTCAAACGATATTTTTAGAGTATACATACATACATACATATATATATATATATATATATTTATATATATATATATATATATGTATATAATATATATATATATATATATGTAATTATTACAGCGAAATTTATTTTTACTGAATATATATATATATATATATATGTGTGTGTGTGTGTGTGTGTGTGTGTGTGTGTGTGTGTGTGTGTGTGTGTGTAATTTTCCTGGATTTATATATATATATATATATATATATATATATATATATATATAGACACAAACACAGGGTTGGACAAAATTAGGTCTAACTTTACATATATTTATTACAATTATGTTTATTTAACACTGTCATTACATTTTTTATAATTCATATACGCACTAGGACGTTTTGGATAACTGTAAAAAAGATGTCGCATCAGTATATTTATAATTAAACAATTGTGTAGATGCTTTTGGCTCACTCTGTGCACACACGCGCGCGTGCGCGCACACAAACAGACACACACACACACACACATATATATATATATATACATATGTGTGTGTGTCTGTGTCTGTCTGTATGGATATGAACACTATGAGCACCTTCAAAGACACACAGAGGAAAAGTGCTACAATAGTTTTCGGATATTCTTCTTTAGTCGAGGGAGAACTCGTCCGTGAAATGTTGCATATGCATGTATTCATATTCCTATATAAACTTATGTATGATGAATAAATAAATACAATTGATATCGAAAATGAACCAAACTCGCACGAACTACTTCGCCAAACAATTTTTTATTCCATTTTAGCTGTGGTTTTTAGTCTTCCTTTCTATATACGTATTTATACATACACATGTACATAACTATATGTGTAAGTGTATATAAATAAGGCATAATTTTTTATTGGTGAATTTTTTAAAGTCCTGTTTGTATCATTTTTATTCCAGCGAACTTTCTCTTATAGTGGATATCTGTATATGTGTGCGTGCTCTGAATTTTCAACAGTGCTGCCCTGTGAATATCTCTGTGAGCAATCATTCAATAGCGCAATGAATGACACGCCGGATTCCCCTCTAAATTGGACGCATGTTCGAAACCAACCGGAGAGTAGAACTACGTTATAAATGTTCTTCAGTACTTAGGATGATAGATGTAATTCGCACTTTAAAAAAAAAACATGAAAATAACAAGGTGTCTACTCAAATACATATAGCCAATAAAATATAATATTTAAACTAAAAAGAAATAATTTCAGGAGAAATGTTTATGAAATTTATCATTCCTTAGAAACTACAAAAGACATTAGTATTTGGAGCCAATGAGTATAGATATTTAATTAAAAATGATTGTGATCACTAAAAGACCTGATTTAAAAAAAATGTCTAGCATCATGTTTGAAATAGATCAATAACAAATCTTCAGGAAATAAATCTACTCAGTGAACGCAAAACACACGCTCTTGTATTTAAGCGGGAAAGTTAATATTTTTAAAATGTCTTTAACAAATCAAATCTTCTTGGACTTTTTAATGAAATACCAATATAATTTTACGTCTGTATATATATAGTGTGCGGCAAAAATACCTCCCACATATCCCCCAGAAATAAATCGAAGGTAATCGTGAGCAATTAGCTACATGAAAACAACAATGCCACTCATAATTTACTATTAAGTAGGAGGAATATACGGGAGGGGTATATGGGATGTATCCATGACGCACTTTGTATAATTTTTGTCCATTTTTTGTTAAACATATATTGTTAAATATATCAGACAGCGAATACCTGTGTTTTTACATGAGTCTTTCCAACCGTCGTATAGTGACTTTAGTTTCAAGAGAAAATAAAAAAAACTGAGCAACATTTGGATATTTTCTATTATATTGGTCGTCGATCTAAGCTACTGGTGATAACATTTTTCTCTCAGGTGATCATGTACGTCGCCATAGAACTGCATTACGAATTTAAGACCTGTGTCTGCTAATCCACGACCGTTATCGCCGCATCGCAAACTCCCGTGTAAACATAACAGGATGCCATCTTTGACAGTTTACATCACTGTTGTAATGTCCATAAAACCAGCCGGAAGTTTAACAATACATTTTTGTATATATATATATATATATATATATATATATATATATATATATATATATATATATATATATATATATATATATATATATATGTATATATATATATATGTATATATATATATATGTATATATATATATATGTATATATATATATGTATATGTATATATATATATGTATATATATATAGATATATATATATATATGTATATATATATATGTATATGTATATATATATAGATATATATATATGTATATGTATATATATATATATATGTATATGTATATATATATATATATGTATATGTATATATATATATATATGTATATATATATATATATATATGTATATATATATATATATATATATATATATATATATATATATATATATATGTAGTTATATATAAAGGCTGACAATACAGTTAGATACAGTTACTAACAATAACAATTAAAACTTTTCAATTATTCAACAGTCCAAAAAAATTATTATTAAAATGGTTCTGGTTAATAACAATAAAATGCTATGGTAAAAAATAGCAAATTACTTACTGATACTGTTCGAACTGGAATCCACCTGCTTCAACGTATTCCCTAAAACTTGAGGGTACGCTTCTGCAAATGTCACAACATAAATGCTTCTGCCTGCTTAATTCTGCAAATGCATCTATAAATTGCTTGAGGTCATCGATATTTTTCGGTTTCATTGCAAAAACGGAAACTTTGATAATTCCCCATATAGTGAAATCCATCGGAGCTAAATCTGCTGAACGAGGAGGTCACTCAATGCTAACACGTTATTCTCGCCATCTTACTGGAAATGTTACATCAAGATAATTTCTTACTTTGAGAGCAAACTGTGGTGGTTCCCTCACCGTGTTGAATGTAAAGATCATGTACAGTGACCTTATTGTCACCCCATATATAATAATATATATATATATATATATATATATATATATATATATATATATATATATATATATATATATATATATATATAAACATATATATACAAACGCAAAGAGAACAAAAGGAATATAAATTCAAACGTTCATAACATTACTTTAAAAGAGGGCTCAATACAAAAAATAGAGCGATAATTCTTTATTATAGGTTATTTCATTCGAATATGCATATTACAGCAGTATGCATATTCGAATGTAATAACCTATAATATTATAATTATTTTTTTAAAATATGTATTCATCGCGACACAGAAATTACTAAGTTTTGAAACCAAAACCAAAATCTTAAATTAAACGTAAAATTTAAAGTTCAGTTCCATTAACAAGAGATGCAGAATAATCTATACTTAACATCTATAATAAGGCATATACTTTCATCTGTTTAAAAAAGAATAAGTATAAATTCTGCTAGTGAAAAAACATTCTATGATCACAGTAAATGCTATAATAAAGCAGAAGAATAGTGGCTATAAATTCCCTGACATTAAGTACATAAAAAAATCATCTGGTACATACCCCCATTCAATCAAATGGTTAGTAGCAACTTAGGACATAAATGTCTTGCTTTAATTGATAAACATTTCCTAGAAATAATGGACTTAGCAAAATATTTAAGAAAAATACCCTAAAATTAAGTTACATTTGTACTGAAAATTTAGAAAAAATATAAAATATAATAATAATAATAATAATAATAATAATAATAATAATAATAATAATAATAATAATAATAATCTTATAAATAATGATTCTGATATAAGAATAAACAATAGTAATGAAAGATTTTGTAACTGTAGAAATCCTGAAAATTTTCTTTTGAATAATAAATGTGTCACAGAATCTGTAGTTTACCAATGCCCTATTTCATCTATTGAGAATGCTAATATTGCAAATTTTTCTATTTGATCTAGTAAGAATGAATTTAAAGTAAGATGCATCCAATATCTGACTTTCTTCAATAATATTAAGTTTCGCAAACAAACATCCTTATACAAATATTTTGGCATTTAAAATAAACTAATAAATCACCCACAGTAAAATGGAAACTAATAAAAAAACGAAAGATTTAGATCTTTAAATGACCCACGCCCTTTGTGCATACGTGAAATATTGTATATTATTAAGTTTTTCAAATATAATAATGTTTTACATGAAAGAAATGGAATATCAGTCTTTGTAGACATTGTCTCATATTTTCCTTAAAAAATAATTAATTATAAAATAGTTTGCATATTTATATATCTATTATTTGATCATTAATAAAATACATTCTTAATGCGTAATTAAATTCTAATATTTTAATTTTATAATACTATATATAATTTAATAATAAATTTAATAAATGTGTTATTTTAGATAAGTAAAAAATATAAATAATACGACTTAATCATATTTGAACAACCCTTTAAGGAAATCTTGATGTAGTTTTAAAAAAGAAAATAAATAAATAAAAATACCCGTTGAATTGTAGTGTAAACCAAAATATAAAATAGCCTAGGATGATATGTCCGCATACAAGTCAGAATCAACAGACATAAATTTTAAACCCCCCACCTAACCTCAACCAATTTTCACTTTACCACATAAAGATATACTTGTATTTTCATTCGTCAAAAAAGACAACGCACCCTTAATAAAAATGTTTGAATTCTCATTCCAGCACCAACTTAAAATATATAATTCTATTTAGTTTATAAAAAAAAGTTTATAATTATTTTCGAAGGTTAGTCGCTTGATAATGGAACTGAACTTTAAATTTTAAGTTTAATTTAAGATTTAGGTTTTGGTTTCAAAACATGATAATGTTCTATACATATTTTTTTAAAAAAGCTTTATAATATTATGCTCTACTGTGTATCGAGCAGTGTTATTAAAAATAAATTTTAAAATTCTGGATTATAAATCTAACGGTTCTCATATATATATATATATATATATATATATATATATATATATATATATATATATATATATGTATATGTATATATATATATATATATATATATATATACATACATCTATATATACATATACATATATATATACATATATATATATATATATATATATATATATATATATATATTTCATATATGTGGTGCAGTTCAATTTATATTACAATGAATCATTCATACACAAACTATATTAGTAAATTTAATGTGCGAAGGGATTTCGCCATTTTATATCATTAACTTTACTAATCAACTTTTTGTCTGAATGATTCATTGTAATATATATGTATATGTGTTTGTGTGTATGTGTATGTGTGAAGCTGATCACATGCAATTATATAATGTGCAAGCGCGTGAATGTGTGTTAGACCTTCACTAACGATCAATTAGTCATTAGAATTCTTTTCTTTTTGCATTTTTATCTTCGAATTGCACTGATGTACCATTAGATTATATCAAATGTAGTCTCTTTTCACGTTGATAAAATATATTTATAACTCATCACTGGAATTCATTTCAGATAAATATACTTAAAACACTTTCAAATTAACTTTATATTTTCCATCTTGCGGTTTCTATTGTCGTTTATACGTTTCTGTTATGCAATAAATATGATATATTTTCTCTTAATTTTCTACGAAGTCTTTTCAATAAGCAAGCGTCACCTGCCGTGAAGCACATCATTTCCTTTTTGTATGTTTTATACTGACTGAATGTCTGTGTTGCTTCTATCCTCGGATTCACGGAAAACGATTTCAATCTCTTCTTTTGCATTTGACAGTTTTCTTTTATTTACCTTACATTCTTCTCTCGTTCCTTAACGATGACGTTCTGCATTTGCTATACAACTATTTTCAAACGACATAATCTATTCATATAACTATTTCGGATATTATCTAATGAATGAGTGTTAGAAAGTATGCTAATAACGATAACGATTGACATTGCATTAAAAGTTTTGGAGATCGAAGTTGACGAGGAAGCAAGAAGCCAGAGGAGCGTTCCACAAGCGAGAAGTGCGAGAAAAGAGATTGTTAGTATAGAACTGACGGTTACATCTAGTTATTTCTACAGTATAGTATTGCGCTTAAATTCATGAAAACCTGGGTACCATAGAGCGAAGTTCCTCAGAACAATTACCATGAAAGCATTTATACAAAAGGCACAGGTGAACTACACTTCGGCGGTGTGGTAGTGACTGAAGTCGATATAGCACGTCAGTAACAATGACATTGCAGATTCTCCTTTTATCAAGAATATCTAAAACTATAGCAGGAACACCAAGCCATGTGTGGCAGTAATATTCAATGCATTGACATATAGTATTAGTACTACTAGTAGTAGGCATCCGGTTTTCTTGCAAGATAAAGGAAGCATCCTGCTTAGCCATAATTCGATCCTTTGGTGGTGAAACTCAAGATAGCACTCCACGCCTGGTTATGCTATATCGAAGCCTGCGTGCTGCGCTTAGTAAACGTCCCCGCTCACGGCCGTATAGACAAAATTTAATGGAATACAGGACACTATATTTGAGGACAGCTTTGCTGTAGCAGTTGCCGGAATATTGTCATTGCTCACGGTCGACTGCCTTCCGGGCTCCACGCCTTGCTTTCTGTCTGAATTTACTTCCATAGCCTTTTCCATATTTGAATACGACCACAAAGCAGCGGAGATTCAAAATCAGTCTTCTCCTTCCCCAAGATTGACTGCCTTCCTAGGCTATCGAGCTCCACATACCCGAATTTGCTATTTATAAGGCGCCTTTCTTTCACCATCGCCCATTTTCTGGCTTGGAGCTGGACGTGTCAGTGAGAGCTTATGTATCTCAGCTATAAACACCAGAAAGCAATACAATTTGCGAAAATTTGCATATATAAAGAAACAAAAATATCGAAAAATTTGTTAATTTTAGAATGATATAACTGAAAGAAAAAGATTATAATATAAATCGGGATTTAAGCCTAAAATATACGGAGGTTATGAAATCATTATTTATAAGATACAATAAAATAATTTATCTTTGTTTTTTACAGTACTAACAACTAAACTATCAACGGATAAAAAAATGAACAAAGAGAATGCAACGTTGATACATTTAACTTTACATAAACAAAAGCAGAAAATTAAAAATAAGACAAACAATAAACAAATAAATATTAATACAGAAAAATTGATAACTGAGCAAAAACTTGGAATAAATAATATTAGGTCGGTGCAAAAATAATGTCGTTTTTTGACGTTCAACTTCATGTGAGAAAACGACATTATTTTTGCACCAACCTAATAGTAAACAATACATATGCAACTTCAAATAGATATAATAATCATAATATATATAATAGATGAAATAAAATAAATAACAATGGAAAATTATATTAAATTATTATATTCCTTTTAAGCAATATTTACGTTTTCAAATAATGGTAGAATTAGGAATATGTAAGATAGATTCTAGAGGGAAGAATTCTCTGGCGGAACAGAATGAACCAACTTTCCTGGCAGTAGAGATAGCAATTGATTCAATATAATCTTTCCACTTCATGTCATCGGAAATTGTTACTCAGGGAATATTTTTTACATCCCCACGTGAGCAAAGAGTTATTCTACAATCTTCCGAAATCAATAATCAGAATCACTCCAGCATCAGATAAACACATGGGTTTTGCCGACTTGGCAGTGATCACCGTACATGGAAGAGTATTCTCGATCCCCATGTTATTGACAGCTGCAAGACAATCTGCCTTACGACTTCTGAGCACAATACAACCTGACGATAATCAAGATTCAAGCACGGGTACATCTTGGATTATGTCCTCATTCGATCAATAGTTCCATGTTTAAAACGGATGATTGCTGGACAGAGTAACGTCTTCTGCTCTCGTGTCTCAAAATATCTATTCACCGACCACCTAGGCGTTATCCTGCTGGTAGGCCTTATTGACGCTTTCACGGTGTCAATTTCTAGGACCACCAAATATCGGAGTTCTTGCAACTTTTATTTGAAAAATGCCTCAACGATTCATCGTTCGCGGAGACTCTCAGCGGACAAAGGACAACCCTACGCGATGCAATGATATCAGTTGCTGAAGAAGTGCTTGGGTTTCAGAAAATGAAAAATCAATATTGTTTTGACGTGCATCAAGAAGAAATTGACCAGTTGATTAATCAAAAGCGAGAAACACGTCTGACTTTTGAGACCCTCCCCTCTCTTGGAATGAAAAAGACCTATCAATGGGCAACGAAGAACTGCCAATTGGGTGCAATACAGAACATCTGGTAACAGGTAAAGGTAGCAGAAATCTAACAATATGTGACACAACGAGATGACCGTCGCTTTTATGCGTCTACAAATGAAATCTTTGACCCTATCAAATCAGCGGTGGTAGGCCTTGAAGAGTCGGACGGTACCACCATTCTTACTGATCCTGAGTTCATACTGAACCGCTGGAAGAGCCACATCTAGTACATTGTCAACGAACACACCACCACGCCGGAAGACATAGTCAAATGGATCCTTCCCAAATCACTATCTTGCATTCGATGTCATCCCCCACCAAACTACTGTGAATTGAAAGAAGCAATCCTCTTCATGAAACCCGGACAAAACTTCCGGATGCGACAATGTGCCCTTGATTTTTTATTCCACGATGACATCGAACTGAAGACACTGCTAATGCACCTGATACTTAAAATATGGGAAAATAAAATAGTCCCCGATGAATTTAAAATGCCCAAATTGTGACAGTCTTCAAGAAGGAGACCACTCACTCTGTGGAATCTATCGTAGCATCTCCATTCTAAACTTCGCTGGCAAGATCTTTGCGGGAATACTAATGGCTGGGTATTCACCCTGATCTTCTCCACCAGAGGAGATAAAGGGAATAAGGGGAGAGAGTGACGATATTGGGTGGCGACTACTATACACATATATATATATATACATACATACATATATATATATATATATATATATATATATATATATATATATATATATATATATATATATATATATATATATATATATATATATACACTATAATGCATATATCGCAGTAAACGCAAGAAATTGGTGGAATCATATTGTCACCCTATTGACAATCATATTATCACATGTAAAGTGTTCAGATGAACTTTATTTTGTCCACCAAATCTATAATAAGTTTCACAATTACATAGATTTGAATGAACATCATTTCTTCTGAATTTCATATGTAAGAAGAATGTTCGACTCATTTTTCCAAAGAAAAAACATATTGTATAAAAAAAACTCCCGCGTGGATACTTCCCAGAACACATCAGTCTTCGCATTTTCAAATCAAAGGGTCAATCATTATCCACCCTTCTTATCCTTGTAATTATCTCTTTCCACCAAATTCTTTTCCATTCATATCACGCACCTCATTTATCATTAGGAATTTGTCTGTTCGTCTTGAATCTTGTATTTAGTTTATAAAAAATATCAGACGTCAAAATTTTAAAAATGAAATTCTCTGCATCATTAACGTTTTGATGTGAACTGTAGGTGTATTTTATTATATATTTTTTTCTTTCTTATATAGGCTTAATTCCATCAATAAAGCCGGGGTCTGGACGAAACGCATCACAATAGTTTTTTTTTTTCAGTTTTGCTATTTATTTACAACACCCCCTTTCTCTCTCTTTCTCTCTCAAATGCACTCACACTATATTCAACATGTTCATGAAGAAACCCTTATGTATGTTTCTGCAAAACAGGTACATACAACTTAGTTATAAGCAGAGAAAAGCAGCATGTATCTGTATAAATATGTGTTAATGAGTTTGCGTTGCTTTTAGCTCAGCCATAAAATCTACTATGAAGCTCTTTATTTAATTTACTGCCAAGGTAACAGCGAGATCTTTGGTGTTCAATTAAATCTCGTGTTTTTCTGCGCATAATTCAGGTTATTTAGTGAGCCTGTTGCTTGAGATTTAATCTTATCTTTAACCGAAAGTTAAACAAATACATTTTAGACAGTCATTTGCATTGCTTCTTGTGCTTTTGGCATTTAAGCAAATATATTGCCAACTGTGATTGAGATAGTTTCCTAGAATGCCCTCCCCTCTTTACTGATTTAGTTTCGCTCAATCTGACGGGCTCTATGCACAAAATACCGTTCTTGCCATAGACTTGGCATCAGGCGTAAATTTCTCTTTGATTATTTTCTCTCTTTTCACTGTCTTTTACTAATGTATAAATCTAATTGCAAAAGCAATCTTTCCAAGCCAACGACATAGATAGACACACACAGACACACACACACATTCACTCGCACACATTATATATATATATATATATATATGTATATATATATATATATATATATATATATATGTTTGTATGTGTGTGTGTGTGTGTGTGTGTGTGTGTGTGCGTGTGTATCTCTATCTATAAAAGGCAGGATGCACAGCCGCAATTCTTGACGGATTTGCACCAAAATGTACTTGCACATGCTCCAAGTTAGTGCGAAGGCCAAGACCGACATTTCATTTCCCAACTCCCATCGATAGTGGAAATAATCGATTTTTTCATGCTTCTACGGTAGTTTTTGTGTAGTTTGCGGCCATTTTCTACTGGCCAGAGTGAGAGGCAGGAAGATTCTATTGGCCAGCGTGAGAGCCAACAGCTGACTGACACAAAAGTTAACTAGCATGCTAGCATGCAAAAAAAATCGAAAGCTTGATTCGTCACAAGTCGGAAAAATTGAAATATGCATGGCACTTTAATCCAATTGGCTCATTGGCTTGCTTAAACTCAACGTTGATTCTGATCCGCAGAACTGGGTTGGGTGTGAAAAAGTATTTGTTGTTAACATTATTTTTTCATTCGGTTTTTCCAGTTACGAGTCCGTTTTTAAAGCTGATCGTTTTGTGTTCATTTTGTTTATTTCTTTTTTCGTAACAGATTTAATGTCTAGTATAGAGCTTAGAAAAAATTCGCAGTGTGAGATAGGCCAGAAGTCTGGCATGTAGCAACATCAGCACGGCAAAGGGCACTCCTTTAAAGGCAAAGAAGGGCAAAAATAGTTCAAGTCAAGTGATAGCGATTGGTATATGAGTCGTACGATTTTTGAAACAAGCACGGGCAACGCCGGGTCATGCTGCTCAGTATATATATATATATATATATATATATATATATATATATATATATATATATATATATATATATATAATTTTATAACATATTTGTTATAATGTTCGAATAACTAATTTTATATATATATATATATATATATATATATATATATATATATATATATATACAACGTGATTTTATAACATATGTAATAATTTTCGAATAAATAATTATATATATGTATATGTGTAGAAAGAGAGATTTTATATATATATATATATATATATATATATATATATATATATATATATATAGTTTACGAAAAACTAGGTAATCCGTATGGGTAGACCAAATGAGGATAAAATCCAGAGAGCTCAATGTAAATCAGAGCTAATAATTTAAATAAAAATAAAAACAGACCACTTTAAGTTTCCATGTAATAAATTATTTCAACACAGCCCTTTTAAAGGACGGCGGATCATCAGACTTTACTTCCAAAGGTTGAAACGAAAAATGAAATATATAACTTCCGTTAAGTTAACCGATTTAATGTGTCAATGTCTGAAATTCATCAAACAATTTAAATTTGAAAGAACAGAAATGTTACATCTAACTCAATCATGTCTCTCTCCCCCCTCACTTCCTCACTTCGTTAATTTACATATGCTATTATTTTTTTTGTTTTGTATAGTTTAGCATATTGCATTGAGTTGCTTCAGATATTATTACTTTTCTACTATAACCAATGAAGCTAGCGAAACCTATTTTGTGCTGGGATCAGGTTCATAAAAGTAGATAGGCTCACCTATCTTTCGTCACACACTCCTTGCATGTTTATTGAACAGGATTATCCCGTGTTCTCCGTTTAGGATATAGTTCACAGGTTCCTTTTGTCCAATGCCATAATGATATAACTGTCTTAACGTTTTGATGATTTTATTAATCAGTTTCCGCGATTTTTCATTATGAAATGGCTATTTGTAATGTCAAGTCGCGCATGTGTAGGTATCCCTGCATGTTATTCCTATAAACAACGCTGAGGCCTCATTATGCTTTAGTCTCAGCCACGCGCTGGTTAGTGTTATTGCCATTGACGTCAGAGTGTGATAATTATGTTGTCCTTTTAATTTTTCTCAGAAAAGTCCTCATGATAAATCTGGTGAAAACAAATTCGAGAAAACCAGCAAACGAAAAATCACCTATCCGACTCAGCTTACCTTTCTCCAAAATTCGTGATATCCATTTCAACTTACGCTATGTATAATATTTTCTCTTGAAACTTTCACCAGATATGTGTACACTGTGTTCTTTCATTGCTACCAATAACTTCTCTGCTCCAGGTTATCTTTCTCTTTGCAGAAAAGATTATAGCACTCATATACATGGCCTCAGTGTTTGCACCAGGAATAATCTTCCAATGGCAACGTAATTGTCACTGGAATCCTCAGAGTACTCTTTCATATTTTTTTCGAATTTCCTTATTACACGCTGATAGCTATATCTTTTTCATTAATTGCTGTCCCTCTTTTGAGAACTGGAATATAATAGAAAAAACTTTCGGAAATATAGAAATAGCGCCATCTCTTCATCCATCTGCGAACATTTGGTGACTTTAATGCACGCCACGACAAGTGATTTAAAAATTCGAATGTTACTGATGTTGCCGTTATTCAGACATTCGATTTTTCTGTGGCTCAGTCTCTTACCCAAATCCAGAATTTCTCTACTCGTCTCCATAATAAATCTGATGAACATCCTTCCTTACTTGATTTGTTCCTCATCTTCTCTCCTAGCTCTTGTTAAGCTTTTTAACACTGACCACTTGGTAAATCAGATCACGTTGTACCATCTATTGATATTTCTTTCCGGTCATCTATTAGACAGGAACTTCCTATTCACAAAGCCTCGTTCCGTTACCGGCATGTTGATTGGGATTCACTTAGTGATTTTCTTCGAGTCTCCATTTGGTTAAATATTCTTAATCTTCCTATTGGGAATTGTGCTAGTGAGGTTTCTTCTTGGGTCAAAGCCGGCATTGATACTTTTTTCCTACTCAGAAATACTAGATGAAAACTCAATCTTCTCCATGGTTCATCCTGCCGTGTTCAGTCGCTATAGCTCGTAGAAATACATTTTTCGACTCTTCCAGCATGACAGTTCTGTTCACAACAGACTCTTATTCGTGGTTGTACGAAATAGATTTAAATAATGGCTAAGTCTTTCTTTGCTGATTGAATGAGACACTGTATTGGATCTAACAGCTTTGTCACTTGTGATTACTTGTTGCTCTAAATGGCGTATCAAATAATAAGATTAATATTGCCATTTATGCTCTTTTCAAACAATTGGAAGTGTTACCATCTTCTGCTGATAAACTCTACTCATGACTCATCTGGACAATTCTTGCCTAACTTTCCATCGAGAAGGGAGTCTCTGTTGAATGACATACAAATAGCCTCTTCCATTCTTTCTGCTATTATCTCTAATATGGATCTCCAGAAAACTGTGGGCCTGATGGTATCCCTGTAATTATCCTTAGAAAATGGGCTCCTAAATTGACTCCTATTCTCTCCAAACTTTATAATATATGTCTCGTTTGGCTTGCGTTCATGTTTATTGGAAATGCTCATCTTTTGTTACAGTCTTTAAGAAATTAGGTGAAACTTCCGATACTTCCAACTATCAACCGTCTATCGCTTTTTCATAAAATGCTAGAGGCTCTAATCTACACTGAATTAGTTAAGCATCTCACATCGTAAGATCTTCTTTCAGAAAAGCAATATGGTTTCCGTTTTTCTAGGTCAACTGTCGATACCTTTTATTGCTAAAATAATCTGTCAGGCTTCAGATAAATATGGTGAATCTCGGGCTGTTGCTTTAGACAGGGTTTGGCATACTGGCTATTTTCAAGAGTCGAACATTTATAGCGTCTCCGGACGAATTTTTGAACTGATTCAGATTCTTGTTCCTGAATGGACCCTCTTCTATATCATTATTTACTAATGTAGGCTTAACCCAGGGCACGATCATTGGTCCTTTTTTTATCGTAATTTTCATCAACTGTCTACTTTGCATCTACTCTGATGACACAACCATTTACTCCTGTCTGGTCGTAAGTCAAAAGTGTTCGATCAGGTCTTGTTATTTTTAACACCTCCAAAGCAAAACTTACCTCCAATAATCATCTGAGAAACCCTTTTCTGTCCTCCATCAACATATCTGATGATAACCTCCAGGAGAGTGACTCGTTGCGCCATATCGGGCTAACATCCCTGGCTGACATGAAATGAAAAGATTATATAGAATCTATTGCGAGGTCTGTTGCTAAGAATCCTGATTCACTGTGTCACGTTAAACACTTTATATCTCCAGAATCTATCTTACATATATATGGCTACCATTCGTTCATGCTTGGAATATTACTGCCACATATGGTCAGTTTCTCCTGTTATATATTTAGATATTCTTGAAAAAATCCAAAGAAGAATCAGCAATATTATTGTTCCCGAACTGGCGTCTCGTCTTTAGCCTCTTTAGCACCACCGTAAAGTTGGTTCTGTGTGCGTTTCTGTAAATACTTGCATGGTAACTGTTAGGATAGAGACTTGGCTATGACACCTAGATTATTCATCTAAGCGCATTTCCTAGATTAGCACAAAGAGCTCATCATTTTAAAGTTGAATTAGATGTAACTGTAAGTTCTATGCTATTTCTTTTCTTGCACTTTGCGCTCGATGAACATCTCCTGGTTACATGCTTTTTTGTTAAGCATTTCGCCCCAAGCAAGGCTGGAGTGCCACTAGCAGGTTACAGAGAGTGGGGGGCAAGAGTAAGAGACGTGATTGAGGAAATGATAAAGAGACGGACAGGGAATTAGATCAAGGCATCAGAAAATGTCAATTGACATCACATTTTAATATGTGACCACTATAACTGTCAGGGAAGCAAGTTAGTGGAAAGAAGTTCACAGACGGAAAGTGCGAGACATGAAGCTATTGGAGCAGAAGATACGACTAAATGTAACCATTTCTACAGTGAAAGGGTGGGACTGAGATGTCAACCTAGTAACACGTTTAAATTCATGCATGGGAACCAGTGAAAATAGCTCGTCGGAGCAGTTACCGTGAATATACTTATAGAAAAGCCTGAGTGAAGCAACGGCACGTCTGTGAGAAAGTGACTGTAGACGAGATGACAGACCAGGATCGACCACATTGCATATCCTTCTCCGGAATGTGTCGAGAACCTTGAGACGAACAGCAGGGACTTCCGACCACATATGGAAGCAGTATTCCATGCAAGGGCGAATGGTTGATTTATAGATATGAATGATGGACTCAGGCGAGAAAAACTTTCTGCTGTGACGCGTAGAACCAAATTTCCTTGCGGTAGATGAAGCTATTGATTCAGCGTATTTGTTCCATCTTGGGTTAGCGAACAGCGTGAGACCAAGCAGGTGCAGAGAGGCGCTTTCGTGGAGTAGAGCATCAGACATTCTAATGAGAGGCAGGGAGTGTTCTTTGTGTTAGGTAAATGAGAGCTGGTCTGTTTTGGAGGCATTAAGCTTACCAGCCATTTCCTGCGCCAATCAACAACAGATTGCTTGTACTTTTCCCAACCAACTTTGATTTCCAGAAATGTTAATGCAATGTCAATCGTTACCTATTGTCTTCCGGACTTCTCTTCTATCATTTGTGTTCCTTAAAGCTGTTTTCTCATTCCTTCACGCATAACCACTTGAGTCTTTGTGGCTTTACGGCGTTGCATGGGGTGAATCTGATTAAAATTGTCAACATCAAGAAGTGAATGCTGACTAATTGACAATAGTAACATTCGAAACCTGGATGTCATAGTCAGAAATCTAACGCAATAATTAATTGTTTTCTTGATTTTATTGGCCTGCTGAGACGATCTCAGCTCGCCACCGTTGCGAGGTTCCTGAAAACTATACCGTGTGCGTGGAATCGGATCGGAAAAACTGTTCAGGAGCCATAAATAAGATGTGAGGACGTGTCTCGGTAAAAATTCCAATGAGTGAGCTTCTTTAGTCATGTCAGTTGTGATTATAGGGCTATGTTTTGCTCTTTTGGTTTCGCATTGAGCTAGTTTGCCCTTTTGAGAACTGGTTGTAGTCACAAATGATGTTACGGTTGAACGAACGGATTCGTCGATTCCAGCTCCGATAAGTGATGGTGGAAGCACTCAAATTCTTCATCGCTTGCAGCACCCAAATCTTCTGGTGAATATTGAAACGAGAATATTAAGTTTCACAATGTTTGTCATGATTTACGGATATACATATGATAAATATTTATTGGAATCTAAAGGTTTATTTATCGAATGAGAGCAGCATTTATTTACGATGCTAGGATCTAGCTGATTTTGTTTGGCAGCATATCAATTTCTATGGGTTATTTAATGCCGTAATTTGAATTTTTTGTACGTAATTTTATGCTTTCAACTACAGGTATTTTGTACATAATTTATACTTTCATAGTAAAGCTATTTTTTTAAATATATATTTTGTAGTTCAAAAATGCATTGTTGGTACTTTTTTCTATAACCATGTGTTTTTATATTTTTTAGTGTTGTATTGTCATTTTGCTATAAAAATGTATTGTTTCTCATTTCATTATAGAAATGTAGTGTTGATTTTTGTTTGGGGTTAACTATACGCCCATAGATGAGAGCCTAACAGGTGCTATCATTCCACACCTAATCGATATGGGAAATGCTAAGTGAAATGTAAGTGAATGTAATGGATTCGACTGGAATTCGAACTCGGCTCAATCTACACCGATCTACCCAACCTTTAGTCATATTCCAAGATTCTCATGAAGTTATTACTATTAGTGAGTTTGCTACCAGAGAAAGTATCAGAGTTTGTAAGAGATTTCTTAGCAAAATTAACGTAGGTTGGATAAGTGATATTATTTGACTACATCCGGTGTTCTACCCTGAAAAGAAAAGATAATGACTCAACAAAACTTATTTTTGTATTTTTCTTAACGGAACATGTAAATTCAGCCCATGTTTACAGATCTGACACTACCGAAACTATATATCAGCTTACCAGATTTGTAGCATTGACACCAACACACGAAAGTGATACGCAGTGAATAATTTTATAAATAATTTGCTTCATCGACTCTAAGACTTAAGCCAAGCGAAAATTGAAAAAAGCAAAAGATTTCATTGCCGCCTCCCGGGCAAATATCTATATTCGAGTATTTCTTACAGAATGTTTGAAATCCAAAAATGGAATATATAAGTATTTGGAAGGAATCTAATTCTGACACCACATCATAGTTCATAAGGTCTGTAAATATATAAAGTCTGATATAATTGTCGGGTCTAATAAATGTTTCTTGATTTCATCTCAGAGAATATCAGATGGGTATTTGATAAAAACATTTAATAATTTCAGGAATTTTATTTCAGAACGGAGACCTGCATGCCATAAACAAAGTCCCATCTACATTCAAAAGGGGTGTCTAAACCTAACTTTTTGAATAATGCGGAGGCAATTACTACTGGGAACAATACCTATTTGTTACACTTTCAGAAACTGCAATGATTCTAACAAGCATCTGTGCGGATGTTCTTTTTGGTTTTTCTTTTTGTTTGTGTACATATCCGTCCATTGTCCTACAATCATATCAACAAAACATTGATGCAGATAAGGATTAGCGTTATTTAATTTTTTTTCACCTGATATTGTAAGCATATTTTCTCTTGTAGTATAGACTACACTGCATAAGTGATTGTCCCCTTTGAATATCTGAGTAAACACACTTTGATCCACCCATTTCTCTTTTTCTTTAAGTATATATATATATATATATATATATATATATATATATATATATATATATATATATATATATGACATTATAACATTTCTGTTGATAACATTTCATTCTCTCACGTGGTCATATACGAATGTAAGACCTGTGTCTACTGTTCCGCGACCGTTCTCGTAGTATAACAAACTTCTATGTAAAAAAAACATGATTTCACCTTTGACGGTGAACATCTCTGTTGTAATGTCCATATAATCACTCTGATGATGGTACATGTGAGCCGAATGCTTATGTCGACGACCAATATAATAAAAAATATCCAAAAGTTAGAATATTTTTGTGTTTATTTTCTCTGAAAACTAAAGCCGTTACTCGACGTTTGGAAAGGCATAAGATGAAACATAATAGACATGCATTGGCTGTTATATTTAACGACATATATATATATATATATATATATATATATATATATATATATAAAACAACAGAAAAGCTGCAAATTAAAAAAAATGAATATTTTTTGTGAAAGTATTTATATATATATATATATATATATTTGATATTTCAGATCGACCCCGATCTTTCATCAGAAATAAATGTTTTCAGAAGTTTGTTTACAAGTAGCGTCCGTCGTGAGACGCGGACGTCACGTGATATGGAATACAACTGTGTTCGGATATTTCTAACGTAAATCTAACTGTAATAATATTTTAGATGTTTAAAAAATTGTTTCTATTTTTTTGAGATATAGTTTTAAAAAAATTTAATTTGCAACTTTTCAGTTGTTTTTTTCTATATGTCTATAAGAAACAAAATCCATAAATAAATTAAATAATAAACAAATTAGCAAACTATTATGACCAAAATATTAGTTAGACTATAAAAAATCATAACAAAAAAATCAGACGAAAAAAAAATACTATAACTGTTATATAACGATTAAAAAAATGATGAAAAAATAAAAAAAATAGTATACTGCGTTACTTAAAAATCGAAAACCAAAAAGATAAAATATACAGCATAACAAATAAATAACAAGTAAAATAAATTGATTTAAATACATCAAAATATATAAATTAAATAAAAACCGATACCGATAAACTAGCCGTTAGAAAAAACAAATGAAGATAATGACTCCAAATAAATATATGTTGTAATAAACAAATTAAAAACTGTTCCCGCCAAAATAATCGTTACAATAAACTACAAAAATCAACCCCAAAATTGAACAAATAGCTTTATCTTCCCAAACAAATACGCTATATATACGAATTTTTAATGCGTTAATAAAAAACACCGATCAAAATATAAAAAGAAAATAAATAAATAAATAAATAAATGTATAAGATAAAAAATAAAAATAAAAATAAATAAAAACACGCAAAATAATTTGACCCAAATAAATAAGTAAACAAATAAACGCCAAAATAGATTACCCACTTGCACCACTGACCCGTATATATAAATAGCCGAGAAAAACAGCACGTGTGGCCTGGCGATTGCATCTAGCATGAAACAGACTGTCGCCTCTAAGTGTTGACTATTATGTTCACTATTATATATATGTATAACCTCGCAGGTTTGGAATTCAGAGTTGTCCTTCACCTGGACCAGTTGCAATCCAAGGATATAGAACCCAGTGTGCCCTGCTATTTACCCATAGGTAGAGGGAGAAGAAGGGGGTTAACACGTAAGTAGCACGTAAGTGAATGTAATGGATTCGACTGGAATTCGAAGTCGGCTCTCTGATTCCTCAATCCATATATATGTGTGTGTGTGTGTGTGCGCGCGCGTGTGCGTATGTGTCTGTGATTGTGTACGTGTATACACACACACACACACACACATACACACACACACACACACACACACACACACACACATATATATATATATATATATATATATATATAGTTAGTTAGTTTTGACATAATTGGCTTTACAATATACTCATATCACCGATTGAATCTCACTTAAAGAAAAGGGTCAAATGCTTGAACGCAGTTTACAAATCTTCGGCTTTGTCGCCGGTAGTGACTATTGGAGCAGTTGCTCGTGGAAATGCAAGGCCATAATTTAGCTCTCATTAATCACAGAAAATATGAAATAATAATTATAATAACGTTAACAATAATAGTAAACTCCTGGTATTCATTGATCGAGTACCCAGTGCCACTCACGGATCAAATTTATAAAATCATTCTGTCAAAATAATTTTTTCAGAAAAATCTGTTACTCGAGTCCAGTTAGTTCTTATCGTTTTCTTTCTGTATTGACGTCTGCTTCCTTCTTCACCTTTTTTGAAATTGTGGGGAAATCAACGTCTTACATATGTTATTATTTTCTCTTCTACCTAAATTTGCGATCCATTTTATTTGTCGGTGTTCTTGAAAGTCCTCAATTTCTATTATTTGGTACAGTTCTCAATTTGTGATTCTGTAGTTCCAGTCCACAAAGTTCGAAGAAGGATGGTCCTCGTTGAGACCTACAATTTTCATTCGCTCCAAAGATATTTCAACCATTGATCTGAAAAAGCTATTTTATCCAGCTGAAATTTTGATATTTATGGGCTAGTTTGAAATGCCCTGGATCCATACTAAAGTTTCGATCTGATGCGTCTATTTAAGATGACAAGGTTTTAGGTTAACTTTTTGTGGCTATCTAACTTATTGAGCGAGATTACTCCTAGTACAGTTTAATTTTATTATCTACTATACTAAAGCTGATATAATCGTTCCAGTGTGCTATTTAGTAAATGTACATCCAGAATTTTTTTTATGACGGTTTAAAATTACATGACATCACTGTTTTCATTCCAAAACCAAATCATATTTTCTGTATATGAAAACTTGACTCCTATTTCGTCGTATACTTGGTAGAGGATATTGATTTTTGTCACTAGATCATTCTTATCTTAACTATAATATAAGCATATTCCTCTCATCCTCTACGTAGCCTTCGGGAGGGTAAGTAGGATCGCTGTCTTCTACTAAGAGTGGTGTGGAGTGCTTAAATTATCAGTGCCCATTTCTTCACATCTGTGTTTGTAAATGCTCAGGCCAAAGCCTGGGAAAAATACATAGACTAGGCTCTCATTTCCACTTTGTCTTATCCCGAATAAGAGTAAAAATATTTCCGTATGGGGGTCCTCCCCATACGTGTATTATTTTGTGGACGGATATAGTTCCTCTAATAGATCGATGCATTAAGCGAATGTAGAGCATGCCAGGTGGTTTTTAATGGATGAGAAGAGTAATTCTCTACTGATGTGCTCATATGCTACTGTGAACTCGGCAAAGCAGGTACAAAGTTGTTGTTTTTTTTATTGCATTTAAATGCAATCGCCTAGAGTTGCATAATGACATATACAGTGGAACCTCGGTTCACGAATTTAACTGGTTCATAAAGGCCGTTCGTAAACAGATTTTCGTAAACTTAACTATTTTTCCAATAGGAATCAATGTAAAGAAAGAAGGTCATAGTAGAATAAAATTGGAAAAGAAAAGCACACTACAACACACGAATGTATACAACACGGCGGTCGACTCAGAAATGATTCCGTTCGAGTTAACTTGGTTCGGCAATGTTGTTAGAGAACCGAAACTTTATTCGATATCCGAGGAATTTTCATCTTGAATTTTCTGTTCGAAAACCGATTTCTTCGACATTTCAAACGTTCGAGAACCGACGTTGCGCTGTATTTTATAAATGACTGCTAATTAACAAAACGAAAAACAAACTTTGTTGTAAGGAGTTGACTTTCCTTAAACGATGAGAGTCGAGTTGATAAAATGTTCATTAATACTTTCACCATAATCGATCCACTTGAGATATATGTTTTATTTCCACAGCGAATTAAATTCGTTTTAAAAAGCACATTTATGATGCTTTTCTGATTTCATTCTTTTTTCAGGTGATTGAGAAGCTTGTTATTGACTTCGACGAGAAGGTAAACTATTTTCAAAAGTTTCTCCGCCAGGTCAAGTGATGCGTCATTATTCCTTATTTTTTTCTAATATGTTGCTTGAATTCATCATAAGTAGGGTCATCATTTTCTTTATATTTAGTGATGAACCGTATCATAATTGGATGTATAGTTATATATTTCAATTTTTTTTTTTTTTGGCCATCATTATTTTAGTGTTTTCAGGGTTGAAATGTGATTTAAATTGTTGTTGGGACCAGAAAAATTCTTCGTTGGTACCTTTGATTGGATGATGTAATTTTTGGCTTTGTTCTAGATTTCAACACATTTTAATTAATTTCCAATTTTGCGATATATTCGTTTCTCAGTGTGTTAACTAGTTTTGTTTTATTTTCTTTGTTATTTAGTATTTTCCCTTTCATCTTTCTTCCGCTTTTGTCTCATTTATTTTCGTTATCGTTATATGCAGAGTTGGTCTTTTCCTGCAAAAAGACACTTTTTGTGTTGGAGCATAAGCTGATATTCAACACTAGACTGTCCTTATCGGAAGTTTTTTTTCCTTCTAAGTATTCTTGGAAGGTTCACGCGTTACGGCTAATAAATATAGAGCATTATTTGATTTCTCCATGTTGATTCGTTCTTGATTTATGGTCAACAATTCTAAATTTAATTTATTAAAAACAATTTAAATCTTATCCTTTCATTTTTAAGGGCTTGGATGTTATACTTAGGTGTTTTCCTTTTTTATGGGAGCGGGAGCGAGATATTTCCTTAGCTGGTGCTGTCAGTTTAGTTACGAGTAATATGTGGTCAGATTAAAATTCGGAATGGTATTCCCTAAGCTCCATCACAATACTTAAGCCAAGAATCCGTGATAATGCACTCAATCGTCGTGTTTGTTATGTCATATGATCCGACTATCCATTGATTCATGGGATAATCGAATCATGTGTTAATGAGGGAATAGGTTTCTGAATTACAAAATATTGTCAAGTGTACCCGTTTACTGTTGGAGTCTTCTGTTTCAAAGTCTTTTACCATCAAGTAGATATGGCGTTCAAAAATACACTAGGTAGCTTTAAAATACCTATTAATATCTAGTTTGCTGCCTTTATTTTTAATATAGATAGTATGGTAAGTTACATGCAAAATTGCTGTTTTCCTGAAAAAGACACCTTTTGAGTTGGAGCACAAGCTGATATAACTTGGATCTAACAGCCACAAGTAATATTGTTACAGCTATCACTTTTCCTAACAGGTGTAAGATATCGTCTATTGAAAGATCTAATAGTTTACATATTGAAATTTAAACTCCATGTTGTCTTTTATCCTTGTGGTCAGTCCAAAATAAATTGTAACACAAAGCTTCAATGGAAAGCCACCAAATTGGGGTGCATAATCGTGTGAATCTTCGTAGAGACCTTAAAGAACGACATTTTGGTTTTTCCTGTTCACCTGATTCTTTTCAAAAACATGGCTATTTCCGACATAATATTTCTAACAGTTAGCTTTTAAATTCCTTCGTCAGATTTGAAGCTCTAATATTAATGCTGATGTAATATTGATGTTCATATTTAAAAGAAATGACAATGTTAGATTTTGACCCAAGTCACTATCATTTCATAAAAAATGATATTAGTTGTTGGATTATCGTCGTCCCCGATGATAATCACAGGCGCGGAGATTTGGTATTACCACCTGCTGACGATAATTACAGACGGCGCGAATTTTGATAGAATTCATATCTTTCTCGGAGAATTTTCATAGCGGAAAGACATATTCTTTTCGCTCAATCAAAAAAATAAATACCTTAACTACAGACACCCAAGGTCACTTTGAACATTTCATATTTAATTTACTTTCTAACTTTTTCCTTTTGTAATATGCCATATCAATACATTGGTTAATAATTCCCCGTTATATTCAAGGAGTAATTTTCCTTTGAACTCACACGAGTTCAAAAAAGTGTTTGGGAGTCAAATGTACCAGAAGCATAAAATCTCTTGAAATGTGTTGAATCACGCAACGTAGTATATATATATATATATATATATATATATATATATATATATATATATATATATATATATATATATATATATATATATATATTATTGGGAAATGAATTAAATCCGACATATTTCTTATTTATTTGTTTAAAATCGATACCCATATTCGCTCTGTTTTTATTTAAACAGTATACTCATTTATTTACATCTACCGGCATGAATATTCGAGAAATCTTGTTTTGAAAACTATGCTACAGGGCGCGCATTTTTCTGTCAAGTTGTATACTTTGTTTCCTGTTTAGGATAGGGTTTTCTGTTCGTATACACGTTATGAAATGTTTATAGTATAAAGGTGTTTAGAAATATCTACGTTAAAACTAAACAGTTTTTAAAAAAAACAAAAACAAACTATTCCCTCCTAACAAAATTCAATTCTTACTAAGTTACCGCCATTATATTCTAATGTTTACATATGGAAAACTTTCAAAATCACTGTCTGTAACTTTGTACATGAACGGAACTGTTAAATGTTTAGCCACAAAAGAAAGAAAATACTTCGGACACACACAACAAATTCTCTAAAAAAAAAGGCGATAACGGAAAATAACGAAATTACTCTGAAATATTTAAATTAAGAAATACAACCATTGTCCCTTCTTCGCCGTCATTAATCATGATTAATAGCATTACGGAAGAATATTATTAAAAATAAACAAACACATAATGTCTAAATTGTTTAATTAGACATGCTCATATACAGGGGTTGGACAAAATAATTGGAACAGGTGCAAAATACACTCCTATATTTCAAAGACCTATTATATTAAGAACTTTAAATAAAACTTCGTAATTGCAGGTTATATCTATTGTAAATACGTTTATTTATCTAATTTCCTCTCTTTGTCTCATTTATTTTTAGAATTTAGTAAAATTTAAGCTAAATGTATGACCTCTCCGAGTTTAAAAAAAGGTAAGGAGTTCGCATAGCAGGAGCTGGGATCACTAAGGTTGCTAAACACTTTGGTTTTTCAAGAGCTACCATATCAAGAACTATTATGCAATTCGAGAAACAGGGCAAAAGCTCTAGACACCGTAACAATTCCGGCTGGACTTGAAAACTTACTGACAGGGACCAACGTGCATTGAGACGCAATGTGTCAAACATCATCGGACTACTGAGGCCAAATGACTGCTGAGTTGAATAATCATCTGAATAGTCCAGTTTCTACTAAAACTGTTCGTCATGAGCTCCATAAGGCTGCATATCATGGGAGAGCCGCCGTAAAGAAAACCTCTTCTCTCCAATCGCAACATTCAGAAGAGGTTGAAGTGGAGCAGAGATCACAATGCCTGGTGTGCAGACCAATGGAAGCAAGTCATTCTCAGATGTGTCCAGTTTTTCTCTTTTCCCAACTTCAAGGCGATTTTTTTAGGCAGTCCACAGAATCTTACAACCCTGACTGCCTTCTTCCAACAGCGAAGCATGGAGGTGGATCAGTGATAGTTTGGGCCGGTATATCATGGAAATTATTTCGGTCAAATAGTTGCCCTGCATGGTAGAATTAACAGCAAAGATTACACGAATATTTTGGGAGTTCATGTTCATCCAATGGCCAAGACTTTATTCCCTGATGTTGAATGCATCTTCTAAGACGATAATGCTCCAATACATACCGCTCGAGTGGTTAAGAATTTCTATGACGAGCATGAAAATGGGCTAGAAAACATGGAGTGGCCTCCCTCATCTCCAGATATCAATATTATTGAACATTTGTGGTGCATTTTGGAGCGACAAGTTAGGATCCGTTATCCTCCACCATCGTGTCTTAAGAAGCTGGAGCAGGTGTTAATGGAAGAATGGTTGTAAATTCCTCTGGATGAAGCCAGGAAGCTGTATGATTCAATTCCTAGACGTATTAAAGCTGTATGTGAGGCATATATATATATATATATATATATATATATATATATATATATATATATATATATATATATATATATATTTATTTATTCATAATAGCTGACCACTTCTATTCGAGCATACTAAGAGGTTAGGCAATCCCTATTGCAGGGGTTCGCTCAGTCACATTTGTGTTTGCTCAGCACCCCACCTGTGGTTTATACTATAATGACATTAGCTAGAGTTTCTGGGAGAGAGCGTGTTATTTAGAATGATCAACAATTTGAACAAGGCCAGCACCCTCAAGCCCTCGGCCACGATGACTTGCACAGGCTTAGATATGGTTTTCAGTCACTTTCAAAGGGTGCTGCACGCTGGAATCGACTTCGATCCAGTCCGATAACATCATGACAAATTCGAACGCGGCTCTCATGTTCAGAAAACGAACGTTCTAACCACACAGCCATATATATATATATATATATATATATATATATATATATATATATATATATATAATAAAAAGACTTAAACACTAATATTCCATGGTCTACCTGGATCATATCCTCTTGGAATTATTTTTTATACATATATGTATGTGTATATATAATTGCATATGTATGTGTATATTCACCACTAATATTGTCTATATATATATATATATATATATATATATATATATATATATATATATATATATATATATATATATATATATATAGACAATATGTATAAAAAATAATTCCAAGAGGATATGATCCAGGTAGACCATGGAATATTAGTGTTTAAGTCTTTTTATTATATTTTATTATATATATATATATATATATATATATATATATATATATATATATATATCAGCATGCAATGTAGAGAATTTACTTGGCGATTCTAAAATATATAATACTCATAAATCCACCAGTTTCGGTACTGCATTGGGTTTGTGCACGCTATTTTAGATTCCTAGATCTTTCATGTTGAATTTCGTATCGTGACAGATTTGTGAAGCTTGATAAATACTACGCATGTCAGTTAGTTAGTTTGGCTGTTCACATGGCCAGCGATCATCAATCAATATTTTATTCAGATTTGTAATGTTCACGTGGTGCTGGCATGTCTTTTACACAGAATATTTATTTAAATTTGTCATTTGAACAGTTTTTCGCTATAGGAAATTAATGCCTCGGAGATTTAGGAAATGATAAAAAATATTTATTTTCCTCACAAGATAGATAGATAGATAGATAGGAAAAGTAGTGAGATAGATAGATAGATAGATAGATAGATAGATAGATAGATAGATAGATAGATAGATCCTCTAGCTGTACGGAAAATGCACATGGTGTGATTACAGTGCGAATCTCTCCTGTACATTTTATCCCTTTTATTTCAATGGTAGCCTGGGGTCGACTGCCGCTAGGACTGATGCCAGTTTATTCTTCCTGTTTCAAACATTTATCCATCTAAAGTCTACGTTAACACTATACGTTTAATGGCTTCGCCTAAACTCTGAAATTTATTTACTATTTATTTATATACAGTTGCGCAATAGGAGTAGAAAGATACGCCTATTTGACCAATAGCAGAGGCTTGTACTTTTTTTCCTGTTTAGGGTTGCGTTTTCTGTTGGGAATAATGCACAGAATATACGGATGATGGCCTTGTTTAAAATGCATATCCTGTGTGTACATGTGATTATTATAAAAAAGTTTCCTGTTCGTCAACTTACACTGAGAATATCACTTTAATTGCAATGATATTTAGTACGGAGTTAGCTCAGGAATTGTACAAATTTTTATTGCATTCTCAGAAATGCACTCAAGAAGAGATAGATAGATAGATAGATAGATAGATAGATAGATAGATAATGACCGGAAAGAGATAACTAGCTAACAAGATAATGACCAGACTGGGATAGTGTTGAGTCTTGACTCAATGTTGAATCTCGCCTATTGCATGGAATAATAATGCAACACAAAATGTACTTAGAACAAGAATGTATTATAACAATAAAGTGTACACAATAAGTACATATAGTATTCCTGTATATTTCTGGGAAGACATTCCTGGAGAATGTGTTGACTAGTCGCAGTCGATCAGAGTCTCTAGTTGGATCTCGTGATTCTATCTTCCTCGTCTTCCGGTATCAACCATTATTTATATAGTTGGTAGTCACCTATGCAGATTAGGTGGATCCCACCACAACACCCCCCTCCCAAGCCTTGGAATTTTTTTGTATTTCAAACTGGCTTCTATATGGGTTGATGATTATGGTTATTCCTTTGTAGATCCCCTTTGCATAGTTCATATATATATCTGTTATTTATTTATTTTTCAATATCTTTTTCGTTTTGGATTCACGTCCAATGGGTCCGTGAACTTTCGTTTCCTACCGGATCTTCTCGGTTCATGAGCACTCTGCGGAGGTTCTACTTGAAAAGTATCATACATTACATCAATGGGATCTTCCTCCTCATCCGGTATACTCTCTTCATGCTCTAGCACGTAGCATTTTTTGAGTTGGTTCTGGTGCCTTTTATGAGTATTCTTCGGCCCTTTTATTATGTAAATCAGGTCACCGATTCTCTTATCCACTATGCCCCGCTCCCAGAACTCAATGTTGTTCCTATAGCACTTGAAAAAGACCTTCTCTCCGGGGGTGTATCTTTTTCTAGCTGTATACATAGTGTTCTTTATTCTATTTCTTCCTGGCAAAAGCTTGTCAAACACTGACTTAACTTTCCTAGCGAACATTAGTTCAGCTGGTGCCATGTTTGATGGTGTTCTCTGGTTAGGCGTGATTCTGTATACTTGTAGGAATTGCTGAAGCGCCTTTTCCGTTGGAACTCCTGAGGCTTTCTTCAGAGCGCGCTTTAACGTATCTACAAATCTTTCTGCGAGTCCATTGGATCTCGGATGATACGGCGGCGTCGTTATGTGGTTAATTTGATATAACTCACAAAATTCCTTAAATTCGTCAGAAGTGAATTGTGTACCATTGTCACTCACAATACACTCTGGCACACCGAACCGTGCAAATAGTTCATGCAAAAAAGTTGTTGTGGTATTGGACGTAGGCTTTTTGCAGCGTAGTACTTCCGGCCATTTTGTAAAGCTATCTACCACTATTAAGTAGTAATAATCTTCTACTGGACCAGCGAAATCAATGTGTCATCTTTCCCACGGATGATCCGTCTTTGGCCATGGTTTGTGTACTATAGGTGGTGACTTAGCTGCTAACGCACACCCTTTACATCGATGAACCATGTTTTCGATATCCACATCCATTCCTTTCCAATATACAAAACTTCGCATTAAGCTTTTTGTTCTATTAATCCCCGGGTGACCCATATGAAAGTCCCGTAGGATTCTTTTCTGCAACTTTTTTGGTACTACTACTCTCTCACCATATAGTAAAATTCCGTCACAAATTGAATAGATCTCCTGAACTTTTTGGTCATTTGCTACCATTTTACTTTTTATTCCTAAAATGAAATCATCGCTTTCAGATTCTTTTTTGATTTCTTTTGACGTAACCGGTAGCTCTCTTACAATGTTGTTTACCATGCTTTTCACCTCATAATCTGCTCTGATATTTGCGATAATTGTTTCTTCGAATCCTTCATCTTTATTCGGTACGAGTCTTGATAAGGTATCCGCATGAATTAGTTTTTGGATGATAGGTGTTTTATGTGGAAATCATAATTGAGAAGAATGGTTCCCCATCTTAACTGTCGATTTGCCGTGTAAACGGGTAACCCTTTCTTTGACCCAAAAATAGTGATCAGAGGTTTATGGTCCGTTTCTAACCTGAAATGTCTGCCGTAGATGTACCTATGAAATTTTGTTATGGCAAAAATGATACTCAGCGCCTCCTTTTCTATCTGTGAATAACTTCGCTCTCCTGGGAGTAATGCCCTCGAACCATGCGCAATTGGTTTTCTAGAACCATCTGGCATTATGTGTTGAATACATGCTCCTATCCCGTATGATCTAGCATCACTTGCCACTACAATATCCAGTTTAGGATTGTAATGGGTTAAAAAGAGGTCGGACGTAAGCATTTTCTTAATTTCATCAAAGGCTTTTTGACATTCTACCGTCCATTCCCATGCCTTGTCTTTTTTCAGTAGTTCATTCAACGGAGCTTTTAGATTATACATTCCTTTAATGAATGCTTGATAATAGTTCGCGAGCCCCAGAAAACTCTGTAGTGTCGCCACGTTAGTGGGCGTCGGCATGTTTCTAATCGCAATGGACATTTCCGGATCTGGAATTCTGCCATTTTTGTTGATTATGTGACCTAAATATTTAATTTCCTCCAAACCAAATTCACACTTTGATTCTTTGACTTTAAATCCAAAGTCCTGAATCTTTTTAAATACTTGATTGAGGTGCTCTCGATGTTCGTCGACATTTGCACTCCTTACTATAATATCATCTAAGTAGGCACACGCAAAGTCTAAGTCATTCAACATGACGTCCATGGCTTGTTGAAAAATGGCTGGTGCCACTTTAATACCAAAAGGAAGCCTGTTGTACTTGAATAAACCCCTATGCGTGTTTATCCCTAGTAACTTCGAACATTCTTCTTCGACGGGAATTTGGAGATAGGCATCTGATAAGTCGATTTTTGAAAAAATCACTCCGCCATTTAGCTTGTTAAAAATCTCCTCAGGACTCGGTAACGGGTAATGGTAGTCCTTAATTACAGAGTTCAACCCTGTCGAAAAATCAACGCAGACTCTGATTTGGTTTGATTTCTTTTTTATGCACACAATCGGCGCAGCCCATGAATTAGATTCTACTTTTAAAATAATTCCCATTTTTTCCAACCTATCAAGTTCTTCGTTAACTTTCTCTACACTTGCGAAAGGCACGTTACGTTTCTTTTTAAATATAGGCATAGTATTTTCTTTTAATTCAAATTTAGCTTCAAATTTGTTACATCTTCCAAGACCAGGTGTAAAGGTTTCCGGAAACTTTTTCTTTAATTCCTCTTTAATGTCCTGTCTTGATTGCGTATTACTTTCTACTTTTCTGCAGAAAGAGTTTAACGGTTTATCCCACAATTCGAATGTTTCAATAAAATCTGTACCCAACAAGTTTTCTCCATTTCTCAGAATGAAAACTTTCATTTTTTTAACGATCCCATTCACTTTCATTGGAAGTACAACCTCGCCTTCGAAGTTAATTTGCTTTCCAGTTACCGTTCGAGCGAGTTTCGTTGACTTCATTATTGTAGGCCTTTTTAAAATTTTCCATGTTTTATCGTTCCTTATTGTTAAATCTGACCCTGAATCGAGTTGAAATTTGATATTCTTTTTGAATATTTCAGTCGTCACATATTTCCTCAAATCTCTATCTGATTTGATATTCGAATTTGTTTGTCTAATTCGGTTCTTGCATTTTTTCGTTTTACAACAAGATCCTTTGTGACCATTCTTTTGGCACACGAAACATTTCTTATTTCTATATGGGCAATTTACCTCCCAATGTCTTTCGTTACAACGTCTGCAATTATATGGTGGGACTTTTTTATTTTCGTTCTTTTTATTTTCTTGTCTATTATTAAAGTACGCTGAATTTTTTCTCCAATTTTTCTCTACTGGGTACTTTGACTGCTTTTTTATTTTTTTAATATAAGCAATACCAGCTTTTTCGATTTTTTGCGACTCTTTTTTTAAACTTACGGCCCGTTGACACTCCTCTGCTAACATTTGCAGGGTAAGGCCTTGTTCAGATTCGAGTTTAGACAAAACTCGACGTCTTATTTCGGCACTCTTACTGGATACCAGTCCTTGAGCAAAAATTAAGCACTTGAATTCTTCAACCGTAATCTCTGCCAATCTGAAATTGTCACAATGTCTATTCACTATAGATGCATATGTTAAGTAATCCTGATCGTCGGATTTAGAGACATTCATGCATAACCATCGCTTATGCCAAAGCGACATATTTGCTCCAAACAGCTCTTTTAGCAATTTCACTGTTTCCGAGAATTCCAATTCAGTTGTTTTTCTCGGTAGAATAAAATCTACAAATTTGCTATGTTCTGCTGTACCTAGCTTTCTTAGTAATAGACTGACTTTTCTTGAATTCGACCAGTTTTCACAGTCTGTGTAGAAAATATCTTCATATCGTTTAAAGTACGCATCAAACGTTTTTTCTTCGTCTAGCACATAGTTGAAAGTTTCCAGCGAATTAAATATGGTGTTATTAGAATATGAATTTCCCTCATTTGCCTGAAAGTTGTTTAATTTCTCCAGTGTTAACTTTTGAATTTACAAAAGTCTTTCATCTTGTTTTTCTTGATATTTCTGTTGTCTTTCATCTTGTTTTTCCTGATATTTCTGTTGTCTTTCCTCTTGTTTATCCTGATATTTTTGCAGCGCTATTTGTTGTTTTTGTTGTCTTTCATCTAGTTTCTCTTGATATTTATGCTGTGCTATCTGTTGTTCCCTTATTAATAAGGCAAACTGTTCCTGCTGACGTTGTTGACTCAACTGCTGGGATTTTAATAATTCAGATATGACTTTGGATAGTTCATCCATTTTTAGCTGATAGTGTTCATGCAACAAGGTATATACTTTTAATTTGTGTATCCACGAATATCATATAAGCTGACCAAAAAATCGAAACAACGTACGACTTTTTATATTTTATGTCTTGCTTTTACATTCACGCCCGTGCTAATCACTCTGGTATTTTTTTTTCGTGAACAGAGAGCGTCGGACTTTTTTTTTTTTCGCTTTCGTCTTCTGTTCGCGTATTTCAATGACACGTCTGATTTTCTTATCAGAGGTAATTCGTCACTATATTGTTGAACAAATAATTTTAAAAAAATAATTTTTTAAAGTTTGTTACCTTTCAAAGTCGACACGGTGTATTTGTGCTCCTTTTAATCCATGCATGTTTTTGTAGTCGGCCAATTTTTCTTTTTTAGCGGGTGTCTCGTTGTAGATAATTTTTTAATTTAAAATTACCGTTATTCGTTTACGACACCTTTCAATTTTTCTGAGTGAACGTTCCTTTATGCTTAGTCGTCTTTTAACGAGTTCTACATATCCAGAAGTTCAGAATCCTTCGTCGTTACGTTAACGTTGGACTTTGAATTAATAGTTTTTTTTTTCAGCCTGGGTTCTTCAATGACTTGTCCCAATTGTTGAAAACTCTCACTATTAATTCTTTCTTCTTTCCTTATGGTTCGTTCTACTTCTTTGCCTTTGTTGAAACTTGGCGTATGGTTCGTTCTACTTTGTGGCCATTGTTGAAACTTGACGTATGATTCGTTCTACTTCGTCGCCATTGTTGAGTCTTGACTCAATGTTGAATCTCGCCTATTGCATGGAATAATAATGCAACACAAAATGTACTTAGAACAAGAATGTATTATAACAAGAAAGTGTACACAATAAGTACATATAGTATTCCTGTATATTTCTGGGAAGACGTTCCTGGAGAATGTGTTGACTAGTCGCAGTCGATCAGAGTCTCTAGTTGGATCTCGTTATTCCTTCCCCTCGTCTTCCGGTACCAACCATTATTTATATAGTTGGTAGTCACCTATGCAGATTAGGTGGATCCCACCACAACAGATAGATAGATAGATAGATAGATAGATAGATAGATAGATAGATAGATAGATAGATAGATAGATAGATAGATAGATAATGAGCATACTGGGTTAGATAGCGAGATAATGACCAGAAATAGATAGCTAGCTATCTAGATAGATAATGACCAGACTGTGATAAATATATATATATATATATATATATATATATATATTTTGAACGATAAAAATTATTAGAAAAATCAATTAAAATCTTCAGACACACTGGGTTGTAGATTAATATTCTTATGCTTTTATTATTATTATTTCATTTATATTCCTCGACTAGTTTCGACCAACATGGCCATCATCGGGAGAGAAAAAAATGTCTCTGCTTGCTATAGCAGTAAACTACAGAAATGAATGTCTTGTTGAAGAAAACGAACGTTTGTCTGTAGTTTTCATTTGTTTTTTTATTGTTTATTTTTTTATCTTTTTAACATTCCTTGTGTTGGTCAAACAGTCTCTTTTAAGTTGTCATTTGAGATAAGAGCTATATTCCCTTTTTTTTGGTCAGTTCAGTAGTTTATTTGTGTTTGGGGAGGGGATGGTAAGTGTGTTTGTGTGTGTGTGTTTGTGTGTGTGTGTTTGTGTTATTTAGTTTAGTGTGTGTGTTATTTAGTTGTTTAGTCTCTGGTAAGTGTGTGTGTGTGTGTGTGTGTGTGTGTTATTTGGTTTTTAAGGGAGTGAGTGAGTATATGTGTTAGCTTGTATATTGCTGTGGGTGTGTGTTATCATTTGGCTCATTAGGAAAGTGAGTGAGTATGTTGTGTGTGGGTGTGTGTATAGGTGTGAGGCCTCAACACCTCCGTAAGCCTGTCTTTTTTCTATGGGTATGGAATGTGGGTAGGTTTTGATTTGTAGGGTTATGTGTTGCTACTATCTATATTGTTTAATTTATGATTTAACCCGGCTGGAAACAGGGTTTGTAGACGTCGTATCCACTTATTTTCATGGAACTCTAAAATTCTTCTAGTGTTATCTGCTTTGGGCTTTTCTATTCTCTCAATTATGGTGAATTTGGCATGGGTTTTGAAATTATGTTTTTCTATGCGGAAATGTTGTTCTACAGGTAATAATTTTTCATGGGGAGTCGACTTAATTCGATTGCGGTAATTATTGATTCTGTAGTGAAAGGGCCATTCAGATTTTCCTACATATTGTTTCTGGCATAGTGTGCATTCTAGGAGGTAAATTACGTTATGACTTCTACAGTTAGAGTCGTGATAGATTTTGTAAGTAGATTTAGTGACTGAGCTAGTGAATGAATTCGTGTGTGTGACGTGATTGCAACATAAACTTCTTTTGTTTTTACATGGTTGGGAAAATCCTGTTGTTTTTGTTGTTAGTTTATCACGGATTACTTTGTCCCCTAAAATGCGGTTACTACCTATGATTTCTTTTAGGTTCTTAGGTCGACGATATGCTAGAAGGCCGGGTTCCTTAAATAGTTTTTTTAGGTCTGGTTTGAGATGTAGTATTTCCCAGCGACTTTTGATTATTTGGGATAGTGGAGGCAGAGTGGGGTTGAAAGTGGTTACTAGAGGAATGCGGCTAGATTTAGTTTTAATCTTGTATATTAGGGTGTTTTCTCTAGGTGTGGAAATTGCTTTATTTATTTGTTCCCTGATTAGGTGTTGTTTATAGCCACGTGTTGTGAATTGATGCTCCAGATTTTCAATGTGTTTGTTTAATTCTTCATTGTGGGAACATATCCTTCTGAGTCTAAGTGCTTGTGAATAGGGAAGGTTCTCTTTGAGGTGTTTAGGGTGGGTAGACTTAAAGTGTAGATAGTTGTGGGTGTCGGTGATTTTAGTGTGTAGTGTCGTTTGCAGTTTCCTGTTTTCATCTATGTAAATGTGAGTGTCTAAAAATGTTACTGATGTTTTGGATTTTTCGTAGTCAAATTTAATTGAGTCGTGTACCGTGTTTAGGGTCAAGAGAAATTGGGTGAGTTTGTCATTACTGCCCGTGTATATAAAGAATATGTCATCGATATATCTTGCGTAGAATACGCAGTCGTTACCAATGAGGGGGTAGATATGGGTCTCCTCAAATTTTCCCATGAATATTGTAGCATATGAAGGAGCTGCAATGGTGCCCATGGCACAACCTCTTATTTGAAGGTAGTGTGCTCCATTGAAATTAAAAGTGTTAAATGTGAGAATATGCTCCATGAGTTTTATGATAACTTCTGTGGAAGGTTCTTGTTTTCCTCTTTTAGCCAGTGCTTCCTGAAGGGCGGTTAGCCCTTCGAAGTGTTTAATGTTTGAATAGAGTGACCTTACGTCCATAGTCACTAGAATAGCATTCTCTGGAACTGTCTGTATGTGGTTAATTTTGTTTAGTAGATCTGTTGTGTCTCTGATGTAGGATTTTACTTCCTTAGCTAGGGGTTGTATGTAATGGTCTACATATTTTGAAATTTTGGTCGTGTGGCAGTTGAATGATGAAATGACGGGCCTTCCTGGGTTGTTGTTTTTGTGTATTTTAGGGAGGAGATAGAAACGAGCAGGTGTAATGTTTGTGGGTGTAAGTATTGTGCATGTTTCTTTGTCGATTAGGTTGTTGCGAAGCATTATTTTTAGTGAGCTGGTTAATTCTTTTTGGTATTCGGGGAGGGGATCTGTATGTAAGCTTTTATAGGTTTCTTTGTCGGCTAGTTGTTTGTTTGCTTCTTTAATGTATTCTTTGATCCCCCAGATCACTGTGGCACCCCCTTTGTCGGCCTGTGTTATGACTAGGTCATCTCTATGTATCAGCCTGTCGAGGGCTATACGTTCCCCTTCAGAAATATTATTACGTGGCAGCTTACGTGTTATTGTTTTCTTTATGTCATTTGTAACGGCTATTTCAAATGTTTGTATAGTAGTGTCTGTGTTTTGTGGGGTGTATTTAGTGTTCTTCTCTTTTAATGTATCAAGTATGGAAGGTGTTTGATCATTGTTCCCGTAGTGGGCTTTTAGCCGTATTCTTCTGAAGAAGGATTTCAGGTCCTTTGCCAAGGTGTCTTTATCAAACCTTGGGGGGCTAAGGCAAAAGCTTAGTCCTTTATTTAGTAACTTGAAGGTATTAAGTGAGAATTTGTTATTACTTAAATTTATAACCCGCCCGTATGGGTCAAGTTTGAATTTGCAAGCATGACGAAGTTCTTTCGTAAAAGCTCGAAAGCTTGCATTATGTCTCCTATTACGGATGCTATACCCCCGTCCAGGCGTCCTGGTTGGGGGCTTATTCCGTTTTTTTGAAGGTTGGGTGTGTTTGCTGTCGATTGTCTACTGGGGGCTAATCTGGGTGGTCTGGGATGTCTAATGGTGTTATGCGTTCTGTAGAAGGGCTGCTGTGTTTTGGTGTGTGTATGCTTGTGCGGCACCCTAAGGATGTCCGCGTAAGTCAGTGGTTTGTTTTGTGTGTATGTTTGTTTTGAGATTCTAGCTATCGTTGATGGTGGCGGTGTTGTTATTGTTGATTGTGGTGCTGGTGGTTGTCTGTTGGTGTATTTGTTTGGTCTGTTTAGTGTTTGCATTGGTTGTGTGGTGTTTTTTGGTCGTCTTTCGTGGTACGGGCGTTCATTTTTGTCTGAGTTCGGTTTGGCTTCACTTTTGTTCTTCTGTCTGGAGGAAATGTTCCATTTTAATTTTCTTTGTTTTTCCGCTTTCGTTTTTTGTAGTTCCCTCACTGTTTGGTCTGTGTGAGCTTTTACGATACTCTTTATGTTGGTGTATTCCTCTGGTTCTGTTTCTTTCTTTATTTGTTCATCGAGCAGGTTTATTTCCATGGTTGTTGCCGTTATGCTTTCCTGGCAGAACAGTATTGTATCCTGCATGAGTTCCCTGGAAAAGTCTTCTAATTTACGGTACCATGATGCTAGAAATGCATCATTATGGTTACCTATTGATGGTACCAAATCAACCCTGAAATTAGTTGGTACCAGTTGCTCCTTCAGGCATATCCTAATGTATTCTTGGTGTGATTCATACCTGGCTAATTTATTTGTTGCTCTGTTCATGCGGATTGCCAATAATTCGGTGTTTATTGGTTCTGTTGGAGTTATGTCCTCGGCTTTCGCTTCAGTCCCGTGTCTGTTACTCATGATTATATTTTGAACGATAAAAATTATTAGAAAAATCAATTAAAATCTTCAGACACACTGGGTTGTAGATTAATATTCTTATGCTTTTATTATTATTATTTCATTTATATTCCTCGACTAGTTTCGACCAACATGGCCATCATCGGGAGAGAAAAAAATGTCTCTGCTTGCTATAGCAGTAAACTACAGAAATGAATGTCTTGTTGAAGAAAACGAACGTTTGTCTGTAGTTTTCATTTGTTTTTTTATTGTTTATTTTTTTATCTTTTTAACATTCCTTGTGTTGGTCAAACAGTCTCTTTTAAGTTGTCATTTGAGATAAGAGCTATATTCCCTTTTTTTTTGGTCAGTTCAGTAGTTTATTTGTGTTTGGGGAGGGGATGGTAAGTGTGTTTGTGTGTGTGTGTTTGTGTGTGTGTGTTTGTGTTATTTAGTTTAGTGTGTGTGTTATTTAGTTGTTTAGTCTCTGGTAAGTGTGTGTGTGTGTGTGTGTGTGTGTGTTATTTGGTTTTTAAGGGAGTGAGTGAGTATATGTGTTAGCTTGTATATTGCTGTGGGTGTGTGTTATCATTTGGCTCATTAGGAAAGTGAGTGAGTATGTTGTGTGTGGGTGTGTGTATAGGTGTGAGGCCTCAACACCTCCGTAAGCCTGTCTTTTTTCTATGGGTATGGAATGTGGGTAGGTTTTGATTTGTAGGGTTATGTGTTGCTACTATCTATATTGTTTAATTTATGATTTAACCCGGCTGGAAACAGGGTTTGTAGACGTCGTATCCACTTATTTTCATGGAACTCTAAAATTCTTCTAGTGTTATCTGCTTTGGGCTTTTCTATTCTCTCAATTATGGTGAATTTGGCATGGGTTTTGAAATTGTGTTTTTCTATGCGGAAATGTTGTTCTACAGGTAATAATTTTTCATGGGGAGTCGACTTAATTCGATTGCGGTAATTATTGATTCTGTAGTGAAAGGGCCATTCAGATTTTCCTACATATTGTTTCTGGCATAGTGTGCATTCTAGGAGGTAAATTACGTTATGACTTCTACAGTTAGAGTCGTGATAGATTTTGTAAGTAGATTTAGTGACTGAGCTAGTGAATGAATTCGTGTGTGTGACGTGATTGCAACATAAACTTCTTTTGTTTTTACATGGTTGGGAAAATCCTGTTGTTTTTGTTGTTAGTTTATCACGGATTACTTTGTCCCCTAAAATGCGGTTACTACCTATGATTTCTTTTAGGTTCTTAGGTCGACGATATGCTAGAAGGCCGGGTTCCTTAAATAGTTTTTTTAGGTCTGGTTTGAGATGTAGTATTTCCCAGCGACTTTTGATTATTTGGGATAGTGGAGGCAGAGTGGGGTTGAAAGTGGTTACTAGAGGAATGCGGCTAGATTTAGTTTTAATCTTGTATATTAGGGTGTTTTCTCTAGGTGTGGAAATTGCTTTATTTATTTGTTCCCTGATTAGGTGTTGTTTATAGCCACGTGTTGTGAATTGATGCTCCAGATTTTCAATGTGTTTGTTTAATTCTTCATTGTGGGAACATATCCTTCTGAGTCTAAGTGCTTGTGAATAGGGAAGGTTCTCTTTGAGGTGTTTAGGGTGGGTAGACTTAAAGTGTAGATAGTTGTGGGTGTCGGTGATTTTAGTGTGTAGTGTCGTTTGCAGTTTCCTGTTTTCATCTATGTAAATGTGAGTGTCTAAAAATGTTACTGATGTTTTGGATTTTTCGTAGTCAAATTTAATTGAGTCGTGTACCGTGTTTAGGGTCAAGAGAAATTGGGTGAGTTTGTCATTACTGCCCGTGTATATAAAGAATATGTCATCGATATATCTTGCGTATATTTATATGTCATCGATATATCTTGCGTATATTTATATATATATATATATATATATATATATATATATATAGAGAGAGAGAGAGAGAGAGAGATAGATAGATAGATAGATAGATAATGAGCATCCTGAGATAGCTAGCGAGATAATCACCAGAAAGAGATAGTTAACTAGCTAGATAATGACCAGATTGTGATAGATAGATAGATAGATAGATAGATAGATAGATAGATAGATAGATAGATAGATAGAACTATTTCTACAGATCTAGAGGAAAAATGGTAAACCGTCACGCATACACCTATCTAAAAAATAATGTTTGTGTATATGTGTACAATTTATCTTGTGTTTGAGTGCGTCATTTTACATGTCGAGCGGTCAGATTGAGCATATCAATCAACTCCTTCTGTGTTTATATAATTTCTAAGTTCAGACATACATCAATGGTCACTTGTCGATTTCATGTCTTTCAAATCAAACATAACGTTCACTTATCTTTATCCTTGTATATTTCTCTTGATTGCTTCTTCCACATCTTCAAATATAATCGTAGAGAGATATATTCACTCACTGCCCTTACATTTCCGCCAATGACCCTGCCTTCAAACAGTTGATATTGGGTCATTCTCGTACCATTTCCTTATATAAGTACAGAGGAATCTCGGTTCTCGAACGTCTCACATGTCGAACAAATCAGTTTTCGAACAGAAAAATTCGAGACGAAAATGCCCCGGTTATCGACCGTCCTGGGTATGACGATAAACTAAATCCGCGTCCTGGTTAGGACGATAAACTACGTCCAACAGGAAGGAGGTTTTGAGGAGCGTGGAACCACCTCTTAATTGCCGGTGTTCCCAGGTCCATCCTGACCCGGGGTGCTATAAACTGTTAGGGTCCCAGGTATGTGTAAATAGTTAACCCCCGAATCTTGGTCAAAATACTATGAAAATGTAAAAATAGGTTTTATTACCAGAATACTTTGTAAAAATTATTACCAGCAATAAATTTTTGAAGAAACATTATTCCAAGAAATACATTGTTAGCAGCAATACAATTTTGAAAAAAAAGTATTTCCAGCAATAACAATTTTGGCGACATTAAATAACCCATTGAGGTTGATATACCGTAAACAAAACAAACCAAAAAACTTCGTTTATCGAACAAAATTTCGGATTTCGAAAAACATAGCTGAGTTGATAGGAACGGAATAATTTCTACGTCAACCGCCGTGTTGTATACATTCGTGAGTTGTGCCGTGCTTTTCTTTGCCAATTTTATCGTACTGTGACTTTTTTCTCTACATTGACTCCTATTGGAAAAATAGTTTCGGTTTACGAACATTTCTCTTTACGAACGGCCTTCAGGATCGAATTAAATTCGTCAACCGAGGTTCCACTGTAATTCCAACTGGATATTCATATATTTCAACTAGCATGGTGTCTGAGAATCATGCAGGATTTCTCCTGAAATTATAGTGTGTATGAGAGGCACGTCGATATTAGGAGTACTAAGAATAAATTAAAAGAACCCTTATATAAATTAGTGGAGGAAAGCGAGAAGAAAGTATTAAACATCAAGTGCAAGAAGACCAGATGCATGGTTGTTAGCAAATAGAGCACCCTTACATTGAAATTACAAAATGAATATATCAAAATAAAAAAAGTACCACAATTTAAATATCTTGAAATTGTTATAAGAGTGGACGGAACGTGCCAAACTGAAATCATAAGATGCATTAGGATAGCGAATTATCCCTTCCAAAAGCTAAGCACAATATGAAAAACAGGAGATATTGTTAGCAAGAAAATAAATGCTGGGCAATCTCCTCACAGGTGAAGAAGACAAGCAACATAAATAGGATTCTACAGAAGATTACAAAGAATAGCATAGATCGAATATATGAGCAAAGACGAAGTTTTAGAGAAAATGAAAATAAAATGGAACATTTATACGAGGGTCATTCAATAAATAAGGGGTATTTTTTCAGTATAAGGACTATCTGTATTAGATAAGGACTTCTAATACAGATAGAATCTTACTCTTTTTTATTTTTTTGTTTTACTTCTTTTTCACATGGATTTACTTTCTTTTGCAGATTAAAAAAACTTTGAGAGTTTCGGCGATTAACAAAGATGGCCGACCAAGTAGCATGCTCCAGGATTGAACAGCGGTCAGTTATCAAGTTTTTGGTTGCTGAAGGGTGCAAACCAGTTGAAATTCATAGGAAAATGTCAACTGTGTATGGTGCTACATGTTTCAGACAAAAAATGTCCACAAGTGGGCTAAATTGTTTAAAGAAGGACGAATCAGTGTTGAGGATGAAGACAGGCCTGGGGGGCATACAGAAGTGAGGTCTCCTGAAGTGATCGAATCAGTCAATGACCTCATTCAGTTTGACAGAAGGGTGACAGTGGATGACATTGCAAGGACTTTGAAAGACATAAAGAACAAACACAGGGGTCATCAGTCAGAAGGAGTCATCTTGCATCATGACAACGCAAGGCCTCACACAGCAGCCCAAACGGTGCAGACCATCAACGAGCTGGGCTGGGAACTGCTCCCTCATTCCCCCTTACAGCCCAGACCTTGCCCCTTCAGATTTTCACCTGTTTGGTCCCTTGAAAGCGTTCACAAGAGGCACGGAATTTAAAAGTAACGATGAAGTCAAAAGTGTTGTGAGCGACTGGCTGAGACATCAGTTCCAAAGATTTTTACGCTGAGGGAATACGGAATCTTGTCTACAGATGGGAAAACTGTGTGACAGTGCTGGGAGACTACGTTGAAAAATAATAATAAAAAAGTAAGCTTCTATCTGTATTAGAAGTCCTTATACCGAAAAATGCACCTTATTTATTGAATGACCCTCGTACTTAACATCTGAATGAGAGAGTTGATATCACTATGACACATAATGAGGAAAGAGGGCTTGGAAAATTTGATACAGTTCAAAGTCAAGAGGGACAAGGGAACAACGCATATCTCTACATACTGAGAGGGAGTAAATGGACAGTGGAACAAGGGTTAGGAGAAGAGCTACAAATGACATATCGTTACAGAGATCCTGAAGTGACACGGCACAGAAGAGGAAGAAGATATTAAAAGATTTTTCTTTCTTTCTGATAGTCTTTTCTTGGAAGAATTTTGAACACTTCTTTCGAATCATTTCTTTCTTTAATTACGCTGATTCCAGTGTTGTCTATGAGTTGATCTATGAAGTTTCTTGGTGGTCTAATTATTCATCAACCCCATAATTGGGATACCTTAAGTATAAACTAAGGCTCAGATTCTTTATTTCGCTGGTAATGTCTAGGACGCACGCGATTTTCTCAAATTATGTCCGTAATTATTAGCTGATACCCATATATTTTTCATTGACCATACTAATCAAATCTGGGAAGATGCCTTGATCTATTCCCTATCCTGCTCTTCATTCTTTCCTCTATCACTTCTATTTTCTCTCGTTCCAACTCTCTGTAAGCTCTTGCGTGCTAGTGGCTTCCCGCCTTGTTTGGGGTGAAACGCTTAAAAAAAATTAAACGCGCTTCAAAACTACGCCTTCCAACTAGAAAATTCTATCTATCTATCTATCTATCTATCTATCTATCTATCTATCTATCTATCTATCTATCTATCTATCTAATCGTTCGTCGCACCTATTCCTGGCGCCAAAATAGTTCAGTTATAAATAAACTGTCATCAGTATAATATCTATTGCTAAGATCAATGGTTAAAAAAAATGGTGTGCGAATGAAGACTGCAGGACTTAGCAGGGATCATAGTTCTTAGAACATCGCGGACCGAGGCTAGATGATCACAAACAAAGAAATGTGCAAAATAAGCGAAACCACAGCACTTATGACTTTCAACAACAGCAAGAAATCGATGGACTGCATGTAACTCGAAGAGAAATTAATGACATAACCAAAATGCTGACGATCCACCCTACTTCACAGAAAAGGATAACGACTGAGCTGCCATGAAAACTGTTAAGTGGCTGCTACCGTACTTGATAAACCTATTTTTATAACAAATGTTTTAAACACAAATGATTACATAAAGTTCTCTCAAAAGTAGCGTTGTTTGCTCGGTCAGTAAATGTTTCCTTACAAGGAAACGGCTAATATTGCGATTACCGTAACCACACCTCTTCCTAGTCCTTGCTTTCAGATTGATTCCTATGTAGTCTGTGTTGCTCGATGAAGATTCTTGCTAATCTACAGGCTTCAAGTTTTCCATAATTCATATCCCATATTATACGCTGATGCACAATTTCTTATTTACCATAAATGTCCGCGCGGCTTTCAGAGATTGTGTCCGCAATATTTATTAGGTTCCCATTTAGGTCTTAGTTGCGGATATTTTGAACACTAAATTAGAACATCTTTTTCCAGGTCATAAAATAACAGACGGTCTAATGTAATGTTAGGTGGCAAGCGTCAAGTTTAGAACAATCAAGTTTTATGTCCCCTTTCTGCTCTAATCAATATTTCAATTTTATTATAGATGGTAAGAAAGTAATGTTACATTTTCAAGAAGATAATTCTATAAAGATTTAATTTCGTTAATTTCTTTTATTAATATTATCATCTGCATCATTCAGAATTGAAGTAATTCAAATTAGATGGTCATTTTATATTTCACACGAATGTATATTTTTCTTTCAGGAAAGCATAGGTTTGTATTGTTGGATCCATTATTTTTATGTTCTGGAAATGACTAAATCTTTATGTTATAAATGACTAAATTTTCTCGTAATAAAAAATAAGATAAACTGTAGTAGATAAAGCTGGTGAGTATAAACAACCATGTCAAAATTCCCAACAAGATTACTGTCTTCTGAAAATATTTTGCTAAGAAAATAGTCCATTTCCATGTGGGAAGAATATATCTTCATATGATATTTACTCCGTCTCCCCACTGAAACGTGATGTGACACAATTTCGGGTTTAATGTGGAGAATCCGACCGTGTACACCCAATCCATAGACAGAAATTTCCAAGACCCGCAACGGTGGGTTGTGCTGTTATCGGTATGACTACCGATCCCCACTTTCTAGTGCAATGAAGGGGTACAGCAGCGCAAATATGTTCCCATGGAACGAGCACCTCTCAGTATTTTTTTTCTCAGCCACGTCTCTGAGGCATCTGAGGCACACTTCTTCGTATGAAAGATGCAGTAAAGTCTTGATAAAATTCACTGTTATAAGCCCCATGACAATGCAAAGCCGAATAAAGCAAGAATAACACAAGTAAATAAATGGAACTCAGTTGGGCTGTTCTACCCAACGCACCATAGTCACCTGACCTTGCATCGGAGATTTGATGTGGAATGATTTTAATGTAAACCAGATTCAATTTCTTTAAGGTTTTAAATGATTTTTTTTAAGCTAGAAGCTTATCCTTTGTTTCCACTTTGTTATTACGTTTCCGGTTTCTTTAAAATTCTTCTCATTCTGCTTCATCATAAGAACCCCTTTGGGTCTTAGTGGCGTTCTCGCATTGCTTGGGGTGAATTGTTTAAAAATGTAAGTCTGCGTAATTTGGCTCAAAACTATAAGCTGCCACAAGTAATTCGATAGAACGCAGAATGTATAATTCAATGAAATATAATTATACATGATTTCTTAAGAATAAAATTGATAAACAAAAAAGAAAGTATTTATGACGCAACCTAATAGTTAATTTACAAACTTTTAGCTAATGGATAATTGTATTATGGTCTACGAGAATCTAGCAGACATCCTGTTACCATGTGTTGTACATTTTTTTTTTCTGTAATATCTTCCGCAGATATAATGCTATTCTTTTATTTTTGTCCACTAGCTATTTTAAAAATCACTACATGCTGTATCTTTTCGAGAAATATCCATTAGCCAAAAAGTAAATCGTCTTTTAAAGCAACGCCATGCGTTTTCCTAGAGCATTTTTGCAAATTTCGCCGGTCAATATTGGTATTTCGTCAGGATTTGCTAACATCTAAATATCATAGAAAGAAAAGTGCAATTTGTCATAAACTATTTTTTCCTGGTCTGAGGAAAAATGGATGTTGCCATTACAGATCGCATTATAAGTCTTGTGGGGCAGTAAATGGAGAAGAAAATGACAGCTCCAGGTAATGAGACGTTAGGGAAATGGGAAGAAAAAGCTTTTAACTCGATTCCTCTTTACGATTTATAGGAACTGCATTACTATATGATTGAATGCTAACAAGTATGAAATCACGTCTGCGCTACAAAAATTAATGATTGAACTAATTAAATTGGAAATGTTAGAAACCAGGATAGTTTTGAAGGCGCAACGAGAGTAAATCTGGAATTTCTCTATTTGCGGTTTTGGAGTTACAGGTTTTTAGAACAGAGATGGAATAACTTAGACACGAGTAAAGAGAAATTCAAAGAAAATCAAATATAATATATTTCATGTGTAATCCAATTGGCTAAGTGGAATTAAATCTTGTAACCTTGCGAGAATATATATATATATATATATATATATATATATATATATATATATATATATGTATCTATATTTATATATATATATATATATATATACATACATATATATATATATATATATATATATATATACATATATATATATATATACATACATATATATATATATATATATATACATACATATATATATATATATATACATATATATATATATATACATACATATATATATATATATACATATATATATATATACATACATATATATATATATATATATACATACATATATATATATATATATATATATACATACATATATATATATATATATATATACATATATATATATATATATATACATATATATATATATATATATATATATATATATATATATATATATATATATATATATATACATACATATATATACTGCTCTCACAAACAAATGTACACAAAAACATATTAAAATCAAAAGAAAATGGTTGAATCCATCAACAAAGATTAATGAAATATTCTCCACACGTGACATTAACAGACGTCATTTTCAGTTAAAAATACGAAAATAGCGTTTCCTACATTCCCGTTGGTAAGAACACTCTGTTTTTTGCTTTTATTAATTTTCTTTGTTTGATTAAAATCATTTCGTTACTTGCTTTGAAAAAGTCCGCATTAGGACGAAACGCGTCAGCAATTACTGTTTTCTTATTGTCATTTATTTACAAATACATATATATATATATATATATATATATATATATATATATGTATATATATACATACATATATATATATATATGTATATATATATATATATATATACATATTTATATACATATATATATATATATATATATATATATATATATATATATATATATATATATATAATTCTGTATTTAGGCATACAAATATACATTTATACAAGTTTAATGAAAACGACTCACAAGGTACTGCGGTTAAGTTTTTTATTACCTTTCCCTTGTGTTCTTATAATTTTCACTCTTTTCTGGACGTAAATTATGTAAAATTGTTCAAATTTTGTGTATGTCACAGTGCATTCGGCTATACTTTTAGCCATTATCAAGGATGATATTATTTTCAATTTTAACTGAATATATCGATTGTTTTACTTATATATCTAGATTTATAAGGATATTTTATTTTCCAAACACGGTTATCAAATCGTGGCCGTGTTCGTAGTTGATATCATTGAGTTTTGACTTCTTTTTTAAATAATGCTTCCACTATTTTTAGATTATTTTTACATCTGGATAATGTCATTATATTTGTATGATCAACGAGTACATTGCAGATAGTGTTTGGTACGTCTCCATGTGTATTTAAATGAGACCTAATTGAGGTACGACGAGAGATGTAACATAAATCTTCTTGTTGGGTATGTTGTAATATATCCGATGTGATTATATATATATATATATATATATGTGCGGGATCAGCATACAGATAAAAATATATATAGCGTGTGCATAAACTGCAACAGTCCAGGGTGCTTGTTACCTTTACGCATCAAGCGATTATCAACCATTTTGGCATAATTAATTTAGCGATACACACATACACATATTACAAATGAAACCTTTTGCCCCGCGATCTGAATTGCCTAAAAATAGAAAGTTACGTGTATTCTTCAAATCTAATTTACTAGCTAAGTTTGGATCATAGGAATTTTCTGTACCTTGTGGATTTTATGATATAATCAATAATAATGATAATAATAATAATAATGATAATAATAATAATAATAATAATAATAATAACAATGATAATAATAACAACAAAATTAACAGATCATTGCATAACCTCTTAAATTTGATTTAAACCCTATCTAAAATAATTTTACAGCATGCACTTGTGGTTTACAATGTTTTTAGCATCCTATCTTAATAAGAGTTAATTAAATCAAAAGATTGTTTTAAATTCACACATTGTTAATTACAAGGGGTGGCCCAAACTTTTGTAATGAAAATAGGAGGAGAATTATTTGAAGTAGGGAATTAAATAAATTGGCCTCTCCCAGTTCTTCTTTTATGTCTAAGGCTTTACGATGTTTATTGTCACAAGCTTGTTGGGTATATTTATTTATTTATTTATTTTAGCATAATATTATTATTATTACTGTTATCACTTCTGTATGTTATGTTTCATGCTTTGTATCCTGTAGAGCCGGGCCAAAATTATAGTCCTTAGGACCTATTGGAGATTTGTCTTTTAATTGATAGTACTTTTATTAGTATATGAGATGTTCCTAGCAGGGCGATGTTCTATGTTGATTTTACCTGGAACACTTTTGGTAAAATTGTCCATTCCTTTTCTCACGAGACACAGAACTTCAATTACTATTGGTACAGTCTCGATGTTCATTCCCCACATCCTGTTAATTTCGATCACCAGTTATTTGGACAATTTCGCGATAATTTTCATGGAGGTGTTTCTTTCAAATGGTACTGCTATGTAAGTAAGCATACACTGCCGGAATTTCTGGTTTTTATGATAGCATCATGTCTGTTGGTTTTTATTTCCCTGCCATTTTGAATTGGCATGTCCCAGAGGATAGTTACATTCTTATTTTGGATAACTGTGTCTGGTTAGTGCCCATACCATCTCAGTGCTTTCGATTTTGTGCTTCTTGCATATATTCCAGTGCTCATATGTTGCTACCTTATTTTGTCTATGGGTATATTCATTTTTGCTAGTTTCTGACAAGAAGAGATGTCATGACCGAGAGTTTCATCTTATTTTCCGCATATCCTGTATTTTGGGTTAGTTCCATACTCAATTATTTTACAGTGATAGGATCTAATTGCGAGGATTTAGTCCC
>OZ038495.1:43902224-43914724 GCA_964036315.1 Acanthosepion esculentum | reverse complement strand
GGAGTTAGCTCCTCCTCAGTTCCATAATCCTTCAACAGGGGTCTCTCTCCTCTGGCTATAAATACTGCCTGAACCTTCTCCTCGACATCTCTTTTCGACTTAGGCCTTGGGCCGCCACCTCGTGCGGAGGTGTGGTAAATCTCTCTTTTCAACGAACTCCAATATGTGACCTCTCACAGATACAGTGTTTCCCAAATTCTGGGAACACGCTAAGAACAATACACGTACGTACGAACACTCACAACACACACACACTTTATTTCTCCCACGCAAGCACTATGTAAATGTCCATCTTTTTGTTTAACTTGTTATTAATATATATTTGTTTACCCATATATATCGGTCTTGTTTGTTTTCTTTGTCTTCTTTGGACTTAATTAAAGTCCAACATCCCCACGTAGTTGGACCGGCTATCAGGAAATATTAACCTTCTGATATCTCTTCACATCTTCACCCCACGGTCTACTACAATGTCAGACAGAAATTTGCTGAGTCTTGTTTTTTAATGTCATTTCTCCTCAATAACATTTCTCAGTATCATTCAATCTCAGTAAGCCCTTAAATCCGAGAGACTTTATCACCTTGATTGGCTTGAAATTCAACTGGATCGTGAAATCTATATTCTTCCTTTAAAAGTCTCAGAGTATGTGTTTGCGGTCATCCTTGTTTCTGAAATTCTATAGAATAGCAATATGAATAGGATGTATTAATACTGTCATTCAGTAACACCTAGAATTCGATATTAAAACCTCTTGCCATAATAACTGGTTTATATGAATATAGTTTTTCCTTGATCCTCCTCTATGATAGATCGCACTTTATAGTGATAAGTAATTGACTTAGTAATATTTATGTCCTTTGCCATAGCATGACAACGCAAAGCCGAATACAGCAAGGATAACTGACATGAGAACCTTGAAATGATGGTTCAAAATACTTGACTGTCCTACGCGAATTATATCATTTGTTTTCCAAGTAGTTAAGTAATCCAAAAATCTTTGATAGTGTTGACATTTCAGACGGCCGTAATGAAATCTTGATGTTATCCGACGATCAAAAGCATATATGATATAAAAATACTCGCCCGTAATCCTTACTTCATTACGCTCGAGTGTCAATAAGTGCGCCTCTGATTTTCAAGCAAGCGATATATTCAGAGTTAACGATTTTATGAAATAGTTCATTTATATGTTATATTGTTCATATATCCACAATTAAATACGCGCTCGTTGTAGATTAAGTGCCGTCATAGGGAGAACGCAGCCGTTCTGTTATCGCAGGTTGGAATAACGTCATCAATTATTGATTCGACAGGGATGCTAGTAACGAATTACGAAACGAACCAAGTAAATATTACCTATCAAAGGTGGGAATAATTTCTTACTCTCATCAGTCCCTAGCGCTGTTAGAAATACATTTTCCATTGAACTCTGGAAAATACGCTAATAATTCAAGGCAATTTCTAATCCCAATTTTGTTATCAAATCAGTTTTGTAGCGTTTAAAGAGGTAAAGTTTAAGGAGGCTCGCTGGAGAAGCGGCTCGGATTGAGAAATCGAAGAACCGAGTTCGAATATCAGTCGGATCCATTACATTCACTTACGTGCTAATAATGTATGAATCTTCTTCTCCCACCAGCTATGGGTAAATAGGAGGATAGACCGGGTTCTACCACAGAAAGAAATGGCAAATATCACCAATGACCAAAAAGACTATAATTAATTAACTACTTTTCAATAGTCAGTGGCGAAAGTGAAATGATTAAATAATCTGCCGCTATCAACTTTTATTCTGTCGTGATGGAGAGAGGCCGATAATTAATTGGGATTAGAAATTGCATTGAATTATTGGCATATTTTCCATAGTTCAATGGAAAATGTATTTCTAACAGCGCTAGGGAATTATAAGAATAAGAAATTATGCCTGCCTTTCATATGTAATGTTTACTTGGAGCATTATTAATTACCCATAAGGCTACAGAATCACTTTTGAATTCTTTCAAAGCTGGAGAGCACTTGCACAGATATGACAATTTAGGGTCTATTATTTGACACAGTATTTAATTCCTGTTATTAGTCATAAAATATCTGTCGGATTTAAATCCATTTCCTTATATACATATATATATATATATATATATATACATATACATATATATATATATATATATATATATATATATATATATATATATATATATATATATATATATATATATATATATATATGGAGGGTGTTGGGTGTATAATAAAAATAATGAAATTAAAATGAAATTAGAAATACGTAAAAATCACGATAACTTAACGAGTTTCTTTTTCAGGGTAGTAGAAATTCTGCTAAAACAGGTAAAAAGAGCTACAATACATTTAATAAAGAAAAGTTCGGTGACTTTTTTGTTTAAACCCATTAGTTGTGCGTCGAAATATTAATCAGGGTCCGATATTTGATGCATCAAATATTTTATTTTTACAGTCTTATCTGGAGATACAAACGTGGTCATAAATGTTGCCTTTATATTACACACAAAACAACAGTTGTCAATCACAAAAAATGGTAACCCGTAAATAATTTCGCGCATTATTAATAGGTATCCAGAAGCTTGGCCTAACTAAAGAATCCTAAGGCCTAAAACATTTTAAGAAGAAATACATTTCAACAGCTATTGGAAATTTGCACTTATATATATATTTATACAAATGTTAATAACACAAGAAAAGAAAAATATAGCTCAGTGTACACAGCTGACAAAAAGAAAAAATCTTTAAGTATTTCCTCTTATGCAGTGTGTGTGTGTGTGTGTGTGTGTGTGTGTGTGTGTGTGTGTGTGTGTGTGTGTGTGTGTGTGTGTGTGTGAGTGAGAGAGAGAGAGAGGGAGAGAGAGAGAGATTATTTAGCCGTCCGGGAGCAAGAAATTTCCTCCATCGGATACGTGACTCGTATTGGCGCTGCTTTCTCGTGGAGCAAAAGAATAAAAAGGTTTTATTGTGCAATCCATTTATTGTGCTGAAACGGCGCCAACTAACAGGCGTCTTGGGAGAAAGATAGGGTTAGGATCCATTGTTTCTCCGACTGCCGTCTCCAGATATAATAATATACACATTATTACATAGGAAAAGGAAGGGTATATTCAGGACTGGTGGGGCATTTTCTCATTGACAAATTTTCAACATCACCTCGAATTACTATAGAACAAAAAGGGATTTTCGATATTAAATATTTGTAGGCTCAAAGCTCTTGTATAATATAATTATAGATTCTCTATTTAGCTTTTATTTGAAAACACAAGAAATAGCCATATTACATCTATATCTATAATTCTCAAAATGTGTGTGTATGTATGTGTGTATGTGTGTGAGTGTATGTGTGTGAGTTTGTGATCGGATAACGTTTATGTGTTTTCATCCGATTTTGAAGTTTTTTTTTTGTTTGATAGATAATTCTTTAGTACCGGTCTTGAGTCCAAATTGTTGGCGACAATGGCTCTCCACTACTTCATGTCCATTATAACTCTAAGCAACGTTTTACTATTTACTATCTGTTCTTGGATATATATACCTTATTAAAAACTTTAATTAAAATTGTTTCAGTTATTAAAATAATATTATCCATATCTACAATTCTCAAAATGTGTGTATGTATGTGTATGTGCTTGTGTTTGTGTATGTGCTTGTATTTGAGTGTGTGTTTGAGTGTGTGTGTGTGTGTGTGTGTGTGTGTGTGTGTGTGTGTGCGTGCGTGCGTGTGTGTGTGTGTGTGATGGGATGTTGTCTATGCGTTTACATAGTTTTCATCCGATTTCGATGAAATTTTTGTTTGTTTTATAGATAATTCATCATTGCCGGTTTTAAGTCCAAATTGGCTTGAAATAATTACAAGCTTGAAGGTGAAAAATCGAAATAAACTGATTTTTACATTTTGCGCAAAAATCAAAGGCAAAAGTTAATTTACTTTTTCACACAAAACGATCCGATCCTTGCTCCTGCATTGTGGGGTTGATTCACACCTCCACACGTTGCCCATCGGTTGCTGCTGACCTTGACAATTAGCGCGTACAGCAATGCGTGTAAGTGCGGCGCTGCAACATGCGCTGTGTCACGCGCTGATGCACGGGCATAGGCATGACTTACGGATCGCGACACCTGTTCAATTTGCCCATTGACGCATGAAGCTCCTTTACACGTCCAATCAAATGTCGCATGTCATACTGATTGTCTACGCAGTCCTAAGCTCATTGCAACCGCCTAATTCCGCTTCTACTTCTGTTCGTCCAGCCGTGCTTACACATTTCCCTTCCCTTGACGAAGGATTCAATCTATCTCAAGTGAGGTTACATTTTCTGTGGCATAAAGCCTACTACTTCAGTTTTAAAGCGTTACTTTTATTGTCGTTTATAGTCATTCCGAATTTATTTCTTTATTGTCCTGTAAATTTTTGCATTGCATTCACCGTAGTAGTAAGGAAGCTTGCATTTTATTACTTAGCATTTATTTTTCCAACCTTTCCTAAAGTTATTCGAGCTTAGTGATCCCTTTAGATTTAGAGCGGTCTCTTCTACTCTTCGCCTACGCATTCCATTTGACAATTCATACTTGCCTAAGACATGCCACCAAGAAATGAACTTGCCTAGGTCGCAAAACCGCTGCCGCCGTGTCCGCCATGCGAATAAGAGATAACGAATCGTCTTTAGAACGTTCAGTTCGCCTGTATCAAAATGCCTCTCGGAATGCTTCAATTAGAGGTACTGAGTTCGAAGATCAGCGTAGACATCGGCTTTCCAAAAAAGAATACCTGAACGGTTCTGCGCGCGTAGCTGAAAATGATGATGAAAGGACACAGCGACTGAAGAGAAACCCCTCTTCAACTGCTGCTTCGCGTGAGGCTGAAACTGCTGATCGAAAGACTCATCAGTTGGGGAGAAACTCATCTTCAACTGCTGCTGCGCGTGAGGCTGAAACAAGATTGAGAACGCAAAAACGGCCTTTTTCAGCCCCACCTCCTCATTCAGAATGTTAACCCCCATTTGGGCATTTGCCTCAATTGCAACGAGTTACTAATATTGATTTTCGGATCGGCTGACTTTAAACTGAAACTTCTCCAAATGAACGGCAAAATTCCGAATAATGAAAGACCCGGTCGAAAACGGGTTATACTTCTAATATTATATATGTATATTTGGGAATGTGTGTGTGTATTTGAGTGTGCGTGAGTGAGTTTGAGCATATGTGTATGTGAGTGTGTATGTGTACGTGTGCAAGCATTCATGCGCGTGTGTGTGTGCGTGTGTGAATTTAATAGGCTGGTTAATGAAATCCTATCAATAAAAAGACACCAGAAACAAAAATATTGTCAATAATACAGATCATATTTATTTTGTGTTCTACGAGTATGAAATAAATAAGGTCAGTGTTTTTCGTTTTTTTTTTTTTGACTGAAGACAAATACGAAGAGAAAGATTTGAAGTTGGAATGGTGGCACTCAGTTTCCGAGAAATTTTGTCATGGTTAGGCTAAAGGCCAATTTATAGTAGGATCTCTATGAAAACTGTATTTTCGAAGTAAGCATATATGTATATATATATATATATATATATATATATATATATATATATATATATATATATATATATGTGTGTGTGTGTACGTGTGCGTGTGTGTGTGTATACGCGACGAGGCCACGTAACCCTCTAGAAATTGGTTGTATAAATTTGGTATACAATATTTGGTATTAAAAATTTATAAGCGTCATAATTCCTTTGGCTTAATTAAATGTTACGAAGCTAGAATACAGAAATTATTTAACCCATTAGTTCCTGGGGTTAGCTAAAATTTAAAATCTGCCCGCCGATACGTTACCATTAGCCAATAAAAGTGATTTGATAAAATGAGTTAAGGAAACTTGTTGCCGTATTTCGTTTATTTCGTTATTGTTGTTGTTAATTTATTGTTGTTGTTTGCTTTATGATAAAAAAACCTTCAAAAAGAGACCTCACCTCTCGTCTGAAGTAAGCTAGAAAATTAGTTTTGAAAAAAACCGCCTCTAAATTCTTAGGCAATTTAATTTGTGTGTGTGTGTGTACGTATATATATATATATACATATAAATCTCTTGTCGTGTCCATAAAAAATAAATAAATAAATCACTTTGTCGATTACATTAAAAATAAATTAAAAAATGAATTATACAATCCCAAATAAATATAACAAAATATTTATAACAATTACACTTATCATTAATACAATTCACATTTTTGTAAACCAATGAGAACAAAATCCACTTTTCTTTTCTACCACACACAAACTTGTGACACTCGCACTATTGCGTAGGCACTCAATACGAAGTTTGACCAAACATTTCAGATCCTTTACTTTTATATCTAAGGTAAGAAAACCCCAGACACTTTTTTTCTCTCCATGTATATTATCTGGACACTACACTTATTATATATATATATATATATATATATATATATATATATATATATATATATATATATCTGCCAAAAATGATTACCCACAATGCACCACTGACCCGTATATATAAACAGCCGAGAAAAATAACAACACTCGTTGCCCGACGCTCGCTGTCGTTCTGCCTTGTCATTTTACTGTTCATTTTTTCAGACCGCTGTACGACTGCTTTGTTGCCCGAATCTGTGTGAACTGTTTTTTGGTTAAGTTTGTTATTTTATTTATTTTTGTTTACGACTGTCTTGAAAAAAAAAAAAAAAAAAGGAAAAAAAAAAGTCCTTTTGATTTATTTCTTCTATCCATTTTTTATTTTTACCCCCATCTTTTTCTTCTTTTCCCTTTTTATTTCAGTCTTCTATTTTCAATTTTCCCCCTTTATTTTTGTTTTTCTTTTTGTTTTTATTTTTACCCCCGTTAATTCTTTGTTTTTCATTTTTATCCCCTATTCTAGTTTCTCGTTTTAATTCCCTTCCCCCGTTAATTTTTGTTTCTACCCCGTTTTAATTTCCACGCTTTTTTAGCCTTCCTTATAATTTTCATTTTCCTTTAATTTCTATCTTCGTTCTATTTTATTTTGTAACTCTCGTCCCTGTTTCGCGTTAATTAATTTTAATTTCTTGTTTCTGTCCTAACTATACGTTTTACGTGTTTTTCGTTTTATAAATTTTTTTGTACTAAAATCGTTTTGTAATCGTTGTATTGTCTAATTTATTTGTTTATTTTCTTTATTGGTTCGACTTGTTTGTTTTGGGTCGGCCATTTTGAATTTTTTGTTGCTAGCTTTTGTTCTTGCCGAAGTTCCGTATTTTCTTTTGTTTTCGTCTAGTGTCGGCCATTTTGATTTTTTGTCGAAGTTGAGTATTTTCTTTGTTTACCTTGTTTGAATGTTTTATTTTATTTAATTGTCCTTTTCGTGTTTTCTTGTTAATTGTTACGCCTTTAGGCGATATTTGTCTTTAAGTTTTACGTGTTTCTTGTTTTATTTTTGTAATTGTTGTACTGTTAAAGTTAGCTGTTAATTTTCGTTTATTTACTGGTTTGACTCGCTTCTTAGAGTCGGCCATCTATTTTTTAACTAGCTTCGGCTAGAGTTTAATTATATTAGGTTCGTGTCTTCTTTTTCTTTGAACGTTTTTGTCCAATTTTCCCCTTTTTATTTTTTTTTCGCCTTTTGGCTTTATTTTTTTTGTTTTTGTTTCGCCTTTAGGCGAAATTTATTGAATATCCCTTCCCCTATTCCTTCACTCCTGACCCCCCCTTTTTTTTACTCCATTATGGAGAAGAAGGAAAAAAAAGCTCCTTCTTTCCTTATTAAATAACAAAAAACAACGACCCTTGCTTCCATCAGAAAATCTGTAAGGAAGCACCTTTTTAACCCAAAAAAAGACCCCCCAGATAAAGATAATCCGGAGGAATATCCTGGCCTTCCAAGGACCCCTACAAATGAGGAGATAGTGGACGCCCTTAAAAAGGCCGCCAAAGCCAGGCTAGCACAAGAAAACCTGGAAAAAGAAAAAAAGAAAAACCCAGACAAGCCAAAAGTTAATACCGAGGTCGGGGATTCGCCCTCTTGTTGGAAGTCCCCACCGAATTGTATAATCGACATCGCGGAGTTCCTGGAGCGTGCCAAGAGTTACGCTCACCTCGTGGTGAAAGACGGGCTATGGAGGATCCAGTGGAACTGAAGAGAGTCGAGAAAAGAATAGTGTCAGTTTTTGTCGTCGACAAGCGTTCGCGCAAAATTTGTCGTTCGACTAAAGACACAGTGTTTAAAGCACTGGAGTCCCTGAGGTTCAAACCCCTACGAATTGTCAAGGGCAAGGGTTTCTTCATGTGGGACGTACTGCTGCCCACAGCAGAAGACTGTGTAAGAGCCACCCGGAGAGAATTGATCACTAAGGATCTCATCCTCCGCACCGAGTATGAGGGTCGGCGAAGGACCAGCGTGGCAGTATATGAGGTCCCTCCTCAGGTTATCGGGGAACACCTTGCGGCTTTCCTGGCCCAATATGGGGAGATATTGGCCGCTTCCTGCGATAGCCTGACTGGGGGATGGAGCTTTGACATGATGCTCGATCGAAAGGCCTTCAGCTCCGACCCCAACTGGATTGATGTTAGTGATCTGAAGCTGCCGGTCATTGTGATCGGTCGTAAACCAGCCTGCTGGAAGTGTGGAGTGACTGGTCATCTCTCCTCTTCCTGCCCAGATAAGAAGGCCTCTGGGACTCAGGTCACTAAAGACCAAACTCCCCCTCTGACCGAATCTGCAAAAACCGCCGCGCCTGTAATGGGCATGCCAGCTGCCGGGACCGGAAAGGTTGTTCCCCCGGTTGGGTTACGATCTAAGCCCCCATCCCCCGAAGAGCCCTCTTCCACCGCTTCTGCGGCTAAGAAGGGGGAAGAGGGGGAATGGCAGGTAGTAGGCAGAGTCAGGGGGAAGCGTCAGCCAGCGGGTCCTCAGTCCCCTGAAGCCTCGGGGACTAAAGACACACACAGTCCCACTCCCTCTATCAACAGCATGGGCGACGCCCCGACCTCTTTAACGTGTGATGATCAAAAGAAAAAATATGAACCGTCATATGAAAAAGCGGAAAAACTGAAACAGTTGAAAAAACAAATAGACGACCAACGAAAACAGAAAAAATCCCCCTCTTTGCAGTCACCTCAACCCTCTTCTCCAGTCAAGTCTCCCCCTAAAAGGATGGCCACTCGTTCCACAACTTCCAACCCTATTCCTCCTACTTCATGTCCCTCAACCCCTCTGTCCAGAGTGAAGCCTTCTCCGGCCACCCCTTCCACTTCTCGTGCCCAGTCCCAAAACCCTCTCAGTAGAGACCCCAGCCCTTTTAGACATCCCAGTTCTCCTCGCCACACTCCCAGTCCTTCACCCTCTAAATCTTCCAAATTACCCCCTCCAGTTACCAAAAGACTCAGAAGCCCTACACAAGATGCTGGTGATAAAAAGAAGAAACCAAAGCACATCTTTAATCCAGGCACTGATATATGTAAAATATCTCCCCTACAAGCGGAAAAGGCGAGAGTCTATGGAAACAGAATCAAAAGCCTTAAATACCTCTTATCCATTAAGCAATTTGGGGAGAAAGACATAGAAGAGCCCGGAAACTTCCCTAATGCCCAAAGGGTATTAACTGTGATTAGATCGGAAGCGGGTGCTAAATCAATTTGGTCTATGGTGGACGAAGCTATTACATCGTTCAACATGACCCCGCCAATAGCCATAGTGCAAAATGAGAAGCTGAAGAAGATGAAGCAATTTTGTGCAGGGAGGGTCCCGGTTTTTGTTCACCCCTCCCTTTATAGAGCTCTAAAATTGACTTTCCCGTGGGATATCGGCGGAATCTCCGAAGACGGTACCATCAAGAATGAGATGGGCCATGGGTCTATGGGAGAGTCTGTCGGTATCCTAACCCCAGCCATGTTCAAAGCAGATAAACAACCCTAATCAGTATTCAATATGGCTCTCTGGTTAGCTAGTTTAAATGTCCGGGGCCTGAGGTTGGAGTCTCGCATGGCGAGGCTCTCTCGCGACCTTCAGCGCCTCGGGGTGAATATCTGTTGTGTGCAAGAGACCCGGTTTTCTTCTCATGATCGTGAGGATGTGCTGTCTAATGGGTTCGCCCTTTATTCAGCATGTTTTGATGGTCGTTCGAGGGGTGTCTCTTGGCTAGTAAGCAGGTCTTTAGATGCTGTATGTACTCTTGTCTTCGCAGATCCGGCGGGCAGGCTTTGTGTGCTGGACGTTACCATAAAAGGTAAGGCTTTGCGTCTCATTGGCGTTTATGCGCCCATTATCCATGCTGAGCCTCCTGGTCTGTTTCGGCAGATCGAGCCGTTTTTGACGACATCTCGTCGGGTAATTTTAGCGGGCGATTGGAATGCCGTCCTTGACCCCGATATAGATCGTATAGGGAAAAAAACGGGCTACTAACAATCCTGATGTGAAACCATTTCGGGGCTTTATCGACGGGTTTGATCTCGTCGATAAGTACCGGAATGAGCATCCTCGGGATATAGCTTGGACTTGGACTAATAGTGGCAACTCGGATCCTGGGACGCTTGCGAGCTACCTTGATCGAGTCCTAGTTAAGAGAGTCGATGTAGGGCTCTTAGGGTGTCCAAGTTTCCATTATATAGTTTATTCGGATCATAGGCTTGTCCGGGTCCGTGTAAACTTAGATAAGCCTAAGGTTAGGTTGGCTGGTTACTGGAAATTCAACTGTTCACTTTTTGGTGAACAGGGATTTCGGGACCAGCTGCTACTAATGATACAACGGGAATTGTCGGGAGCGGTTTTTGGGAACGCCTGGTGGGGTAAATTAAAATCCAAAATTAGAACGTTTGCTGCCGATTTTAGTCGTCGACTCAATCGAGATAGATTAGCGGCAGAAGAAAAAGTTGATCGGGCCGTGAAATCCCGTGTTAGTGGGGATATAGCCTTAGATAAGACAGAGTTGGCCTCCTTGCTTATCAAGAAGGATCAAGCTCTGGTAGTTAGGGCTAGGTTAAAAAGAATGTCCTCTGAGGCGACGAATATGGCCGCTGAACTGCGTGCAGAGGAGAGTAGGAGTGCGTCTCGGCGACATATCGCGTGCGTCACATTACCGGATAAGCGGACCGTGACTACAAACGCGGGCATATGTGAGTTCTTTTGAGATTATTTTCAGGATCTTTTCACCAGGGAGCCCGGTCTGAGCTCTGCTCAGTTCGATTCCTATTTGGCTGACTTTCCCTGCCTCGAGGCAGCTGAAGCGGCTGGGTGCGAGGGTCCCATAACAGAGTCTGAGATCTGGGAAGCGCTGAAGCAGGTTGGCCTGGATAAATCTCCGGGACTCGATGGTCTTCCCTACGAAGTGTACTTGAGGCTGTCGCCCGTTTTTGTGCCTTTGCTGGAACTGATTTTCAACCACTGGATGAAGCAGGGGTCTATACCTCAACGCTTCACCAGGGGTGTGATCAAGTTGCTGCGTAAGGACAAGAACGGTGGGGATGGATTAGGGAACTTTCGCCCTTTAACGATGTTAAACGCTGAGTTAAAGATTTTGGCGAAGATGTTAGCCAACCGTTTGCAGCTTGTCCTGTCTAGTCTGATTGGCCCCGAGCAGACTTGTGCTGTGAAGGGCAGGACTATTCAGGATAACCTGCATATGGTACGCTTGATCTTAGAACAAGTCGACAGTGAAGCCACGCTGATCAATTTAGATCAGTCCAAGGCCTTCGATAGGGTTGATCATCGTTTTCTGGAGGCTGTCCTTTCGTCGGCCGGTTTCGGAGCCGACTTTCGCTCCTGGATCCGACTCTTGTATGCGACCCCCGGTGCGCTGGTGGAAGTGAATGGAGTAAGATCGAAGCCTTTCGTATTGTCTCGCTCTATTCGTCAGGGTTGTCCGCTCTCGCCTTTGCTTTACGTTCTTGCGTTGGAACCTTTCCTTCGCAAGTTAAAGGCGAATCCGGTCCTGCGTGGAATATCTCTGCCTGGGGCTACCACCTCAGCAAGGTATTCTGCCTATGCTGACGACGTTTCGGTTCTTGTGTCGAGCAGAGCCGAGATTGACGAAGTCAGCGAAGAGGTCAGTGGTTATGAGATGGTGACAGGGGCCAAGATCAACTGTGATAAGTCTGTTGGCTTGCGGTTGGGTGCGTGGAAGGGAGTTTCTCTTCCCGGACCTTTCCTCTGGACGGATGGGCCGATCAAGATACTCGGCGTTTGGTTCGGTCCGGATCTCCAGTTGGAAATGAATTGGTCGGAGGTACGAGAGAAGGCCGAGATCGCGGTTAATCTGTGGTCTCGGAGGAGCCCTTCCCTGAAGGGAAGGGCGGAAGTATGTGTTTCACATATCTACCCAATCCTCGTGTACCGACTCTCTGTACTTCCACTTCCGTTTACCCCACTAATTTTATTAGTAAGGCTCTTGTTCTCTTTCTTGTGGGGAGGCAAGGCCTCTATGGTATCTCGGGAGATCTGTTGCCTTCATACCGCTGAGGGCGGCCTGGGTATGCCAAGCATTGAGATTCG
>OZ038495.1:43884724-43897224 GCA_964036315.1 Acanthosepion esculentum | reverse complement strand
CGTATTTTTTCAAAAACACCTTCAACATGCACGATATTCTTTCCTTACAAACACTTTTAATTAATATATCGTCCAGATAAGCAATAGCGAAATCACAATCTGCAAGCATAGTCTCCATACCTTCTTGAAATGTAGCTAGAGCCACTTTTATTCCAAATGGAAGTCGGTTGAACTTATACAATTCCTTGTGTGTGTTCCTAGTTTTAATCTCAGAACATTCTTCTTCAACATGTTCTTGCAAATACGATTCTGAAACATCCAACTTCGAAAAAAATATCCAGCGTTTAAATTCGCATAAATTTCCTCTTAACTTGATCATGGGTGTTTATGGGATTCTAAATATTTTTTTAAACTCTGTTGAAAAATCAGCACCAACAGGATTTGTTTTTCATGACATACACTGCTGGTGTTGCTCATTTTGAATGGTAAAACATTTCTTACACCTATTTTTCAAGCCTGTCTCATTCTTCGTTGATGGATACAATGCTATCCAAGATATACTGCGTTTCGGTTTAAACATTGCCACCGACCTATTTTCTGCTTAAAATTTCACTTCTGATTTTGAAACGCCAATCCAAATGATCCGATAGAAGATTCGTAAAACATCTTTTCAATTCTTCTTTTAAATTTTCATACTTAAAAAAAAAACAAAACAAAACTAGTAGCTTTTCCACTTACATTTTTGCAATGAATATTTATAGGTTAATCGTACTACTGAAATAATTCCATCCAGTCAGTACCGAATTAGTTTGTAGTATTTACAACACATAAGCTTTAGCTACGAAATAAAACGTTAAAAGTCATTTGACCAATAAATATAATTTCTCACCCAACACGCCACGTGCTATTTTTGAAGTTCTTTTTAATATCGGTTTTGCCTTTGCTTTCCATGTGGCTTCTATGATTATTGTGATATCACTACCAGCGTCTAGTTGCACTTCTACATCCATATTGTTAATTTTCGCTTACAGAATTTTTCTTCGGTTTTCTGTAATTATTTTCCGTCACAGTGCTGTGTACGAAATTCTTTCTTTGAGAAGTTTTCTTTGCTTTAGATATATAGTGTGACTTTTTATGTCCTACTTTTCCTCACTTGTAGCACTTTGAATTCTTAAAAGGACAACGTCTCCGAGATGTAATCTTCCACATCTGGAACATGGATTATTTTTCTTTTTCCACATTTTGCTTTAGCTTGTATGGATGCGCATTCTTTTTCTTCAATTTCTTCCCTATCGCGTCTCAGATATATAACCGTCTGACATTCGTCCAATGTTTCTTGTAGTGCTAGATTTTGTTCAATTTTCGTTAAAATTCTCGCAAGTCTGCCTGCGTCTTTAAATATACCCAGAGCCAGTTTGTTTAATTTGAATCGTTCACACCCATTTATAACGATTCAATTATATGTGACAAAATTTTTGACTTCTTTATCGTCCTAATAAGTGTTGAATAACGTACTGTTCTCACTCAAAATTCTAATCAGAATAATTACTGTTTCTTCAAAGCAAATTTCTCCTGTTATCTTTTTTGTTTGTTTTTTTCGTATTACAAAATTGCAGTAGTTTTATGTTCTACGGTGCTAACTTTCGCAACAAATGTCGTTTTTTTTTCTCGCTGCATTCTTCTCTATAAATGTGCTCGTATCTTTTAAAATAAGCAAAAAAAGGTAATTCCATCATGTGATTCATATGTGAATACAGTTACCGCATTTACCAACTCCTCGGGAGTTAAACAACTTCGGGAATTTTTCGTTTTCTTCCGTATTATATCAATTAAATTTTGTTGTTTCTGGAGTTCCAACAACTTCTGTTGTGGTTGTTGTATGTTTAATAACTCGTCCATACTTAAAGAATATCTGTTTTATTTCCTTCTTTCACTTTTTATTTTATTTTAACACAGAATGCATTATCCAACGTGGTTTTAATTTCTCGTCGTCAGTGTTACCACGTTCGCTGAATCAAAAAGTACTTTTTCCTACTCCGTATCATTTTTGATCCCTCGTCGCTACTGTTGTACCTCACAACTAGCGGCTATAATATTATGTCTCGCTGAGACGACTGACTGAATCTAATGGACATCTGCTGACTCATTTCGAGTTCTTTATTTAAGGCATCGTGCCTAGTTCATTTGTGTTACGGGAGATGTCTTAATTACTTCACAAGAGTTTTGGTATTAGCCATATTAATCATTGGCGATATATACAAAGTTTGTCAATTTAATTACCCGTAAATGTGCTCATTTTATACTGTTAGAAGCATATGAATGACAGACATTTGGAATAGTAGATTAAAATCATATTTTCAGTAGATCGAGTGACCTCCTGTGCCTTGTATTGTTTGGACAATTACCTTTTAACTAAAAGATAATAAATAATGATATAACCCTAATGCTGACTTTCCGCACTACCTTAAAGAAGAAAGGTTAGAAATGAAAACTTACTCAATACTAGAAAGGGCGAAAACACATAGTGGGCCTGAGATTTCTATTTTCCTGCATATTTGTTTTTTTGTTTTTTGTTTTTTTGTCGTACTTGCTTTTTTAATGGATTTCACTCTAAGCAAGCCAATAATTCCCCTAGAACAAAAGGGTTTGTGGAAGAATTAGAAACAGTTAACTTTATTAAGTAGATGGAACAAATGCGGAGTAATTAGTAGTAATCGATTGGCATTGCATTTAAATTTATGAATGACGGTTGGAACGCATGCAGCCATTTTGATTTGAACTCACATTGAATCCGTCAATATTGTTTGTGGGATAGAATTTTCCAGGAGCACGTAAATATTTACTATTCAAGGTGTTGATTCCGGCGAAATAATGGTTACTAAATAACTACCCAATCATGACACCAATCCCACGACTATACACTGATTAGATTGAAACGCTATCGTCTTTAATTTCTCTAACAACACGCATCCTCCTATATCTGTCTGTATTTCTGAGATGAGGTATTATGTACACTATTTTACATTATTCGAGAAAAAAGGGAGATCGCCGCCCTCTGTGAGATCAGGTTGAAATCTTAGACAAAGAACATCATTAGAAAATTCGTAAACTTAAGGAATCATCACATATGCTAGGCCACAAAAATCTCCTGAGCCGACCAAGCATAGAAATGAGTATAATATGGGCACCAGAAATAAGGAGTGCCAGAGTAAAGCAATAATAACAAATGAAAATTGCAATATACCAAAATCGAAACGTGAGATAAAAGAAACCGTTAGCATAGATCTTATGGTTATATCTTGCCAACTCAATCAATATTGCTGAGACATCGTCTTAAGAGAAAAAAGTTTTAATTGACGGTAGTACTAACTGTTCAAACAATGGAAGCAGAAGCTTTTCTTTATGGAAACGTTTAGCTTTAGCAAACACCAGTAGCTGTATTTATGCTTGATGTAATCCCGTGAATGATAATATTACTTTTACACGGACTGTTAAAGAAACGGGCATATATTTATTCTCTTTTATTATTGTTCCAGTTTTAACGATAATGGAATCGAAATAAATCGGACATAAAAGATAATTTTTGACGCAATATTCTTTTCGATTTTTCTGTGTCTCTTTTGGTTAAATATTCAATTATTTTCATGCCAAAGGCTAATCGAAGCAATAGTACTTACACAGCAGTACTTGATATAGGGCAAATGGTTTATAAATTGGGGTTCTAAAAAAGATCAAGGGTCACACTTTTCAGATAGGTTGGTTTGAGATGAAAAAGTCGAAACAGATTGAAACAACTCAATTGATGAAAAGATAATTATAATAATAGAATTATTGGTACTTTCCTGACAAGTCATATATCATCAAATATGAAAAAATAGTTACTAAATAAGATTTGCTTTATTTTTAATCACCCCCCCCCACTCAAGTAAGGCGGTAATGCCATTAAGATACAAACGTTTAGTCCGAGTGAAAGAGAATGAGAAAACATTACTGAGGTGAAAGCACGATAAATGAACAGAGATCAAGAAGGCAGGAGATAGCGATTGACGTTGTATTTAAATTTTTGGAAAACGCATGTTGTAGATAAGCAATGAACTGGAAGAGAGTTGCGCACGTGTAAGTGCGAGAAAAGAAACATAACGACGCATCTGGTAAATATCTAGCGTGTTCCTATATTTCTGAATTTAATACATATACACCGTTGTGCAAATTAATTGAAACAAAACGAATAATTCTGTTATTTACTTTTTCGTATTTGTCCCCCAAAAAACTTGACTCAGTGCACATGTTAAAATATCGTATGTCCATACCACGTAGTCGTTCACGATTGGATTTGAATCCGGAGTGTTCCCGTCCAGTCTGGTATTTTGATTTACTCACTGGTAAGGCTAGCCAGTGTGTTCGTGCAGCATTACAAATTTTCTTCCTTAGAGAAACGTCCATCACAGACAAAGGCCGTATAACAACTAATCGACAGTCGGGACAATAGCGTGCGGACGTGATAAAAATCTGATGAAATCACGGATGACGCAATATTTTTCAAGGCCAAACAAATTTCATCATACACCCCGAAAATAGATTCATATTACTGCACACCACTGCAAATGGCCTAATCTGAAGAAGAAATAGAAATCAATTACACCCTGTGACTCCAGTGGGTCTAAAACGGACCGCATGCTGAAAGAAAGGAAACGAAAGCGGCTGTTTCAATTAATTTGTACTTTTGATAAAAATCTATTTCTCTACGCAATCAAATTTACAATTTCTTTTTCTAAATATTCGAATTCGTGTTCTCATTATACTCATTTAGAGAAAAGAAGTTCGGTCAGTTATGTGCCATGCGTGACACACACGTTTAGACAATCATGTATCTTTCGATACATGACTGACGTGACAGATTTTTTACTGCAGTAGGATGCGGTAGACCAGTTGCCACCCAAGCAACTATTAATCCATAGCTGGGGGAGAAGAGGAGGATTCATACCTTTCCCAAGGGTAATAGTACGTAAGTGAATGTAATGGATTCGACCGGATTTCGAACTCGTCTCTCCGATTCCTCAATCCGAGCCGCTATCCATTACTCCACCGAAGCTACTTAGAAATTAAGGGCTGGAAATCTCTTAGATTATTGGATGTTTCATTTTGTCTCCTCGGCTTTTTTCTCTCAGAAGTACCAATTTATTTCAATGTTCCGATAAAACACTCACTAAACGTTTGATAATTTAACTCCAATATTTCGTGATAATGCCACCTCATTCTAATCTCTTTCTGCTTGATAAGAACGTTCTCAATATAATTGAATAGTTCATCTTTTCCACAGAAATCTCCATGCTAAATAAAACGCATTCCCACATTTAGAAAACATTATCTGAATCATTGAATCTCCAGCAGGCACGTCCATATTTTCCTGCATCAGCTTACTTTCATTCTATATTTAGATAACATGTGGGCATAGAGACATCTGGATGGTTATAGTAACTTTGATGTCTGAGAAACTGGACTTTCAGGTGAATGGGCATCACAGCCATCTCCTAAATCTCTCACGTAAACCGCTTCAGCTTGCAGGCTAAACTCATGTTAGGGTTGATGTTAACACGGTAACATTGGGCGAATGAACTTTTTAAGGTACCTTGTTCACCTTAATCTTAAATATTTTCAGATAGAGCTATTAATATTTTAACAAGCATTACTTTAATGTTCAATAATTTGAAATGAGCTAAACAATACGTCTTTGAAAAGATTGGCCACAACGACAGCTCTAACCTTCACGGCTATGGCCCGCCATGACTCTTACATAGTAGCAAACCACCTACATTCCCTCCATATTCCATCAGTGAGAAGTAAGTTCCACACAAACAGCTACTCCTCGTTAACCTCTAACCTGTGAAACAGACTCCTTTCACTTCAATCTTAACCTGTTCTCCGATCACTAAAATTATAGCCTGTTCAAGTCTAGAGTTAAACTTTATCTTCCGCTCCTATCCGTATAAAGTATCCCCTAACGTAACCCTCTACATCGAGTGGTCCCCGGGCATTGTACACGATAAAACGTACTTTAAAAAGTATCATGGAAGAACGATTGCAGGAAAAGATCAGGGATACATTCCTTAATTTTCGAAGAAATTACACAGACATGATAAAAGTAATATTAGTCGTTTCTTTATAATTTAATATTCGGATTTCATTGACACAGCAGCTAGTGCAACTGTCGATTGTAATTCATTAATCTATTTCCTTGAAACCATTTTTAATGGAAATAGGTTTCTCATGTACAGTAACTATTGTTGCCCTGTCTTGTATCGAGGGGAGCTTCCTTCCTCACTTTTTGTTTGAAGTAGTCTGGAACCTCAACATATTATGTCATTATTTTCTCTTCAAGTTACTTTTGATATCCATTTTAGTTGTTGGCGCTGTTGAATGTACTCAAGCGATTTGCTTTTTGTTATTGGGAAGAGTCTTCTAGCGCCATCCCACGAGGTTCAAAGAAGCATGTTTCTTTCTAAGACTAATACGCTTTATTCACTCGAAACCAACTTTAACTAGCGATGTAAGATACCTGTACAGAGATGACAGTTTACATATTATTGAACGGGTTTGGTGCTATGCATGACACACATATGGAAGTCTCTATCTGACGAGGCCATGTAATAACGTGGTGTTCGATTTTATATTTACATAATTATAAATATAAATACATAAATAGTCTACTTCGTTCTTAGGAACGTTTTTAATTTCGTCCATTCACAATGTAGGCAAAATCTGTAATATATATACATGATATAAATTGTTAGGAGAATTATAATTAAGTAATTCATTGAGTCTGAAAGAAACCTCAACAGAATGCAGAAAGCACTGGACAGCCGTTTCGTCCTATATTTGGGATTCATCAGCAGTGATCATCCACTACCGAGAATTGAAACCCTGACGGTTAAGTTACCAAGCAAACGTCATACCAACTGTTTCAACAGCCCTCAGTGACGAAGAGGTAGCAAATCAGACTAAATATAGCGCCGCTCGCTCACATATTCCGTGGTAGAACTCAACTGAAATGCTCTGTAACCAGAGGACTGTGCCCCCCGGAGCCACGACTACGAGCACCAAGCCGCTCAAAATGAAGCATTAGAAGCCGGATCAAGCAATGATATACATATGATAGAAATTGTTAGGAGGAATTGATAATTATAATTAAGTAATTCATTGAGTCTGTAAGAAACCTCAACAGAATGCAGAAAGCATATCTATATTCTCTGGTATCTGTGAATTGTTTTATTTTCTTTCGAATGAAGGTGGAACCATTTCCCTTTGGGCTTATTTTGAAATAAGGTCAAACCGGTCAATACCTACAGGATGCGATGGTTAAATTGTAACCATTTTATATTTTTTTAAATATCGCTCATGAGCGTTGTCTGTTTTCTTCTTCTTTTTTTTCCACTGCACCATTTTGGCGGAATAACTTGACTCATGACGTAATTTACTCCGCCAAAATTTGGGATCGACATGCTAGCATTCACGCTGGATAATCCAATAAAGTCATTTCAGACTATTTGTCTATCAATCTGAGGAGCGAGTTGGATGACTATAGTGGTCATTAACGACAGCTCGGAAAATTCACTCTGCTCGTTCTGATAAGAAAAGAACATACGAATTTGTTGGTGAGTGCATCAGACTCAACACAAAGGCCTACATCAAATACTTTGAGGTGGTAATGCTGACCTGGCCCAAGAGGGTGTCTGCCCCGGAAGACCCTGTGTCCGGCAACATTAATATGCACGATGTCACACAAACAGGAGAACCAAGTCATTGCTGTTAGACCAATTCTTCGACCACATCAGCCCCGACATCTGTCCACATAACTGTCCAGACAACAAGCAAGCAAGCAAGCCGTCCAGAAGAGATGCATGAGATTCCGAAGTCGTCTGGAGTCCATGGTTGAAGCCAAGGGCGATTTTATTGAATAAATGTACTCTTTAGTATTTCAAGATATATTGGCTTAATTTTGCTAAATATCTCTGTTAAAATGAGACGTAAGTGTTATTTTAATTTTTGCGTAATTTAGTCGACAATTTATCAATCGCACCCTGTACATGAGTGAACTATTGGGATTAAAACATTCCATAACCTTGGATATCCGCGTGGTGTAATCGATAATGGTTCGGAATTGTTAATCGGAGAGCCGAGTTCGATATTCCAGTTGGGTCCGTTATATTTACTTACGCGCAAATACCTTTGGGGAGGAAGGAATCCATCTCTTCTCCAGTTAATTAGTAATAATTGTATCACTAAATCTTCATTATCTGTTCACCCCACATACCTACAACCCCCCAAATCTTAGGATCTGAAAATATTTCCTGGCTTCATATAAAAGGCAATGGGTTGTTCAGCCGTAAAAAAACAACAATTAGTAATTACTATTTAAAACATTGAAGTGCGAGGGAGAAAAAAATGAAGGTTTGCTAAGAATATTAGCGCAAAATGAACGTAAAAAAGGCCCAAGACTAGATGTCGGTCGACTGATTCATTTTCCACGCCGATATATTTTACATTACAATGATTTTTATATCTAGCGCCGTCATTATTAATATTAACATTAATAAAATTACTGTCGACCACATAAATTCTTTGCATCCGAGGCTGCGACTGGAGTAAGTTCTCTGCCAATGCTGAAGTGCCTTCCGGCAATGTTCTTCCAAAGCACTTGCGTGCCAAAGGTTAATGAGTCTGGGGAATGGACGAAAGGCAATGACTGCAGCAAAAGTCACCCTCTATTCAACGAGTGACGTTTTCTTAATATGGTGCAGAATTGACTGGACGCAATTAATTTCGCGTCATGCATTATTCAAGGTTAGTTTTGTTCGGCGCTGTGTGTGGAGACGTACAGATTGGTATCACCGGTTTCTAGTGGACTCTTGATATTATAACGAGTTTAATTACGCGATAAGATCGATGAAGCTCTCTTTGAAATACATCATAATTACACGACGCACAGATATATTAAAGACAGTAAAGATGCGCATATATGAACTTATAAGCCTGAATATATCGACCTCGGAATATGAAAGCAAACTCACATCCACACAGACATAAATATATGTGTATGTGTTTGTGCCAGTGTCTTAGATTGATGCAATATTTCACAGCGACATCCCAGGCACGAATTTAAGCAATTATTAAAAGTGTTTTCGAAATCTTCTCTCCTCTTGATTGCTTTTGCTACAATATAATTGACATTTGTTTCCAAATATGAGCAAGTCTCATTTTATTTTAGCGAACATCCATCTTAATTAAACTCCACCCAAATTTATTAAAAAGGAAAAGAGTTAAGCATATATGTAATTGTATGACTCCATATGCTAATGGCAATGCTGATATTAGCCCTTTCGCTACAAGGAAACATTTGGCATATATATATATATATATATATATATATATATATATATATATATATATATATATAATATATATATATATATTAGTAACGAAAATCTTGGTAATTCGTATGGATAATTCCAAGCAGGATAAAATCCGGAGAGCTCAATGTTAAGTCAGAGCGAATAATTTAATTTAAAATAAAAACAGACCACTTTTAGCTTCCATTTGCTATATTTTATTTCACCAGAATTTTATTTTTCTCTGGATCTTCAGACTTCACTTTCAAAGTTGAAAAAATGTTTTCAAAATTTACACATTTGAAGGGCAGTATTAACCTTAAGCATAAAAAGTGTAAATTTTAAATTCATTTTTTCAGCATTGAAAGTGAAGTCTGAATACCCACAGAAAAATAGTGGTAGCCAGTATATATATATCAAGATAAAAAGAGCAGTCATATTTATAGTTCACAGTTGTTTAGCATTTATATTACGATTTACTATATATCGAGCACTGGTTTAAAACATAAATGCTAAATAACTTTGGATTATAATTCTGAATGTTCTCCATTTTTATTTTGATATATACGTACATATATATATATATATATATATATATATATATATATATATATATATATATGTAAAATGTGTATGTATATAAACATAAATGAATGTCATTTTTATATATATTATTTGCATATTATATTTATAGGAAAGCGCTTAATACCAATGATAGAGCTAACATATTTAGTTGGATTGATGTGAATTTGTGGCCCTGGTTTTCACGCTATTTGCGATCGTCAGACAAACAGCATGAAACCCAGGTTCACAATCTCACATCAATCGAACTATGTATATATATATATATATATATATATATATATATATATATATATATATATATATATATATATATATATATAACTCTATCGGGATTATTTACCCAAATTTTAACTAAATATATATATATATATATATATATATATATATATATATATATATATATATATATATATATATATATATTAAATGATGAGAATTGGAAAAAACGTTCAGGAAAGTATAATGTTTCCAAAAGATATCCGATAATGTAATTCGCCCATTATGGGCTTCATCAGTTCGAAGAATTACAAACTTGGACAGTTAAAAAAAAAGAACATAATACGTTAAACGACTTTTTTGAAAAAGAAGTCATACATTTTCTTTATTTTCTCGTCCCGAGCAACGCCAGGTCGGGAAAATATATGCTCTCGTTAATTTAAATCTACACGTAAATACATACACACACAATTCACTTTTTCGTATTCGATCTAATCAAGCTCAAAATGAGAGAAATGGATTATTGCATATTTTTTCGAAATGTTATACGTTTATGAAAATCGTTTTGTTTCACTTGTCATTTAATATTAGGTTAGTACAAAAATAATGTCGTTTTCTCACATGAAGTTGAACATCAAAAAACGACATTATTTTTGCACCAACCTAATATTAACAGTATGTATTCTGTACATACAACGCGTGAAAACACGTGCGATACCTTGGCCTAGTCAACCGCCAACCAGATGAGGTAACAAAGTTTCGGGAGCTAAGGAGGTACTGCCACCAGTGTCGCCACCAACAGCTTTTGCCACCGGAAACAGTAATGTTTTTTGTATATGTGTCAGTCTCCTGCGATTTCTCTTAAAACTGCAACTGACATTTTCCATGTGTTAAAATACACAACGCACTCGTAGCGACCGTTAATGACGTAGAATGGACGGTAAACAGATGAGTTTCACGTCATAAGTAGCGAGCATGGTTTTATTTAACTTTATTTATTTTGGATCTTGACCAAATCCAACAGGAAGTCTGTTATATATATATATATAATAAGGTTTTTTTAAAAACTGTAACATATAATTAAATGGCTTAGACTGTTTAAACTGAAAAATTTACGAAATCTCAAAGTAAAGAAAAAAACAACGCCTATTCCAATAGAAGTTAATGACACTTTTTTACAACTTCTTTCTCTCTTTTTCTCTCTTTTTTCTCTCTTTTTCTTTTTTCTTTATATACTGCTTTGTCCATACCACTTCCTAATCAAGATATAACTTCCGTTAACAGATTTAAAGTGTCAATGTCTAGATTTCAGCGAAAATTTAAATTTGAAACAGTAGAAATGTTACATCTAACTCAATGCTGTCTCTCTACCCCCCTACACTGCCCCCACTTCGTGAGTTTCCTTATTATTGCCCATCATAAATGTGTAAATTTTTTTTCATTTTTTCATTTCAACATTTGGAAATAAATCTGATGATCCACTGTCCTTTAAAAGGGCTGTGGTGAAATAATTTATTATATGGAACCTTAAAGCAATCTGTTTTTATTTAAATTATTAGCTCTGATTTACATTGAGCTCTCTGGATTATATCCTCATTGGGTCTTCCCATACGGATTACCTAGTTTTTCGTAAACTATATATATATATATATATATATATATATATATATATATATATAAAAACGACATACATTTTTTCCAAATTACGAATAAGCTTAATAGACAGAAACGAAATTCTGTCGGAAATTAAACCACACAAAATATCTGTCGTTTATAGTACTTGCTATATACTGGCAATTATTTTCACATTTCAACAACTAGGCTAGAATGATAGGCAAACATTGATAAAAAATATAACTAATAACAGAATGTATGTGTTTCATGGCTGCCAAACTTGAGCCAGAAGGTTTTCATACGTTCTTCGACTTACAGAGCCATATTCTTTCAAAACGCAGCTCCTAGCACGTATTACTGAGATATCTTGCAAGGATTATACTCAACGTCGAGGCGGCCTCCATCATATTTATATTTATTGTATGAAACATACAATTATGGAACAAGGCCGAAACGACCGCCATCATATTTGTGGCGAAGAGTCATAAAAAATATGTTTGTTCCATATGCAAATCAATTCTCTTCATAAAACATTGATATTCAGCTTCCCACCGTAGAGGTTGTATATATAGCGTACATATTATCTCCATGCAAATTGTAATTGCCGAACCGAGTTCAAATTCCAGACTTCTCGTAATATCTTTCGAAATTGCATGGATGGCCTTCTTCTTCCTGGCCTATTTATATATAAAATTATGTGACTTCTGTTAGTCAGCCCGTTGGTCACACCCTCTAAAATAGCCATACATTGACAATTGA
>OZ038495.1:43872224-43879724 GCA_964036315.1 Acanthosepion esculentum | reverse complement strand
AATCGTGAAAACTATTTTCCTGAAAAATTGTTTTAACTGAATGATTTTGTCAATTTCAATGGAAATCAGAACTGACTGCTCGGTTAATGATTGCCAAATGTTTCCTTACAAAGAAAGAGCTAATATTAATATTGTCATTCTTACAATGTAAAATTGTGTTTTAATTGTGTCTAATTTAGAAAATAGTATCAATGAATTCAGATAAACTTCGAACTCTGGGATTTCTTTGTATATTTGTAATACATGGCATTTTTGGTGACACTCTGACCCGTGTTCAAATCCTCACAGTATTTCCTACTGTTGTTGTTTTCGATGACATTTATTGTCGAGAATCGCAAACTTGAAGTTTCGTTCGATTTAGCAAACCAATCGAGAAAATTTGAATAACCCGATTTGTCTGGAAAGATATTTTGACAAAAAAACTACTTCGCCGTTTAATTTCATTTTATACGACTTCAAGGTAAACAATATTTTTTGAGAATTTTTTTTTTCTTTTTTAACAGCGAAAATAAATTATTAGGATATTTTATTCTTGAGTATACGTCATACAACTGACCATGCGTAAATATTTATTTCTGGAGCCAAATTCTTTTTGAAGCGTTTGGCCTTGTGATATATTTATAGTTCTCACAAATGCAGGGCGAACTGGAAACTGGATTCTTCCATATATAAAAACTTAAAGAAAAAACAATATAGTATTTTAATTAAATAGGTATTTGTTATTTTACTTTGTATCTCATTACATATTTGAACTTCTCCCCAAAATTTGGTTTCGGTAGGTCAATGTATGGCTATTTTAGAAGGTGTGATGGACGGAAAGACTGACTAGCGGAAGTCATAGAATTTTATATATAGATAAATAGATGGTCAGAAAACTTTGTAAATGCTGGTTGTGTTGAAAAGGTTGGTGTGGCTGCGTGTTGAATAGCATTTAACAATTATACATTTTTGTATCAAGGAAAAACAATGGAAAACCGATTTTTGTTTCAACTAAAAAATATATATTAAAATCAACAAATACAAAACATTTTTTGTAATGTGTGAAACAATAAGATAGGAGAGGTAGTTTCCCTTTATCTGTTAGCTGAAAGATTAAATGTAAATAAACAAGTTTTCTGAAAGAATGTTCAAAGTTCTGTATTACATAGAATGATGTTTTCAGAAGAACATGTAATAAATCAGTTTGTAGATTAGATATAACTAACAGAGCTGTTGCAACTTGGCTTGTTACATAGAACTGATGGTGAATGATATTTAACTTCTGTGTGCGTGCGTGCGTGCAGTGAGTAGAATAAATAGTCTGTGTAGACGCGTGTGAGTTGCTGAGATCTACTGAGTTCTGCTTTTACTGTCTATTTTTGGAACGAATTCCGGTTTATATAACCATGGGTAGGCTCCCAGGACAATGGCGGGAGAAATTTCGAGAGCACACAAAAAATATCTGATTGGATGAAAAATTACCCAATCGGTGATTTTGTAACAAAAGCATGTTTGTGAATTAACAGTAGGAAAACATTCAATACGGTACGATACGAATAGCTATTTAAACTGCTAAGGGAATTTTATTTCTTTGGGAAATATATTAGATATAATCCAGAACTTATACTATGAGAAAATCGCCTGCCTACGGATAGAAGATTTTACGGAATCCTGCTCGTGTACGTCGTGAAATTACAGAGCGCATAAAATAAAACATATGTTATTGTTAACTCAAAATGTCGGCGCATATATTCTTCGACACTTTTTCGGGGTCTTCTGTGAGCAGAATTTTTATTCGGAACAATGATGCATAAGTCGGTTTTCGGTTTAAAATTAATTAAATTAAGCAAATTCTTTCTCTCAAGAATGGATTGAATTTCGGCGTTATTTTATGTAATCCCCTAGATTTTTATTTTATTACGCGAGGAAGCGAACATAAATTAATAAATATAAACTCAAGGGTATTTTATGTTCCAAAAGCAGATGGAGGAGATTAGATGAAAACAGCTATTATCTGAAACGAATGTTCTCTCAAATAAGCCTATTGGGTCTTGATCGCACCCCTAACATCAAGTGCAATGTATATATACGTCCCATCGCTAAAGATTATGGAAAAATGGGTCAGTTCCCTGTACCACTCCAGTTAGTACCTAAATCCTGCTGTGTTCTAACATAAGAAGAGCCAGATCAGGCCGAAAATGGAGTAGGGCTGCCATATCTGGGTCGCTGTTGCCCAGTCTTTCCTTTAATAAATTGATAATGTTCATAAACTTCCACGCGGCCTAGTGGGTTGGCAATTGTTTTCCATCTTGAAAACCCCTTTCACGTAGATGTAACGTTGCACACCTCTCGCAACATTATCGCTATCTCCATGGAAAATGCTTAAACGAGCGTTATTTCTTACATCCCAAATCCCTACCAGCTAAGACACGGCATACTGCATAGAATGATGTGAAATACCGCACTTCTCTTCATATTCTGTTAGTAAGTATTAAATGCAACACGGAGAAGTTCTTCTCAAAATATGGTACTTTGTGAAACAGCATTTCACCTGGATGCATTGCCGACCACTACAATCGTAACCACGTCAAGTTGAAAGTTAACCATTATCTTTCTCACACGTTTGTTTAAACTCCCCCATACATTCTTGCCGCTCTCAAATCAACCGCTTGTAGTAACCCTCTAACTTCAGCGTACCTTGGGCCTTGTATAGAGAGAATATTAATAACAATAATGCATGATAAACAGAGAATAAGAATTAGATTTAATAATATAATAATTCATAAGTTTTGTATGAACAACCTCATCTATCAAATTATTGTTTGTTAACCAACGCAACAGGTATGTTATGGAAATATGGCTTGCAATAATTTCCATGCTTGAAGCAGCGACATTTTCATCTTAGGCTTTGTTTTCTTCTGTAGTAGCAACTGATAACCTTCAAAATGACACAAATCAATCGAATATCGATAAATTATTTTACTTAGGCTAACATCAAGAATTGGGACAATCTCGGTCTAACTGGAATAGTTTGGAAAGCTAGAAAAGTTTGCTGACTGTCGTGTTAGAGAATTCTTCTCTTTCATCTTTATAAGTATACAATAGGTCTGTGCATTGAATATTACTGCCACATTTGGTCTGATTCTTTTACTCTGCATCGAGCTTATTGAGATAATCTGCCGCCCCCGCAAAAAAGAAACAAAAAAATCAATGGCATCAATCATGACCTAGCATCAGCGTTTCATTCACCTTTCCACCGACGTAACATAGCTGTAGGTGTATTTTGTATAAGTATTTTAAAGCTAATTGTTCTGATAAGCATTTTTCTTTAGCACCTGTATTTCATGACTGTATTCGCAATGCTAGATTGGTAGATTGTAATGACAAAAGTACGCTGCTGTAGGCTTTAGAAAAGCCTTATTCAATTGAGAATACAAGGTAGGCCTAGATTGTCATTTTATAGTAGCAGTAAACAGAAATAGCTCTGTCTCAAAGAGGAGAGTAACGAAACAAGGGGAGACCACACGGAATTGTTCATAACTGTTATGGTCCAAGTTCCTTGTACCACGGTGATGGTCCAAGGTAGAACCAATGAAGAATAACTCGAACACAGGTATGGAATAATACAGATATATTACAAACAGAAATATATACAAAGAAGTAGAAGTATTAGTAATGACTATCAGATTTGGTTAGAGTGAACTATGTTGTCTCGACTAGTATCACTATTCCAATGTTCTTACAATAATCCTCTCTGCTCCCTCTTGAGGCGCAGTATTTTTAATGTCCGGAATAGTCCATTATTATTATTATAACACAGATATTTCTCATAATGTTACCGTTGAACTTCTCTTAGTTTAAGCCTACTTTCTGTTCTACATTTCTTCTCTCACACTTCTCGCTTGTGGAATAAAAATATATCCGATTTTTTTTTCTAATTTTCTTGATGCATGAATTTATTTAACAATAAGAAAAAAATATCAAAGGACATATTTCCGATAAACTAAACTGAAATGAAAAAAAATAATTAAGAGAAATCCTTGAAAATTTCAACCGAAAGTAGAACTGGATGCTCGATCAATGAATGCCGAATGTTTTGTTTTTTTTTTCATATTAGAGTGACGGTAAGCAGATAAATGTTACTAAGAGTAAAAAGAGATGGGAAGATATGGAGAGCCATTATATACCATGTTCTGAAAGGACATAAAAGACAAATGACGAAGAAAGATATATACTGATTGATAGAACATAAATATATCTTGATTGTTTTATCGAATAACTTCATATACTTCTGATCGTATGTTTTGTAGATTACATTTATTCTTAAATAAATTAACCGCATACTACATCAGATATATTATAAACTACTTATTGTAAAAAGCATTCCCGGTACGTAGGACAATGTACACTAAATATTGAGGAAAATTCTATCACGAGTCTTCTTAAAAAATTCGAACCACTTCCCTAATTTCATTGATCTTCTTTCTTTTGAACACCGTTTCCATTTATGTAGCCTTCCCCAGGAATCTGTCGTATCAGCATATATCTTAGACCTTCTAATAGAATAAAAATGTTAAAATGCTATTATACTTGTCGAGAATTACTCTTTCAGCGGAGTAGAATGAAGTGATTATATGAAATCCTTCGGTATTATTGGCCTAGTTTGCGAGGAATAATATGAAACTCCCGATTGTAATTTCCTATTATGGCCGCCTATGAATCCGAATTTGTTTTCAAATTAACTTAACAAAGAAATATATTTAGTAATATGAAGGAAGTATGAGAAGACGTATTTTCGCTAAACTAAAACTAGAAAAAGAAAGATTAAGAGAAATATCATGCAAATTGAAACGAAAGTGAAACTGGCTGCTTGAACAATGAATTTCGAATCTGTCTTTATAAAGTAAACGGCTAAAATTATCTTTACAATGCAGTTTCTCATGTTCGCCGAGAATTCTTGTGTTTTTTTATATCTTTCAATTCTATACCAATTCTATATTTTGTGTATTAGTAGGTCTGACATCTGGGTGACTTTCGGTTTTTGTCAATTAATACCTGTTGGGAGAGTTCATATCAGTCATTTTTAATTTGTATACTGGATTCACCAGATAGTATTCTAGTTTAGAAAAAACAATTGTAGATCCTGATAATACACTATGGTATACAGTTGCTCTTTAGGTATACTCACGATAGGTTATTTTATGTCTGAAGCCAAATAGTTACATGGAGGTTGTCGGCTCGACCGGAAGTTTCCATCTCAAGTGTCAGGAGTCGAATGACCAAAGTCAGCACCAGCAAGTGGAAGTGCGGATCCCTCCACAAAACACAGCACAGAGTTCCATGAAATCTGGAAGAAGAGTCTCCAGACCTAAATATTTTAAAAACTATGCCCCTCTCAACTAATAGCCATCACTCGCAATGTCGATCACATCGGGATCACCAATTTTTTTGCGCATGCTGACTAGAAACTTGAGATGGAAACTTCCGTTAGACCGACAAGGGTATAGTGGATAAGTCTAAAATATAACCGTATTGATTCATGCTGCCGCATCCCTAACCTGAAATTTCACCTACTATCGTGGGTTATCCAACTAAACTTTGATAAAAATCCGTATCCAAGGGACGATCCTCCTTAAGCCTATATAAAAAAGCGTGTATTCTTCCTCCGTATTCTCTTTTCGCTTTTACAGCTTCTGCGTATAATATGTAGACGCACGTGGGGAAAAAAAGTGTCCGCCACTGATAGAAGGTCTACTGTTATCGTTTTCTCTCTTCACAATTGTACTCTTTCGCACGCATATCTATCACGTAGGCCGACAAACATTTCGCACACAAAAAGCATATATACTAGATTAAATGTTTCCATGTAATTAGTCCCTAAATGTTTCCCTTTTTATTGTAATTGTAATCCATGCATTTTCGTTTGATTTATATTATTTTAGTGTTACTCATTTTGACTTGAACTCACATTGAGTCTGCCAATATTGTTTGTGGGATAGAATTTTGCAGGAGCACGTAAATATTTACTATCGAGGTGTTGATTCCGCCGAAATAATGATAACTAAATAACTACCCAATCATAACAGCAATCCTACGACTATACACTGATTAGATTGAAACGCTAACGTATTTAATTTCTCTAACAACGCCTACCCTCCAGTTGGATTTTCGTAATATATTCGAAATATATTTTCTTAACGTTTTTCTTTAAGTGTCGTGTTCCCTTAGGACGGAGGCTATTCTCCACAACTTCCTGTCCCTTGTGGCTCTTAATAAATTTTATCTATCTTTAATTTCTCCTTAACCCTTTCCGCCATCGATTTACAAAAGCTCACGAACTATGGTAGGCGTTGTTTAACCTCTAGATGTTACTTTTTTTTTTAAAGAACATTACAAATTTCTTGGTCCGATTGACCTGTATTTCATATGTTAGTATTTACCTGTTTCGTCAGTTGTTATGACGGAACTGCACTGATTCCACAAGCTATAAAGAGCTGATGGAACTTCAGACATATCTTCTAAGATATATTCTTACATTGTTCAAACAGATGAAGCAACAAAATATTTGCATGAAATTCATTGCTTTAATGTACATTAGAAAATATTGACATTTAAATGTACAAATAAAATATTCTGTGGATAAATGTATCCCTAAAATTTCTCAATTCGGCTTATATTTGATTAAGGCTGAAGAATACGCTGAGAAAATCCCTGAGATCAAAATTACATGCAAGTATTATATGCTGCATCCACTGTTGAAATAAAAAAAATATATATATATACATATATATATATATATATATATATATATGTGTGTGTGTGTATACACACACACATATATATATATATATATATATATATATATATATATATATATATATATATATATATATATATACACAATAACTCAAACGTTTGAGGCCACCAATGGGAATTTTTAAACTGCCCCACAATGTAGTTGTGTTGTTCTTTATTAATTGTTATACATGGTTAAAAAGTGAGGCATGATTTTTTTATTAGAAATTTTATTATGATAAAAAGAATATTGCATTTTATTATTAAGTTGTGCTCTCGTCAAAATAACTTCCTTTAGCCTTGATTATTGCACCAAAATCTTTTGTCATTCATTGCAATTGTTTCTCAAAGTATTAATTTGATAATTGATTTCATTCTTTTTTTCAGTGCCTCAGAGTTCTCTTTAATGTTTATTTTCACTCTTCTTTTCAATACTTCTTTATGGAGGATGAACTCTCTCTCTCTCTCTCTCTCTCTCTATATATATATATATATATATATATATATATATATATATATATATATATATATTTATATATATAAAATTTCGGTTGAGCTCTTTGGTTTGAGGTGTGAGTTTGTTAACAGTGAGTAAGCTAATATTGCATGACTCTTCGGCAGAATTGAGTCACTGTCAGTCACTGTGTGTTTATCTAAATCTAAAAGTAACACGCTAAAATTCACCTTCATCCCTGCCGTGAGCCGACGGTAGAAGTTCCGACTGAC
>OZ038495.1:43852224-43869724 GCA_964036315.1 Acanthosepion esculentum | reverse complement strand
TTCTCTCATTAGATGACTTATATAAGACGGCCGTCCTGGCTCGTTCCGGGGCCCTTCCCACGCTACTCAGCACTGCCAGCCGCCGATCAACTGATGGTTGTCTACTATCAGCTTCGGTTCTTCATCTGAACTTCCCCATGTTGTGTTCTTTGATCACAGAGCAGTAAAGATCGAATTTTCGTCCGTACTTAAACTCTGAATCGTGTTGTCCCGGAATGGTGCTATAAAAAAGACAAAGAATGCTCCTGCTTATGAAGATACCAGTATCATAACAAATAACAAAGGAGATCGCTGGGTTCATTTTCATTTGGTTTTTATAGTCGTTGGTAAAACAAAATTAATCCTTCCTGATTAACTCTCTACCGTGACAATGGGTTTCTTGCTTCTAACACTTGGATCGTGTTAAAACATACAGAAGGAATTAGGTTGGAACATCTGTCGACAGCATCTCACGTAGGAGCTCCTGCTCCGCTGTTTTTACGTTTTGTATGTGTCTCGTGCTCTAACTGCTGGCTTCAACTAAGCGTTCGACTCATATGTATTTCGCCCGACTCCTACCGCACCTCAAAACTCATTAATTATTAATCCATTAATTATTTTCAACAACCTCTGAGAAATCACATAATAATTTTGACAATAGCTGGCCTCTTTGCGGCCAGCTATTTCAAAACTATTATCCCTTTGACAATAAACGTTGTTTTAACATTTCTTTCGACAATCGGCCGTCTACCTCAACAATTTTAATTAATGGATTTGCTTTGTCCGGCATTAATTCTTAAAAATATGAACGGTATATTTTATATAGACCTGTTTGATTTAACATCTTCTAATGAAATTAATGCCAATAAACAAAAGATCGAATGTTTTAAGAAATGCAAATACCTGTCTCCTGAGAAATATTAACTGTATTGTACGCTTGAGAACAACTTTCAAATTTTCATTAATCTGCGGAAAGCCATCATCCTCCCGTCGCTTATTCATAATGCACACTTGAATTGAAAGTTTGTTTATAGATTAAAAGAGTACAGGTTCGATTCGTTAACACTAGTCTCAACCTCTAGGCATTGATTTCACAGATGAAAACAAACAGGCATATCTGCACAAACACGTGTATCCACTAGTTTTAACATTTATATACAAAAATAATATATACTAAATAATATCTGAGTAACAAATTAATTGCTTATAACGATTTTGCAGGCGTAGCTTAGATGTGGCAAATGCTGAAAGTAGGAGACACCCAGTGAGCATAGAACTTACTACTCAGTAGTAATTGTTCTAGCGAGACAAGCTTGCTAGCTATTACACAGCCTGCTAATATATCTATATATGTGTATATATGTTTTGGCCAGGGCACACTCAGTATTCCATCAGGTCCAGGCGACCGGCTCTTTGCAAACAAATGGACTGTTTGCTTGGGCTTGCTGTGCTGTGTCTCTAGCATCTTTGTTGGTATTACTTTTATTATATATATATATATATATATATATACACTTTTTCTTCTCTTCCCTGCCAATTTATTCGTGTCATCCATTACAGACTTTTTTGTATTTCATTCTTCATAATTTCTATTCCCCGTTAGCAGTTCTGATGAGAGGGGACGAAACCGGTTGACAGGTGTTTTTATTTTAAATCTATCATGGCCTATAATAAAAAAAATTGTTTTTAAGCCTTAATACACTTTGTACCGTTGCAAATATATATATATATATATATATATATATATATATATATATATATATATATATATATATATATATATATATATATATATATATATATATATGCGTCTGTATAAAGCTCTGACTTTCGCTTGAGTAAATGACAATAACAATGCACTGTTCATTTCTATGTACACACATACACACACACACACACACACACAAATATATATATATATATATATATATATATATATATATATATATATATATATATATATATATATGTATTTATGTATAACATATAATACTCCATCGTATTTATTTATTATTTTCCCGTATTTCTAATACCAGTAAGCATTTTGTAAGCCTCGGTGTGCATTCTTTCATGTGTTACAACAGATACTCACGATTTCCGGCCATACCCCTCTCTTGTATTCTCCATTGTTTTACAACTGTGTCCATCTTTATATCTCGTTTTAGGGTATGAAAATCCACTATCAGATAATTTTTATACCAATTGTTTCTTAGAAATAGATCCATAATTCTAGCTTAGCTTGCATTATATTATTGAATATTTTTCTCATCAGAGATTAGTCCTACTCCAGAGATAATCTTTGATATGATTTAAAACTGATCTGTTCCCGTCTAATTTCAGATGGAACCTTCGCTGTTGTATACCATTGTACATGAATCCATTCTACATACAATAGTGAAAGTGTGCGATTAATTTGAATCTTTTTCTCTCGCCTCAGCGGATATGCAAATTTGATGTTTATCATCGACAAACTTTCTATTCGTTTTCATATTGTAGAAATTTTATTATGTTCAGGAATGTAATTCACTTTTTTCTAATCTGGAGATTTTCAGCGATACCTCCACAAAAATAACACACTTCTGAAACATATTTAACTGATCCAGACACGGTAAAAAAAAACAACATATTCATCACGATCATGTAGCTATCTCGATACGTTAAGAGATTATTTCAAGCGGGATTTTTTGATGAATGTTCTAAACTTCTATTTCTGATCAGATCGTTTCTCTATTTTTATTCAACCAATTACATCCGGAGATAAACTTTTATTTTACATATTTTGTTTTTAAATTTCAAAGAAGATTAGAAATATGATGAATTAAAAACAAAACATATTTTAGCCGTCGTAAGAAAATGCGTTTGGACCTTTTCACGTTATGTCTCAAACAAATTTGTATTGGGTCAAAAATATTTGACAGCAGAAGATTCAGAGATACCTAATGAGTAACGATGACCTCAGGAATTTAAAGAATACAGGAATTATTGAAAAGAAGTGAACTAGATGTAATGTACGAGTAATTTGTCTTAATAACTGACGGCAGAAAGCTCTGTTAAATAATTAATATTTCTGGAGTAAAAATATTTGAAATAGTAGATGTTTGTCTGAAGGAACATACTACATAGAAGAAGAAATAAATGACTGCTCAGAAAATAATCACTTGTGTATTATTTTCCATTTCATGAGTGTTTGATTTTGCCCAATGAGTATGAATTCATATGCTCCTTTCTCAAGCTGAAAGTCTGCAAGTGCACTGAAAGGCACTTCAACCCTTTCTCTTTACTTACATGTGAAGCTTTTTCAGAATAAATAAAACTGAAAAATGTATAAATCTGTATAACCATAGAAAATGTATATGAGGAGGTACGTTCATTCGTCCCATCAGTTAGGACATTTACAGCAGAGATGAACCATGCCACGTGAATTGGAACTAATACCCACCATAAATACTTTGAATCAATCTAGCTTCATCTACCGCAAGGAAAGTTGGTTCTCTATGTTGTTACAGAAACTTTTTTCTCGTCTGAGTCCATCCTTCAAATCTATAAATCAACCACCCGTCCTTGCATGAAATGTTGCTGTCCTATATGCTCTGATGCCCCCGCTGTACGTCTCGAGGTCCTCGGTAAAATCCAGAGATGAATATACAATGTGATACGTTTTGATCTGGCATCTACTCTACAGTCGCTTTCTCACAGACGTGCTATGGTCTCACTCTGTCTCTTCTACAATTATTTTCACGGCAACTGTTCGTTCCGACGAGCGACTTTCGCTGGTTCTCAGACTGCATGAATTTAATCGAGCTAGTAAGCTGGCAACTCGGCCCCACCCTTTCACTGTCGAAATAGTTAAATGTAACCCGCTCTTCTACAGCTTCTTCTCTCCCGATTCCCGTCTGTGGAACTCCCTTCCGCTTGCTTGCCTCCCCAATAACTATAATATTCAAATATTCAAGTGTAATATCAATCGACATCAGACACCTTGATCTTGTTCCCCGTCCTTCTCAGTATCCTTTCTTCAAACATGCCAATTTACTCTTGGACTCAATCCTCTGTAACCCCTTGCGTGCTAGTGGCACTCCCGTCTTGCCTGGGGTGAATTGCTTTTAAAAAAATCCATTAGTAAGAAGGAGAACTTCTTCGTGAAAACTTCTGTTTTGTGGAAAAGACAACCGAGGTGATATATGACCGCGAAATTGTTAACTATTTAAGTTTCTTACATATCCTCATAATCTGCATTTGTTATCACCTTCTCTTTGGTACAAACAGTGATCTCATACAATAAATCTTATTTCTTAGATATGCTCATCATCTTCAGTTGCAACCACCTCCTCTTACGTCCAAGCAACAACCTAATACAGTAACTTCTACTATGGGTTTTGCATTGGTAGAAAAAAAAAACTTAGAGCTCTAATTTTGCTTCGAGAGCGAACTGTCTTGTGATCCTAGAGTAGAGTAACCTTCGCTCAAATATTTGCCGTCATGTAGCATTGGCGTTATTTTTTAAAATTCTATCATCAATTATAGATTAAATGAATCATGTTTCAATAGATATACGGAATCTTCTTCCGTAAAATATTTCGGATTATTCATGGAATAAAGAATAATAAAAAGCAAAGAAGTCCGAAAACATTGATAATTCTTGCTTCATTTTAGATCAGTTCACATTTTTCTTTGTCTGCATTGAGAGACTATTTGCTTTTTTTCTTTTTAAATCAAACTATAATTTGTAATAGTGGATCATTTTTTAGCGGTTTTCGTATCTAAAATTTTCACAATATAAGCTTAAATCTATCTAATTCATATTAAATAGTGAATTAACTTTTTTCAATCGGTAGGACATTATGCTATACTATAAATATTTGTTTAGTAAAATAAAGATTTTATTTCCATTAAGTTACGTTTTTACTGATATATCTATATTCATGCTTAGCAGAGTAGATCGGTAAGTTCGTATCCTGGCACTAATATATCAAGTGAACATAGCTCTGGAATTTTCCCTGCGTGATATTCGATCTACGAGAATAACATTCAGGAGGACAAATGGACACATGAGCGTAAAAAATACATTTTTATCGCCTATTGATATAGTGATTAAGATTAAACAAATGAGTTACTGAAATTATTGAACAGGGAATCTATCAAATATCCGTTTATAGTAGATGACTTTGTTCAGTAAATAGATAAGACAATTCAGAAAATTTATTCTTTGACAGGTTTTTCACCAATGAACAACGGTTATCATAAAATTAATTTTATTTTACAAGAATAAAATCGGCATCAGCAGGATAATACGTGGTTCGCGCTCAATGCCTTTCACTTTAAATGCATCATTATATGAAATATATTTCAGTACTGTTTTATTTTTATTTATTTTCTTATGTTTAAGATTGGCCTATCGCATATTGACCTATCATCTATTGTTTCATTATTAATTTAGTAAGAGCAGGATATAAACAGAAATAGCCCTGACGTATCTTAATCGTAGGATACTTTTGATAATGGCGGTTAGTTCTATCAATAACCGGTTCCAAAATACCATTGTCCGATATAAATGAAATGAATACGAAATGTTCCGTTTCTGATCCCTCCCAGAAAGGGACTAAACTACAGAGGCTGATGTTCTATTTACGCCACGAAAAACAACCTGACTCTTAAAGATCTTCATTTCTGTTCATTCCTCTGCTCGAGATAATTACAATTCCGAAAATTTCATTGCATTTTTTTTTTAAGAAATAGAAACCTAACAGGAAAATGTTGGCTAAAACATTAATCGGTTCGGTTAATTCCCAGAAAAGCATTTCCATGCAATGTGTACCTTTTGCAGAAACTTGAATAAAACAAGTTATGGTAAATATATGAAAATAAAATTATCTCACTTCGATTGATTGTTAAAATTACTGTGTACTGTTGGGAAATTATTATTTATTTCCAATTCAAAATAATGTCTCTGTTGTCTTTTCCATTTATAGTGCTTCCGGTCCGAAAGAACTGAAGAAGAAATAGATGTGTTTACAATATATACTAATAGGCCAAATATCACAGGATATCAAAGGATTTTATCATTAAGTTGGAGTAATTACACACAGAACTTGCAAGAGAATGATAATTTGATAGGACTAAGAAAAGTTGCAAATGAATATGTTCAGTCTCAGGAAAGTTGAAAGTGAATAAGATAGGATTAAGTATCGTCACAAGTGAATGATATAGGTAAAAGATTTACGTTTATGATATATTCCTAAGAATATTGCAACTGAATAATATAAGTCTAATAATGTTACAAGTGAATAAGATAGAGTTAAGAAAAGTCACAAGTGAATAAGATATTTCTAAGATTTACATGAATAGGATAAGTCCAGAGAAAGACGCAGGTCAATAATATATGTCAAGGGAAGGTTAGGGGAAGAGGATAGGACTAAGACATGTCACAAGTGAATACGATCGAACTTGGAAGGTTTACGTTAATAGGATAAGACTAAGAAAAGATGCAAGTTAATAATATAGAAAAGTTACGTGAAAAAGACATGGCTACAAAAAAGTTACTTCAATAAGATATGGTTACAAAATAGATACGTGAATGAGATATGGTTACAAAAGAGATTCGTGAAGAAGATATGGCTACAAAAAGTACGTGAATATGATATAGCTACAAAAATGTTACTTGAATAAGATATGACTACAAAAAAGTTACTTGAATAAGATATGACTACAAAAAAGTTACGTGAGTAAGATATGGCTACAAAAAAGTTACGTGAATAATTTACGGCTACAAAAAAGTTACTTCAATAAGATATGGCTACAAAAAATTTACGTGAATAAGAAATGGCAACAAAAAGTTACGTGAACAAGATATGACTACAAAATGTCACGTGAATAACATATGGTTACAAAAAAGAAAGTTACGTGAATAAGATATGGCAACAAAAAAGTTACGGGAACAAGATATAGCTACAAAATGTCACGTGAATAACATATGGTTACAAAAAAGTTACGTGAATAAGATATGGCAACAAAAAGTTACGTGAACAAGATATGGCTACAAAATGTCACTTGAATAACATATGGCTACAAAAAAGTTACGTGAATAAGATATGGCTACAAAGAAGTTACGTGAACAAGATATGCCTAAAAGAGTTACGTGAATACAATAGGTCTAAGAATGTTTAATTTAACCTAAACTAAATTTTTTTCTTGGAGTCTGAAGTTTCATATTTTGAGGCAAGATAAAATGGGCCATCTAAAACAAAGTATCATGTTATTTTGCTTCTTTAATCTAATTTTGTTGTATAAATCCGATTAAATATATTTTCGTCATTTTGGAATATGTAATTAGGAAAATAGATAAACATATTATATGATTTTTTCATACTATGAGTTGTCTCTAACCTAGAAAGCTTTTCCATGATATATTATAGATAGGAATATTAATTCTATGCTTAGAAAACAAATTTTTAAAACTGTTAAATATATGTTTCAACATCAAATTATTTCTTGAACAAATAAATCGTTGGTTTAGGATTCCGTGTCTTTTGTGGCAATGCAATGTTGGAATCTATGGCTGTTCTCTCTTTTTTTAAGTACATATGATAGGTTGGTACATCTACCAAACTCAAGATGGCCAGAAGCAGCTGATGTCCACTCTGGCCTAACGCGGGTAGTTCAATGGAGGAAGAAGATACAAAATTCAATCCATCCACAATTAAATTAGCAAAGTTTCGACATCACAGTGCAGAACTTGAAATTTCACCTATCACGATGGAAGGGTGTTTCTTTTACAAGGTGACTATTTGTTTTGAAAGTCTGTTAGGACTCGCGCTTACCCCAAACCTTAAGCGGAACATATATACGATCTATTGATAAAGGTGTTAGAAAATATTTCTGATAATTTTACTGCTAACGTAAGTAAGTACCCTGGAATCCCTTTCCCAAGGACCAAACGTAACAAGCCTCACACTAATCTATCGGTTTTTCATAGCAAGTGTTTGAGACCCAACATACATCCTACACTCTTGGTAGGATGCTTTCTCAATCAGTAATCTTTTCTATATAACCTCATTAACTGCACTTCATTTTTTTCTTACACACATACAACATCACACAGTAACGTGCTACCTTGACTGACTCTCGGACCGCGTATTAGACGAGCATTAATATTAAAGTTTTACGTACTAATTGGAACAGAGAGTGGGCCTCATCTGACAAAATCTGATTCACCATAATGTAATCTAAAAGCACCACATTCAAGAAATTCCTCTTTTTATTTATCGTAGTTTGAAAGTAATAACATCTATTCAGACTTGTCATATATACAGGAGGTTTAAATAAATATTTTCTTACGTAGCAAATTGTGTATTAAAATATGTTTAATCAGAATTAATCTCTCCGATTAATGAAGTATAAAGCTAAGCAAATTTACAGATTACATAGGTGGCTGAACATGAATAATTAAACCGTCCAATTACAAAATAATATTCGGACTGTCAAGCACTTTCATGAAAAATACAGACGGTTATATACATGTACCAATGTAAAAATTCTCTTGCAGACTGGCTATTCAACTTATAAACTTTCTCAGATAATGTGTTCATTACTTCTAGAGCTTAGCAATTTCAAACACAACAAATACGAAATATTTACACTATTTACATTGTTCGTACTGTTTTTCATCTTTATTGGCATATTCACGACGTTTCTGCCGTTGTACGCCCCGGCCTTCTATAGGTGATTGGAATTTTGAACTGAACCCTTCATTTCGTCCACCAGGTTAGATTGTTCTAGTTCCACTCGACATGCCACTTCCTGATTAACAATCTACCCCGATGGACAAAATAAAGGGTTCAGTTCGGAATTCCCATCACCTGAAATAGGCCGTAGCGTACAACGGCCTTAACTCCGTTAATGTAGCAATAAACATGAGGACAACAGTCCGAAAAATGTAAACAATGCAAATAATTAGAACAATCTCCCTCGCTGGACGAAATAAAGGGTTCAGTGCGAAATTTCAATCACCTGAAGAAGGCCAGAACATACAACGGCCAAAACGTCATGAATATTGCAGTAGAAATGAAGAAAACAGTCCAAAGAATGTAAATAATTACAATGACACATCTCATAAATATAGACAGGTAAATACGAAATATTTGTGGAATTATTTCTGGAGAAATCGTACAAGAAAGAAATGGTTTTGCAAGCAAATAAAATCGTTTCTGACTGAGAAGATAGAACAAATCATCACACATATATTAAAGTGTATAAATATATATAAATTAGAATTTACATAGAGATACACTCATCAAATGGATGATCGTGTATCGTAGGTCTTTCGGTGCTTATGCTGTGAGTGAGGTCTCGAATTCAAATTCGCATAAATTCTCTTAGGAAGACATGAATTTATTTTTTGTTGCCCACTACTGCTAGTTAATAGTCAGGCTACTGTTGCCCACTACTGCTAGGTTAATAGTCAGGCTACTCTCTCTCTCTCTCTCTCTCTCTCTCTCTCTCTCTCCCTCACACACACACACACACACACACACACTCAATAATCTAATTTAATGTTGTTATGTCCTATACTTCACAGACATGTGGGTTACGGCACGTCATAGTGTAAGCAAGCAAGGGATCTTAAATTCGTAGATATTTTCGGATCACTTAATATTTTCTGTTTGCAGATAAGAGTGTTTAGAACAGCCTAACAAACCATCGATTCAAAGTACAAAAGAAAATCAACAGAAAATAATTAAACGATATATATTTGGATGTATTCCTCATCTATTACACAACGTTTGGTCGCATTTCCCGGATTCCTTACGTGTTTGTCAATCCGGACAACATTCGGGTAGTTATGATCTGGACCATTTTATTTAATTTACAGGGGTAGATTTTTCTCGTTCGGCTGTTCATCTCCCTGTATTTTACCCGAAATATCATTTTTAATCTTTTCACGCCAAGAAAGTTGATAATTCAACTAGGATGTATGCTGTTCCAGGGAGTGAAAAAGAATGAGAATATTTCAGTGTTTAAGGACAATGAATGAACAGGGTTGATTGATATTGCATTTAAATTTATGAAGATTGTCGGTGGCAGCGAAGAGAGAAATCGGAAGGGAGTTCCACAATTTAGAAGTGCGAGAAGAGAACATGTTAGAATATGAGTGGTGTTTGTAAATATCTAGTTCAACAGTAAAACGGCGAGGTGCTACTCCAAAATGCGGTATACATAATTTACTACTATAGTATTCGGTCTACCGCGCTATAAATTATACCGTTATTTCACCTCACCTCTAGTGCCGCCTACCTACTGTCTACTTCGATGCATTCTACCACACCTCGGTTAACCTCGGGTGTTTATGTCCACACAAAGGGAAAGAAATTGAGCTCCCACATCAGAATCCTCCTGGGTCTGAAACAGTTAAGATCAGCTGGATAACCTCATTCAGATTAAAATGTTGTTAAAAAAATTGTTAAAGACGTGTGATCTTGAACGAGGAAACAGAAGTCGCATTTTTACGAGAGAAAAAATCTGCCAAATACGCTATAGTGTTTGATAGCGCGGTAGACCGAATTCTATCGTAGTAAATGAGGTAGGCCGCTTGCTATAATATTTGATACCGTGATAGACCGCATACCATAGTATAGTGAGACCTAGTTGCCAATCTAGAAGCACGCTTAAATTCATGTAGGCAAGGTGCCAGGGGGATAAAGCTCCTGAGAATAGTTGTCATGAAAATAATTGCAGAAGATCCAGAGACGGATATGCAATGTAATTGGCCCTGATCTGTCATCTCGTCTGCAGTCGCTCTCTCACAGACGCGACGTTGCCTCGCTCTGTCTTTTTTACAAGTACTTTCACGGTAATTGCTCCGAGGAGCTGCTTTCGCTGGTTCCTAGGCCTCATGAATTTAAACGTCCTACGAGGCTGCCATCCCGTTCCCACCCATTCACCGTTGAAACTGTTAGATGTAGACTTCTCTTCTACTCCAATAGCTTCATGTCTCGCACATCTCGCCTGTGGAACTCCCTTCCTTATTCCTGTTTCCCTGACAAATACAATCTCCAACTATTTAAGTGTAACGTCAATCGACATCTCCAGTTGCCTTGATCTATCCACTTCCCTTCTCCTCATCCTTTCACCTTTCATTCCTATCGGCTCTCGCTCCAAATCTTCTGTAACCCCCTTGCCTTGATCGATCCACTATCTTTCTCCACATCCTCTACTTTACCACTCCTATCTGCTCTTCCTCCAAACAGTCTGTAACCCCTTGCGTGCTAGTGGCTTCCAGCCTTGCTTGGGGGTGATAAGCTTAAAAAAAAAGATAGGGTTGTCACGTCATATCAGTGTCTGAAGGAGAGATGCCTGGTCAGGATCGTTGATTTTTTTTCAAAAATTTAGAGATATGCAGCAAAATCTCGAGACCAAATATGGCAGCATTAACTACAAATATCAGGAAATTAGTCCAAATATAAATAATAGAAATAATGATTACTCCACATCCTTGAAATTCAGAGATAATCCAACAGAATATAGTTTGGGAATAAATGATTATATAATTTTTCATTTTTCATCCGTATTGAAGACTGAGTATGAAGAAAATTAACCAGAAACCGGTTTTAAAAATCTTGATGGACGTTACCCAAAAATAAGGAAATATATATTGCATTAAAATAAAGTTTTTATTAAGTCGGCAGAAAGTCCCACGAGTTCATTCTTTTAAATAAATAAATCAACCATTCGCCCTTGCGTGGAATTCTGCTGCCATATATGGTCTGGTGCCCCCGTTGTTCATCTTCAGGTCTTCTACATAATCCAAAGAAGGATATGCAATGTAATTGGCACTGATATGGCACCTCGTCTACAGTTGCTCTCACACAGACGTGTCGTCGTCTCCCTCTCTCTTTTCAACAAATATTTTCACGGTAACTGCTCCGACGAGCTATTTTCGTTAGTTCCCAGACAGCATGAATTTAAACGTGTTACTAGGTCGGCATCTCAGTCCCACCCTTTCACTGCCGAAACGGTTAAATGTAGTCGATTCTTCTACTATAATAGCTTCATGTCTCACACTTCACGTCTGTGGAACTCCCTCTTTACTCTCGCCCTCAATCTCTGTAACCCCTTGCGTGTTAGTGGCATGCCGCTTTGCTTTAAAAAAAATAGCCATGAAGAATAATCATGCAGTAATTACAATAATTTTTAAACTAAATATTTTACATTATTCAGAAATATATCGGGAGTGAAATGAGTGTTTAATGTATATATATTTTTTATGTGACTTTAATAGAGGAAGATATGACATATTGCATAGTTTCTTAACCCACAAAAGAAATATTGTCAACTGATGATGTAGACTCCAAGTGAATCATATAAGGTATCCTGTATTTCACACGTCAAATGCAGGTGAATGTGCCAAAATATTTGAAATAAGGGAGAATGGTCTATTTTGCGAGCCTCCTTTATTGTCCATTCTAATTTCCAATAAACGAGATCGTCTTTTAACTATAAATTATGTAACTCTACGACTTAAAATCACCACACAACCCGCTAACTGTTCACCAGTGTATCAAATTTGGAAAGAAACTCATGCATGTTTCCTACGTTAAATTTATTATTCGATTATATTAATATTAATGTTGTGATAAGAATGAACTACCCCATCCTAGATATTTCAATATTAACCACTCTGTATAAAAGCAGATTAATCACTAACGGTTCAATTTAGCTGAATAATGTTACTTAAGTTGATATTTGGTGGTGTCTGTTCATTACAAATGTATGTTTATATTGGCATCTAAATCCTTCTAAAATCGCAGGATATACGGATAGTGTAACAGCTGTCTCAAGGTAAAGTGAATTCGGAGAGCCTAGTTCAAATTCCAGTCTATCTTTATATCGTGCTTGGAAAACTCAGAAATAGCACTCCCTTCAGATATTGTTTAAATACCAGGAGAAACTGGTCTTTTTTCCCGAGATGCAACACTAGTCCATGTAAAAGAAAACTCTGAGTTGAAAATCCACATGAAATGGAACTATTTCCCTAGGCTACTTTTACTCCAGTGTCGTCACTGCGGATATGGCATTGGGACATCTGATGTCCTGACGTCGCTAATGTGAATCAACATTACTTAGAGTTACAAAGCATTAGAATATATAGACAGCCTTTTTTTGCTCATTAGACTAACACATTACGTAAAAGAAATATTTACCTTAATTAATTAATCATACGCTTTAAAATTATTAAAAGAAACGTTTAAATCGTGATCTTTAAATTCCAAACATTGATTAATAAATTAAATAACAAATGAAACATAAATGCATAAATATACATAAAAGTACATTAGACAGAACTTTGCGTCAACGTGTCCTCCATAATTTCTCTTTTTACACTGTTTTTTTTAGAATATTTTAGAGCGTTCTACAGTTAATAAACGTTGCTTCTGTGTATAAATAGCAGATGCCAAATAGAATTTTCACACTTACATTGATAAAGTTACTCCAAGAACGAAAGGTATTGACGTAAAAACGTTTTCTTCTCGTTTATTTTTCTTTTATTTATACTGTCTTATATGTATTATGTATACCTGAATTACTCGACGTTCTCTTTTGTGCATGATTTGCATGTGTCTGGATTGAGTTTAAGTCCTAATAGGCGCTTAAGGCGGGGACCCCCTGAGGCAATATCCGTGCAACACGATTGACGAATATTCTGGGTCTCGGCGATGGTGGAAAGTTACTAGTTTGGTTTTCAGGTGAACAGCTATGCATCCACTTATAAGCACCCCGTCATGGGAATAATGATGCAGATAATACAGTTTGTCGATGTTTTTCTGACATTACGACTCCTTTCATTTTTTTTCCTTTGTACGATTTGTTGTGGATTTTTGTGCTGTAAATATTTCCAGACATGCGTCGGAGAGTTTTTAGGATAAAGGAAAATCGGGTCTTTACGGGTTCGAATCCAAATGAACTTGTTATCATGTATCACTAATTCCTTCAGAAAAGAAAATAATCGATATAACTTGGATCTGTGCAATCATCATAGATATGAACAAAAACCTTCGTTTTATTACATATGTTGACACAGCACAAGGCTCTAGAGTCACTGAATATAGAGAGTTACTGAACGAGTTGAGCCTTATGGATGTAAGAGTGGAAATTAAGATTATGATGGATAATATTTCTCTGTCTCTATCTCTCTCTGCCTTTGCCTCTGTTTCTGTTTCTTTCTATGTCTCTCTCTCCCTCTATTTCTCCTCTCAATGTGCATTTTACAAGGGATTTCATTACCGTCATTTTCCATAATATTTATTCTATTTAATTATTCTTTTCCGCGTTTTACTTATTTATTCTTCACCATTTCTTTTTGTTTACGTCTCTTTCATCCCGAATTTCCCTTTTGTATTCCTCCGTTCTTCTACTTGAATAAATAGGTTTTTCAATGTTTTCACGTTTCATCGCTTTTCCCCAAACACTTTTTTGCTTTTGATTTGCTTATATTCGTCGCACTCTTTTGATAAAACTATACTGTCCCTTTTTCTTATTATTGGGAAAAATTTCATCTGAAATTGAGTTAGATATTTTGGAATATTGGAGTAGATCCAATTTACAGTATCAGGGTGATGGACAAAGAAATGGAGGATGGTTGGTGGTATGCCGACGATTGCGGCCGATAAGCTAGTTTTAGCCAATTATCTCGGGATCTCATCGCAATATGAATGGAATCACTCTTGTATCGAGAAAATATCTCATATCCTGCAATGAAAACAACAGAACGGCGTTATGAAGTATTTAAAATATTGGAAATGAATCCTGCTATATATTAACCAATTTAATAAATGATTTAAGTATGAATGCCTTGTATGGATACAGACATATAAATATATACACAGGAGAAACATAGAATTGCAACACCCTGACGTAAGATGCTGGTTTGAACCTTGCTACAGAGTTTGTGCCAGGAGATGGAGAGACTTTTCAGAGTCAACAATCATCTTGTGATGTCGAAAGCAATCATGCCACTGCCAATTGTGTGTATAAGCTATAGAAGCTGACGTAAACTGCAATCAACTTCAGTGTGGCAAATGTAGGTTCCATTCTACGTGCTACATTTGCTCAAATAGAGCCGATTGAAAGTGGCCGTATTCTGGACATTTCGGATGATAGATGGTCATTTTCGACGATTACCAACAAGCATTCAAAATAAGTTTGAAATCTAATTTAATTATAATTCACAATTCAAAGAGAATATATTAAGAATATTCTTGAGATGGTTGAGGTGTTGCACTCATTCGTCAGTTCCCAGTGATTGCATTCCAAACCGAGGGAAAGGTGTGGGTTCCAATGATGATTTTCTAGGCAATATTTCCTTACTTGGTATTTTTACACTCATTTTATTTGATATGCAATATATTACTTTTATTAAATATTTGACATATTATCTTATTATCGGTTCTTGATTTAAACGTTTCTCTGGCTGACGTCATCAGTCTGATATTACAGGATTAGAAACATCTAAGGAGGCTTCTTTATTGGCAATTGTATAATATCAATAATGTTTTTCGGTGCCATAATGAAGTTTATACTTAGGGCCAAATCTTCCGATAATCAATAGAGGTAAACTATTATTTTTCAAAAAGCAAATGATCAAGATGCAGTCTACAATTAGGAGAACTAAACTAAAATTTTGACACCAAATTACAATTTTGAGACAAAATCTAGCGAATTCAAGCAAGTACAGAAAATGGAATAATCTAAGAAGTGATTTAGTGGAGTACCATACATATATATTTAAATATGTATGTATACAAAGATGTAAATGTATATATCTATTAATTTACTTTATATAAATTCCTATTTATATATACACACACACACACATATATATATATATATATATATATATATACAAACACGTAATCGTTATAATCTCGACTGTATGTAACTGTGATTGAACACGTGATATATATATATATATATATATATATATATATATATATATATATATATATATATATATATATATATATATATATATATATATGTATATATATGTATGTATATGTATATGTGTGTGTGTGTTCATGTTTCATTACAAACGACAGACAAGGTACTACGGTTAAGTTTTTAATTTAATTTTTCTGTGTTCGAACAAGAGCTTTCTTTTCTGGACAAAGGGTGCTTAAAAACTGTCCAAATGTTTTATTTCCCAAGATCCCAGATCCCAACACATATGTACGAACTATCAAAATTTTTGAACGACATCATCACACCATACCTACCTCCCAATTACAGCATCACATCCACCCACGTATTCCTGCAAATTTTAAATTTACAAAAAAAAAAAAATACAAGGTATAATAAGGTCACTTGACGTCGAAAACTTATTTACAAACGTTCCCGTCGACCAAACTATTGACATTATCCTCAATTCTGTATATACTAATAATTCTATCCCTCCGCCATCCATCTAACCATCCATACTAAAAAAAAATTACTACACGCATGCACATCCAAAGTTCCATTCTATGACCATAATGGCAACATTTACATCCAAACTAATGGTGTTAGTGTGGGAAATCCACTCGGTTCATGCTTTTCCAACTATTACATATCCCACGTAGAAAATACAATATTTACACAGGTACGTAAACCGAAAATATATGTTCGCTACGTAGATGATATTTTTTATTTTAGCTAATAACATTAAAGAAATAGATACACTTAAGACCACATTTGAGAAAAACTCCGTCCTTAACTTTACCTATGAACTTAGTCAAAAAAACAAACATCCATTCTTAGATGTTCTTGTGGAATACAGCAATAACACTTTAATTACATCATTATACAAAAAATCCACTAGTAAAAACTCGTGCCACCTTAACTTTAAAAGCGAATGTCCACTAAGGTTCTAAATATCAGTAATAAAAAATTTTCTAAAAAGAGCAGACCAGAATTCAACCTCTCGACTACTCTTCCTCAAAGAACTTAATAATGTTAAATAAACACTAATCAACAACGGCTTCCCTAAACACCTTACAGACCACCAAATTAGACTATTTCTCCCCAAAGTAAGTAATAACGATAGTGAACACAGTCAGAAATCATATATACATTTTTTACAAAAACCAAATGCACATTAATTACAAACACGACGAATCTTCACTAAAACATATCATAAAGAAATACACTACCCCAATTGACCCGAATAAAAAATCAAATTAATTATCTATTATAAAATATCTAAGACAGCTAACCTTATCCTCAAAAATAACAAAACACCGGCTAAGTCAGAATTACAAAGAACGAACATTATCTATAAGTTCAAATGCCCTTAAGGTACTGTCTCCTGATCAAACCGGACTCATAAATAATTACATCGGTTACACAACTACATGCTTATCCAGACGACTTACATTAAACCTATCTGATCACAGCTCCATTAAAACTCATTTAAACATATACACAAACTTACCAGACTCCATTAGACACATCCTAGTAGAAAACACAAATATAGTAACAGCATCCACCTGTA
>OZ038495.1:43777224-43847224 GCA_964036315.1 Acanthosepion esculentum | reverse complement strand
TACTCTATCGGTATTTCCATGGAAAATGTTCACGTCGTTTCCATTCCTTCATTCCCCCAACTCTAACTCTCCCAGTTAAGACTTGCTACAACCCGGACATTTGGGCAAGCCATCCTCATTCCATTTGTATACCTTTTGTAAGAAATAAGATTATCTCTGATGGAATCTTCAGAAGAATTGCAGCTTTGTGGATCAGAACCCCAGTAAAATACTATGGAGATCACAGCATTCTTAGGCTCTTTAATTCGAGGGGTTGACCGTTATCTTTCACACATCACCACATAAAATGTGCTCCCTTACTCTTACCGCATTCATAATGCCTTCAGTAAACATCTCAGGCTTGCATAGGTTGAAAATTAGTAGATAAAAAGAGTAACAACAACGAACATCAGTTAAAAAAGATTTAAAATGATGCATACGGCAGACTTTAAAAAAAAAGATCCTGTAACTGTTTTTATTGTTTTTTTTAAAATTTAATGAAGCCAGTACCTTCAAGCCGACAAACCCAACCAAAATCATGGATGCAAACAAAACAAATACTTATTTTAAATAGAGATCTTTTTTGTGGGGCTGTACTAATATTTGAATGGTAAGTAGTTTCGACGAATATATTCCTTTGCAAACGTCCGTTGTCGCAGAGTTTTGAACGATGAGTGTAAGACAGATTGCATGGCGGCGATTATTGAAAGTGCGCAAGAAGAGAGAGTTTAAACAGTCATAAATCTATGCATGCGCTTTCGATTTTATCTTCGTGTTCATCTGCTTTGTTGTTTACAACATAGACATCAAATTAAATCTTCAAGGCGAAGTGCTGTAGCCAATCATGTAAGAATAATGGCTTCGTAATAAGATTTCTATTGGAAACGTGGACAGCGTGAAAAGCATTCCCGATCTACATGTTCCTGTGATATCCCCGATTAGACTATACTTAATTCATTCTTTCCCTAACTATGTTTGTATGTGTGTATCTATACATATATATATATATATATATATGTATATATATATATATATATATATACATCAATAAATATATATGTATGTGTGTGTGAACTGACCGTATATATATATATATATATATATATATATATATATATGTATATATATATATATATATATAATACGAAAGAACAATGAGATTTATAATTCAGAGTTCTTAGTATTTATTTTTATTTAAAAAAACCGTGCTCGATGCAACAGTTTAACATAATATTGGAATGTTTTTAAACACTGAAATTCCAATGTTTCAGTTGAATTTGAATTGAAGTATCAGTATGGAAACATGGGAATTTCGGTGTTGCGATGGTAATATATTTTTTAAAAAACAATTATAAAATATACATATATTTCATATATATATATATATATATATATATATATATATATATATATATATATATATATATACATATATATATAAAATAACCGTGTTCGGGAAATAAATCTCTCTAACACACTAAAAACATATTGCAAACACTCAATTAGACTGAAAAAAATAAAATCACCCTTGATCATGGCAAACCGTATAGCATGAAGTGCTCGGAACTACAGAACATTTGGACAGTTTATACACATTTTGTGTCCCCAAAAAGAAAGGTCTTGTTCGAACACAAAAAAAATTAAATAAAAAGCTTAACCGTAGTACCTTGTCTGTCATTTTTAATGAAACGCGCATAAATGAAGGATTGCTGCCTAAATACACTATATATATATATATATATATATATATATATATATATATATATATATATATATATATATATATATATATATACCGTCGATTCACATTGAAACATGGGTTATCGTACGATCACCGAAGTTAAATAGATTGATAACCGCTGTACTCTTGGATGTGTGGATCGTGTAAGGGATAAAGTCTTGCATTTGGAAATTGAAGATCCCAGTTCCAATTCCAGACAAATACTCTTGTGAAATGTATGAATCTTCTTCTCCTCCCTCCAGCTATATGTTAATTAGTGTAAGGTGTATCAGTAAAACTCATTATTATCTCTTAGAAATTCTTAAGATCTAAAAATGTTCTGGTTTTCTTTTTATAATGTGCAAAAGTTGATCAATAAATCTTTATAACTATGTACATATCAATATGTGCGTGTGTGTGTGTGTGTGTGTGTGTATGTGCGTGCGTCCGTGTGCGCCTGCGCACACACACACATGTAGTCACCATGCAGTTTTTTGGTTGTTTTTTTTACAGTGAGATTCACCCCCTGTACAATGCTCGGGAGACACTCAAGATAGAGTGTTACTGAATAAAAGTCACATTTCCTGCGGATATGTGCCGTACGTAACGGTTAGCCCATACTTGAACAGCCTAAGATAGTAATGATCCTGGAAACATCCTCTTGGGATTTGATTACACAGAAGCCGCTCGAGTGGAAATTACTTCTCATCAATGGAATATGAAATGGATAAGGGTGGGTCATTACAATGTGCATAACTTGCCCGGTCTTAGCCGTGAAGGTTAGAACTGGTGGAACTAAGGAATGGAGTTCGTCTGAATACTTTCCATGGAAGTAGCGACAGAGCAGTGAGAGGCTCGCGACATATCGTCTGTAAGAGAGGTTCGCAGTGTGAAAAATAATTTGTCAAACACAAGGATCCAGATAAGGTTTCCGACTATATCGTTACTGGATAGTGAGGAATGGCTATCTCCATTTTAGGCCCGATATAGCTTTTGTAAAGATGGAGTATAGCACGAGGAATCAGGTATTTACTTGAACGGTACCGGGAACCGTCTATTTTTACTGCATCTTTAACGATAGTTCTTATGTATGAGTTCCACTTGAAGTCTGGCTTGAGTTTGATGCTCAGTTGTCGATCAAAGCACCTGCCTAAATAGATTGATAACCGCTGTACTCTTGGATGTGTGGATGTTGTAAGAGATAAAGTCTTGCATTTGGAAATTGAAGAGCCAGTTCCAATTCCAGACAAATACTCTTGTGAAATGTATGAATCTTCTTCTTCTCCCTCCAGAATCGTGGCTGGCGATAGTTCAGGTTTCGAAGATATAATGTAAGAAATCGGTTTTCGAAGCATTGAATGTAACCCACCATTTTCCTGAGCTAGATCGGAGGAGAGATCAGCTCCCAGTCTCTGGCCATCTCTAGTTTTGGAGGTGCGCCTATACACCATTGTATCATCAGCATAGATATTCTCAAATGATCGGTGTATACTTTCAAGAAGATCATTTATGTAGAGTAAAAAGAGTGTTGGTCCTTGAAGAGTTCCCTGGGTACACCGGCGTTGATTGCCAGAGCCCCGGAGAACTGGCTATTAACAAATTCATTCAGGAACCTACCCGTTAAAAAGGACTTTATTATTGAGAAGTCTCGTTAGTGATTCCATAGAAAGCGCGCTTGAACAGAAATCGTTTGAGCCAGCCTCTATGAAAAGCCTTTGAAATATCTAATGCTATGGTCCTTGAGATGTATTTGTTGTTTCTGTGAGTAATGGTAGTTAGGATATCAGCAGTGGATTGGGCTGATTGTAACCTGTACTACTTGTTGCTCAATAGGTTGTTCTTATTTAGATGCTCAACAACATTCTTGTTGCTGATAGCCCCCAAAAGATTGCTAATGGCACTGAGGAGACATGGGTTTATATTGAGAGGCGACTGAGCGCGTGGCCCTCGTTCTTGAAAACCGGGCATACGTTTGAAACAATACACAGATATGGGAAGGATTTTTCCTGCAAGCAGCGATTAAATAATTTCGCTAAGATCTGGGATATTCCGGGTTTATATTCTTAACGACAACCACGGGGAAATTTTTCTGGCCTTAAAGTATTTCTTGGGGTCAAAAGTTTTCATGTCTTGCGATCTCAGACCGTGATAAAAAATATGAAGTTGTGATCAGTGAGATGGGAGAAGTCGGGAAATGGATATACAATGACTTTTAATATGGAATTGGAGGCAAACCATTCTTCTGCGGTGTACGTCCATAGCAGTTGACATTTTAGGATTAGTGCACGTTTATACCTTATCTTTAAAAAAAATTATTCAGGCGTGAAAATACAGTCTATACCCAGTGTTGATTGACATGTCCATACTGTATTCGTGTACACGCGGTCTCTCCTCAGTATTTAATACGATCCCTCCATAAACATAACACATTTTAAACAATATAGCTATATCATTATATATATATATATATATATATATATATATATATATATATATATATATGTGTGTGTGTGTGTGTGTGTGTGTGTGTGTGTTTTATATATATCTCAAATAAAATATATATATATATATGTTTTTTATTTCTCTCTCTCTCTCTCTCTCTCAAGGTATGTATATCCACTCGCACACACACACACGTGCACACATACACACACATAAATGTGAATATATAGAACATATATATATATGTGTGTGTGCATAAATTCTGAAAGATAACATTTGCAAGGCAAACAATCTTTGTAATTGTGTCGCTCAATAACAAGAAATTGATTTAAAAATGATTAAATTTAATTATGTCTACATATCTTAAATATACTCTGGGTTTTTCAAAATTATATCGACATTTCCGGAGTACTTGAATGTGAAAAAGAATGGACATATCTATATCTATAAAACTGTGGCTGTCCGTGCGTCTGTCATTGTGTGCGTCTGCGTCGGTGTATACTAGTTATGCACGTCCATATTTCTCGACCGATTTCGACGCATTTATACATACACATGGCGACTTTATCAAGGTAAGTCAAGACCAACTTTCAAATCTCAGTTCCCTCGGGTTTGGCAGAAAAATCCATAAAACTAAAGTTGGGTACGACTTTTTGCAGAAACCAAGGCAAAGTTACACGCGAACAAAATTTTTACTGGATAAGCTGACGTTTTTTGCACTTAATGCAAAACATCAGCTCATGTTACGAGGTTTACGTAGAGTGCTTGATAGTTTTCCTTCGACAGCGGCTTCACACAAAAATTGCCATAAACTGTGAACAAATTGGGTTTTTATCTAAATCATTGAAACAATTTAACCCCAGAAAAGAGCACACAAGAAATTTTATCGATTGAATTCCTATATTAAGATCAACCATACACTTGCGAAGGACATACCGTAAAAAAAGATAGGAGAGTAGCTTAGTATACTAACGGATGATGCACGCAAGCCGGGATGCAGGCAGACATTTCTAGAGAGGGTGCAGTTATACAGTGGGATGCGGTTATACAATTGCAAGCATGTACACTTGGGCAACGCCGGGTACCTCGGATGGTTTGTACTGAAATCAGAGTAGAGAGAAGTTAAATGGTTGTATCTATTTGCATGCATCGTCATATCAACATATATATATATATATATATATATATATATATATATATATATATATATATATATATATATATATATAACAGTGGACATGGAAGTCAGCACTTATAGCCGACAGTCTGTTTCATGCTAGTGCAATCGTCAGGCGACTAGTGCTGTTATTTTTTAGAAAAAATAACAGCACTAGTCGCCTGACGATTGCACTAGCATGAAACAGACTGTCGCCTCTAAGTGCTGACTTCCATGTCCACTTTTATATTTACACACGCTCTATCTCTGATATTGAGCACTTTACCCCATAAATATAGCACACTTTAAGACTATATTTCTGCATATATATATATATATATATATATATATATATATATATATATATATATATATACCCAAGTATAGGAGTGGTGTATACGGAATAAATTTTCGAATACATAATTTTATATATATATATATATATATATATATATATATATACACGCACACACACACAGACATACACACACAGACATACACACACACACACACACACACATATATATATATATATATATATATATATATATATATATATATATATATATATATATATATATATGTATGTATGTATTTATACCCAAGTATAGGAGTGGTGTATACGGAATAAATTTTCGAATACATTATTATATATATGGGGGCAGAGAGTGCAAGTGGCCAAATGGTTTTTGCTTTCGCTTTTTGAGCATAAAACTCGTGTTGATTTCTCAGGAAGTTGATTTCTTGATGTTTTCAGTATGGGAGAGAAGTTATCAGCGTGCGGTACCTTTGGGAATAAACTGAAAACGGCACCACTGGTTGACCCAGTGTAAGTGAAATTGGACAGATAGAACTCCTTGGCAGCCGCCCATGAGTGTGCTAGCAGGAAGTCACAAAACATTGTGACCGAGGAACTGAACGCGCTGAACGCGCTGGCCGTGTGATGATCACGCTAAATAACGTGCTCTCTCCCAGAAAATGTAACTAAGGTCCCGTCAGCGTAGTTACAGCATAAGACACAAGTAGGCTCTATGTGCGTTGAACGAATACAAATGTACCTGGTTAGCCGACCTAGTAGACGGTAATCCTCGGATATGTATGGCCAGCATTTATGCGTGTATATTAAAGGTCAGAGTTGAATCAGACCAAGAAAGATTGTATTTAAAAAGTGCTGGACGCACGTATGAAAAAATAAAATAAAAGTAAAAATAACTTTAAATATCAGTTGAATCCGCTACCTTGATTACAACCTTGAGCTATTCTCAAGCGATATTTATCAAATGACCCCTAAAGGCTTTATTTTTTTTAAACTATTGAATGCTATATTATTTTAAAAATAAACGCACGACGTTGGATGTATTCTGATTTCTAAAGTACACGTACACGTACACGTACACACACACACACACACACACACACACACACACACACACACACACATATATATATATATATATATATATATATATATATATATATATATATATATATTGTAACGTACCTACGATTTCATTAGCCATATAGGTATAAGGCTAAAATGCCACTCTCACCAGAAAAAAAAATACCGAAATTCTAGTTCGGAAGTAGAAATAAAAATAAAAATAGAAATAAATAAAATCCAATGTTTGCGAGCGAATATGTTCTATAGTCAGCCTTTCCCTCCTCTTCTCTTGCGATTCTTTCTGTCTTTACCTTCTCTTCCACCCACAAGCCAAGGGCCAGTGAATTTTGAAGCGATCCATCGCAAGAATGACCTGCTTTCAAAATCACGCGACCATCAGGCGATTAACCATAAGTGAACTCCTGCTGCGATCACGGGATCACACCCTAGTAGAGGTTGATTGAATCTTTGGCCAACATGCAAGCACTTCGTGATTTGCAGCCCATCCTCCTGCGTACCCGCTCAAAGAGAACCCACGTGACGATCTTTAGGGACAGCAAAAATCTAAAAAGAAAAAGGTTTCCGTTTCCCGTCTGACCAGTGGCAGATGATCATCTCGATTCCAAATAGACTGCCCGTCGAAATAAAGAAGACAGCAAAGCCCATCGACTAGAGAATGAAAGGACTTATACCAAACTGAAATGGCCAATGAACGCCCATTTGCGGTGTTGCAAATCCCCGACCATTTCCGATAGAAAAGAATTTCAGAACAATTCCGGCCGACAAAATATTGTTTTGGCATAAGAATTCCTCGGCGAATTAGAACTCTGTGTGGAGATATTATCTCCACTGAACCATCAAGAGAGATAAGTTGATATCCTTGCTTGATCTTTTATTATACAGTGTAACCTGGATATAAGAGAAACCCGGATATAAGAGAGATTTTATCTGGTCCCAAATTAGAGCCTGTGTTAATGTATATATAATAGACCAAACCCGGATATAAGATAAACCCGGATATAAGAGACTTCCTCTCCGGTCCCGACAACTCTCTTATATCCGGGTTACACTGTATATGTATTCGCCCGTGCTTTCTGTTCTTTCATGATCCCTTTTACCCTTTGTTAAACAAATTTTCTTTTTCTTTCTTTACCTCTTTCTGTATTTATAAATATTTTTTTATTATTTTGAAATCCTACGTCTTGCGTCTGTTTTTAGCTGACTCCCTGGTGTCGCTTCCATGCCTGAGCGAAGACCGAAGATCTCCCACGTTTTTCATTCTTTTAAACCCGTAACAGTGTGTATGTGTGTACTGTGAAACAGCGAAACAGTCTGTCTGTGGATGACAAAAATATTGGCACCTGAAAAATTAATTTCGGTTGAGCTCTTTGGTTTGAGGTGTGAGTTTGTAAACAGTGACTATTTAAGCTAATATAGCACGACTCTTCGGCAGAATTGAGTCCCTGTCAGTCACAGTGTGTTTATCTAAAATCTAAAAATAAACACGCTAAAATTCACCTTCATCCCTGCCGACGGCTTGGTGGTAGAAGTTCCGACTGACGCCAATTCAGTCGGGTTTCGATCCTAGCTGGGAGCAACCGGATGTCTAGCCACACTGATGATCTGTGAAACAGCGAAACAGTCTGTCTGTGGATGATAAATATATATATATATATATATATATATATATATATATATATATATATATATATATATATATATAGTCTTAAAGTGTGCTATATTTATGGGATAAAGTGCTCAATATCAGAGATAGAGAGTTTGTAAATATAAAAGTGAACATAGAAGTCAACACTTAGAGGCGACAGTCTGTTTCATGCTAGACGATTGCATCTAGCATGAAACAGACAGTGTTATAGACAAGCGTATGGTTGCAAGACAACAGCAGAAATAGAGTTACGTGATTTATTTCAATAGGAACGTGTGGTTTTGGGACAGTTACCTTGTGGTATAGTTCATAAGCCGGCTGCCGATCCAGGTTGATCCCTGATAATAGTTCCCACTGGTTGGCGTGGCGTTCCTCCTGCTGACTGCCCAGACTGACCGTGACAGATCTCTTCCCCGGCCTCCCGTTGACTTATATATATATATATATATATATATATATATATATATATATATATATATATATATATATATATATATGCATACATAAATTCAAACCTTATCGTAGTAGATAACCGTGTCTGAAATGGAGGCCATTTTTTTTTATTTTAAACAGTGCTCTTGAAAAAATATATATTGTGCTTCTATTTCAAACATGGTTATTCTTTTTAAACGGGACTCGTGGAAAAATAAATATGTTTTGCTTCTATTTCAAACACGGGCATCTACTAAAGTAACGTTTAAAGTAATACAAATGTAGGATTAAAAAAATAAAAACATCAATAAACATAGCTAATATATTTTAGTTTTTTCTTAATTCGTATAATTTTCCATGTCATTTCCCTCGTCTCACTCTCTGTCCCTCTCTCTTCCTCCTTTCCTCTCTCTCTACCTCTCCCCCCTATATATATATATATATATATATATATATATATATATATATATATATATATATATATATATATATATTATCAATGTGTGCGTTTCTTTCTCATTGTGTGCGTGCTTGTGAAAGCTGGTATAAATGAACTCTCCGTAAAAGTATTCTGAAAATCTGAACATTTAAACCTCCCAGTATTTGATCCAGTGTTTAATTCATTCACACTTCTTTGTTTATGTTCCTATCAATCACATCCGGGTACTCTTGACTGAGATTTAGCTATTCAGCCTTACGAAAATTCGATTAATATATGACGCATATGTTTTAATCATTTTCATATTTTCTGTATTTCGATCAAGCTATTTTATTTAAAAGAGGTGGTATAATGTCCTTTGTTCTGTAATCTTAGCGTATAAATTTAGCTTATAATCTGATTAAACGTGTAGTCTGTTTCTGTTGTGGAATGTCGGATTACAGGACTCGTACAGTATGCATAATCTATGGCTTTGTTGTTTTCTAAAAGTCAGTGTATGAGCTGAAATACAGTTAAATATATACCTCTTTGTGTTTGTATTTTTACTTAATTATCTAGTTTAGTCACAATTGCTTTGTTGTCAGGAATATGATCAAATTTAAAATCTAAATTGTCCATTTAGAACAGTTTAATTATTAGAGCAGATATCCAGTTTAAATACAGAAAGAAATAAAGAAACGGCCTCAAAAACGCCACACGTTTCGGCTTACATTTTTTCTTCGTAGTCAGACAGAAAAAGAAATTAGTACTTGTAAATAGATGACCATTTCTGGTTCATTGAAAATTGCGATTGCAATATATATCGATTAATTCGGTAATAGGTCTAAAAAATATTTCTGCAAAGTTACGAAAAATAGGTTTGAAAATATATCTAATTTAGTACCAAAATTAAGTGAAACGCTCAATGAAATTTTAAATTTTACCTGATTTATTTTAGGGCATAGTTTTATTTTTAGTGGATACTCGACGCTCCGTTTGCTTATTAAACAGCATCATTATTTATTTTAGTCTACTGGCCTGAATATACGAGAATTCTTATCAGAGAAAAATATGCGCTCTCCGGCAGGATTCGAACCTTCGTTACCCTAGGGAAAACCGTCATTAGATCTGACAAGATTTGTCTTCTCGGCTACACAATGTGTCGATGGCACAGCGAATGTTGAAAAGCGCCTTTAAACACAGACTTCTCTCTGACTCTCGAAATGGACTTATCTTCTCAGTTTCTTATGCTAACGTAAACAAAGCAATGAAATACATTCCCTTTCTTTAGGGTATGATATTTTTTCGTTGTTCGTCTCTTCTAATTTCTGATTTATTTGTCTAGTGGGAGGGAAAGCATTATTCTGATCGCTTATTTCAAACTCAGTCTCATTCTGTATGCCTACATATACATTATACGGAAGTGGCACGTGTAAGTCACTCATGCGCAACATAGATCAAAGAAAGTACATTACATACACGCCTGCTGTCAGGCGCAGACTGTGTACGACAGGCAGTAAATAAAGTCATCTTTCATAATTGTACAATAGTTGGTTCATATGAAAGTTGGTAATTAGTATAAAAGCTGATAATATTGTATGGTGACGGAGAACTAAGTTATATAAGAATAGTTTGCCTTAAAGTACTATCATCTGCCACGACGCATATTGTGATGAATGCTTGCAGACAAGCCTGAAGACATAAAACAAGGAACAGTTATATTATTCGATGTTACGTCAATGTGAAAACAAAAAGCTGCAGTTAGGTTACAACGCATCTGCAATAATAATATCATGCTCAAATATCATGCTCGCTCCGGTCCATTTATATGAAATTCAAGAGTTCAGTTTATAAGGCCCCTGGGGTACATTCGATCCTGCAGCCACAGCAGCAATTTGTGTGTACAGGGCAACATAGACTGACAGTACCTATCTCTCTCTGAGCTGGGTTTTTTTTTATTATTCATAATTTTCTTTTTCCTAATTTCTGACCGAAACGAGAGAACCCATTTTGCTCTAATATTTAACTCATAGCTGAGAGTTAAAGATAGATTCATACCTTACTAAATTGCCGTATCTGACGGCATATGTTGTTTTTTTTAATAAAAATATCTTTTAAAATTCCCCTGCGTCTTATATACTATATGTAGGTTTAAAATTCGTGATAGTCGGCCGATATTAGTGACCTGGCAACTCATGTTAGCTTAGACTTTAGAGTAACTGTCATATACCTATTCTCATTATTTAAAAGGCTATTATGCAGATTAAAAGTGTTATCATTGATAATATTCATTATATTGCTGTCATTACGTTTAATATTAGTATATTGTTTCACTAAAATTATATGCAATAATTTCCAATTATTTATTTGTAAATTACACTTGTTTCCGTAATATTTTCTTGCGATAATTTTCGGTTGTATTGGTATAAATAAAATCAGAATTTATATATCCTAATTATTCCAATAAGACGTTTACAAAACACAGGTTGTACAGATCATGGAAAGGAAAATCTTTGACTGAATTTTAATGTTCACTTCACTGTTTTACTGAATTGTCATAATTGCTTGATTTTTATTTTGTTTTCTTACCTTTGGATATAATAAAGTTTTTATTGGCTCGTCTTCTTTTTTTCCTATTATTTTTCGTTTAATTGTAATCATAGCTTGTTTAACCAAAATAATAACTCATAAATATAGCCTAGACTGTACCATTTACTAATATATTTTTCTAATTTTACTAATTATTAATTTTTTCTTGATTTGCGCTGCTGAAATTGGGGTGTGTCTTATACACCCGTGCGTCTTATATACCGTCAAATACGGTAAATTTCTGCGAAAGTGGATGTAACAAAGTGGGCTCCAGTTCCATCTTTGGTCGCGGATTTTCTCCTCCCGGACCTCGTAACACTACCCGCAATTGCTTAATATGTGTATGCACGCATACATCAACAGTAAGCCGTTAAAATGCATGTCTTCACAAGAGTCGATGGATGTGCGGCTGGTGTAATGAATAGTGGTTTGAAATGAGAAATCGGAGTTCGGATTTTGAATTCCAACGGAGTTGGTGACATTCACTTACGCGTAAATGTCCTTGTGAAAATTATGATTCCACCTCTTCTCCCTCTATATATGGATTAAAGAGATGGACAATTCTGGACAATTCACTGTTAATCCAAAATATATTTTGTTTACAAATATTTCAGAAAAAGTTGATAAACCGTAAAAAACGAATCAGTCAATCACTAAATACGATCATATCTACTGTGAACAACGTGTCATAATAGGTCACGTTCTAGTCAGGATTCATATATTTAGAAAATGATTCCTGCAGACCGTAGATTGTTTTAAAATTATGCGTTTATATTTACTCCCTGTAGTGGACATTTTATTTTCTGGAATGATACCTGCTGTAAATATTATGGGGAAATTGTATTCGTTTGCTTTACTACATTTTTTCTAAGTATTCTCAGAAAAAAGGTCACAAACGTCATTCAAGTTCGATGGTGACTGATGGGGTTGTGGTTGGAAGGTAAGAAAAGGTGGTAAGAAGTGTAGGAAGGATAACATTTGATATTTGAGTTGAATAAATTTAGTTTGTAGCTATCTTCTGGGGAAGAAGCAATCCGAATTGATCTTCTGTCTTACTAGTAGAACACGAAGGAGATAAGGATGATTCATCCCAGTGGGTGCAGCATTGGCGTCTCCTAGCTGTAAAGGTCTGAACTGGTGGAAGCAATGTAGCTCGTGATAACATTTACATAGAAATAGCGACGGAGACGGAAAGGCGAGCGACATTTGTCTGTCAGAAATCGACTGCAGGGCGAGGAATAATTCACCATCCAGATGGCAGCGGAGTCGCATTTTCAAACTGTAGAGGCTGGAAACATAGAATAAGAAGTCCCAACCGAGATATGACAACAGCATTCCATTTTTGGTCTTACCCGGCTCTTATAAATATAAATGGGAAGTCAGTTACTGATCGGTACAAGGAGCCTATCATTTTACCGGCATCTTTAGAGATGGACTATATATACATACATATATATATATATATATATATATATATATATATATATATATATATATATATATATATATACACACACACACACACATATCTCTATCTATAAAAGGCAGGATGTGTGTGTGTGTGTTTGTGTAACGAATGCCCGGCCGCAATTTTCGACGGATTTGCACAAAATTTACATGCACATGCTCTAAGTTAGTGAGAAGGCCAAGATCGACGTTGCATTTCCCAACTCCCATCGATAGTGGAAATAATCGATTTTTTCATGTTTCTACGGCAGTTTTCACTTTACTCCAATTGGCTCATTCGCTTGCTTAAACTCAACGTTGATTCTGATTCCGCAGAACTGGGTTAGGTGTGAAAATGTATTTGTTGTTAACATTCTTTTTTCATTCGGTTTTTCCAGTTACGAGTCCTTTTTTAAAGCTGATCGTTTTGTGTTCATTTTGTTTAGTTCTTTTTTCGTAACAGATTTAATGTTTAGTATAGAGCTTAGAAAAAATTCGCAGTGTGAAATAGGCAAGAAGTAAGGCATGTAGCAACATCATCACGGCGAAGGGCACTCCTTTAAAGGCAAGGAAGGGCAAAAATATTTTAAGTCAAGTGATAGCGATTGCTGTATGAGTCGTACGATTTTTGAATCAAGCACGGGCAACGCCGTGCCATGCTGCTAGTATATATATATATATATATATATATATATATATATATCTCTTTTCATTATCGAATTATTTCAGAACAGTTAGCGTTTTTATTCTCAATAACATTAATTGAATTGTTAATACCATGCGCTTTTACTCAGTTAAAGAGTTCTGAGATTCCACTAAATCGAATGATGTTTCCTAGTCAATGAAAGCAAAGAAAATAGTTTTCTTTTTCATCCTGTTTTATTTTACTTTCGATCTGTTGTTCTATTCTTTGTAGGCGTTCCGTTGTTAAATAACCGCTCCTAAAATCTACTTGACGCCGTGTTCGATTTACATCTGTTAAGATGTTTTTGTTGTTTGCTGAAGTAACTTTGTACGATTCGCTTCTAAAAATGACCCAGTGACCTAGCACTGAATTTTTTCTTGTAATTTCTACTTTCTCGGAAGATAAATTAAGGTAGTCCCTCGCACGTTTACAATTATCTTAATCTCAAAATTTATTTACTCGGGAATTCGCAATCCAACCATCAATGACCACCTAAACATATACGGAATAGCTGGAAATTATTTGCATATAGGCAGAAACAAATTATTAATACTAATTTTTTATACGCCTATGATAAATATCGGATAATTCATAAAACTATAATTAATAACAAATATTTCATAACATTATAAATAATAAAGTATATAAATGTAGAATTACTAAATTATTTTTTAACAACATATAATTATCATAATGGCGATTTATAAAACTATATACAAATAAAAGGGTGCAAACTCTCTTTCACTGACACACACACAAACACACACACACACACATATATATATATATATATGTATATATATATATTGAACAATAAAAAATATAAAAAATTAAAATCTTTAGACACACTGGGTTGTATATTAATATTCTTTCGTTTTTATTATTATTTCATTTAGATTCCTCGACTAGTTTCGGCCAACATATATATATATATATATATATATATATATATATATATATATATATGTGTGTGTGTGTGTGTGTGTGTGTGTGTGTGTGTGTGTGTGTGTGTGTGTGTGTGTGTGTGTGTGTGTGTGTGTGGGTGGGAGTAAGTAAAGAGTACATTGATTTAATTTAATTTTTTTTAATCCGATATTTATATTACTTAAAATGATTTTACTCCGGGTGACTTTTAATATCAAAGTGGACGACGTGTTGCAGAAAGACACAACACAATATAATATATATCTTAAAGAATTAATAAAAACTACAAGGAGATTGGTATTTTAATTAGAGTAACTTGTGAGTAAACCGGGAAAAACAGAAAGAGAAACTCTGTGCCATTTCCTTTACATACAACTTCATACAACGACAGCTAACGGGCGTTTGGAGAATCTCACTATCCAAATGGGACATTCGACGAATTCTATTCATCGAAGCTGTTTTATAGGCCTTCATTTTTATTATATTTCATCAGAATCTTGGTGGTTAAAAGCTGAAATTTAAGATATTATTCTCCAATCATTAGTCCCTTTTAGAATACTTTCTCGAAGACATGAGTACATCGTTATCTCTATAATTCCTATTCTTCGCCATGTTTTCTATGTTTTTACGAGCTAGTTGGATAATTTAGGTAGTAACCATTTTCGCTAACTCTCAAGCGCTATCCAAGGAATTTTAACATTTTTCCCATACTCCCTATTGCAGATTCTGGCTGGTTAAGACAGTAATATCCATGATGTGTCTGTTCCTGATTTCCTTGTCAGGTAACCCTAGAACGGATCGCTTTACGTTGAAAAATTGCGGATTGTACACCGGGACACTCGGGGGTTGAAATAATATTTTTTTTTAAATTGTGGAAAAATTCCGTCTTATCTTTAATATTTTGATGTTTATCCAGATAGTGAATTCTATATCACAGTTCCTAACTGCAGCATAAAGACCCCACAATCTATTGCACATGAGCTGTTCCAAGCAACTAACAACCTGTTCACTCCCAACAACTCCGTGTGGTCGCAATACTTACTGCTAGGTCGAGAGATTCTTCGAGTGTGCCAGCCACAACGGGGACAACATGGACTGCTGCATGGGACGTTTCTCCCCTCAGCTGCTTCAGCTGTACGACCGTTCTGAACTCATGGTAAAATAGGACACAAATATACAACGGCCAATATGTTTCCCTTTCGTATAAGTAAATAATACGCTCATGCATAATAAATATATAATAAAAATAAATAATACGCTAATGTTCAAGATATGACTCGCGAGTTACTTTAATGACTGCATCAATTTACATGAGTGGCTTTCAAGTCGGAGAATACAGTGCATTTAAATAGTTTACGATTGAAGGTGTTTCAAAGTGTCAAGTTTTGTCTCCCAAGTCACTAAAGTTTTCTCCTTCAAAAAACAACCTTCCGGTCCCATGGACACGAGATGCGCAGTTCGTCATACGTTAGGATGTATGCCCTAGTGGTTAAGGTCAAGCAACTTACAAACAAACCTGTGACAGAGAACAGGATAATTAAATGTCAGTCAGTTAAATGCCATACGTGACACAGTTCTTTTGATTCATGACTGACTAGGCAGAATATTTCCCCGCATGAAGATGGTCTTTCTCTCTACGGTAGACTGTTTGCCAATCCAGTCTCTCCTGCTATTCAACCTATAGAGAAGTGATAGATTCAAGGTTCATTCTTTCCCAAGGATATTATATTTGTGCATAAGTGATATTAACGATCTCGACTGGAATTCGAACTTGGCTCTCTGATTTCTAATTCCTGATATCCATTACACCACAAGATAGATCCAATACGATATCCGATAATTAGAGTTATATCATATATATATTCATTAATACGGGACATATAGAGCATGTTAAGATAAAATGACATTAAGGTGGTTGCAGTATCAATGATTATTATTATTATTATTATTATTATTATTATTATTATTATTATTATTATTATTGCCCGGTAATGAAACGGATTTCTACAAAAACTTCTTTTAATTTAGCACGACAAAAACTATATATATATATATATATATATATATATATATATATATATATATATATATATATATATATATATATATATATATATATATATATATATATATATATAAAGAAAGAACAGTAAGATATAAAATCCGGTGTTCTTATAGATATTTTTATTTTTACACAATAGACTCCAAAATTCGCTTGACGAGGAAATGGAACTAATGTCTTTGGTTTAATAACAAAATTAAATTCAGGGGCTTTAGCTTCCATTTCTGAAACATGGTATCACTGTGTAGCGGGAAAACTATATTTTAAATCAATTAATTTATAATATATATATATATATATTTAAAGACATTTATAATATGTTTAACGTTCTTTTTATAGATACAAGTATTTAAGCAAATGCTCTGTTTTATAATAAACAGTATTAAATAACATTTATTATAAAACAGAGCATTTGCTTAAATACTTGTATCTATAAAAAGAACGTTAAACATATTATAAATGTCTTTAAATAAATTGTCGGACTATGTCCAATTCAAAAATACACACACACACACACACACATATATATATATATATATATATATATATATATATATATATATATATATATATATATATATATATATATATATACCCAGGGACGACAGTCTGTTGTTTCATGCTAAACGCAATCGTAGAAAATTTACATAGGTTCTATCCTTGATAAAACTATATTTTATCATATATATATATATATATATATATATATATATATATATATATATATATATATATATATATATATATATATATATATATATATATATATATATATATATATATATATATATATGTATACGTGTATTTGTATGTGTGTGTGTTTTCTTGTCTACAATTTCAATCTGCTCGGCATCATTGTATATTAGTAGTATATATCCTTGTATATTATTAGTAGTAGTTGTAGCATTAGTAGAAAAAGTCGTTAGATCGGTTGATTCTGAATAGTTTTCAGAATGAGTACCTTAAGATGTTTGTCGAAAATACAGTCGTTAATCTCGGCAAAAAACACATTCTGAAATAAATATTCAAAATCTACCGACCTGCCAAAGCTTAAAACGCATGAGGATGGTTATTACAAAGAAGTAGCAGCAGTAGTGGTAATAATAATAATAACAACAATAATAAAAATATTAATAATAATAATAATCATAATAATATTAATAATAATAATGATAATAATAGCAATAATAATAATAGTAATAATATTTTTTCTATAATTGTGCCAGTGATATATGTATACGTATGAAAAAAGAAAAAAATCAATTGAGAAGAGAAAAAGGGAACTACATATTTCGTATTAACTCTTAAACTTCGAAGTATAAATGTTCTTCGGTCGCAGGCATGCGAAACAAATGTTGGTGAACAAAATCTAATAACTTTGTCATATGGAAACAACAATGGCTGCAAGCATTCAACTGGAAATAGTATGTCTTCGTTTATAATTGTTGCTTTTATTTCGCGAACAAAAAAATAAGAATTTTGGTAAGAATATTTTCCGCATTCATAATCACATTTAAGTTGAGTCATATAACCCACATTTGCATTTTAGGGAATAGATATTAGATATTATGTATGTGAACATGTATTTAGTAAATGTGTTTATAGTCGGCATATACATATACATACATATACATGCATGCACACAAGCACATACAGATATGTATATATATATATGTAAATATGCGAGCTTAATAAAAAAATCCATATATGTATGTATATATATATATATATATATATATATATATATATATATATATATATTATTGTGTTCACCTAATGAAACTATATTGGTCTACTGAATGGGGAGCTGCATGTAAAATACACACACACACACACATACACACACACACACATATATATATATATATATATATATATATATATATATATATATATATATATATATATATATGTAAACGTTATATAAATGATTAAACAATAAAACCTTACACACATAACAAATAATCTTTTATAATCGTTATATCTTTCGATCTGGGGAGATGACTTAAAGAATATACGTGGGAATGGAAGTGTAAATGATCGCGACTAAAGTCAGCATTTATATATATATATATATATATATATATATATATATATATATATATATATATATATCCGTGCCTCATATACATATATATATATATATATATATATATATATATATATATATATATATGTATATATATATATATATATACCCAGATACGACAGTCTGATTCATGCTAAACGCAGTCGTCAGAACATTTGCAGAGGCTTTATACCTGATAGCACTTTAACCCACAAATATAGCATGTCTTAATGCTATATTTTATCATATATATATGTTAACGTGTTTTCTTGTTCACGCCTAATATATATATATATATATACACACACACACATATATATATATATATATATATACACATATATATACATACATTACTACACTGAATAGTATATATATATATATATATATATATATATATATATATATATATATATATATATATATATGTGTGTGTGTGTGTGTGTGTGTGTGTGTCTGTGCGTGTGTGTGTGTGTGTGTGTGTGTGTGATCGGATATGAATGATCAAACACTATAACGCATAATATTCCTTTCGCTATATCTATTCATATAAGCTTCTTTAATTATTGTTCACCTATTAAATGTCCAAAAGCAATTTAAGGTAGAGCGTTACTGAATGCTGTTTACTGAATTAAATTGTTTTATGAACATAAGAGGGGAGGAAAATATGAATTGCATTTTAAGTGGATATGTAGGACAGATCAGTCAGTTATGTGACATGCGCGATACACGCATAGGCGATAATCTTTCGATACATGACTGACGAGGCAGACTTTTCCAGTAGTAGGTTGCCATTTATTTCTACGGTAGACCAATTGCCATCCAAGACTATAGAACCCGTTCTGCTATTTACACATAGCTGGGGAGAAAAGAAAATGATTCATGCCTTTCCCAAGAGTATAAGCACGTAAGTGAATGTAATGGATTCCGACTTGAATTCGAACCCGGCTCTCCGATTCCTCAATCCGAGCCGCTATCCATTACTGGACTCTAGACTGGAAGAGCTTAAGATTGTATTGATACGAAAAGAATCCTCTACGAAATCTGTTCCATAAAGGATCCGTTCTTGAAAAGATGTCCGAATAGAAATTATTATTTATGAAATGAATAAGAAGCGAATTTGGATCATTCATCTCGGAGTATTTGGCCTGGCGGGTTTTAACTTTGAATGACTGAACAGGATGAAATAAAGAATGTAGCTCGTCAGATTATTCGAAAGGGCAATGCCGATGAGAGAGACTACCGACGATTCCTATGAAGGAAAGAAATAAACTAGATAGATAACTTTCCCTAAAAAATAATTGTAGGCATGGAGGAGTATATGTTGGTGTTTATGTGCCCAATGTGCCAACGCACAGAGGTGCGTGCAGTTTATGCAACTGTATTAAAAATGTCCCCAGTTCAGATACACGCGCATAGATATTTGTATATGAGGGCTTTTCCTAAAAATGCTTTTAGTCGAAACTGTTTCCAAAAATATGACGAAATTACCAACTATCAGATTATTTCTATGAACCGTACTTGATCAGCGCACCTCGTCTGTATTTATTTAAAAGGTTTCCTGAAAACAATTTCCTTTCATAGCAAAGAGATAGGTCAACAGGTCAATTGTTATCTTTGCTTAACTTTACATATACTTTAGTCTAATAGTTATAAGGTATTGAACACAAATAAGAAATTGCAGGACGATATATTTGTTTTTTTATCTTATAACTTCTTAAGTACATAAATATGCAAACATTTCTGATGTCACCGTTAAAAATCTAATAATACTAATATGTTGAATGTTTTGTCTCCGAAAGTGAATTTATTTTACAAAATAGTGTCAGCGGAAGAAACCTTTTCTGAACATGCTTCTTTCGGTATTCTGTCTCTTCAGGATAAAAGCCGATTATGGATCTCAGATAGTTTACTTGATTACTTGAGAATTGCCAGGACTTCTCAGGGAAAGTAGAGAAATAATTTCTCTTTGGCTTATCTTATGTTTTAAATTCAGAATTGCCATTCTACAAAACTGGTTGTCACACAAATTTAAAACCCAGTATATTCTGCTATCTATCGAATATCATGTGTATAATAATATTAATAATTCAGAGGCGATGGCAAGATAAGTCTCTTCATGTTCAAAACAAGCTGATGTAGACAACTCCCGTAGCCATCACTGGTACGTAGTGCTGGGTTAAAAAATGAAACTGAAGTTTTTATTCTTGCTACACAGGACCAATGCTTGCTAAATAGAAATTACCAAGCACGCATATAAAAAAATTGTGTTGACCAGAAATGCAGATTCTTTGATAAATTCCCAGAAACAATTAACAATCTTGTATCGGGTTGCACAGTGTTAGCACAAACTGAATATACAATTCTGTATGTTAGAGTCGGCCAATATTTACACTGGAAAATATGCAACTTTTACGGGGAGGAAACTGCAAGGAACTAGTAGGAATATCACCCAGTTACATAGACAGGACATGTAACAATTTTATGGGACTGTACACTACGCACAGAAGAAAAACATAAAGTTGATCGCTTAGAAATCGTGATCAGAGACAAGAACAAGATGTGCTTCCTTATTAACATGGAAGTTCCTGTAGATTGTAATGAATCTTTGAAGATCTTTAAAAACTATAAAAATACAAGGATCTTGAAATGGAAATCTCGAAAATGTGGAAAATTAGGACATCAATAATTCCAGTTGTATTGGAAGTCCTCAGATTTATTTAATAATAATAATAATAATAATAATAATAATAATAATAATAATAATAATAATAATAATGCCCTCATGCTGCAGCAGACAGGGCTCATTTCTAATCGTTTCTGTTCTCAATGACTGGGAGATATTAAAATATCGATTTTTGATCTTGGTGAATCCAAATGGTTGCAGCAAATATCCCGTTCCATATAACAAATTGCTTCTCAGCTGACTGATCCTACAAATTATGCCTGTCCCCTAGAGGCTGACTCTCTGTATATCTCTGTTCATGAGCGTGCGTAGTGGGCGTGCATCATGGAGAGGTTTGCTTTGTTTCGTATTAAAATTTGAAGGATGATGCGACATGGAAGTTACATTGTAACTGAGTCCGGTTGAATGGACCGGGTTATTCAACCTGAATGTATATAAAACCTGTAATGTTATGTGCTCATTTTATCGAACCCTGTACATTTAAGTGGTTATCATGATGGATACGCCGGGCCTCGTCTATTTGTACTCCAACGTCTTGATTTGTTACACTCTCACTGAATAGTAGTAATGATAAAATACGGAAATAAAAATGTTACTGGGAGACGCATGATATGTGAATAGATCAAATTAGCCTAGAAAGAACAGATATGAATGAATAGGAAAGACGACAGCCTGAGAAACATGCAAACGGCTAAAATTTAAAAACATGAAACAATAGTTTATTTCAGGCTAGTATCTGCCCTAGTAAATGTAACATAGTATATTCTATGACTGAGTTTTAAACCGATTCCATCTACTTGACTGCATATTTAAAAGTATAAAAAGAGGAAAAAATGCTAAATAATGAATTTCAGTATTCCGGCATTCTACATATGGAATCTGAAGGATAATGATATGATGAATAGATGGCAATTGTTGTTGTAGCGTTGGTAAAAATCCTAAAGAAAAAAAAGAATGAACAGGCTCTCTGAAGCAATATTCAGTTCATCCAAATATTAGCTTTATTTACATCGCAACAAAATATAAACTATTTTCTCATCGTGGCTAAAGATACAATTGATAGGAGAACTACCATGAATTCAAAACCGTATAAGCGTCTTGACAGAGGACGGCAATTGCGACACTGATATCCGTAGATGTATTAGGATGGCCAAGGCCACTTTCCAAAAGCTGAGCAGAGTATTGTGAGACAGGAGGATTTCTTACTGAGCTGTTAGGTGACATCTGTTCTTCTTTACGGCAGCGAATGTTGGACGATTTCCTCAAAGACGAAGAAACTCGAGGCGACAGAGATGTGGTTCTACAGAAGGATGCTAAGGATATCATGGGCTGAGTATGTGAGAAAGAAAGGTCTTAGAGGGGTTGCAAAGAAGGAGAATGCTTATACTTAACATCAGAAAGAGTTAACGAAAGTTTCTTGAATACATAAGGAGGAAGGAGGGCCTGGAGAATCTGATACTCACGGATCGAATAGAGGGAAAGAGAGAAAAGGGAAAGCAGCGCGTGACATACCTGACTAGCTTGAGCAGGTGGATAACAGAACGAGGTCCCGCAGAGGAAGCAGAGGGAAGGAACTTACTGAGAACTGCAAGTGATAGAGGGAGATGGAGAGCCATGATCTGCTAAGTCCTGGAAGGACATGGCACATAAGAAAATACGAATAGAGGAATCAATGTGAAAAACACTACACTATATTTCCTTTGAATTCTTAAGAATTCAGGCTTACGAACATAACAGGTTGCACCACCGGTTCCCGCACGATCATCGACGTTAAGCAACGTTGAGCCAGGTCAATAACTAGATGGGTGATTGTTTGGGACTATCAGGTTCAGTAAGTTTGGATGCGCGGGATGTGTAATGAATAACAGCTCGGAACTGAAAATCGGAGATTCGAGTTACAATTCCAGGCGGATTCGTTATATTTACACACGCGCAAGTACCATTGAGAAATATCTGAATCCACCTATATTACCCGCAGCCATTGGTTGATTAGCAGGACGGCCATCAGCAGATCATTATTTTCCCAAAATACCCTTAGAGTTTAAAAGTATATTCTGGATTTAAATAACCTGCAAAAGGTTGATAAGTCGTAGAAAAGAAATCAATCCATCTATAAAAATCCACAGATATTAAGGAAAAAAGAACATGACAAGATGAACAGTGTTCATATCCAAACACGTCGGGTCTAAGAGTGTTTAATTAAATGTGGTTGATAAAACTGTTCTGGAGTCGACGATCGTTGTTCTATCACCACACTAAAAGTCTTAGTGGCCGCAACAAGCTTAATAATCTCTATAGTCTACCGAGACTAAGGCATGCTTACTTTCAATATCCGACTCTATAGTTGTATACACGATGGATTTTCACAGAGAAGCAAATGCACACAAGAAAACGCCGTTGGAAATAACATTAAACATAAGATTTTAACCTCAGAAGCGAAAGATAAACATTTTTTCTCAAACTGAGAACCGACAGAGATATGCGTCAATCGACGCCAGCTGAGAATGCCACGTTCAGAATTTGTGCGCAACGAGGAAGTTTTAAGTCACACCATTAAACTAATGCAACCGAAAAGAATTGCGGACATTTCAGAGATACATAAGAAAGAAAGTTAGAATTCAGAGCGCATGCTGAAAGGAAGAAGCCATGGAAAACCGCAACTAACCTACTTAACATATTTACAAATTCACACTAAAATAATATCATTTGGAGAGTGGACGTGGAATGGACTGATGATTTATAGGTTAGATTCGATCATCTCTAAAATCGCCAAGTCCTTTATATCTTAGCGATAAAAGTAGCTGTGATGTTTAATATGTTTCCCTGAGAAAAAAGAGACCTGCATTTTAATTTGGCCAAGTGATTACAGTTTTGTTCTCTAACGCCTGACATCGATTAGTAATCTCAACAAAATTATGAACGGGTAACAAAATAAATTAGGATGTAATTATACATAATTAAAAATCAATGCTAATGGATGGAAATGCGGCAGCATAGTAAGTGCCTGAAAACGAATTTTGAATTAAATTGGGTTGATGAAAATTCTGAAGCCGCCAATCCTTGTCCTGTCGCTACGTCAAAAGTCATATTGACCCAAACAAACTTAGTAAACTACATAGCCTACTGAGAATTGTGGCCATTTACAGAGAAGTAAATAGCCACAATAAAGCACCAGTGGAAATAGCATTACACGTAAAATTAACATAACGTAAAAATCGAAAAAAAAAACATTTTTTTGTAAACTGAAGATAATTGAACCGGAAATGAGTAAGTTTTAATCCCATCATTAAATTGATACAATTGAAAAGAACTGCTGACATTTCGGAGATGAATAAAAAGGAAATAATATTTATTCATTCATAAACGCAAAAGACTCCAAATACCTCGGTATATGACTCTGTTATAATCAGTTTATCATAAGACATAAAGAAATTGAATGTAGGATAGACTGCGCTATGAGTTGCTTTCTTCGACACAATAATAAACTATAAAATACCATAAGATTCTATAAAACTCCGTAAAATATAATAAAACAAAATATTTTTCTTCTATGAGCTGTGTCCATTCAGGACGTTGACGATGAGCTATTCACAATTTCCTGTGTCTTATACCTCTTAATAAATTCTGTCTTTTATCATATATTCCATACCCTGCTCCTCCATCCATTCGTTCAAGCTAGCCAGGTAGAATGTACGTTGTTTCCTCTGTTCTCTTACTTTTCGTCTGGTCCTGTGAGTAGCAAATTTCCCAGGCCCTTTTTCCCCATTTTATGTGCCAGAAATCTCAACTGTCTCTTCCTGATGTTAAGTATGTGTGCATTTCATTTCTATTTTCTCTAGAGCGTCCTCGTTGATCACATGTTCGGTCAATGATATTCTCAGTATCCTTCTGTAGAACCACATTGTTATTTCTTCGAAACTCTTCTTTATCTGTGAGAAGATTGCCCGGCATTCACTGCCATATAATAGGACTGATGCTAAATAACATTTCAGTACTCTTTTCTATGTTTCTAACAATATTTTTTCTATTTTTTAATATTTTACTCAGTTTGAGTATTTACTAGTACTCTGCTCAGCTTTTCTGTTTCTTAGTACTTTCCGTTCTGCATTAATAGTCTTCCCTGATATCTAACTTGTTGATTTCGGCATCTTCAATCTAGAATTTGCATGCTGGGCTGTTCCTTTTAATAATAACCATGCATTCAATATTTAAAAGAAATAGATTGGTCAGATCACGACTATCATATGAATGGCAAGCGTAGTGTGCAACTCGTTCAGAAATGTCTAAACTTTCAGCGATATACAACTGTCTTCCCAGATCAATGATTAAAATCGGATTCAAGCGAAGGTATCTAGTGGGTCTTCAAAAGTACTGTCCTTCACTAGACTCGTAGACTTGTTCAACAGAATTATAAACAAAGAACTATGGAATGCTAGAAAGAGCAATCACATTCAGTGAACATAATAAACGAGTTTCCCTGAGAAAAAAAACTGATTTACGACAAAGTTTTTTTATGAATTTCAACCATAATTCAATCAGTAAATACCAAATATTTCTTTATCAGAGAATTATTCATCTCACCTATGTCATTACCATTAACCCAGAAAAAAAACTGGCCTGTAGTTAACATTTCATATGATTTAGTTATCTTCGTTACAGAGTGGAATCTCGAACCTACATATTTTAGAACCGACTTCTATCGTTTTCTTTTGTTTTTGTTTTTATCTCAGTGAATACTGTCTGGTATCAATTTGCGAATGAAAGAGAAAAAAAAATGACAGACGTAGGTTTTATAAGAATTATTGAAACAACCAATAAATTGTTAAAAAGAAGTCGTTTCTAAGTTTTACTGGCTTGTCAAACATTCTTTAAAGCGGGGCAGATGTAGGTGACAGGTTTTATGAGTAAAGTAGCCAACCATGACTTCTATCTCGGATAAAATTTAATCTAAAATAACAATAATATTTTTTATACCCAATTAAGCACAAGTATTCGTGTATTGATGAAAGGACAAAAAAAGGTTTAAATGAAAGAAAATATGATTGTATTACTGTCTAGATCGTAAAGAATGCAAAAGTAGAATTATCGACTTTTGAACTTCGGAGCGCGACAGACATATTGGAATCGCGCTGAGTTCTTACTAAAAATAAAAAGACAAACTTGTTATTTTCACATGTAGAAATAATCGGTTGTCACTATTAATAAAATCGAAATTATTTATCCGTTTTTTTAATGTTCAAAGCGATCGGTCTTTAGACGCCATATTATCGTACATTATCGTAGTATAAACTATCATAAAAGTTGGATTTGAGGAAAAGTTTCGAAATATTATCCATCCATGATTATTCTAAATGTAACACCTACATTCAAACATATTTTTTATATATTCCATATATTTTTCAGTGATACCATAAATGCTGAACATTGATACTGAAAATTATTTATTCTATATATATATATATATATATATATATATATATATATATATATATATATATATATATATGTATAATCTTGAAGATTTGTCTTGTAAATAACTCGAAACTGTAGAAATAATCAGCAATAATTAAAATGGACATCGTATGTAATTTGAAGAGAAAATAATGATATATTCCATAAAGGAAATTTAGGGAAAATAAATCCCTATAAACACGAAAAAGAGCAATAAATATGAGTTAATTTGAGAAATATTTTTTCACGAAAAAATGTTAAGAAAAACTATAAGAATTGCCTACCAGAAGTACCTATAGCTTTACGGAAACTACCGGATATTTCCTTAGAAAATAAATAATCTCCCCAATGCCATTAATGATAACGAAAAATGTACGTGAACTATGTAAACATGTTTTTATCTATCAAATGACTCGTGATTATATTGAGATTTTCGACAGAGGATTCGTAGAAACCTTCTACTTGGGCTCACTAAACATCAAACATGAATTTACTTATAGAGTTATGATAGCCTATACTGAAAATAATCTGGCTTTCAGTATGAGAAGAATAAGGATAACAATCTAAGAGAAATTCTGATACTTGGTCAGTCTTTGCGAAATGTTAAGACCATGAATATTTCTAGGTAGTGATATTGGCAATTGGAATATCCAAATCTGAAGCCACAAATCAGGCTGTTTTAATGGCATAAAGAGATGAACGAAATCCTTCATATCATGAGAATATTTATGATAGATAACAGTGGGTCCTATGTCTGTTGAGTTTAAAATAGTTTTGGTCTAGGAAGCAGCCACAAAATACTCTGTTCCACAAAAAAACAGTTCTGGAGAAGAAGGCAGATTTATAAATAGATATGCCATTTTACGAATGTAATACGAAGGGAAGAATAATGAGTCGACCCTATGTACGGGGCATGGCGCGTTTTAGATTGGAATATCGCAATTGTTGGAACTAAGGAATGTAGCTCGTCTGAAAATGTCTTATGAAGATATCAACAGACATTTATTTAATAAGTAAAATAATAAAATGTTTTTAGTATATAGATATATTTTTCACATGTGTATACAGCCGATAATTCTTTAATTCTTTAATCATAAACAATAACTCATGTACATGTTTTAAATATTCACGTTATATACAGTAATTGGTTGATTCGTCCATTACTGCTTTTCAAAACTTTACAGGTCACATAAAGCGAGAGATTTTTTTTAGATTGTAAGACTTTAAAAGAAAAATAATAATAGTTTAATGATAGATGTTCTACTAATTAACCCACAACTTGGGGAGAGGAGATGTATTCATACATTTCTCAAGAGCATTTGCGTGTAAGTGAATATAACGAACCTAACTGAAATTGGAGCCTTGCTCTCCGAGTAACAATTACATGTCATTATCAATTACACCATCCGCACATTCAAGTTCATATGATACTTTTATAGAATGAAACGTTGGCACCACAATGACGATTTCTAAAATTCAACTAATTCCTATAAATTTCATCTCACATAACTTTTTCACATGTCTTGTATGAATTATTTTAGCATATGTGTAGAATAAATGGAAGTGTTCAGTATTTGGAAGGCAAAATTGTTTTATTTAATGCATTTAAAGCTTAGACCATATAGCTTTGAAAATTTGACACTCACAGGACATACTGGTGGAGGAAACCAGCATATAATCTACCTAACTAGCTGTTGGATGTGAGTGGCTGAAAACAATTCAGGCGACATAGAAAAAATACAATATTTACTAACATCTACAATGGAGAGGACATTCCCTAACGTTTTGAAGGAGCATGGTACAGAAGAAAATGTAGTTACTTTTCATTTTTTTTTTACATTAAATAAAATAAAGAATAACTATCTGTGAACAAATCGATAAAACTTATATAAAATTAAATATTGTGATTGATATAAGAGAATAAAATTATGTTGTAGTTATATTATATAAAATATATTATTACGTATCGATAGAAACTACGGCTTTTATTATTCTACATAAGTGACTTTGTAGTTTAAAGTGACAAATTATAATAGAACTTCAAAAGCGTCATATTTCTTTGCTTGTGTCTGAACTCTGTTGTTTTGTCTTAGTATTCAAACATTCTGATGTTTCTCATTCGAAAAAAGAAAAAAAAGAAAAGCAAGGCTAATGCGTTTGTTCCGTGTTCAATTCGTACTGTGACCCAGGAGAAAAAGCAAGCAATTAGGTGACATTCAATATCCCAATCTGCGAGCTCCAATCAGTGCTGTCAGTATCCAAATACAAATTGCAAACGCCGTGCTACACTTTGATGTCAGTTCGAATGCGGTCGTCAGGTACAATACTGATTAGAATCGACTGTTTATTAAACACTGCTCCGATGACAAGCGTCCTGGAGGAACATCTGCTGTTATTACCAATCCCAGGATGTAACTTGAGAACTCTAAATATCTGAGTTCGTTGAGCTTTTGCCCCAAAAGCTTTTGTAATTATATTACGTAACTCTGGTGTTAGAATAAATTTATCAACGCAAGTGACGGCTATTCCGAGCTGTTACACTTAACACAAACTCTCTAGAGATTAAGAAAACGTTTCTAAGTTTTGTATCGATGCTGGTTTTCGACCTTCTTCCCATTGCATTCGATTGTCATAATTTATAACTTGCCGGAAAATACTGTAGAGATATTTCATTTTATTTAATTGAGTTTTTTTGTTGCCTTTTTTTTTAATAAGCCGGTAAAATTTGGATACCTGATAGTTGTGAGTAAAAGCTACAATTAATTTGTACGAAAATATCAGAAATCAAACGTATTTTACGACCGGGAAAATCAAGATAGTATATCTGTTTCCGAAATTTCCAACATTGGCATTGTCAGATATCATAGACTTTTCAGTCTCATATACATTCATTCCGACATTCTAGAGAGAAGTATACGCAAACTGAAAACTGTTATTTCCCTAAATCGGCATAAACGAAAAGTTTAGCTGACGCAGTGAATTTAATCCAGAGACGTAACATCAACTTAAACATCAACTTGACTAACTATACTTTAGAAATGTTCTCATTAATGCTCTTCCTAACAAAATAAATGTCAACTAACAACGTAATTTCGAGATCACCTCATTAAAATTTGAGGTGTTTTTTGTCATTTTATACTAAAGTAGATATTATTCAAAACTTTCGGCCTGTTTTCAAATTTCCAACAGCATAATGAACCACATAAGATAACTTTTTTCCGTATTATGATGAATAAAGCGCGTTACAGAATTAGACCGGAAATGGAATTGTAGTTTTGTTAAAGACACTAAAACAAGGAATCAAATATTTATGACAAAAATGATATCACAAAGAGCAATAAAAATTCAAAATGATATAGTATGTTTTATACATTATACAAAATCGTATCATAACGGCACGGAGAACTTATTGTACTGATATGAAATAAAAAAATGTATTTATATTTATCATTCTTTACACATTTTACTCCATGCAAGGCTAAGACACAAGGAGTTACTGAGTGTGAAAGAAGAAGAAAAAGTTGATATAATTAAGTGTTGTTTTTTGTTTTAGTTTTTAATAATAAGGCTTCCATAATTTTTAGCCTTTTTTGCATGTAGATGATGCTATTATATTTGTGCTGTTAACAAGTATGTTACGAATAGTGTCCGGTAGGTTTCCATGAATATTTAAATGAGATGTAATTGAGCTATGGTCAGAAAGGTGTAGAGTGAGTCTGCGTGTCAAACATGTTGTAGTGTGACCTATATAATTATTTACGATTTTTGATTGATCAGGAACACAATTACTTAATGGGCATTTAAATATATATATATGTATATGGCTTAAAAATTACAATTGGAAACAATACTTAGTTATTGCCTACGTGTTTCGTTTTCCGGCACGCAACGAAAGTGAAATGTTTTGTAGCCATAGCTATATCAAATCCAAGATATAAAAAAGAGACTCTCCTGCGTAAGCGTCTTTCTGGATTTTGATATTAGTAACTTCCTTTTTACGAAGAGTTTGATCTAAATATGACTACAAAATGTTGCGCTTTTCTTGCTTACCTTGATTAACTTGAAGATGGAAGGCGAAATGTGTCGGCAAGAACTAAGATTTTTTACAATTTTTCCAAATATTTCTGGGACATTTAACTATATATATATATATATATATATATATATATATATATATATATATATATATATATATATAATGAACTCACCCGTCGGTTTCGACGTATGAGGATCTGACAACTTAATTAATTCAGTTATTAAATTTTGTGCGATTATATCAAGTGGCACTTAAGACCTGCTAGTGATTTACAAAGGAGGCCGCATACATATATATGACTGTATGTGTGTGTGTCTGTGTGCGTTGGAATACATATATATATATATATATATATATATATATATATATATATATATATGTATGTGCTTTATTTATGGGATAAAGTGCTCAATATCAGAGATAGAGCGTGTGTAAATATAAAAGTGCAATCGTCAGTGCCTGACGATTGCACTAGCACGAAACAGACTGTCGCCTCTAAGTGCTGACTTCCATGTCCACTTTTACATTTATATATATATATATAGACATATGTGTGTGTGTGTATAAGGACGCCTGTTTTCGCTTAATATATATAAATTATGTTTTACAGATAATTAAAAGACATGAGTTAGTTTATTTCTCCGCGAGTGATAAAAAATTATGGCCTCCTGGTTTAATGTCTCTGATTAACATAGATAACAAGCACTTATGGTGGATTAGAATATTCGAAATTCTATAATGCTAAGAGAATCGATTCGATTTCAGACCAATTCCAGATTTGCCAGTGGTGATTTTTAAATGAAGGAATGCCCTCCAAAGTCCACAACAATTAATTTTGTTTTACACATGTTGATCTTGTGCCATACAAACAACATACAAAATAATGTAAATGTCAATACAGTTTCAATATTCTCTCTCTGTATTTCGGCATCTGTCTTTATTATTCATTTATTGCTTTTGTCTCTTGCTATGCTTTCCAGTTTTTCCTTCCTCTCTCATCTTTATTTCCCAGTTTGTTTGTTTTTATCTACTCCTTTCCGCGTCGCTATTCCTCTTCACTTTGATTATTTACTTGTCCCAGCCAGATTAAGGTAATTCAGTGCAGAAGATACGTCACTGCATTTAGTCTGTGTTTATTGTTTTCTGTTATTTTCGCGATGTTAGCGGAATGCATAAGAACGTTTCGATGTCTCTTCTGCTGCAAAACCGGTCGTTACACGATGCAAAACTCTTAACAGCTTAGACATAAAAGCTAACAATCACTCTCTTCATTTCAGAGTTAAAATCCCAACAGTAGAAAGGTTTCCATCCATACTTAACTTATTTTCTCCTGTGTCTGCGGAATCTAACGTCGGTTCTGTATCATTATAGATAATCATCGACAAGCATCGACAAGTCTTAAACAGCATTCTCCTCGAAATACCAGCTGCCCCATTCTTCACACATAAGAGTCATAACTAGAGTTCCTACAGAAAAAGAAATGACCACGCTGCGTTACGCTAAATTCAAAGTTTCAAATTTCTGTTTTATCTATTATATCTGTTAACATATATATCTCGCTAGCTAGTTATATATATCTCTGAAATTGTCTGTTCATATCTATTTACCAAGTTTCTATCATAGTCTCTCTATATCTATCTGTTATAGTTTGTTTTATCTATCTTTAAACTCACATACACACACTCACATACACTCACATATATATACACTATATTTTCTGTTTATACACTATATTTATAGATAAAATTATTTAAGTAAATACACTTTTTTGTGTGGACTCTGAAGTTGAGTTACATAGTACGTCAGATCAATTGTCGGTACTGTATAGGGCGCAGGTTCGATTCCTGTCGGAGAACGCATATTTCCTCCGAAATATCTCGAAAATTCATACCAGTAAATGTAATTAATATTTTTTTTTGTTTAAAGAACAGAGCATTTTCTTAAATTGACTATAACAATAAAAATAACATATAAACACAAAACATTTTAAATAATTGTCGAACATAATCCATTTCACTATATATATATATATATATATATATATATATATATATATATATATATATATATATATATATATATATATATATGCCATTGTGAAACAGCAAAACAGTCTGTCGTACTTACTGTGTGAATAAACACGCCAAAGACTGACAGTGATCAATTAAGGGAAGGGCTTTATAATATTAGTTGTAGTAGTAGTAGTCATTGTTTACAAATTTGCATTTATTTTCCAAGAGTGCACAGCCGAATTTAAGTTTTTTCGGGTGTGTTTATACTGTCATCCACAGACAGACTGTTTCGCTATTTCACAGCTCATCCGTGTGTCTAGACATACGATTGCTTCAAGCCGGGATCGAAACCCAACATTTGAGAATAAAGTGGAATCTGTTGTGTACAGTTTTAGTCATTTACAAGTCGGTGAGTTTTAGTAACCTTCATAAAATAATTACTATAATCAGATTTGATTATGCAAGTCAATGATTCTTTTTAGTATTAAACTCATATTATTATGACAGTCCTCCTTGACTGCACGTATTTACGTGGCAAAATGAATTAATATTTTAATTTGGTATTGATATTTCTATATCTTTCGGACAATTGGCTTTTATTCGACGTAAGAACAGTTCAAGCATATTTTATTATATGAATCAAATGAGCTAGTCTCACCTCACTGAGGCGTACGGTTATATCAGTTTGATTGCCTCTCCCCGTCCGTCCACTGAAGATGTTAAGCTTTATTGTGTGACACTGGTAGTTTTGCATATTTAAAATCGCTACTGAGTGCATATATGTATTTACTTGACCCCCCCCCCACTGAGTCAGGTTGTGACACAAGGTCAGTATTTAACGTGTTGACCCGAATGCCTTCATTCGAGCCGCAGCTCTAATTTGGTCATAGCTTGCCAAGCTGGACAGAGCTGGTCTAAGCTAGTCGTAGCCGGTCCAAGCTAGTGATAGCTGTGATACTACCAGCACAGGGACGTGTCCCTGTGACCGGTACGTATAAGAATGTGTATACTACCCGAGAGAGCAGCTTACACCATCGCTACTGAGTGTATCGAGGTCGAAACACAGCTAATACTCATAATTTTTTTTAACATTAATCTTTCTTAGATGTTAATCTCTGACGCCTCTTTTCATCAGTGATCGCACTCTAGATTTTGAATGAAGGTTAATCGAGTATCTCAGATTAACCAGAAATCGTCTTATTCTTTACGTTTCGCCTAATATTTGTCGGATAACGGCCACTTTGAAACACCAGTTCTCGTAAGATCACCGAAGGTAAGCAACGTCAAGCCCGGTCAGTACCTGGATGGTTAACTGCTTGGAAATACCAGGTGCTTTAAACTTGGCTGTCCGGGTGCTGTGATGGATACCGGGTCGGAGTGAGAAATCTAAGAGCCGTGTTTGAATTCAGACCGGGTTCTTTATATTCATTTACGCGCAAATACACCTTGGGAAATTTATAATTCCACCTTTTCTCCACCGATATGGGTCAGATAGTGGGACTTGCATCTTAAGTTCATTGTTATCTCCCAAAAATGTATTCCCGCTTCAAATAGCCTGAAAAGCATTGATAAGTCGTGAAAAAACAAAAATAAATAAACACATATCGCCACACTTCTGCATGATACTAAATTCATACAAGTAAAAAACAAGAAAGTATAATGCATTATCTAATTTATAATAGTATTAGCGTTAAATGCTTAAAGCTAATATATAAAAGAAACATTAAAATAGAAAAATCCTGTTTTCTCTTCCCAAATTTAATAATGGAAGTTATTCTAGGCTTCAAGCATAGGGACACACTTGGATTGCACATTCTCTTTTCCAAGTGACTTGTTAAAACTGATTCGTTTGTGTTTTTCTTTGTAACAACGAAACCATATTTCCCTAAGAGGCAATCACTCTACGATTGTTATATTGTAAGTTTTGTTTATTTCTAAAAATAATTCAAGTGTGCTGCATCCACTGAGAATCAAACTTACGTATTTAGATAGTAACTTATTTTGTTAGTAAAGCCTATCAGACATTGTAGTGTTGGCACATATACAATTCCATTTATGAAGGTTATTTAAGGTAGATTGTGTAAAATTCAAATTCATGATAGTAGTGAAAAGGCCTACTAGGCGAACAAGCGAATCATTATTATAGTATGCACGACATGATAATTGTAATACATTTTAGGTTTAACCAAGTCATGACCAAAAAATCATATCTTTCTCAGTCGGAAAGTTCTTCATGGTTCTATTAGTTTATAACCAATCTAAGCACGAATGTTTACTATCGCATTTGGTTACGGCGTCATACATACAGGTCCCGATGGATAAATTGTTGTTTAATTACGCAAAAATAAAAATAATACTGACATCTCATTTTAACACTCATATTTACTAAAATTGCAGAAAAATATCTTCTGAAGTGTACATCTATTCAATAAAATCGCCATTGGCTTCCACCATGGAATCCAAACGTCTTTGAAATCTTCTGAATTCTGGGCGGTCTCCTTGTTTAAGTTGATGAATGCTGCCATAAGTTGACGAATGCTGCCTTCAGTTCATCTTTGGAGTTACAAGGAGTTTTTTTGGTCTCTCGCCCAACTTCGCCTCTCCTTATAATAATCAATGGAGTTGCAGTCTGCGGCCAGTTTTCAGGGGTGATGTTGTCATGGAAATTGTCTGACAGCCAGGACTGGCTTCTCCTGCTGGTGCAGAGTCCTGTTACTAGACACTGGGTCTCACAGAAGCCAGTCTATTGGCCCACGGCAGCGCTACCTCCTCAAGGCACTTGATGTAAGCCTCCTTGTTAAGTCTGAGGCTCTCACAAAAACATTCAAGTGTACTTTTCTTATCAGAACTATAAGATTGTTTTTCGAGCTGTCGTACTTTTCCGAATAACTCTCCGAATCATCCACACTGTCCTCAGATTGACACCCAAACACAGAAATCTTTGTACTGAAGCTTCCAGTACGAGTGCCAAGCAGTACAGCACGCCGTTACCAAATTTCTGTGAATTGCGTCATTGTAATCTTTTTCTCGCAGGAGGGGCCCAACTACGCTACTATACTGTGCAGTCGACAAAAGCAAAACAAACAACGCGTATGCGATAACCTAAAAATATAAAATGATAACAATTTACCCATCCTGATCTACTGCGATGCGTTTACAAGTGGTTCGACCTTTAAGTCAATGAACACGTAACTCATAGATTAATAAAATAATCAAATATTGGTGAAATACTTAGATATTATTAATGTTTTCATCTGGAGTCGGGCAAGACAAAGCCCTTAACACAACAGTATCAATCGTCATAGTAGTATTCAATACTCAGCTAGACAAGTATCTGCCATAGTATTATCTTTGTTCTTCCTAGACAATTACTCTGAACTACTTATGAATGGAACTGTGTTCATTAATGATAGTAAGGTGTGTAACTCATTCACACCACAAAATCACCGCTTTTGAGACTGAGTTACTTTTTTCTTTTTGGTTTAAGATCCAACATTTCTGTAGTCTGTCTCTTCCTTTTACGAGAACGTGTAGTTTCCGGAAGTATCTGAGGCATAAGTACATCAAAAACGTCACACAGAACTATCATTGGCTCCTTTGATGATTTGTTAGTCCGAGTACGTTTTTCTCATTTGATTTAAATATCTTTTATGCACCAATCTAAACCCTTTTATCATGTACAATACCTTACCCGTACTTCTCTCGGCTACTCCGTCTTACGAGCATTATTTCATATTTCTTTAAGTTCGAAAGAATACTTTTTAACCGGGTTTGAAGCATTTCTGGGTATCTATTTTTTTTCGACTTCTTTTTTATTCGTTTGTCAAACACCAACGCAATTTTACCTGTAAATATTGGTTCTGCCAGGAACACAGGTGATACAGTGTTAGGATAAGGTTTCACCCTATATACACGTAAAAATGTTGTACGGTAAGTGCAACACTGAGATCCTTAGACGTATTCAGATGGCCGAAGTTGCATGCCAAAACCTCGGCAGAGTATTGCGAGACAGGTAGATTTTTTTTCCAATAAAGAAAAGAATACTGAGATGTTACGTGGCATCTGTCCTTCTTTACGGCAGCGAATGTTGGACGATTTCCTCGAAGATGAAGAATAGACTCGAGGCGAAGGAGATGTGGTTCAACAGAGAATGCTAAGGATATCATGGATCGAGCATGTGAGCAACGATGCGGTCTTAGAGAGGTTGCAAAAACGGAGGTCGCTTATACTTAACATCGGGAAGATGAAGCTGAAGTTTCTGGGACACATAATGAGGAAGGTCTGGAGAATCTGATACTCACGGGTCGAACAGAATAAAATAGAGACAAGGGAAAACAACGCATGACATACCTAGCGAGCTTAAGCAAGGGACATATAATGAAGACGGAGGGTCTGGAGAATCTGATACTCACGGGTCGAATAGAGGGATAGAGAGACAAGGGGAAACAACGCGTGACATACCTGGCGGGCTTAAGCAAGTAGATGACAGAAAGCGGTCTGGGGGAGATGGCAGAGGGAAGGAACATGTTGAAAGTTGCAAGGGATAGAGAGAGGTGGAGAGCTATGATAGCCTACGTCTTGAAAGGACATGGCACATAAAAAAACTAACATATCCTTAGTTCCACCTTCATTGTTTTTTTAATGCCCTTTTGAATCTATCGATGAAGCATTCTGCTTGGCCATTCGATCTTGTACGATAGCAGTGAATTGTGTGACGTTGTCCGAAACAATGGTATCCGGGATAGCGTGTCCAGCAAATAATTAATGGAAGAAGTTTATTGTAATGGTAGAATTTAGTCTCTTGCATTTAAAATGTATAACCATTTACAAAAACTTTCGATAACGATTAGGCAGTAAACACCATTAATCGGTCCTGCAAAATCGATGTGTAATCTCCCCACTGTGTGTCTCTATGTTTTTGTCCATACTGTCCATCATGCTAGAGATGCCTGGATGACTTCTGTGAAATTTCTTCTGCACCATTTACTGAAGAGATACAGGCATTACAATTCTTTCACCATACATCAAGACTTCATTGAAAATTGAGGAAATATGATCACGTTCAGTTTCCGTTTTAATTTAATTTCAATTTTTTCTACAGCAATTTCCATCTTATTTGCTTATTTTTGCTCTAATAAAAAATATCTGCCAGTGTTTTTATTTTAATTTAATCCATCGTCACTGGTAGATCACGTACGGGATTACAGAGAACATTCTTAATTTCATTCTCATTTCTTAGCGCTGCAATTACTTATCTTATAAATGTTCACATAATTTATGTATGAGTCCCGACAAACTATTTGCGTGACTTACTTTTCTTGATGTCATGAATTTAATTTTAAATTGTAATTCAACAGAATTGTCTCCTATCGCTGTAGTCGATTCTCTGTATGTGTCAGGATACACTTTTTGACGTGAAAACAGATAACAATGGGCGATGGTCAATCTATAGGGTGAACCTTCTACCAAAGACAATTTCTGTTTTTATTTTGTTTGTTTGTTTTTTTCATAACAAACATTATTCCTAACGCCTCTTTCTCTATCTGACTATACTTCTTCTCAGCCGATAAAAAGTGTTCTTAATGCATGTGTTATTACTTTTACAGAATCATCTTTGTGCTTATGCAAAATTACGGCACCGATATAGTATTTACTAATGTCGCTCGCCACGATTATTTCTAATTTGAGATCAAAATGTAAGAGAAACAAGCCTGGCGTTAGAATTTTTCACTTTTACATATGTTTTTGCCATTCGGCCGTTCATTTCCACTTGGAGCCTTTTTTTGTCGTAAATTATTTAATGGTCCTCGCAAAAAATACATGTTCGATATAAAGTCATAATATTTTGAGAAAAATAAAAATATTTGTAAAGATTACAAATTTGTTAGGGAGGGCATGTTTTTAAATGCACTTGCTCTGGCTGGGTAAGGTTTCCTATAGTTTTCATCGATGATTTGACCAAATTATTTAAATGCGACCTGTTGTTTCTAACATTTACACAGTCCAGTCGAAACATTGTTATTAAAAGGCCACTTCCTCTTGAAATGTAGTTAGCATCTTAAGTAACATAGATTATGTAAAGTATTTTGTTTTCCCCATACGATTTTGGACGAACCATATTTATGTGAGATACATCTCTTACCTCAATTCTAACCGAATCATGTCGTAAGTTCACTATTCTTTGACAATCTTCGTCTACAGCATACAAGGTCATTTGTGTGTCCTCTTCAAGCATTGTCAAAATTCTAGGATAGATTTCCGCACCTCTAATTGCCATCAGCCCCTGTGCGAAGATCAATCACTTAAACATAGAGGGTTGTGATTCGCTTACATTGATCTTTTCCAATTCCCTGGTTACGATACTAGCATAAATGTTATAATCTTCATATTCTCTTTTTACAGGTTTTAGGCCATACCATGGTGTAATGAACAATGTACATTTTTCACAGAAAAAAAAAACAATATATTTTTAAAGCGACAATTCGCTCGATTTCTTTCGGTAGAATGTAATTCAGGTACTTTTCGTAATCAGTGGGCCTTAAGTTTCTTAGTAACAGGCGCACTCTTTTTCTCGTCCAACCAGCTAACACATTAGTTTTTAAAGATTTGCTCGTAGGATATATAGTATGCTGCAAATGTAACCGCTTCAGTGTTATATTTAAATTCACCAATTGCACTAACTACTGAATCCTGTAAGAAAATAGTAGACGTGTTTTCGTTATGTCTACTCTCCATAAAAAGAGTTCTATTATATTTTTCTGTTATTCTTGCTGTCTCAACAATGTTTCGTTGGGTAATTGTTGTGGTTGTTCTTCTTGTTGATCTTGCGCTTTCTTTATTAATTCCAATATTACTGCTTTCAAGTTATCTAATTGCACTTGCGTGACCTGAAAATTTCCATCCAATGTATAATTCAGATGGTTTAATGTTCCGTTGTTTCCAGCGTAAGCTATTTTTTCTGACGTACAGATTTCATACGTTGAAAAAGAAGTATCTTTGTCCACCAATATTATAAAAAATAGTGAATCCTCTTCTTCGGCAACTGTTGCGATGTGGAGTTTGGCAAGACACAACACTTAACACGAGTCAATCGAGATATTCATATTCAGCTAGATAAGCCATACCAACATCCCTCCTCCTCCTCGAACATTATCCAAGACTACTTATCATGAATGGATCAGTTCATTCGTTATAGAAAAGACGATAAATAGCTCTTGCCACAACATTTAATTAAATAAGTCCACTAAGAATTCAAACAAATATCACTCAACAGTGTCTGAATTCAAGGGAATTTAGTAGCTTTATTTTAAGTTATTTTAATTTAGTAGGCTAAGAATTTAAGTTAAATCGCTCTGAAAGCGACCAGTTCATCGGTCAAGTTCATGGAAAAAATATAGCAACATATTCGACAAATAATTTTATTTTCCCAGAAAGTACAGGAATCCATCGATTAATGTGTTTTCGATTATTGCGCTAAATGTTATATATACCAAAACAAAGATTCAATTAGAACATGCATAATACTCGATTAGTGCGGTAAGAAATTCTTCAGATTAGCCATTGTAGCTGAAAAGTGATTTCTTTCATACAAACACAAGAATACCATACGACAAACCGTTCTTAATAATTTTTTCACAAAAAAGTCAGATTACTAAACATAGTATTTTTATTGTATCATCTTACATGTGCCTGTCTTTTAATTAAAAAGTACGCAAATTAGAAATTAATTTTCAATAAGTCTAAAATTTGAGATAAAAATTACAGCATTTCCTATAAGTGCGTATCTGTTAATGTACACATCATCTGCACTAATCCAGGGATTACTGTATAATATATATATATATATATATATATATATATATATATATATATATATATATATATATATATATATATATATATATATGATCCACAGACAAACTGTTTCGCTGTATCACAGCTCTTCAATGTGGTCAGACGACGTCCGGTTGCCTCTAGCTTGGATCGAGACCCGGATGAAGTCATTCCATATATATATTTATTAATATATCTATCTACATATATACACACACACATACACATATATATATATATATATATATATATATATATATATATATATATATATATATATATATATATATATATATATATATATTGTTTAAAATATTTAAATGTTTATAAAAATGTAATCATTTTTATCTTCCGTGAGTGCGGCTCACAGGGGAAGCAAATCTTCGATTCCCAGTTTATAGAAAATTGCCATTTTTTTCTCGAAGATTTAAATGTTTCAATTCCTTTGCTTGTAAATGTTCACTCAATGATTAAAGGTTTTAATGATCGAAAAATTTGAAAATATTTAGAATGAGTTTCTGCTGAGTAGTGAGTATGTGAAAGAAGCATTCCTCTGTCTTGCCACGCTGGACAAAAAACTTTCTACTTACAAATTTATACTTAGACCTACTATCAAAATCTGAGAATATTTCTGACAATATAACGAGAAAAGAGGACACAGAAAATCTATCGCCATCGGACATAATGACAGTATGAGAAGCATGCGTAAATAGGAAGTAATGTGTTTAGTGTGTATGTCTAAATGAATGAACGGAAGAACATGCGCGCTTAGGGATAAACAGTTGTTATGGGTCACAAAAGACTTGACTAGTTTACCTGGATTGATATACATTTGATGAAATTCGGAGAGCACAACAGCGGAGACATTATCATAACTGCACTAAAGATGACGAAAATTGTCCAAATTTTATTGTGTAAATATAAACTTGATGTTAGGGAGAACCATGACCTCTGTGAAATATGACGAATAAAGTCATTTAATATTGCCATATAGGTCATATCATTAATTGCTTATTAATATTGATACGTTATAATTCAAGACACATGATATTAATATTGTTTATATATCAGATTTGATTGAATGGAAAAAATGATTTTTTCTTAAAGAAGCGAAAATAAATGAACTTTCATCTGGTTTTAAATATAATGTGACGAACTTCAATATGTTCTCAGTTTTAACTTGAACCCTTGATAATCGCGCAAAGATGTCGGAATCTCTTTGTGATCGTTTTCTTAAGCCAAAGCATGAAATTAATATAAAATAGAGATTAATTTGCGAGGTGCGAAAGTAAGTAATGCCAATAAATTAACTTCGTCTGCGTTGAATCTTCATCAATTATACATTTGAAACTGATTAATTATCGAACTTAATCAAAACTCTGGACAACTACTTTCATTCAATGCTGATTACAAACAGCAACTACAATTATATAAAAACACCTTCGCTATTTCAAGCGATACGAGACGCTATCTAATTAAAACAATGTCGGCTGAAATGCGTTCATTTCGTAGGACTTTTCTATGTTTATTCTTTAGTATGAATTCCTTCGAAGTTTGCGACATTCGGTCTGATACGTACTGATTATATACGATTTTCGCAGACATTACCAGGCACATATAAAATTGACATAGTAATTTCTCACCGATGTAAAGGTTTGCGATAAGACAACAGATAAATCAAGATATTATAATTAAATTTTATATGCTTTGAATTGGTGATTCAAACAAGTACAGAAGTTTAAATATCTGTCAAGTGTTTTAACAGTTGACTGAAAATGTGATACCGAAATCCTAAAAAGCATTGAAATAGCAAATTATATCTAAAAATTAAACACATTTTAATGGGTAGAATGATGCGTTAGAAACACGAAAAGGGAGCTGGACTACTTGATATCAATCTACCTTATATGGCAGTAAATGTTGGCCAGTTACCTCACAGATGAAATGCAAACTTGCACACTTAAGGCAATAGAGATGTGGTTCTATGGAATGATGATTGGATGAGCATAGGCGGCGCCTATAAGCAACGAGAACATTTTAAAGAATACAGGAAGAAAAGTGACAATTATATAAGGATAAAGGTTACAAAGTATAAGAATTTGTAGAGAGCCATAGTCGCCTACATGATGACAGTTCATGTCACACAGAATGATAAGATTTGCTGCTATGTGGCTATTCAAATTTGGCAGGTGAAATTCCACCCACGGCTTTCCATGACTACAAATTAACCGAAGTGAAATAAGGTTAAGCTTGATAAATATCGATTTTAATTAGATACCCTCTTCTGCAATCTTATGAATGATTCTATAGTTATTACCTTTATAAGAATTCCGTGTGTTATCACTGAGAAGTCCCGAATGCAAGAAGACAAACATTAAACAGTAATACATTCCAATGAGGATTCAAATCTGAAAAGTCTATAAACTGATCTAGAAATCCCTAATCTATTTATTGATAGAGCATTTAAAATAATATAGCGGGCGCATGTTTCTCAGTAGTTATGACACCCGAAAAAGTATATGATAATCTGCGACAGTTAATCGTCATCCTCACATCAGAACATTTTCTTACGCTTTGTATACTAAATGTCAGAACTGAAGTTGAACCAATGGTAATGGTAATATGAACCATTTGCATATATAGAACCATTCGGTATTCCTTGACTGAAGATTCCGTCCAAATGTCAGTTGAAATTTATAAAATATTTCTATTAAAATAGGTAATTCATATCCCCTAAATGTTATCAAACTCTCCACGATATCTTTCCTAACCTTTTGTTTGAAGTAGTTTGAAACGTCCACGCCTTGATTATCTTATCTTTTATTTTATCTTTTTCTTTACATGAGATACATGAGATATCAGTTTTCGCTGTTGCTGTTGTTTAAAATTCCCCAAATGGAACGGTTTCTTTTATTTGGTACAGATGTGTCTTATGATGATTCTCTAGCGCCAGTCCACAAAGTTAGATGAAGAATAGCCCTCGCTAAGACCTGCAGGCTTCATTCGTTTGAGGCCACCTTTAACTATCTGTCTAAGAAGGGGGTTGTATTCAGCTGTCAGTTGGCGTATTCCTGTGTTAGTTTGGTGCCATGCATGGCATTCATATTAATCTCATGTTCTGACGTTGTTATTTAATTACATGAAACTTATTTTTAAGGTAACGTTTTAGTTTTGCGGTATTTATAGAAACTACACATAGCACAGCCTATGATATGCTCAATTTCCGTGTCTCTTATCCTAAATTTATTATTCCCATCTATGACCCCAGATGCTACATATATTGTAGCCACCCACACTCATTCTATTTATTTTTCCATTGGTGAGATGAAGTTTCTTACCACGACATGTGGAAACCGACAAGCACAAAGATGCTTTTCCGATCATTGTTTAACACTAGGGTGAAGCGTTATATTCCTCATATATCCGCATATAATGGGCCTTTTACTCTGTACGCAACTATTACGAGTGGCGCTTGGGTCTTGTACAGGGTGAATACCATTGTAAACAAATGATTCATACACCGAAATATTTTAAGTGTTTAGGAGTTACTAATTCCTCATACTGAAGTTTTTCATTTGATTCATTCCTGTTGTGTTTTGGGTAGGTTTATATTCTCCTTCTTAGACCCTTTGGTCGACAATGTCGTTTTTGTTCAAGATCGGTCTCATCCCAACTATGAATAGATATATCTTTGGTATCGCCCATCACCAAGCTGGTAATTATGTGAACGGCTCATTATGTGAACCATTCACTGCTAAAATTGACATTGGACCAACTAATATCAAAGCAGTTTCCTTTGAACCGAGCTAGACATAGATTTTATTCTGCCATGATGAGGTCGTTCTCTCAATTACGCCTATTGTGAGAGACCGTGTATATGGGATCCACATGAGATTTAGGGTGAACTTTAACCCTAGATCTCAAGTAGAATACATGTATACAATCCCTAGACTGCTATATGCTCGATCACTTGTACTGCTCCAGTAATTAACTGCCCCTTCTGACATGCTCTAATTTTACATGAGACAGAGCTAAACAATAATGGAATTTTGCTGCCATATCTGGGTTGGCGGTGCGTATCATTTACTTTCCGGGCTTGACAGAATTCGAAGGCGTCTACGTGACGTTTTGAGAGATAAATTAATTTCCACACTATAACCTTGTTTGCTTCTCGTTAGGTTATGTCGTGCTACATTCATTATCTGCACTATTTCAGGCAATCACTGATAACCCGCCATACGACATAGATGCTGACAAATCAGCCGCACGCATTTCGTCTTCCCTTGTTGAGAAAGAATTTAAGTTCGGACCGCTTCTTCACAAGATCCATTACTTTGTGGAACAGTCTGCGGAGAGGATGCTTCCTGTTAAGGGGTCTCCCCTTTTCACACAAATGGACTCACCCAAGATATACATATATTACTACCAGTGAATACCCGGACGGTGAGTACGTTGTGTGAAGGAGTCGACACCGAACGACAGAAGAGTAGTAGAGTTCAGTAGTCGTAGAGTAAGTCACACACAGAGACGGCGGCAAGCGTCATAGTTAGCGAGCACGTAGACTCAGTACGGAGTCATACCGCGATACTTAAATACCAAGACTGTATATATATTATTGCTACTAACCCGTATTATCAGTTTGTATTATTACGTTAATACATTTATTTTCCTTATCCATTCCTGGCGTTTGTTATTCATTGATATCGGATTCATCCCGGAATCCACAACACTTCCTTAATCCAAATACTCTTAATCACTTCAACGCAGAGGTCAACTGCTTCCTACCCTCAGCAGCTTCATCCAGTGTACTGTCAACAATGAATCGTCCTTGGGCCTTTTATTGAGTGAAAGAAAAAGCAGTAAAAGAAAAGTGACCGCCTTTAAACCTTGCGTTAAGGCCGCTAATGTACTCCTTGACTTTGGCTTTTTCCGCAGATATTACGTCTAGAATTCCAAAATTTATGATGTGAATATCTGTTTTGGATGACGCTTACATACGGGTAATCTGTAGTAATTTCTTTATTATTGAAGCATGTTCTGGACTGAGTTAACGCTGAAAATTCTGTAAGTCAACGCGGTGAAATGATTGATCCTGGCACTGTTATCGTAATGCGAACTGTTCGAACGCTGCTACATTTTATCTTCTGTAGTTATGATGGACACAAAGCGGTGACTACTGTTCATGGTTCAATAGAATTTAATCCTTGATTCCAAGTAAGGGATGAGAAGTTAGAAGAGTGAAATTATTTCAGTGAAGCTTGATGAATCTCATCAATTATTTTTACACATCGATTGGTATAGCTTTGACCATCTTAATCGAAAGATGCAGATGTAACCGAATAAGTGGCCCTCTCGGAAGTGTGTCAGCTACCTGGATATAATGTCAATTAGAGGACTCGAAATAGAGCTCTTAGAGTGTCCAATGTTTCACTGGTGGAAATATTTGAACAATGAAACGGGCATTGTCTAAATCCAATGATAATGTGTGGTAAGCGTGCATGGTTACTGAAAGTGAATGAGTCCTTGTTGACCGAGTGAGGCATTCTGGGATACTTGAAGAATACTGTATAATTTAGTATGTGTCGTCACAGGAAATAAGAAGTTGGATGTATTGAATTAAAAGGTTTGGACATTTTTCGTAATAGCGAATGACATGTTTACATTATGCCGAGGCGTAAGCGACAAAAAAAGATAGAATTTGCATCCTCTGAAAAAGTGGCGGTGGTGACTTCCTTACCACAGAATAACAACATAAAGTAGTTAATGGTTCTTCATCTATGCGCCATGTACCTTCATGTCGTTGTCGAACATTGCTCTCTAGAATTACCTGTCTTTTGCACCTTTTAGTAAATGCTGTATTCTTGTTATATCTTCTAATTACTGTTTACTTACATAATCTCATTAGGTAGGTTATGCACTGTTTTCCTCTGTCCTTCTTGCTTTCAGTATGTCCTGTGGGTGTTAAATTTTCCACGCCTTATTATGTACCCTAGACATTTCAACTGTCTCCTTATGATGTTATGTATTAATGTCCTTTGTGTTTCCATTTTCTCTAAGACTTTGTCGTTGTTCACATGTTCCTTGTACTGTATCATCAGCATAGTCCTGTAAAACGACATTTCTGCTACTTCTTCATCTGTGATGAGATTGTCCGTCAATCCCTGCAATAGGATATTACATAACGGTTCAGTACTCTTTTCTTTGTTTCTAAGGAAATGTACCCGTTTCTTAATACGTTTTACTCAGGTTTTCGAAGGCATCTTTTGCTATCCCAATGCCACAGAGAAAGTTATTTATGAAATAAATTGATTCAAATTATTACCTTGCCGATAGTTTACAGTAGAATTTGAAGGAAAAATTAAATTGTGACTGTGTTTAATAAACGTGTCCTGCACAAACTGACGAAAATTTAATATTAGGTTGAGTCATAAGTAAATTCCGTTCATATTTATCAAATCTATTCATAAAAAAATAAAGTACAATTACATTTAATCAGTTGTATATTCAACATTATTTGCAATGACTGGATGGAACTTGTCAGCTAGGTAATTTCTCAGTAGTATTCTGCAGAATTTAACGTGAAAGATGTTTCGACGAACTCTTAAAATCTCGGTTTCATTACGAACATTTTGCCTGTTAACGCGTTTTCCAATGATCGAAAATAATAATCGGTAGATTCAGTGTTAGGGAAATATGGTCGGTGGTATAGAAAAGACTTACTGATTGCTAAACCTTTTGTCTCTTTTCTTCTCACTGTATGCTGTCATGCATGTTCTTGGAGAAAAACACTTTTCTTATTACTGCGCAATATGCGCTTTCGACCGATCATTTATGGACACGTCACAATGACTGAGCGTATTAATATGCATTATGAGTTTCATTGCTTTTTCATTCCTTTTTAAGAAGTTTAAATAAATAATACTACGATGAATATACCGCAGGCTCAACATTATTTTTAGAATTTAGATTTTGGGTCGTTTGCGGAGATTTATCCTTGTCAATCCAACGCATTTTGTGTTGAACATTGTCTACGAAACCCATGTTTCATCACTTGCTATATTTTAGTAACGGATAGTAGGGGTGATATATTCGTAATTACAATTAATTTCCAAAAATGAAAATTATTCAGGATTTAATCTATTCATATTGTAGCGTCAATACTATCAGTGAGGAAAATGTCCATATTTTGAAAACACGATATCTATATTTGGCATTTACCAGGGCTCTGATAATGACCATTGTCTCCAATAGACTAAATACAGAATCTCAACCAAGAGGAAGGTTACAATAACAGATATCTTTTCCAGAATATTTTGTACGATGTTTCTGTTTTGTTTTGGTTTTGTTTGTTTTACGACATATCAATCTGAATGAGTTATTTAATTCCGACAAAATTTTTACTACCTGTAATTTCTTTTTTTTTTCAAAAATGTATTGCTACTATTTTTTTCTTGCTGATGATATTTTAAAAAAAAATCTATTTCTGATAATAATCTTTTACAAAAACGAATTGCCGGTATTAAAACCTATTTTTACGCTTCCATAGTGTTTCGACCCCAGTTCGAAGGCCAACCACTTGCCCAGAGCTGGGACCCCAACAGGTGCCACCACCCATGGTAGATCCGGGAACACTAGCAATTAAGAGGTGGTTCCGTTCACCTCAAAAGCTCCCAATCAGAGACCCTGTAGCCGGATGCAATTTATCGTCTTACCCAGGACACGGATGTAGTTTACCCTCATACCCAGGACGTGAATGCAGTTTATCGTCATACCCAGAAGAGAATCTTTTTGTATCGGAACACATGATTGTTTTAATAATGTGATATTATATAGGGATTTATTGCTAGATTTATGATCATCGCCATGTAGGCAGGATTGTCGAATCCGGTTCATATACCAGCCGAGATATTGCATTCATTTCGATACAAATTCGACTGAATTTGTGCCTTTGGTACTGTATCAAATTACCTTTTCTACCCACCCACAATTATTTAAATAGGAGCGTAGAAAGCCAGTCTCAGTGAAGGACTAACCTGAAGCAGATAAGTCTCTGAAAAGCAACATGGAAAACTCTGCTCTATTTTCCAAAGAAGAAAGATTATAAGGAAAAAGGAAATTGAGGAGAACAATAACCATCTACTACTTGAAAGAACATTGACATGTTTGAAAATGATCATCCAATCATTTAATACAATACATTTTATACAGTATATACATGTTTATGATCTCACATCATGTATAGTGCGACCACTGATTTTTTTATGCGTTAATTTTAACCCCTCAAAAAAAATCTTTTGCAATCAGTCACCGATAATGCATGATTTTTAACATCTCCAAAAATTTACCTGCGCTGTCGATCATCGAAAATGCATGATTTTTAACCTCTCAAAAATTTACCTGCGTTGTTAATCACCGATAATATATTATTTTAAACTCTTCAAAAAATTACCTGTATATAGTGTGACTTCCAGTTTTTGCTTTAAAATTCTGTACTAAAAACTCACACTATACTTGAGTATATACAGAATTTATAAATTTTTTGAAAATTCTAACGCTTCATTTTAAGGGATTTTGATTTGCTTAATTGAAGTGATAAATCCCCCAGAAATGTTGTCAGATAAAATCCCATAGATATAGGAATTTTCATTTCAAAATCTTGTGTATCAATACTAAAAAAACGTCCAAAATGCAAAGTTATAGAAAAACTCATTCAAATTAACATTCATATATTTCAACAACGTTTTTAATATGAATGCATTGCAGTTGTGTCTAATGTATTGCAATGTCAAAAACTACTAGCTATAAAAGCCATAACAGCAAGACCTAGCGTGGTAAGTCTGTGTCCCTATTCTCAACAGAGAAGTCTTAATATTAAACAGCAAGTGAATATTTCTAATCCGCACAGCGTTCGAACATTTGATCAAAAAACTCAATGTTATTACTGGTAGACCTAACTTGTGGGGATCATTGGCGTTAATCAATATATCTTTTTCGCCCATTGCTATCGATTTTGTATGAAATAATATTTAAATATATCTATAAATAATTTATCAATAAGTTCTGAATTTTAAAGTCATATACACACTCTATTTACCGTGATACATGGATATATAAAAAAAAAACTTTTATATGATTTGCACATGACCTTCGAAGAAATATATAGAAATATTATTTTTTCTTTGTGTTAAGATCAAAAGTATATTTTGATATGAAAATAAATTTCAATTATGTTTACGTCCAGATCAAAGATTATCTTTGGGATCAAAATGAATGCTAATCTAAGCTTTTTGAATTGATCAAAATTAAGTCGTTCATATCATCAGTAATTTATTTCATTATTGATGCTGATAAATTGCTAATATAAAAAAGGGAGCCTGAAAAATAGATAGATCAAAGATGAAAGTTGGACGGCATTTCTAAAAGAATTTCTTCCTATTCGCTGTGTGAAGTTACGACGTACATATTGAAATTATTTATCAATTCTTGCATTAGTATCCTCATCAATGTTGTTTAGATCACTACCTCTCGGCTGACTGACACCCTGGATTTTTTCAAGTCTTTAAATGGACTAATATTTTATATTTATTATTATATATTATTTTCATTCTTCCTCAAAAGTACGTTACATCCTAGCCCAGTATTTCGGGTGGACTTTTGGCTAGCTCCTGTGGAATATTTTGGGCTTTCGAACATTTAATTCCAGAGTCCTATGTACGTAAAAGTTATAAGAATTTAAAAATAATAAAATTATTTTATCTTTATTCGACACTTTAATTCGGCATAATCTTTCTTCGTATACGCAACCGATCTATGTCGTCTGTTTCGATTTCTTTTTGTGCGCAGTTTTTATTTTCATTTAAAATCGCCATTCTTTATGATCACTTCACATAAATTCACTGTTAAAAGAATTTAGGGAACCTAAAGTATGTCATATTTCGAATACGCCACAATACGCGTGCTAGAAAAAGAAAAAAATATGAGCAACGAATCGTGACCCACTGATGTTTTAATTACGGTTTATTTAGATGATTTCAATTGCGACGAAAAGCAAAATTAAAATTAAACCTTTAATAAAGTATTTTTTTCAAATCTTTCACTCTGTTAGATATTTAAATTTAACTTTAAATAAGTTATTTATTTTATTTTTAATCGCGTGTAACTATAGTTGTTACTCTCTGTTAATTCAGGTTGTTTATGATTGGCCGAGATCTAAATACGAACGGACGAATGTTTTCTTTCACTTAAGATTCGTAAGGCGATTCGTGAGGGTTTCTTTTATATTACCGACCAGAATCTTTAAGTAAATCATATTAAATTTTAATTGAATCTTGTCATATTTTATTTGAATATTAAAAATATTTTAATGACCAAGGCCGGTCGTATGTGTGAATGCTGCAATGGATAGCTGCCCGGAAGGAGAAATAGAATAATTTAAAATCCGGTTATTTTCGTTACATTTACTTACGCGCCAATACACCTGAGAAAATTATGAATCCATCAATTCACCGTCAGCTATATGTTAAATAGTAAGATGCATATCTACAAAAATTATTGTTATTCTGCAAAAATATTTTCTGAATTATTCAGTCGCTTAAGTGGGAAATATTCTTGAAATCCAAAATATATTTCGGTATTAAATAAACTAAAAATGGTTGATAAGCCGTAAAAAAAGCACTTTAATCAAAAACCAAGACTGAACGCGATCATTGTTACATTTCTTTCTTTTTTTTTCTTTTTGGAATCTGAGTTCTCCTTCTCCTAGACTCGTTGGTAAGCTGCTCCTGTATTCATTCATAGCTAGGAGAAGAGATGGATTTATACGTCCCATCAAGGGTATTTGTCCGTGAGTGAATGTAACAAATCCTACTGGAATACCACCAACTGTCATTCCCAAGCGGTCACCCATGTATTTACTGACCAGATTCAGCATTGCTTAACGTCGGTGATCGGATCAGAAGGGGTGTTTCAACGTAATATGGTCGTAAGACTTGAAGCAAAAAGTATTGAAACTATGGAAATATAATCAAGAAATAGATATTTATACAGGGTGTCCATAAAGTTCGTGTGCACTTTAAAAAATGTATAACTTTATTTGTATTTGCGATAGAAATATTCTGTAAAAAATGTTATAAAGTTTAATGCACCTAGTTTTAAGTACAGCTAAAATAACTAATGTGATTTCAGGCATTACTGTAGATCAGTTGGCAAATGTTTTCCGTGAACTGGACAATCGTATTACCCTTTGTATTGCTAATGATGGAGGACATGTGGAAACTTAAATAAAATTTCAATAAAACCTTAAAAATATAGATTTACTTCTTTCTAATCCTTTTTACAAATTATTTCAATCGGAAATACACCCTGTATAATTATGCAAAATCATACAAATTAACCTATAATATGGGGGGAGAAGCGGTGGATTAATAGCTTCCCCAAGGATATTTTCGCGTAAGTGAATATAACGAACCTAACTGGAATTGGAACTTGAATTAGAAGTTCCGATCTATTATCCATTATTCCACCCGTTCAACCCTTTTTTGAGCATGTGATATTCGCATGCGGTCACCCATCTATGTACTGATCAGGCTCAAAGTTTCTTACCTTTGGTGATCGTACGGGAATCGTTTTTTTTAACGTGATGTTGCCACGTTTCCAAGGAACATAGTTACGAAGTATTACAGGGCAAAAGGACGATGCTGAAAAGAACGTGATGCGTCAGTCCTTCAAATAGAGTAAAGTAATTTTCTTCATGTAGTAGTTGCATAGATGAACAAGTATTAAGAGACCGACACATTGGCTTGATATGCATTGATCGATGGTGAGTGATAAGCAACATAGTCAACAACAACGGCATGAACAATCTAATTCTATTAGGTCATCCCATAAGTTTAACTTTTTGTTAAAATGAACGAAATTTAAAGGGTGTTTTATAATGTCTAATGGAGCTGAACATTATCTTTAGGTTTAGATGCATTTAAACTGATCAAATTTTACTTCAGAGAACAATAAAATTAAATTTTGTTTGATTGAAACCCTGCTAACATGGAAATACCCAAGAATCATTTGAGGCACATAATGCTTTATGAGTTCAAGAAAGGAAACTCAGCAGCCGAATCGGCTATAAACATTCAGTTAGTTCATGGAGAGGAATGTGTGACAGAAAGAACTTGCAGAAGATGGTTTGCAAAATTTAGAGGTGGAGATTTCACTCTTGAAGATGAAGATCGAACCGGACGTCCAGTTGATTTTATTGAAAAGCTTCTTGAAGCAGCCCTTGAAGAAAATCCTGCTTTATCAGTTGAAGAATTGGCAGTGGTTCACAGTTAAAACCATACAACTGTTCATCGTCATCTTCAACAACTTGGAAAAGTTCCTAAACTTGGAAAATGGGTGCCTCATGAATTGTCTGAAAACAACCTCAAATCCCGTGTTGACATCTGCTCTTCTCTCCATTCTCGCCAACTTGTTTCAACTTTTTTGGATAGACTTGTGACTGGCGACGAAAAATGGATCTTTTATCGAAATGTTAAGCGTCGTAGACAGTGGCTTGGTAAGGGGGAAGGACCCCAGCCACAGCCGAGAAGGGAACTTCATGGGCAAAAGGTTCTTCTTTCAATCTGGTGGGATTGCCAAGGAATAATCCACTTTGAATTATTACCACCTAATGCAACAATTAATGCTCAAATATATTGTCAGCAATTAGAGCGTTTGAACCAAGCTTTGAGGAAAGAAAGACCTGCTCTAGTGAATCAAAAACAGGTGATGTTTCATCAGGACAATGCGCGACCACACACAGCAAGAATTACGTCACAAAAAATTGAAGAACTTGGTTGGGAGAAAATTCCTCATCCAACTTATTCTCCCGACCTTGCTCCTTCAGACTACCATTTGTTTTGTAGCTTACAGAATCATTTGGAAGAAACAGCTTTTGTAACACAGGAAGAGGTTAAAACTGACATTTGTGAGTTCTTCGAATCAAAGCCAAAAGAATTTTACAGTAATGGAATTAGTAAGCTTGTTAATAGATGGAAGGAAGTCATAGATAATCATGGAAAATACACTGTTGATTGAGTCTGTAATTAAATGTAACATTTGGTCACTTGTTTTCTTTATTCAAAATTCGGTCATAACTTATGGGATGACCTGATAGTTAGTTGAATACTGAGCTTGCTGTAGGAGATTCGACTGTTAGCAGGGAATCATACTTACAGTGCAAATGAGCATGCAGTTTAAAAACAGGATAATTATTAGAATAAATTCTTTATACCATGTCGTTCGTCGTACAGGTCAACAATAATCTTGTCCCCCAGTGGAGAGCCAGGCTAAGTGTTACGCAAAAAAATATTTTGAAAGATAACTACGTATTTATGTGTAAAAAAAACAAAACAAACAAAACAATACCGTTTTAACCAGAGAAAATGGAACACACGATTTGCTCATCTTTATATGATAGATTTCACCCACAAGGCTTGGGTCAAACCGTGGTATGGTTTTCAGGCACTTTCCAAAGGTACCGCACACTGGAATCGACCCCACCCGTCCGATAAAATCAGGAAGTTTCCTTCCTGACAAATCGACCATGGTGAGATTCGAACCCGAGTTTCATGAATAGAATGTGAATTTTCTAACCATTCGGCCATCGATAGCTGTGCTAGCCCGAAGTCACAAGTTATCGCGGGCGACGGCTTGAATGTGCTGGCCTTGGTCAAAGTGTTGATCACGCTAGATAATACGCTCTTTCCCAGAAACTGTAACTAAGGTCTACTCAAGATAGTTGTATTATAAAACATAGGTGGATTTTGTGGATATTGAATAGACACAAATATGCCTGAGCAACCGTTTAGAATATTCATTGTGTAGACGCCATGCTAGATGAGTATCCTCGAATACGAGTGGCCAGCTATACATACACATATATGATAAAAGAAAGTGTAACATCGCTGTCGATTACATAACTTCACATGCAGTTTTTCAATGAATCTTGCCAATTGTAATTGAATACAATAACATGTTTGTGTGCCTTTGTCTACGTGTGTTTGTGTGACTAAGCCTGATGTCATATTCGGAATTCTCTACAACGAGAGGCTATTTACAAAGAATACCAAAATAGCAAAACGGTATATATCGTACGAGAGCTTTCTCCCTCAGTAACTGTTGTCTCACTAAGACAGCTTTTTAAAAGAAAAAAAAATGTAGATTTTGCAGATAGTCTAAAAATATAGCGCAGAATATATAACAAAAGATTAGAATGATATTGAATAAAAACGAAATCATTTCCGGAAAATGTATTTAAATAAAATGAAATATAGATAAAACGTATATTTATCAAAGATAAATAAATAAATATCCCACTGACTTTCCAAAAAGAGAAAAGTATCAGCAAAATATCGAGAGACTAAGAAAAATCAATATAAAACTATTAAATTGACAAATTTTTAGCATCTATACTCAAGCAATCAGCAAAGAAGATCACGTAATTGAATTTAGATTCTTTCTTTAGTGCTGGCATTTTATAGATTCTTATCGAATTCCATTTCGTCCAATTCTAAGGCAGAACCACTGATAAGATCACCTAGAACTTATTCAATTTTAAAAGTATTTGCTGTGGACACTTCGTTTTCTTTTCTTTGTCTTTAAAAAATTGTTGTAAACTAGCGAAAACTTGTAAAAGAAAAACAGTACTACAAGTCTACAAAATACGAACACTCAGTCATCAAGCGGCCGATGCACAGAACCACGTTTCAAGTAAGTTTTAAATGGTCTCCTCAGAGAAGAAAATGAGGGAACGGTGAGTCATTTTTGAGTTGAAATGTAACGTATCCATTATAGCAATTACGTTCATAATTTTAATTTCCAGAATTTCCATATTTCAGAGGAAATAATCATTATAAGTATAATATATATTGGCGTTTATAAATGTAAATACAATTTCCACCAAAATCTCTTCTAAAAGTGGCATCATTGTAAGGATGAGAGAAAGAAATGGCGTCTTTTCAGAATATAGACAGTCATGCATTCTCTACAGCCTCATTTTCATTTTAATGTGGATTTCCATAACGTATTTGGAATGATATTCGTGTGATTTCCCGTTGCCTTCGCCATGACTTTTAATCCGATTTATATTTCCCACACTCTGGCTACAATCCAGGACTACAGGGACTTCTATTTCACAGACCTTTAAATCTGTTCCTAAGGAAGTTTGTGTGAAAGAGAAGGCAGCAGATAAAGCGGGAATTAGAACAGACATTTAGTCTGGCGTTGTCTGGAATGTGTACGTTTGACCTCAGCTAGTGCTTGAATCTTGGTGATAGACAAACGGTAATCCGATATTTGATTTATCTTCCCACATATGACCCCTTTTAACCGTATGCAGGAATATATATATATATATTTCTATTAAAGATTTTCTTGTATTACAAATGCATATACATCTGACACATTTGGAAATTGCCTGAAAATCATGCCACACGTTGAATGAAGCCTTGTGAATGAAATTGGGTAGACGGCACACTTGAGGGCCGTCGATAGCTGTGCCCGAGTGTTTGAGCTTGCTGGCCTTGATAAGATTGTTGATCACGTTAGATACCACGTTCTTTCCCAGCTACTGTAACTACATTCTGCTCAGCATAGTTGCAGTATAAATCGCAGGTGGGTTCTGCGGTTATTGAAGAAACATAAATGTGCCTGAGCATGCCTCTGCAATACGGATTGACTAGCCGCCCTAGTAGACAGATACCCTCGGATACGAGTGGCTATATATGTATATACATACACGCACACGCACACATCATGCACGCACGCGCGTATGTATATATGTGTTGGGGGGAGTAAAGCAATGTGTCAATAAATACTATCTGAATAATATATGAAGATATAAATATCTTCATATATTATTCAGATAGTATTTATTGACGACAGAACAACCATTTAACGGTGTTATTGAAAGAATATAAAAGTGAAAATTCCGAAACTAAACAAAGTAGTAAGATAAAAAGAAGGCACCTTTGGAGACAGAGAAATGACCAGTGAAAATGACCAAATAAATTACCAATGGCTACTCTGTATTATTTAATCTCTTATATGGAAGTTAATTCTGAATAATTTCATGACAATTGAAAGATAGACTTCAAACAACATAGACGTCGCTCTGTCGAGAACAATATAAACTGAAAATGTGTCCAAGGAAGACATTTTAAATATAATGGGAACTCAACAGACACATACTATTTCTGGTGCCTTATGATGAAAATGGGCTTGACAAATATAGCATTTACAGATCCATCTTAAGAAATTTAAATTGAGTATTGTATTAACTGAAATCGGGAAACCTAGCAAGAAATCGGAAAGTGTATAGGAAAAGTGAATGACGTCTTTCAGAAACTGAGCAAAGAATTATGATATAGGAAAATATCGGTAGCAAAAATGAAAAAAAAATAGGAACTGCTATGTTACGTTTGATGTCCAATAAGGCAATGGATGTTGGTCATTCTTTTCACAGATAAGTATACCTGAAGCAATAAAGATCTGATTCTACTGACCAATGCTAGGAATTCTATAGGCAGAACATGTGAGCAACGTAGGGAAATAGGAATTATAAAGAAACTGATTCCCATCAGAAAAAAAGATAAAAATTTGAATTTTCTGGAAAATATTGTGGTGTACTTCTGAACGTTTCTATGGCTTTATTCAATGATGGAAATTGCCTGATACAATACAGCACCTACATGTAACCATTTTAACTGTGTTTTCAGTCGATGAGAATTGAATCTACAGGAGATGAGACTTCTTATCAAGGATTTCTTTTTTTTCTGTTTATCGGGACGCCTGTTAAATGTGACCACTTCTCTCCCCGGACAAGATGTCCGATTTGGAAGGCCTTTGTGAGACGATAACCATAATCTGTGGTATTTTGCCATTTCAGCGCACATTATTATTCTGCTGTATAGTTTCAATACTTGTGACTCTTGTTAAATTTACAACCTCTGTTGTAGATATTTAATTGATCTAATATGTTTTTAGAATGATCCATTCACTCGGGTAAGAAGAGCGGGAGCTGGTCTTAATCGTCGTTGTAATTTGACAGATTATGTTGATCGGTTCCCTTCATAGTTGATTGATTCTCGTATGACTGAGTACATCTAAACGGGAATAGCCCACACTTTTGCCAACAGTGCATTTGAAAAGATACTAGATATCAGCAGAAGGGAAGCATTCTCCCAGTAACGTCTTCGACTATCTGCTGGGTGAACATTCTGTTTGACGAGAGTAGTTATTACAATTTATCAGAATGGTCCTGATATGGGCCCTATATCACTTTTACTGACCACCGACAACCCTTTCGCTTGACATCAACTCAGCGAAGAAAGCACATCGTGGAAGTCGTCTTTCGAACATGCATAGGAAGTGGCCAACTAACGTAGCTATCGATCGACAATCATGGTTTCAATGTTCTTTGATGTGAACACTCCTGAAATCCGACATGCAGGTACTTCATACCACCTATGTAACCAGAGGATTATTTATAGGCACGACATTTGGAATAGTTTAATATCTCTCAAATAGTTACCGCATGGGACCCAAGATTCGAATCAATATATCAGCGTTGAAAGATATACTACTACGACGACGGCGACCTTGGTCTTACTGTTTAAAATACCTGTCCAGGAAGAAATATTTGGAAAGGATCCCAGACCATCTGGAGCTGATATACAATCCCAGATTATATATTTCTCCATCTTTGTTGCTGATGATGTCTACCGCCAGAAAATCATGAATGAGCAAGGAGGCGAATGGAGTATGGATAAGAAATAATACTGAAAATAGTTGTCATAGTTTGGAATCTTTAAGAGGCACTCTTTCCGAGAGAAATCATCTAGAAGAGATATATTTTGAGGAAATATTTCCAAACCGTGTATTTCTTACTGAATAGCAATGATTTATAACGTAATTCCAAATTTAAAGTTCGCTGTCGTTTTCTTCCGTGTATTATTTGGTTCAAGCCTATAATGTCAGCGTAACATTTGAGAAGAAAATGGTATGACATACACGAATACCATAAAACATGAACCAAACATGTAATGTTTATAATTTTATTAAATAATTTTTAATAAATGTAATGGTCTCCTCCCAACAACTAAATCAGGTGTGGGAAAAGTTTCAGAGTGATACGTATATAATTTCCAGTTGCACGAAATTTGGCTTTAATCATACACAACGCTGATAAACCATTTTTTCAATGATGCTCACTCTGTACAAGGCCGAAAAGAGGTTTACAGATTAAAAGGCCCAAGTTATGGGGATGTGTGTGGAAGATGACGGTTAACCATGGAATTGATCTGTTTAAGACTGTAATGAGTGTGAATGCATCCTCTTGCGCATTATTTTCACAAGACAGCGGTACAGGTAACCGACAATTATTCACAGGAGCGGTAGAGGGATCCGTCCATTTTTCTAGCATCCTTAGTGTTAAGGGGTCTCCCCTTTTCACACAAATGGACTCACCCAAAGTATACATATACTACTACCAGTGAATACCCGAAGAGTCAAGTGGTCGAGACGGAACGACAGAAGAGTAGTAGAGTTCTTTAATAGTAGAGTAAGTCACCCACAGAGACGGCGGCAAGCGTCACAGTTAGCGAGCACGTAGACTCAGTAAGGAGTCAGACCGCGATACTTCAGTACCAAGACTGTATATATATATATATATATATATATATATATATATATATATATATATATATATTATTGCTACTAACCTGCATTCCTGGATCTACTAACCCGTATTACCAGTTTGTATTATTACGTTAATACATTTATTTTCCTTATCCATTCCTGGCGTTTGTTAGTCATTGATATCGGATTCATCCCGGAATCCACAACACTTAGCGAAGATTCGTATGTCTGTGTTCCACTTGAGGTGTAGGTTGTAGTTAAGTCACAACAGGCGTTCAAGGCACGTGGCCTCTCTGGGTAAACATCCGTTCATCACGATAGGTGGAAATTCAGGGTCCGCTCGGGAGTGATAGAACGTCACCATTTTCATTGTTCACATAAGTAATTTGATGAGAATGGCAACTTACTTTGCAAAATTATTTTGCAAAGAAATGCGCATGACTTCGACTTGAACCACCATAACACTGATGAGAGAGATATTTTCAGAATATAATTGACCATAGAGACATTTATAAATCCGACAAATTATTTCCAGCACATTGTCTGCGATTAATTCAAAACAGAATCCGTATGTTTCTATGAAGAAATTCCTGTACGTCAAGAAAATTAATATCAGCCTCGTAATTCTGAGCAATTTTACTAGTTTCTATGACGCAGCCCTCTTATCGTAATATAATACTTTCACTCACTGTAAACAGAGGTGAATTTCTGAGATCAGAACAGATCTGATACGGTAGTATTTAATTTGTCACATGTAACCACAAAGATACACTTGCCCCTATTTGAGAGTTCCTGACTTAACGAATAATTGTAAGTTTTTATATTTGTTTCAGTTCATTTTTTCTCTCAGATGAACAGTGATTTAACTGCATCGATGATTTTAAACTGTGTTTAATTGTTTAATGTCATTCGTTTAAAAACTACAAACTTTTACTAAAGTTTTACATTGAGACCGTCCTGGGTGTGACATTAAACTCCATCAGGCAGCAAGGCCTCTATTTGAGGAGGGTAGAACTACTTCTTAGTTGCTGCTGTCAATACGTCCCCTCTGGTGTCTCAGCTATAGGCAAATACTGAAACCCCAAACTGTGATCAGAACAATACGAAAGTATAAAAAATACATTTTTATAGCAAAAATACCAGCAATAGATTTTAACAGTAAAAAATAAATTACCAAAGATCCCAAGAAAATTATATCTCGGCATCAAATGACCCATAAGAAGTTGAAATGCTGTTAAACAGACAAACCAAGCAACTTACACTGAGAGATAGATCTTCATAGTGTAAAATATAAAGAATTTGTTTCAAGAAATTTGTAGAAAAAAATCTCTCATCTTTCGACGTCAGCAAGTATAGTTTTATGATGCAAGATGGCTCGCAATATAATGAATATAATAATGGAATTTTATGATTGATTATATTATGGTAAGTTAGAATTAATTTTCGGTTTTGATGCCCAAATTTTTTCTCCAAAGAATAAAATAAAATATCATTTAATTCTATTACTATATTCACCATTATTTGCAAGATTTTGCCACGCAATTCTTTGATATCTTTGGTGCAAATTCGGCAGGTTTTCATGTGCAATTTTCAACGGACCCTTATACCTTTCTTTTAGTGGGGAAGTGTTCACTCTCAAAGCATTTAGCAGAGATCAAAAAATGTAATATGGGTTGGTTAATAGTCAGGGTAGTATGTCGAATCGGGTAGAAAAGAACTGTGCTCCTAGTTTTTGTTTTCGTATTATTCTTCCTGTATATTCTTCCTTTATGATTCCATATTGAATAGCGCAATGTGTTTTCGACCAAACCTTTATGCACACGTTTCCCCTGCTCTACGTATAAAAGGTCATATAGTGTTTTATTGTGTTTTAAGAAGTCCATATGAATCATATGCGGGCGATCCCAATACACGCACCGCCTTATCTTTCTTCCATGAAACTCAGCTTTTGAAGTCGTTTGTAGAGATTAACACTTCTCAATCTACTTTTTTTTACACTGAACATTGTCGTATGTAAACTACTTTTTCAACTCCTGTTATGATATATTTAAAGAAACGTTTAATTAAGTTGATACATGCGTAATTACAATTTGTTCTGAAAACAATAATTACTTATGGATCAATCTAATATAATGTTTGACCAACAAATTTCTAACTATAATTTTCAATTATATTCTGTATCTGAATAATATGTACAAAGGGCTCAACAGAATATGGGGGTTCTCTCCAAGCCATCGATTCTTCTGGAGGGATTGGTAGAGGAAGAAATGCATTTTTATTCCATCGGAGTAATAGTTTCTGTTCCATGCCGGAGACATTCTCCTCTCCCTTATGCCCCCACTCCATTGCGTAACATCTATTAGGTAGTGGTGCTATGACCAGCTATTAGACAAGCTATGACCAGCTTAGACAAGCGAAGACCAGATTAGACAAGTTAAGACCTGCTTAGACTAGTGGAAACACTCGAGTCACTACGTTAAAAACCGACCTTTTGTCACATGACAGTGGGGTGTTAAAGTAAATCTTGGATTCAAGAGAATTTGTATATTAATACCACTTGAAATATTTCCTGAAATAAATTTTCAGCATTTCTTGCAAATACGACATGTAGATTCATGGCCGCAATTTGCGATTTCAAATTGAATTGCCCAATCAGATGCTTAAATCATCAATTTACACTTAAATTATCTAAGGATAAAATACTGATTTTTTTCTTTCAAAAATTACCTTGGGAAATTTTATTCTGTTAGACAGGACGTATGGTTAATCCCCTATATCCACACACACACACACACACACCCACACACACACACACACATATATATATAAATATATATATATATATATATATATATATATGTGATCTCATCGCGATTAAAACTCAACAGAAAAGTGGTGCTACAATATATAAAATGAGTACTAAGTTAAACTTGGTATTACGTTTTAGCGGTAATAGGAGTAGATAGTTTCGTCCATCATCCGATTCACAATCCCTTCTGGTCTTTTATACAAAAGTAGAGGTTAGCCTCTTGTTTCCTGTCTAGGATAAGCTTTCCGTTTCTTTCTAAAGTTGCCTCACTTACATTTCCCTCCTAGAAAACACTTGCATCTTAGTGGCATTATTGTTTGATTGGGGTGAAATGTTTATGAGAAAAAAATAGAATAAAAACATATAAATACTAAATCATTGGTGCTTCAAAGCAATGCGTGTTATATATTTCACACTTTAGATATATGATGAATAATTTAGCAAGAAATTAATTTCTATATATGTGTTTTAAGTCTTAGCCTTAAAAATTGTATTTTAAAATTCAGCCAGCAAAAGGCTCAAGGGCGTATTAAGATAAAATAAAAGAATATGATGCATGTTTGAATGTTGGAATAAAACATTATGAATATAAGGTAGATATATTACTTGATACTCGATAATATTAGTGTTCAGGGGAGCGTCCACGTTGTTGTCTGCTTAAGTATTCTAAGTGCAACTTTCCGTTAAATTTTCGATAAAAGGAAATGCGGGCGATTCGACTATGTAGAAGAACATGACAATTCTTAGCTGTAAATATCTGAATTGATGGAGGTATTGAATAGTGCCCATCTAAACATTTGCCAAGGAAGTAGCGAGAAAATAGAGCTGAGCTTTTGAAGATGAGTTTTAAGCAAAGTAGCTGTAAACTAGAGAGCATGTCTTGTCCCACAAGAGTGTGTAAAAGATTTTGAAATCTTTCAAGTCTGGAAAGTCAGTAGTGAGCCACCCCAGCTAATATATAGCAGCAATACCACCTTTCTGATCAATCAGATACTTGGAAGGAAAAACATATGTCGTATTCTTTCACAAAATTGCATGTTGCATTTTGTAATATATAATTACAGCTCGTGACAAGGTTTGCGAAAGCAAATGACTTCGGTGATAACTGTGCCATTGTAATGATGTCAAAGTAACAATGTGTTATAGTGAAAGACACCTGGTCTAGAGAATAGACTTTCCTACCTATTATAAGTAGGAGTCAGTAGGTAGTCGAGGGGGGGAGTAAGTTATCAGCGACCACAACTCGATTACTCTGCCTAACACTTATTTACAAGTTCCTAACGTTTCTGTACGTTTACCCCATTTAGGACGCATTTAGTCCGACTACAAGTTCTATTGTGGAAATAACTCCACAACACAATGGCACGTGATATAACGCGAACATTATGACATAGGTTCTGAAAAGAGATGTAGAATTTCAATAGTAACAGACACTGAGATTGAACTAATAACTACCAGAAAAGCTGGAATTTCTTTCACCAGTGCCGTAATTCCCTTGGACACTTATCTCTTAGTTCAGTTGATGAAACTGGCAAGCAACACTAACATGAACGAATAACACTGATATAAATTATCCCCTAAAAAAATGACAATGAGAGCAATCTATCACACTGAACTCTTAAATTCAAATTTCTGAAAAGTATACTAAATAGAAAAACAAATACATGAATAAAGAAAAGAAGCCGAGGGTTACAACTACTGACAAATCGCGAGTCTACAAACCGGGGTTATTGTAATTGTCCGAATACCAAAGCTTACAATAATAGTAATTACAAATCCGAAAAGTGGATTTCTTTTTATTACATCGTTTTATCCGATGTATTCTTTAAAGATGTTCTCCGATATGTCTTCTTTCTTCTCTTTCTGTAACAGAAATATCTTCCGTCAGCCAATTCTAATAGAGAACAATTAAGAACGTAATAAAGGTGAAAATATGACACGACAAACATCTGCGTTAAAAACAAACATTTTTATTATTTAAAACAGGACGAAAATTTATATATTTATCAAACTCACAGCCAGGTCGTTTATTACTTACTCATGAGATATCCCAATGTGTGTTATCACAAAGCATAATCAACGTCAATATGAAAAAGTTTCCACTTATTAGCACAGCTGTATATCATATTGGTAATTTGATGGTGATCATTGATTTGTGTTTCTTTTGTTTCGCGTTAATTTTGTTTCGATATTCTTCTCATTATGCTGATGTTTCAAACAATAGAATTATTTCATACAGTTTACAATGTGTTCATTGTATAGATCAAATCCTGAGATGAATTAGACTGAAAATATAGATAATGCAATTGAATAGTTATTTAAATATAGCCGTTATTCTTTGACGATACAGTTCGGTTGATTTTGTTTAGCGGAATATCAACTTCATTGGGTTATTTAATTCCGAAATCTAAATATTTTGAACCCAATTTTAGGGTTTCAACTGGATACATTTTGAACGCAATGTTATCCCTTCACCTCCAGATAAAATGCATTGGTGGTTATTTTGCTTTAAAATGTAGTATTGGTAATTTTACCATAAATTGGTATTGTTGGTCATTTTTATATAAAAATGTATTGCTTGAATTTCTATTATAAAAATGTATTTTTATATTTTCGGAGTGTTTTGTTTTTGTTGGAGAGTTTCACTATTTGCCCATAGTTGGGACCCTAACAGGTGTTACCACCTCGGAAGATACAGGACATGTTAGTATTCTATCTATACATTTACTGTTAAGGATTTAACAAAAAAATAACTTCTTGGTATTAATCTTAGAATAGTCATGCTGAAAATATGACCGATATAATAGTAAAATTACTAAAATGTTACGGGATGTGAGAAAACCGTTGAGATGTTGTAATAATCAGCAGATAAACTTCAAATATATATTTCCTTTCAGATATTCAGATACTAAAAATGCGAGATAACATTTGTGTTGCTTATATTTTAAATCCTGTACTTGAGCCAAAACAACAACTTGAATGTAGGCCAATGTTTATATTTTCAGGCTTTGATCTAATGTACACATCACGTGTAAAAAAGATCAAATATTCATAGAAGATTATGAAGTATAAATAATAAAGGCAAACACTTGAGTGTTTAAGTAAATATGACAAAATACGATTCAGCATAAATAATGTCGATAAAAACACACGCATATATATATAAATATTTATTTCTATTATAGTATCTTCTTATCTATCTATCTCTCCATATATATATATATATATATATATATATATATATATATATATATATATATATATATATATATATATATACAAAACACACTTTATCAAAATGCAACAAATATGGTCTGTCTGTTAATATTTTAGTGTACTTTTTGTAATTTTCCAATAAGATGATTGACATCCAGAAGAAAATGTTGGATAATCTATTCATATTTTATGTGTTTCATCTATTATACCTTGTGCTTTTTCGGCATTTCTGTCATTAGCGAGAGTTTAACGCTGTCAGTGGTATAGACAAAAATAATCTACATAAACTATTTACATTTATGTTCAAGTACAAGAGTCATTCCGGGTAGAATGTTACCTGATAATGTTTTATGAGCGTAAGAATAGGATGTAAGAAGTGCAGTTTATGTAGTTATTTAGGAGAGGTATGGGTTAACGCTAAACTTGAAAACACTAAGATGGAAGTAAGCGGCATTTCTAGGGAAGATGCTATCCAAGAGGAACTTTCTTCTTACTAATGGAATAAGAATATTAAGTGGATGAGTCGTCCCCGCGTACGTCCATACAGGGCCTTAGCTCCAAATCTTAGTGCTAGTGGAACGAAGAATGTAGCCCGTCAGATGATTTGCCATGAAAACTTCGCTAGAATAAGGAGAACATTGCGATTTTTTGTCTTTGGGAAAGGAGTTGGAGGGTGGAAAATAATTACAGCCCCGTAGACGATTTTGATTCCTATCCCAATAATTAAGATAGGATTGGGTATCTCCAGCCCAGATAGGGCAGCACTAATCCATTTTGGGGATGATCTGGCTCTTGTAGAGTTAGAGCATGTCAGGGGGCTTTTGCTACTTTCTGGGGCCGTAAAAACACAATTTACCAGCATCCTTAGCGAGTGATCGTAAATATGTTGTCTGGGGTGAACTTAAGCCCCAATATGTGTTCAGGTCACATCGTTTCCTTGGGAGAACACCCAGCCATCATCGTAACTGTAAGTTCCAGGTTTGCTCGGAAATAGTTGAACTTCTTTAGTTTGCTTTGGGATGAACTGAATCTTACAAGCCAGTCTCTCTCCCATTGTCGCACATATTACTAGGTATTTTCCTCGTCTCAAAGTTAGGTTGCTTGTCTCCGTTGGTAGTTGTATAATTAAACGAAAAACTTGTAGTTCCAACGAATGATTTATTCCATGGAAATCTCTCGACAAGCTGTTGCTAGTCTTGGCCACTCCTTTAATTTGAGTAAAACAATGCAAAGAAACTAGAAACGCTTAAGAATTCAAATCAATGAAAATCCCCGAGTTGATGACGTTTACAAAGTAAGAGCATACGCTTTTTTTGCGAGGTCCATGCCTTATTCGTATCAAATTTACGGTGATTGTGCCCGTTGGTAGTTGCATAAGAAAAATTTGTAGTTCCAACGAATGACTTTTTTAATGGAAATATTTCAACTAGCTGTTGCCAATCTTGATCACTCCTTAAGTAAAACAGTGCAAAGAAACCAACTAAGATAAGTAAGCGGGAGTTCTAGGGAAGATGCTATCTAAACATTATATATTATCTAAGAGATACAGGATATTACCTAAGAGATACGAGGTATTACCTTCGAGAAAGAAAGGATTGCTTAAGAGATTAAAGATCATTCGTTCGAACTACAAGTTTTTTTTTTTTTTTAATTATATTTTCCTCGTCGTTTGAATGTTTACTTTTATTTTAGATTAGTTTCCTGGAAGGAAAACAGTAGTGAAACTAAATAAAATACTTTATTAAATTACAAATGCATACAACTCGGTAGTTCTTAAGAGATTAAAAATATTAAACAACAGTTAAGGTTTCGCTTATCTATTAAGTACTACCTCCGTATCTCCTAAGTAATTAGCCCATATCTCTTAGGTACTACCTCCATATCTCCTAGGTATTTCTCGATATATCTTATGTAATGCCCAGTATGTATTAGGTACGACTTCCTTTCTCGTATCTCTTAGGTAATACCTTCTATCTTCTAGATAATACCCCATATCACTTAGGTAACACTCCTTATCTCTTAGTCAATAATATCTATCTTGAATGTAAGACCCAGTATTTTTTAGACTATAAACTTTATCTCTTAGGTAATATCCACTCTCTCCAAGGTAATACCTCGTATCTCTTAGGTAATATCCAACATGTATTAGGTACTACTCTCTATCTCCTAGGTAACACCTCGAATCTCTTAAGTAATATTTCGTATCTCTTCGGTAATACCGTCTATCTCCTAAGTAATACCCCGTATCCCTTAGACAACACCGCTTATCTCTTAAACAATCCCTTCTTTCTCGAAGGTAATACCTCGTATCTCTTAGGTAATATCCTGTAACTCTTAGGTAATATCATCTAACTCCAAGGCAACATCACGCATCTCTTAAGTAATATAGCGTATCTCGTCAGTAATATCTTCTATCTCTTAGATAATACTCCGTATAACTTGGCTAATACATTTAATCCCTTACGTTACTACCCTCAGTATCTCTTAGGTAACATCTAGTATCTCTTTGTTAATAACACTATATTTCATATAAATCAGTGGCACTTGCGAATGTATATCTTTTTTCAAATTTCAAGTGTTATTTTTATGTTTTTATGAAAACAAGGGAGACAATAAATTCAATCATTACTAAATATATTCCAAAAAATATTTTCTTTCATCGATACGATAATTAATGATAATCAATGTCCCGCTCATTACATTTGAGAATTAGATTCTAAAACATTTACAATTTAAAACTTCAACAATAATTAAATTTGGCGACATTTTTAAAATCTGATTTGGTTCGAATAATACAAATTGTATGGCGGTCAAGCCGGCTGACCCGTACATATGTACCACCAATTTAGATATGAATATTTAGCCATTATTTAAACATAAATAAACATTATTTAAACATAGACTGTAACATTCCTATCCGTAAAGATAATTCCAAATTTTTCATAAGGCATCCTAACATTCTTTTGCTTTATTGTTTACAGTTTAATTAAATATGGCGGCTAAAATGGCAGGGATGCAGAATTGCCATGTGATAAAAAATGTGATTCCTTACAAAAAAAAAGAAACTGTTTTCAATGTTTGGGGTAAAATAAAGCATTAATATAAGCAAACAATATCATGAAATCTAATTCTCGGATAAACCGTTCATTGAAGTTGAATGACGAGAAAAAGTGGATGACGAGAAATTCCATGGAGGATAACATACAAAAGAGCTGCATATTTCAAATAATTACCTAAGAAAGATTGTGAATGTGGATTTAACACCTAAACCATACAATGTTCAACGCCGATAGTTGCTGACAAGTGCCTCCAACTAAAACCGGCTTACCATAGTGATGTGGACATCGAAGTAGGGGCCACGGAAGGAAAACACGGAACACGGGTTAGATGTAAGAAAGATATATTAAACAGAAAAGTTACAAAGAATAGTGTAAGAGTAAGCAGAGCTTACTATCCAGTGGTGTCCGATATTGGTATCGTACGCGGCTGCGCATTACTGGTGCTACTCCCATGATACTACCATTCACATAATAATCTAGTACTGGGAGAGTCCATGATGTAGGAATGTATCGGTCTCACAACACATAGCGAGGAAAATGTCGTAGGAAATGCAGCATGTCGCAGAAAAGGTTTTTTGTTTGCTCATACGCGACGCTTTTCCATGTGATGGCTATGAACATCTAGAAAAACGATATTGTCTGCGCCATGTTACCAATAAAAATTACCGTAGTTGTCCGAGCACATCTCAAGCAACAGACACCAATTGATGTTAAGGTTTAGGGTGTTGTTGTTCCTGATGGTTCGAATCGAATTTAATTGAAGAAAGGTTAAAAAGTCAATACCAACCAAGATTGTAAAAAGATGCATTGTCTTGTCAGCCAGTTTAGAGCAAAATTGTTGCAAGAGACATTTCAGTGGATTTTTCAAAAATCAGTTTGGCCTCTGTCAAACAAGGCGATAAATTCTATGAACTTTGCAATATAGACCATGTTCTTATATTTCATACTCCTATGTTAGATCTTTTATCACCATGATACATTTCGAATAGTTTGCGAAAATATCAGGCACATCATTTGAGAAGTGATTAACGGTTACGGTGCAAGCAAACAGTAGTCCTTTTGAATTATATATATATATATATGTAATGTATTGACAATAATATTGACAATTTATTATCTCCCATAGAATCAGTGAAATTCCTGATACAAACGAGTGACCGCCCTAGATATCTCGAAGGCTTTGATAAGGGGTTGCACTGTAAATTGCGACACAAACTTACCAGTCCTCTCAGTTATAAAGTCTTTCCTGTCAGATAGG
>OZ038495.1:43759724-43772224 GCA_964036315.1 Acanthosepion esculentum | reverse complement strand
CTATAGACTAGCCTGAAAACTCTCTTGATTGAAATCTAATCGAGAATCTGTGGCCAAGGGCAAGGACTGACATCATGGAATGTACATACGAATTACTAACATGTGCACTGTGTCATGTTTCATTGAAATATAAGAAAAAGTAAATAATAACGGAATTATTCGTTTTGTTTCAATTAATTTACATAAGGATGTACTTGCTGTATTTTACATTGCTTTTTAGAAATCTTTATGGCTTAACTATTGTTTCCCGATTTCATATTTTTGTTTCTTTCATGGCAGTTCTAAAGGATTTCTATTGGAGCAATATCTTGATAGATTGTAAGCCATTAATTAATTTCTCTGTTTTCAAAGGCATTTTTAAGGTTGCCAACATTTGCATAGTTAAATATGAAGAAGCATTCTTTTGCATATCTATAAACATTAACATAAAGTCTTTTGTTTATGAAATGTAACATTCCACAAAAAAACATCTTTATGGACTTATAATAATTCACCCATTTTTCCCAATCGTTTCAGCATCTTCAAAATGACAATCATTTTTATCGCTGAAAGTACAAGCCTAAAACATTATTCGATCTCCCTCTGTTTTTTATTTCTGTTTAATATTTGTCTAAATGATATGAACAATTCACTCATCAGATACATTTAATGTAGGTCAATATTCATCCTTTAAATGTCACCGCTGGGAAGATGTTCCAGTTATTTTTTAGCCAAACTTACACGTTTTTCTTTGTGACTTTTACTTAAAGATGGTAGTTTTGTAGTTTTGATTTCTGCAAGTAATTCCCTAATATTCTGTATCTTTTTCATTTGTTTACATTTGCAAAACCAAATTCTTTATATATTTTCTGATTTGTCAGTACACTTATTTCTTAATTCTCTTTAAAGTTTTCTTTTCGGGAGATAATTAAAGCCATTGTTTTTCTATTTTTTGCAGTGGCCTTTTTTCAAGTTCGTTTAGATTCTTCCGTGACCTTTGATAATTTTTTTGTAATTTCCCAACTTCACAATATATTTTCTCTCTTTCGTGGTTAAGCAGTTTTACTTAAAGGCTTGGCAATCTTTATATCTGACATTTTGAAGAAATAAACATCAATAACACATGTATTATATATTTATTTATAATATGATGAACAATACTCCAGTTGCATAATAAAATGTCGCACCACCTAATTAGTATTGTAAATATTTCTACTAAAAATATGATTTTATTAGCTTAAATATACCTGGTATTAGGTTGGTGCAAAAATAATGTCGTTTTTTGACGTTCAACTTCATGTGAGAAAACGACATTATTTTTGCACCAACCTAATATATTTATCACATACATTTAATTATACATTGTATTGGGTGGTTAATACTATGTTTATTATGAAAAAAACTGTCCTGCATCTTAAAATCTGACAGTTATTTAACAAGAGTAGCTTACATTCGTCACAAGTATAGAGTTACTGGTGCTAATCGAACTCAATACTCAGTCGTATAATTTCGAGCAAAACAAGCTTGCTAACCATTACACTATATTCACATGTTAGATGGTAATATACTTTACACTACGCCGATATTCACATGTTACAATCTTATATATTACCTACCTATATATCTGCATATATATATATATATCGATCTGGTGTGAATTTAGAATTTCATTCTCCTACACTGGTTGACATCCAAGTCTATAGGACCAAGTCTGTTCTGCTTTTTTACCCATAGCTGAGAAAGGCGAAGAAATATATTCATTTAATGAATACTTGAATATATGTGTGTGTATGTGTGTGTGTGTGTGTGTGTGTGTGTGTGTGTGTGTGTGTGTGTGCGTGCGTGTGTGTGTGTGACTGTGCGTTTGTATGTGAACGTCTGTGGGGGCATATATACAAATCTATCTATCTATCTATCTATCTATCTATCTATCTATCTATCTCTCTCTCTCTCTCTCTCTCTCTCTCTATATATATATATATATATATATATATATATATATATATATATATATATATATATAGTATAATGAGAAGCCATACGTCAAAACAATCCTTATCCCCCCATAGCTGAACACTTTAATCAATCAAGACACTCATTAGACAACTGTAAATGTTTATTGATAGATTCCGATTTCAATTCCACATACACAGGCAGGAAAAAAAGAAAAATACTGGATTTTAAAATTAAACACATATAAACTAGGGTTAAACATAGACTTGGGAATTTTAAATCTGTATAAATATTTCAATAGTTAAAAATTTTTTTTTTTTAGATATAGTTAAAAAAAAACTTTTTAAACAACATCTAAAATATTATTATTGTTACATTTACGTTAGAAATATTCAAACAAAGTTACATTCCACATCACGTGACGTCCGCGTCTCGCAACGGACGCTACTTGTAAACAAACTTCTGAATACATTTATTTCTGATGAAAGATCGGGGCAGATCTGAAATATCAAATATATATATATATATATATATATATATATATATATATATATATATATAAATAAATACTTTCACAAAAAACATTTAATTTTTTTAATTTGCAACTTTTCAGTTGTTTTCTCCACATTACATATATATACATATATATATATATATATATATATATATATATATATATATATATATATATATATACACATATATGTAATTTAATCGTCTAGATTCACTTATTATTTATCTGTTTGTGGTACAGTCATGATTGATTTGAAATTGTGATGAGATAGGTTTTAATGATTGTTTTCTATTAGTGGAAACTTGTAACATTCGTATTTACTTTTTTTTCTTTACCTCAGCCTAGCGCTAAAATTAATAACTTCACACGTTTCTGTTTCTCATCAATTATCGAAAAAGTATAATCGTAAAAAAATATAGACATGCGCAATTTCAATATTCGTTTGTTTCGGTATAATTAAACGAAGAATGATTTCAAGAAAACAACGCCAACCTCACCAGATATTGTCTTCCGTCGGCAGGGAGGGGGGAATATGGTGACAAAGATTAATGTAAAGTATTTTAGTATCATGATTTAACTTCTCTTGTGTTGGACTAGCTACTTTGAATTATTAAATGCTAAACTTATACATTTTGCAGAATAATTTTTCTTTTCGTCTCAGTATCCGTAGAAAATAACGATATATTCCTATTACTACATATATATGACAAAAAAAGTATTCTTAAAATTTAAATTCAGGCTCAAGTCAATTCCTGTTTAGCTGAGGTATGAAAAATTTCGGTATTATTTAACAACATATTTTTCAAAATATAAAATACAATTACGTTTTATTTATTCTGATATCCACTATTATTTGCAAAGATTAATTGCGACTTTGGGTTTTCGGTAAATTACTTAAATTTTGACAATTAAAAGTTTTCAACCAACTCTTAATCTAGATTTTACAAGAAAAAGATTTTTCACCGGTTCCCGTATGATCAGCAAAGTTAAGCAACGTCGATATTGGACAGTAAATGAGTAACCGTTTGGGAATTCCGAGTGTGCTAACATTAGATATGCGGGTGGTACAATGGAAAATGACTCGGAATTGTTAATCAACGAGCCAAGTTCCAATACCTGTTGAGATCGTTATATTACTTTACGCGCAAATAACATTTGCAAAGGTATGAATCCTCCTCTTCTCCCTTCAGCTATGTGTTAATAAATAAGAATAGTTTCACTAAACCATCATTATCTTAAAAAGAAATTCTAACCATCTAAAATATTTTATGTCTTTAAATAACCTTCGATGGGTTGATAAGCTGTAGAAAACGATTCAATGTATAAAATCAGAAAATATTTCCATCAAAGAGTTTTAGACAAATTGAAAATCTTTTTGCCCAAATTTGTTGAATTTAGCGGGTGGAACAGATAAACAATTTAGTTAAGAAAAGTTTTTCCCTGTTATTCCTTCTGCTTGTGGTCTTGTATTGTCATAGAGGAGAGAAGCATTATTGCTATTGTCGAGTACAGGTTTTTTATGGTTACAACGTTATTGGTATTTAGTGTTTCATTACATTATAAGAATGGCAAATGTATAATATACCGACAATCCCACTTATTCCCAGTAAACTAACTTAGTGCTATGGTTCTTAGCTTTTGGGCGATGGTTGTGAACACTTATTCATATCAATCCACTGCTTTTTGCGTTGAACATTATTGTATGTAGCCAAATGATGTATTTATGGAACCATTAGCTAAGGGGATAATTTTATCATTACAATGATGTCTCCAAAACGGAAATTACTTCTGATTGAAACCAATAAATGTAATGTCGATCTTGCCGCGTTTGCCTGTGTTTATTGAGAATATCTTTTGCAAACAATTCAACAGATAGACTATATGGCTCATACAACAAACTATAGTTATAAAACTCTTCATGTTCAGCTGGTGTTTTGTCACGTCTGTCAGAGTTACAAAATTGCAACAGAAGCATTATGGTTGAGATTCTTAGCTTTATGAAAAACATTCGTTTGCAGAGAGAGTAAGAGAACTATGGATAAGATATTGTGTTCTGGGCAACCATTACCTCAGACAGCATTTGAATGCATTAGTGTAGTATAATTCATTGTCAGTTAAGCGATAATTTTAGTTTCGGGATAGGACATACGACTACAGATTTCGTTGTTTTCGTTGAGAGTTTTCGCTTCTTTCACAGCATTCTTTATATTGATATTAAGTGATAGATGGAGGGATGAGGTTTATGCTGACATTCAGCAAGAACATATCTCGTCTGACCACTTTCAACCACATGGAAAAACTAGAGATTTTTTTATGTGTTCTGCAGTAAAATGCATCCGACAGATGGATTGAATCTAATGACTACGTAGACTCTGTCTTATGTGCATAGCTGGCTTATTTTTATACACGCTTCATACTTCAATCTAAATAATATTGACCTTTACTCTGATTATGTGTCTTGATAGATTTGCTTTCATTTGGCTACGTGTTCTATTGCGAGCTTTCATTGACATGTTGTCATAATTGTTTTATGTTCAAGCTTATCCCATTTTATTTCAACATTTGTTTTATTGATGCTCCCAGAAAAAAAACAGAAATATTTTAGCGGGATAAATCATTTCCCAAGCTCTTCTTACTATGATAAAATACTAGTTTGGTATACTATTTACATTATTCGGACTATTGTCCTCATTTTTGTCGCCATGTTTATCACAACGTTTCGGTCGTTGTACACTCCGGCCTTCTTCAGGTGGTTGGAATGTCGAACTGAACCCTTTATTTCGCTCACTGGTGAAAACTGTTCTAGTTCCATGTGCCATGTTTAATGGATGTCAGTTATCAGTTATCTCCTGTTAATTCCCCTCTGTAAGTTCTTCACTGAATTAACCGAGTATTGAACTCACACTCTTTGGGTCCTGTCACTGGATCTAACTAACGCCTTTATCCACTGTGCTATGTGACCTTGAGGCAAAGAGTGTGAGTTCAATACCGGGTTAAGGCAGTGGGGAATTAGGAGTTAACTGATAACTGACATCCATTAAACATGGCACGTGGAACTAGAATAGTTTACCCCAATGAGCAAAATAAAGGGTTTAGGTCGACATTCCAACCACCTGAAGAAGTCCAGAGCGCACAACGACTGAAACGTTGTAATAAATATGGCGGCAAAGATGAGGACAATAGTTGGAATAATGTAAATAGTGTACATAATAACTCACCTCAGAAATATAGGCAGATAGTTTTGTATATCAGGTCAGAAATATATACAAAGCATCTGTGATGGACTAAAAACACAGTATCAATTATCAAAGTTTTTATTTTACCCTCGAGAGACGAGCATTTTCAATAGTAGGAAATTATACAACTCTCTCAGCCATAAGGCATGCCCAAATAATTAGATGTATATATTTCCTTAGGTTTATGTTATTGGGTTCAGAATCAAATGTAAGCAATTTTAGGAAGATCATGTTTCACCAAACCTCGAAATCCCTATCCTGTCCCCGATTAAACCCAACATTCAGAGGCTTATATTTCTCCAAAGAAGTATATTTTTCATAAATTTTGATAGTGATACATGCTGCCAAACGAAACCATATAACAATACAGTCTTATAGAAGCAGTCGTCGTACCGTGGAAACAAACACATAATTCTTGTTAATTGGGGCGGTTTGAGAGGAGGTTGAGTTGTCAGCTTCCGAGAAGACAGATTTCTTAAAAATGTAGACAAATATCTCAACCAGAATATATATTAGATTGAATGTGATTGGTTGATTTTTTTTTCATGGTTGATCAACTCTTCTTTTTTGGAATTTTATTTGCTTTAATCATTTCGCTACAAGCAGGACAATAACGCCATTCAACTGCAAGGCGTCAGTGAACGCGAGTGAATATGATAACAGAAAGATTTCTGGAGGTCAAAGTTAAATGGAAAGCAAGAAACCAGCAGATTTGGTTTTGTTGGGTTAATTTAATTGCATATCAACTCCTTATTGGACGTTTAATACCGAAATGTCAGGGTGGACCTAGGAACAACAGCAATTAAAAGGTGGTTCCAGGCTCCTGAAAACCTCTCGATCTGAAGCTTTACTGCTCGATGTAGTTTATCGTCATACCCAGGAAGTGAAGTCTGAGGAGAATTCTACATGCGAGAATTGGGGAAATTCATAAAGTCTAGGTACAAAAGAAGACAGCTCATCAGAATAATTACCAATGAAAAGACACACAGAAGATACGTTAGGTGCTCGTATAGTGACTATATTCTAGACGCCAGGTCTGGAAAAATAGTATTTTAGATCATTATTTGTATTTTATCAAAAATCTCTAAATACATAGTATAAGCAGCTGACGAGATTTGAAAGCAACATTCAAGGCATGGACTAATAATGGACTAATAAATGCAGCTTTAACATCAAGCCAGAATATAGTGTTACATTGTAATAATGTTTGGGAGATAATAATGATTTACTGATACAAGTCATATTAATTAACCAATTCCTTGTGAAGAAGTGGTGGATTCATAACTTTCCCAAGGGTATTTGCACGTACGTCAATATAACGAACCTGACTGGAACTGGGATTCCGCTGACGGACTTACAATTCTGAGATGTTATCCATTATAAAACCCACACGTCTAAGCTTACAGCACCTGCTATGCACAAGCAGTCACCTATCTATTTACTGACCTGGATCGACGTTGCTTAACTTCGATGATCGTATGAGAACCCGTGTTTTAACGTGATACGACCGTGAGCCGAAAGTATATTGGAATTCACTGCGAGGTAGCTTAACAGACTGTCATTATTTCGTTTACTAAGCTTAGTGTCTGCATGCGACATAAGGTCATGATTTTAAGGTATTCTTTGCGGAATTATGCCGGTTTTGCAGTTATATCCGAGGACAAGGTTGGAATAACAACCACTTGTCTTTATCAGGGTGCCAGAGACGCAGATGGATTTAATTGAATATTATTCTTTTAAATAAACATTTAATACGTGATTATTTAAAATATACCATTTATTTACGTTTCAAATTGAGCATCCTAAAAATATTATTAACGTAGTTCGTCATTCATCATATATATATAAATAAATATATATATATATATATATATATATATATATATATATATATATATATATATATATATATATATATATATACGATCCTTCTTTTGAAAATCTAGCGTCGCATTACTGCACGCTCAAAAAATTCTCATCTGTTAATAATACCCCACTTTGTAATAAAAAATATCTTTCGACAAGTATCATATTCATTTTCGTCTTGGAATTTTACCCGAAATTACCTGAAAATGAAAAAAAAATGAAATCTATGCCTAAGGATGGTAAATGTTTTACCGAAAGTATTTGCAATATGGACCGAACATCTAATCCATTTTACAATTATTAAAAAGAAGGACTGTGTCGTTCAGGGAACGGTCAGTGAGTTAATGCCATATTTAATCTGGTAGCGAAGTGATTTCGCTATTAATTACATTAACTTTATTAATTTATTCTTTGAATGACTATTTTACAATATTAATTAAGCTGCATTATTTTTTATATATATATATACATACGCGAGTCCAGACACCTTAACTCTACATAACTTAAAAAATTATGTTAGGGGTCTCGGCTCTCGCTTTTGAAACATGAGAACTCTTATGTAGCGAAGGAATCATATTTTTAAAAACTAAAAATATTATTATTATTATATATATATATATATATATATATATATATATATATATATATATATATATATATGCATACACATACACACACACACACACACACACACACACATATATATATATAGTACTGTCCGCAGATATATTACAGTTGTTGTTTCTTAAATATGTGTTCTGCGTAAACCGCATGCTCTGTTATCCTCACACAGATAAATTCGAAACATTCGTAAATATACTTATCTGTTTTCATAGTTCTATTTTTAAATAAGCAATAGACAATGATAAAATCGTAGATTATCAAGTTATGACACTAATTTTCCATAGAAATTTTTGTATCAAACTTTTCACAAAATGCTACAAAAAACTTCAACAACTTTTCAGTTTTGCGTCTTAATAAGTCAGAAAATAATGCTATTTGATCTGTCCGCTAAACAGCGCTTTCCTGTAACTAATAAAAACAGAGCATGACTTTATGTCGGCGACTTTCCCGAGGCAGATTAGAACTTTTGTATCTTCCCTGTCCCTAAGTGAATCGAACTGCTATCATGTGTTAGCTTTGATTAATTCAGAGAATCCGTATTATGAACAACTATTAAAAGGCGGGAACAAATTACAAATTTGTGCTCTGGCAAAAAAATGAGAAAATTAAATTTTAATACTATTTTCGCTTTACTTATAGGCTTTAGCGTTTATAAAATTTTTAAACATTTTGTTTATAAAAATGGAAAGAAAAGGAAACAAAATAATCGAAATGTCGCTTTACTGAATATTTTTAAAATTATGAAAATTATTGAAGCATTCCATGCACAATAGATTTGTGCATCCTTTCAACAATATGTTAAATTTTCGCCATTTTTCCACTTCGAGAAGCAAGCTTGAAAATATAGCACTGTTTTGGGTTTGTTCTGACAGCTTTATGCGAAGGCAAATAATCCACAAAATAACGAAGACTCATGAGGATATGAATAAAGAAGCAGGACAAATAACAAATTTGACGTTCGTTAATTTAATACTTTTTAAAAAGTATGACAACATTGGCAAACACATTTAGGTACAAGGATTTAAAAACTCTTTCTTGGCTAATTTGAAGGCACAGAATCCAAAAATAAAAAGCATTTTTTTCGTATTGGTTACCGTTTTCTCCGTACAAATAATTAATTTTAGCCCCAAAAATATCTAGCTTCAAAAATCATTTTTACCTCATATTTTTATCGAGTGAGTTCACAGTTTTCAGATTTGAAAACTAAAATCTAAAACCATAAACAAATTAAATCAATCTTTATTAATAAAATTAATTTGATATCTCAATGATGAATGTGTCTCTATTAAAAACGGAATCCATTCATTTGATTTTACCATAGGCTGTCCATTTTTATAGGTAATTAACAATGTTTATAGATATCTCAGTCCACATTGATATTCAAACTATTAAAGGATATTCATAATCAAACTTTTTATAGTCTTATCATTGGTATACCCATGTGTGTATTTTTTGCACATTTTGTAAATTATTATAAATATGATCTATATAAAATAGGTTTGGTGTTTTATATGAATTTATTGAATGTGTTTGATATGTAATATACAGTGTTTAGTATGAATTTAAGAGAAAAGAAATGACTTTTTTTACTTCGTATCCAAATACAAAGTTACTAAGCTTTGTTCTATTTCTAGAACTTAATACCAAGTGAATGATTTCAACAAGTTACAAAAAGTATCCAGATTTGTTCTGTTATGTGTGTGAAGAGTTTACAACAACGAATACGAGAAAACTGATCAATGATTTTGTCAGAAAAGCTTATCATGCTTACATTTAAATGAACTTGAGCGATCAGAATAAATCGTAGACACTACATATTGCCTGCAAAACATGTCAGGAGTACTGACGCCAACGGACTAGGGGTACTGGAACTCTACTTATCTGTGGCATTCCGATGATTTGGTGTGTGCCAAAAAATGACATCGACGAATGTTACGTCAGTTAAGCTGACATCGCAGGACTCAATATGAGGAAATGAAAATCTCTGACCTATCCTTCTCTCGGAACAACTATCACGCCTGTACCACACTACAATGAGAATCCAGATTCCTACAAATGTTTTACGTCAATTGAAATTGGATAATCGGTGCATGATTATGTGAATGTTTTCATCGACATGGCCGAGAATGACAATGACAATGTTTTTGAGGGACTATCATCTGAAATGATACTGTTTGATGAAGAAGAGATGAGCATCTTTATAATAATTTCAAAACTGAAGGAGAAAATAACCTTAAGGAAGAAACAAAACTTAACAATTTATCGCCACAGACCTTCTGTATTTATCTCTTAACTTCAATCAAAAGAACAGACTTGTATATTGTAACGAAGGAGTTTTTCTGCTTATTGTCATTCAGAACTATGGTACAAATTCATGGAAACGATTCATTCATAGCTCAAATCGTAGATTAAAATTTGTTTTGCTGCACAGTTATAGTGTATATTCATCATTAACAATTGAACACGACGGTGACAGAAAAAAAACATGTGCCCTTCAAGGAGGTAATGGTAAGAATAGATTTTCGTCATAACTAGGGGATTTGTGTTGACTTGAAAATGGTTAATTTTTATTTGGGTAGCAATAAGGCTGTCTATATTTCTTAGATGTGGTATTATGTACATTATCTGCATTATTCGGACTATTGTCCTCATCTTTGTCGCTATATTTATTACAAGGTTTCGGCCGTTGTACGCTCCGGCCTTCTTCAGGTGGTTGGTATGTCGAACTGAACCCTTTATTTCTAGTTCCACGTGCCATGTTTAATGGATGTACTGATAATTTTTCCCTCTGAAAGTTCTCCACGTTGAACTCACACCAACGCCTTTATCCACTGTGGCATGTGTGCTTGAGGACATCTGTGTATGAATTTCTGGGTATTATAAACCTAATGTCTTCAGCAACCGTTTTTACCAGTGCTCATATTGCAATTTTTGCTGTTATCAATACATGTTTTTACCAGAGCTCATATTGCAACTTTGTTATTGTTGTTATTATCGCTTTTCTCTGGCACTCTTTATTACTGATTCCCATATTGTATTCATTTCTATGCTTGGTCGGCGCAGGAGATTTTTGTAGCCTAGCATATGAGCATACACAGATGTCCTCAAGGACACATGGCATAGTGGATAAAGGCGTTGGTTAGATCCAGTGACAGGACCCAAAGTGTGTGAGTTCAATACCCGGTTAAGGCAGTGAAGAACTTTCAGATAGAAAAATTATCATTATTATTATTGTTTCAAATTAGTTAACATATGCCTTGCAACCAAAAGAAATTTTTCATAGGCCATTGTAATCCTTTAAGCATGCCATTCCAAATGAATTGTGCGTTCTTCGTTTCAAGCTGTTACTATGCTTCACCCTTTTTTGTCTTCGAGAGGTTTGTTTTCAGATCGCTTCATCAGCTACATTTATTTACGAGAGACTTGCGTTTAGACAAACATTCTGAATCTCTTGAAACGACGTGGGACATAACTTTGATTTTACTAATGCCAACCTAATTAAAGAAAAGAACATAACCCTTTAAGAAGAAAATATTTTCAGTATATATTCATAGTATTACTGCCAACTATAAACACTGGTTTAAATCATTACATCATATCATCATTTTACTACAGATCGATTATTCATGAATCTAACTGATGTTTAAAATAATGAGAATTTACCAATTTCTCTTTTTCAAAATTACGCATGTTAAATCTAACAAAAAACTAGATTATTGTTATTATTTTACTTCGCTTTACGGACCCACACAGAGTTGATGACCACGGACTTTCCACACACACACAAATATACACGAGACTATAAAAATACTGCCAAAAATAAAATGCAAAGATATTTTGCAACATATCACAACATTTCGGCGACAGAATAAGAGGGTGACATCTGTAGACTTCCCTCACACTCTTATACACTTGGAAGAATCATTGTTACCGTCCAACATACACCTACACACAAACGTTTCTTTACTTACACACACTTTCACTATCACACACATTAGCATCTAAAGTATACATCACACATATTTATATGTCATCTATTGCGTTTATACGCGTGTCTTAACAATAAGAACTACAAAAATCCTAAAAATCCAGTAATCTATCTCTTTGCTTTTTCATTTCTATAGTCTATCTCTGACGAAGCCGAAATAAAGCTGAAACAAGTTAGATTGAGTTTCGTTTCCTACTTTGTTCTTTATTTCATTTTATTATGTACATACATACATATATATATATATATATATATATATATATATATATATATATATATATATATATATATATATATATATATATATATATATGAAAATGGAGGACAAAATCGTGTGACA
>OZ038495.1:43647224-43754724 GCA_964036315.1 Acanthosepion esculentum | reverse complement strand
AATCAAATGTAATATTCCATGAATTCAATCATTTTAGTTTTTAAAATGATTTGAAGTTTATATAATTGAATTGTATTCGTTTAAGGCATTTTCTTTCATGTTTAAAATCTATTTTACGGTAATTTCTTTAGGAGATAAACAATTCCTTAACGTATTTTTGCTTTTCTTTATAGAAGAGAAACTGATGATACCAAAATTAAAATTAATGACCGTTGCTAGGAAGTTAAAAGAACTTTCGAATGACTTTCATATATTATGGTTAACGTTTATGTAAAATAATCTATCAGAAAGATTCAGAATTAAAAATCATTAAATCCAAAGAGGAAATGTTTTAGAATATTTTTTTAAAAAGGCACATATGGATACACAGGGAAACTATTGAAAACAGGAATAGAAATGAAAATCAGGAAAATTGTGGCTTGGCAAAACACGTTAGAGTTACACACATAGAAAAAGATACGCTCTTGCGCCGTTGTAGTGTCAGGTTGGAGCGAGCCAAACACATATGCTCGCGGAAGTACACTCACACGCATATATATATATATATATATATATATATATATATATATATATATATATATATATATATATATATATATATATATATATATATATACAAGTATAGGATTGGTTTATACGGAATAGATTCCAATAACCAACAATTAATATTCTTAAAAGAGTGCTCAATACAGAGTAGAGCAGATATAATTATTTATTTAAATATTTTAACATAATTATGTTATAAAATCACTACAAAAATAGCCATAGTAATTATATATATATATATATATATATATATATATATATATATATATATATATATATATATATATATATATATATATATATATATATATGGGGGGTGTGTATGTGAAAATTCATATTCATATATATATATATATATATATATATATATATATAATATATATGTAAAAAGGCAACGGGAATAAAATAACAGAAAAACATCTTTACCAACGAGTTTCGTACTCTGACTTTATCGAAATAAATAATTTTATCATTTGTCTTAATGAAGTCTATGAGTGGTCTATTCGCGTCGGTAAAGAAATGTTTTCCGTATGTCTTTCTTGATATATATATATATATATATATATATATATATATATATATATATATATATATATATATATATATATATATAGTCATCCAAATACAAGCCTGGCTAGTGATCCGATTGTTTCAAGCCGCCATCGAATCCCGACGTATTTGGCATCAGTCCGGGGTTCTACCCCTAAGCTAAGCTTAGTTAATTACTAATTCAAAATTTGAAATTAAAGACGTTGTGTTCACAAAAACGTAGGTACGCGTATATGTACCAAATAATACATATATTTGCTCTGTGTAACCGCATTGAGCACTATTACGTTTACACCTTATGCATAAATTTAACGATTATTTATTTGCTTGCCTGCCTATGCACACCAGCAAACGCCGGCTTATATTTGGCCGTTTCATTTATCCACTCTGCAACTATATAATATATATATATATATATATATATATATATATATATAAGTGAATATTGAAGTCAACACGATTGGGTTCAGCATGAAACAGCCTGTCCCCTCTGAGTTTTGACTTCAATGTTCACTTTTATATTTATATTTACATACGCTCTATCTCTGATATTGAGCACTTTATCCCATAAATATAGCACACCTTAAAACTATATTTCTTCACACACACACATATATATATATATATATATATATATATATATATATATATATATATATATGATGAAAATGTGGAAAAGACAAAGCAAAATCCGAATATATGAGTTTACTGTTTTTATTATGTTTTTGTTTTTGTTATAAAAATAATAAAAACAGTAAACTCATATATTCGGATTTTGCTTTGTCTTTTCCACATTTTCATCATACCGTCGGATCTACATCCACACATTTGCTTACATATATATATATATATATATATATATATATATATATATATATATATATATATATATATATATATATATATTTCCTTTTCTACGGTGTCAAATATTTTTCTGATTTCCGAGTAGAATTTGATCATAAATTGTCCAGTATCTTCTGTGCGATTGCCCATTTCGTCGGATATTATTAAAGCATTTTGATAGAACTGTGTCTATATGCGTCTAACAAACGAAATATAATTCTAAAATACATACACAATTCCTTACATTATTCGGAATGTTGTTCTCATTTTTATTGTCATATTCCCGGCGTGTCGGATGTTGTACAATGTGGACATCTCCAGGTGTTTCGAATTTCGAACTGAACTTATTCACCGTTCTATTCCCACGTATCATTCCTCGTTTGGATGTCTCGGTTTCCTCTCCAAGGTATATTTTTTGTTCACCAGCTATTGAACTCGCAACATTTTGGGCCAAGTCGCTGGATTCAACCAATGCTTTTATCTGCTTAGCCATATGTCCTTGAGGGCATAAGTGTACGAATGCGTGGCAATTATAAAATTAATGTCTCAGTATCATTTATTAACAGACCTCATATTGCAATGCTGTTATTATTATTATTATTGCTTTTCGCCAGCACTCCGTATTACTGTTCCCCATATTGTATTCATTTCTATGCTTGGCACGTGGAACTAGCTCATTCTACTCAGGTAAACGTGTTCAGTTCGAAAGTCCAATCAAATGAATAAGGTAGACGAAATAAAGGGTTCACTTAAAAGTGCTATCACTTGAAGTAGGTCGGAGCGTACAACGGCCGAAACGTCGTGAATATGAAACAAAGATTAGGACAGCAGTCTGAATAAAAAATAATGCAAATTATTACAATAAAATACCAGATTACAATCAAAGCCAAATAAACGGAGCGATAAATAATTTTGTGTCACAATTACGCAAAAATGAAAATAACACTGACAACTCATTTAAACAGATATATTTACCAAAATAACACAAAAATATCTTGAAGTAAAAAAACAATAAATTTATTCAATAAAATCGTAATTGACTTCAACCACAGCTTCCAGACGACATCGGAATTTCCTGCAACTCTTCTGGACGGTTTAAGTTCGTGAATGCTGCCAGAATCCTTGCCTTTAGTTCGTCTTTGGTGTTACAAGAGTTTTGTTGGTCTGTCACTCAACTGCGCTTCACATATAATAATCAAAGGCGTTGCAGCCTGTCCAGTTGTAAGGGTTGATGTGGTCGCACAAATTGTATAACATTCATGATTGTGCTCTCCTGTTTGTGTGTCATGGTGAAGAGCCCTGTTACTAGAAATAAGGTCTTCGTACACCACTGTCTTGACCCAAAAGCGGCACAATGTAGTTCTCCGTGTTAAATCTGAGGCTCTGTGGGTAGATGAATGAAGACATAGCGTCGCCATCTTTAATGATGACTCCAAATACCTTCGTAATCACCATTAGACTCATCGAACTATTTTAGAATCGTCTGAAATGTCCTTAGATTGACTCCCAACCACTCTGAAATGTTTGTTTTGGCGCTTCCGGTTCGAATGTCATGCATGCCGTTTCCAAATTTCTGGAATACGAACAATTTCGAATAATTTTTTTTTTCTAATCCAAAGTATGGAAGACGTTTCTAGCAAAGTATTTGCGATTTGTGCTGAATAACTTTGTATAGAATGTCGTAATATGAGCGTCTTCCTTCTTAGCATTGTGCAAATAATAATCTCAGTAGAAGGAGAATAATTGGTCATATATTGACTTCAAATTCACCTACTTTAACGATTTCTCCCGCGATACTTAATAACAAGTTCGTTAGGTCCGACAAACTAAAACTTGCAGCTGCTTTCTAAAATGACTAATTGTTAAGGCTAGAAATGACTCGTAAATTTGAACGCCTCGAAAATGAAACTGCTATTCTTTACCCGTTTCTTTATTCTTTATCTCGTTTATACGGGTTCTACGGGCATTTTTTGGCCGAGCCTACGGTCTCGGTGAGCCCACATTAAACCGGCCTTGTGCCACATTCGGCTCACGTGGGCGTGTTGTTGAACATCGTCAGAGTGTGAGTCACCCAGTGACTGGAACAGTCGTTTAGACTGTTCTTTGCTGTCGAACTCTCTGCCTCAGCAGAGAGGAACTCGGACGGGTCTTTGTCGCAGGGCAAAGTGCCGTCCGGGGAGGTAGACAGTCCCTGAAACCGTATTTGCGGGTTCTAATGGACATATTTTTGGCCGAGCCTACGGGCTCGGGAAGACCACATTAAACCGGCCTTGTGCCACATTCGACCCGTGTGGGGGATTGTTAAATATCGTCAGAGTGTGAGTGAGTGTGAGTCAGTCAGAGACAGAGTCGCGTCAGACGATTACTGTAAGACATTGGAATAGTGATACTGGTCGAGACAACATAGTTCTCTCTAACCTAACCTGATTGTTATTACTAACACTTCTACTTCTTTTGTACATATTATGTTTGTAATATATCTGTGTTATTCCATACCTGTGCTCGAGTTATTCTTTATTGGTTCTACCTTGGACCATCACCGTGGTACAAGGAACCTGGACCATGATAGATAGATAGATAGATAGATAGATAGATAGATAGATACCGCACTACTTGAGGTGAATAGTTAGGAAGAATGAAAAACAATTAAGTACTGACAAATTTCAATGCATATATTATTATTATTATTATTATTATTATTATTATTATTATTATTATTATTATTACGTACCACCCTCTTTTACACTTAAGTTTGTAATTTGAAGCAGAGTAACATACAACATTAAATCGCGAATTATTTTCCCAATGATCCTTTCCTGATTGAACAAACACGGCCGAACTAAATGGAATCAATTAACGAACAAACACGGTAGTTGACAAACAAAAGAAGTTAAAGGTATAGGGATAACAAATACCATTTTATTATTAAAATATACAAATGAGGATTAAATATCCTGTGGTATATTAAATGATGAAAGATGGGTTAAAATAAAACGATGAGACAAAATAAATATAAATATTACGGGACAAAACAATAATGAATAACTTATCTTTTCAGAAAAGTAAATAATATATTGACAAACAACCTTGCGCCAATCTTGCTTGAAATTACAAATGACAAAAAGGTAAAATGAGCAAAGATAAAACAGGCAATAGAAACAAAGGACTTATCTGTTATTTGAAAAAGTTTCCTTTTCTCTTCCTTTTCATTTAGTGTTTCTTATATGTTTCTCTTTTCCATTATATTTCTTTTTCTCTTTTTCTCTTCTCCTTGATGAGTAGAAATTTTATCCGTGAAATGGATTTCTTTTTGGTTTCTTTCCTTTCTTTTACTTTTTCGGCTTGTCCTGAGGTTGAGTGAAGAATAAGTTGAATCTTTCCTTTCCTTGGCTCTCAGGATAATGTAGCTCTCTTTGTTCCGTTTTATCTGCTTCTTTTAGCACACTGTGTTTGAGCAATTTGAATCAACACTTTACTGAGTCTTTTCAGCTCAGAAACCTTAATAGACATCTATCAATTCCGCACATCCAAATTTATAGCAAATCATAGCAAATTTAGCTGGAGGGTCATTCCGTTTGAATTTAAAGAGAGACTGACTTGTTGGCGTTATTTATTTTCACGCCTCGATTTTCGCACATGAAGCAGGACTTCCAAATCTGGATTCTTACATGTTTGGGCGAATAGAGGTCACAGCCCCTTTTCCTTTTTATGTAGTATCTCAGAGAGTTAAAGGTTATGCAAATGTCTGGATAGTATCCGCTCAAATCATCAGGTGACCAAGTTGTCGAAAGTACTTTTCATAGAATAATCTTTGCTCAGTTGCATACAAGTTGGATCAAGAACTTCTAATTGTTAATTTCACTTTATTTCTTTTTCATTTTCACACTCTCTGAAAGTACTGGCTCCTCATTCAGTTCACTTCTAAAATATGAACTTTAGTGTTGATTATAGAATAAAATAAGATGAAGGTTCGGAACAATATATATATATATATATATATATATATATATATATATATATATATATATATATATATATATATATAAGGTAACCAAAAAAAGTTATGTCCGTTTTTTTGAGTAGTCATTGAAGGAAGTTGAAATATATACGAAATGCGTGTAGCAATTGTTTTCAAATTCGGACAGCCGGAGGTAGGAACATCAGATGTTTTAAAAAACACGCGCACCGTGCCCGGCCATCAGTTATAAACCGGACAGCTGTGAGGAGGATGGAAGTGTCTAGAGATCTCGTTCGGGGATGTTTGCTTTACGACTTCAAAGTGGGCTTATCAGCAGCTGCATCAAGTCGCCGCATATGTCAAGCGTTTGGGGATAGTGCTGTGGATGAACGTACTGCAAGGCGTTGGTTTCGAAAATTCAAGTCGGGAGACTTGTCTCTCCATGCTGAGCCTCGCAGTGGACGACCACATGTCTTGAATGACGGAGTCCTGAAGGCGGCCATTGAAGAGGACAGTAGTCTAGCGTGTGGGGAACTTGCAAAACAGTTCAACATTTACGATGAAACAGTTAGACTTCACCTGCACCGCCTAGGTAAAACGTACAAACTGAGCAGGTGGGTTCCGCAAACGCTGTCGGAGGTCCACAAGGGACAACGAGTGGCAGCCTGCGTACCGCTGCTTTCTCACCACCGTACCGCATCCTTATACAATCGAGTGCTTACCAGTGATGAAAAGTGGGTTCTGTACGAAATTCCCAAGCGTTCCAGACATTGATTGTCTCCTCAGGATGCTGTCCCTCACACCGCAAGACCGCCTATATACCCACGCAAAATTATGTTTTGTGTCTTGTAGACAGGTCGTCAAGTGGTTCATTATGAACTGCTACCAACGGGCCAAACAGTCACTGGAGCCCTATACTCTAAGCTATTGAAATGTGTGCAACAGGCATTGCGCCAGAAGGAGAATCGCAAACGTGTGCTTTTCCTAAATGACAACGGCAGGCAGCACGTCCCGCGAGAGGCCAGGGATACCATACTGCAACTTGGGTGGGAGACTTTGTGTCATCCACCTTATTCACCTGACCTTGCGCCATCCGATTACCACCTCTTCCACTTCCTGGATAATCATCTTCACCAATGAAGCAGACTTGCGCAAAGCCCTCACGGACTTCTTAGCGTCAAAACGCCCCGAGTTCTACCGCAAGGGCATTGAACAGCTGGAGACACGTTGGCAGAAGGTGCCGGATGCCGATGGCGATTACTTCGAAGACTAAATATACGTTACACATACTGTGAAGCGTTTTTTTTTTCTTTTAAAAACGTACAGATCTTTTTTGGTTATTTTATATATATATATATATATATATATATATATATATATATATATATATATATATATATATATTCCTGTAAAATTGTAACATATGCATGTTATCACATCACTAGAAAAATAGCTATTTTGTTTCAACATTTCTGGTGTCTTACCAAGTGTTGAACCAGAAGAATTGAACTGGAAGTGTTGAAACAAAATGGTTATCATATATATATATATATATATATATATATATATATATATATATATATATATATATATATATATGTGTGTGTGTGTGTGTGTGTGTGTGTGTGTTCTTTTGAATTTCATACAAAGTATGCCCAGTAAAAAGCGGAAAATCTATCATCAATTTCTTGAATATTTCTGACCTTGAGTAATCAGTTAACTCTCGTGTAATTGCTTCACTCTGATTGGTTCATTTATGATTGATTAATTACTGCTCGATCTTGTGACTCATCATTTAAAGGTTATTTGCAGACGACTTTCGTCTTTCGTTCTGCCCTTCTACGGTTAAAGAAATTAATGATTTTGATCGTCAAGTTACCGTACCTTTCATAGAACATCCGACGTGTATATTGACCAAATGTGTAGAAATTTTTCCCGAATTTTTACTGGGAAGTGTCTAGTTTAGAAATTTAAATTTCACTGATCAGTTACTTACATAGTTGGTGTAATCCTACTAGCAATATACGTGACAAATGATTTTTGACTAAAACGTTTATTCGGCGTCACAAAACGAAGTCACGCAATCAAAATTGTTATTTTAAATTCTTTTTTAATGAAAGATGTAGAAATTACATATTTTAAACAAGTGGCGAGTAAATATCGGAATTGATTACTATGTAAGATGTTTTCATACGCTTTTGTTTTATCTATCTATAACCATGACGCCTGGCCGTGCGATAAGGGAGAAGTTGCAATTTTGTAATCATATATTCTGGTCGAGATTCAAACAAGTTTTTTTGCGAAATATTTTACGTCATTTGTGTTAATAGATTATCCTTAAAGAACGAGATGCATGTCAGAGTTCAGTTTATAAGTTAGATACGTCGCCATCCTTTAGGGAATAAATGAATGTACATCAGTTGATTCGTAATCCCAATGTACTGAAAAAAAGGGTTGAGTAGAAAGCTAATCCCTATGAGAGAAATTTTAAAAATATATCTTAAACATGACTGCCTGAAAGATGAGATAGAGGATTTAATAAGTGGCGATTATTTTTTTTATAAATCTATTGGGGTACAATTTCAGTATTAGATAATAGATTATAATGTCTTCACTTGATTTTAAACACGACCACTAAAAATAAAAAGATTCCCCGGAAAACACCTTATTTCGCAGTGAACAATTTTAACGGTTTCCATAGTTACTATTAAATATGAAATTAGGGTAACTGTTATCGGTAAAAATAATAGAAGGAGCGCGACGAACTCGAGGTATTTTCCCCTTTTATCAGCCATTGTTCAAATAGCAAGTGCTCTCAATTCTTGATCGGAAGAGAACCTAAGATAACAAGCATCTTAATTCATTATCGAAGAGAAGGCAAGGGAAGAAGATGCTCAATGATTATAAGGTTAAGGAATCTGTGGAGAGCCATCGTTCTGAGGGGACATTGTATGAAAAGAAATTCCTTTGTTTCACGGGCAAAATAATTTAACACATATTTCGTGATTGTTTTACCTGCCAAAACAATATGCAATTATTATGTCGGTCTTGATATAATCAATATAAAATAGATACACCTCTATACATTTCTTTGCGTTTAAAACGACTACGCATAATCTTCTTAATAGCTTATTTCAAAGACAGAAGAGAAGTTAACATTGATTGAAAAGCTTCCGTCAATAATCGGTGATTTCGTTGAAGAGATCCGAGATTAAAATAATCTTTGTTGCTTCATAATTATCAAGCAGAAGATAATCAATTGTTCGTTTCAATTTACATGAAAACATATTTACGTACGTGTTGTCCAACCGATTTTTTTCTACCAGCAAAATGGAGGTTTGATTAAATTTCACTTCAGACAAATATATGTCGCCAAGGCGCAAGATGAAGTGTGTGAGTTTTGGATAAATCATTAAACTCGAAAAACAAAACTCAGTATCGATATCGCTTCTATAATTACAAGTAACAATGGATTCGATATTTTAAAAATAAAAATAGAAAATATTATACTGATATAAAACCATTCACAGAAGAAAAAGGAATTGACCGTAGTCAGGATCAGTGAGTCAATGCAAACGATCTTTTCATTAACTGCTGAGTATGTGCTTCACAACGGCTACATAATGTTTTGAATTCAGTGGTTTCTTTCTCCTAGACGGATAAATATCCGAGGCTATATCTGACCTGCTATTTACCGACAGCCAGGGTAGGGGAGAAGAGATAAATTCATATCTTTCCCGAGGGTATAAGCAGTATAAGTTAATGTAATATATTCGACTTGAATTTGATGACGGATCTCTGCTTCAGCAATGAGAGCCACAATCTATGCCATTAATGAAAACATATAATACAGAGAGAAATTACAGTAGATTTTCTCATTTTCAATTGGTAAATTCAGTTACGTTGCCATGCATGATACACACTTAGGCAATTATATATTTTTGGATACAGGACTGACGATGCAGTAGGATGGCATTTCTTTCTGCGGTAAACCAGTTGCCATCCGAGGCTATAGAACCCGGTCTTCTGCTATTTACTCATGATAAGAAACGGATTCATACCTTTCCCTATGATATTAGCAGGTAAGTGAATGTAATAGGTTCGACTGGAATTAGAAGTCGCCTCTCCGATTTCTCAATCCGGGCAGCTACCCATTACTCCACCGTGCCTCTTTGTTAGATTACTTTTATATCAAGTTGGAAAAAGGACGTGTTTCACTTGTGGAATCGATAAAAAAAGTATCTTTGGTATAAGTGTCAATATAATATTAATAACAATAATATATTTTTATCAATATATTTACACTGATCATAGATACCTGTATCTATTTGGAAAATAGCTGAGCCATTCGGCATAAAATGTTTCGGAATCCCATTCAAAGAAACATTTTAGAAACAGTTAACCTCTTCACAATTAATAATTTGTTTTTGTTTTTTTTTCCTTTTGAAAATACTGCTATAATAAAAGAGATGATAGGTGGGGCGATAAATTAAGGAACATGCGAAAAAAAATGAGCTTTACTCTGTAACTCACCAATATATGGTCTTCTATTTAACTGGTAGGATCAATACGCCATCAAGATTAGCCAATAATAGGCGCTTTTTTCTCGAAATTTTTGTGCAGTGCTTTAAAATGTCAACTATACATATCGACATTAATTGTCTCGTTTTAGTTTAGTGTAGAAGAATAGAATAGGTTTCTCCCAACACGACAAATGCGACAAAACGAAAACATTAATCAGAAAACTGAAGTCATGTTCTTAAATAGCCTTGTCAGATTGAGATTTTCATATGGATGTCATGCAAACCAATTCAGAAATATCTAAACCCTCATCCGTATAAAACTGCTTTCGAAAATCAACATTTAAAAATAGTTTTAAACGAGTTACGCCTACTTCATGGGTCCGTGTAGATTGGCGCCACAGAAACACAAAAACATTTAACAAATAACAGAATTAAGAGGACTTTCCAACAGCTGAATAGGATATCTTATATAACTCAAAGTTAACATTTCTATAATCATTATATTGAAATTCCACACTACTTCAAATGAAAGTTTAGGAAGGAAACTCCCATCAATAGTGGAAATAGCGATAACATCTACTAGATTGGTTAAGCTATTTTCCTATTATTTCAAGAGAAATATTTTATACATTTCAAGCAATGAATTTACAAGCTGTTATGTTATTGAATGCCGAATGTTTCTTAAAGAAGAAACGGCTTATGTTACAATAACAGTTACCTTTATTACTTCAGACAAAGAATATATTTTCACGTGTGTAATTCTAGCTTGAGAATGGATCATCCTTGTCCTATAAGAGACAAGATTTGTCGATTTCGTTGAATATGTTTATACTGAACTTGTTTCTTATCACCATTGTCAACTAATATATAGTCGGGAATGGTTCCCACATCAAATTAAACATCGGTTTTCGTACGATAACCAAAGTCAATACCTTGATAGGTGACCACTTGTGTATGCCAGGTGCTGTAAGAATGGATGTGTAGATTGAGTAATGGTTAATGTCTCGTAATTATTAATCGGAGAGCCGAGTTTTACTTCCAGTTTGGTTCATTATATTCACTTCCATTTTGGGAATGGTATGAATCAATCCTCCCCCCCCCCACAGCTGTGGGCTAATTACTAAAACGTGTAGCGCTAAAACTATTATTTCCGAATGGAATTAATACAATTTAAAAAGTATTCACTGTCCTTGAAGAAAATGCAAAGTGTTGATAAGCCGTAAAACACAAATCAAACCATCAAATCGGTATCAGATCTAGTCTTCAAGGAAGAACAGATTGTAACTCTGTAATTAACGTGCGAAGCAGTCAGATGATTGAGATCAGACTGACCGAATTCTGACGTTTTTGCTGAGATTCAGGGAGTTTTTTTTTATGTAATGAAAGGTAACTTGTATTTAGCTATTTTAAACATTCTTGTGTAATTTACACAAGATTGTACTTACATAAAATATGCTCATTATCGACTAACGTTGCAGCCGGATAGAGGCCAATGTTTGAGAAAGAAAGAAAAGTACACCATCTAAAATGGACGCTGGCATTAAAATTAAAATTAAAGTTTCATTTCCATAGACAGAACGAATATTTTTTGCCGATTCTGTTACTAAAGATTTATTTGCTGAAGATTCATATAGCATAGGGAATCTGATGTGGGTTTGATCTGAACAGATTTTAAAAGGGTACAGCAGTGAATGCATCACAGATGAAGAGAAAACTGTAAGCAACAGATATGTACTTCTATAGAACAATATTGGGAATTCCATTGACGGGGATAGTAAAAGAACGATAAAACGTGGCAATATAAATAGCTCTTATGCTCACAATTATGAAGAGAAAGCTGAAAGGGCTTGCATAGTTAAGGAGGAATTGCTTGGAAAATTTAACCCTCACAGAACATTTTGAAGCAATAGAGATGGGAAACTTTGCAAGTAACCTACATGACATGCTTGTTTAAATGGACGGAATTGGACTAAAGTGAGGGTTACGTTGATGTGACTATACATGCACATCAAGAAGAGATGACGTTTAAATTTTAAACTTGTTATTGTTTTTATTTTCACATATATGTTGAGTAATTTAATGTTGCCAATTTAATTTAGTTTCTTTTTGTTTATGTTTTATCATTTTTGTAATTAAGTATGCCGCTTTGTGACAAGAGAAAAATCTGCCAAGAAAGATGAAATATTGTAAGAATCTGGACGCAGATTTACCGTGGAAGATCTAAAGATTAAAGCACTTTCTATACATAGCTGTCTTATTAATTTGCTTTCTATTCTAACACTAAGTTTTAAAATGCTCTGTATTTTGGCCTGTGTATATCAAATGTGACGGGATCATAATACCTAATTCGATGACATCGAATGAAACGTTTTATCTATGATCATCTTTTTGTGGCAAGTGTTATGATATATCCTTTCACAAGAATCACTCATTCACAGAGAAGTCCACAGGAGATTTTAAAAGAACAGTCATGTATTTCGGGATTGTGCGTTCAAACTGTATGTCCGCAGGGCAGAATATTTTAAGCAAAATGTGTCGATATGCCATTGAGGTCTGTCAATGTACAATTTTATTTTTCATTTGACAGGCCCTTGATATGACCACATTGTTGGTGTGCTACTTTCACACTAATTAATTATGGTAGTAATATGATTAGCTGTTATCATCTAGGAAAGATTTGGCATTCATTGACTTAACAGTTAGCGTTACTGCCTGTTGAAATGTATGTTTTTCGTCGATTCCTTTAAATAAATATAGGCTTCTCAAATCCACTATTATATCTCTTCCGAGTATTGGTAGGACTTTCCATCCAAAACCTTTGTCTAAAGTAGTGTGAAAAATAAGCATCATGATTAAGCTATTATTTTCAATTATATTTACGTTTGGTCGCAGTTTTAGTCGCCTTATCTCTTCAAAATGATGCGGCTTTTGTTCCCAGGCAAATTTATTTGTGATTCTGTAGCGCCAGTCTATAAGATCGAATAACGGATTTTTTTTTAATACATAGAAGATGTATTAACTTGAAGCCATTTCAAATACTTTATCTGCGCAAACGGTCTTATGTATTTGATAATTTCGAGATGTTTGAACAAGTATGATGTTATGTACGACATTCATATAGAGTTGAGATCTGATGTGCTTATAATAGATATCACTCAAGTCCATATGTTATCTTTTTTACGGCATTTTGTGATGTGGAACAAAACTACTGTCGCGCTCTATTCTGTGTTCAATTTCCTTTTCTCCTATACTAAATAAGGTAATATAGTATTCTACATTAAATACGTATTGTTGTAACCTAGGGAAGGTTACTGAATAGAATAATGAAACGAAGGTTGCTAATGAACGATAATATTTAGCACAAGAACAACACATATAAGATTCTCCAGCGGCGCGTAGAAGTAGTCAACTGCTAGAAGTGAATCAAGTGAATTCCTAAATGAATCTCCAACTTTAGGATACCTACCAACTGCCCAACGCGGTCAGATGGGACACAAAGCCAAATTTAATGTGGGGTATCCGAGCCCGTAGGCTCGGCCAAAAATTCCCCGTATACCCCGTATAAAACGGGGGCGGGTAGCTGTTTCCCGAGACGAGACTCTGTCCTTCGACATAACATCGTCTGGGGATCCTCTCTGCCCGGAGGCAGTGAGATTGACCAGCACAGCTGGAGACGAATCTCCAACTCTAGGAGATCTACCAACCGCCTCGCGCGGTCAGATGTGGCACAAGACCGAATTTAATGTGGGGTATCCGAGCCCGGAGGCAGAGAGTTTGACCAGCACAGCTGGAGACGAATCTCCAACTCGAGGCCAAAATAAAGTATTCACTACTGTATTTATGTGAATGGTGACATAGCCATTATCTTCCGTATGTATGCAAAACACTTAAATTTTTAATTTTTACTAAATGTTATATTTAATACAGATTTTTATTACATTTTAAATTATATAATAAATATACGATATTATATTAAATTATATTATATTAAACTATATTATACTAACGTATACTATACTATATTAACTTTCATATCCTATACTAAACGTTGTAATTTTCTTTTGAATTAGTTTTGCTTTAATTCATTGGTTTATTTGAAATATTTCTAATTTTGTTATAGTTAATTATATAATTACTCGTGCATACACCGCATGTCATTGAGGTGCAGAAAGGTTAAAATTAAGTTGATGTACCAGATTTCAGATGACACAATAGAGATTAATAAATTACATATTTGAACATGGCACTTTATATCTCTCCAGCACTAAGCTAATCAGAAGTCCAGAAGTCCGGAACATATATTATATATTTTCTTCAGCGATGCGTGAGAAACTGCGCATAGAATAAGTTTGCTTATATAATCCTGTGCATTATGATTATTTCTCGAGCCTGAAAAATACAATGCAGCTGCATTACGCAGTTGAAAGAAACCTCAGGACAACCGTGCATTTGGTCCCTTTGCTCTGCTAAGAAATTTAGTGCAAAACGGAAGAGACTAATATTACAAAGTATGCACTACGGTTGCTGGTCTTTCATATAATTTCTAATGTTAAGCTCTGATTGGCTTACGTCAACAACATATAAGTACATATTTTGGATCGCTCTAATTACGATACCCTATTTAAGAACGTGTCGTAATATACGGCAAGAGTGTATTGAGGTCAGGTGAAACGGGTATCCAATTCCGCTCCCAGTAACTACCAGGTAATAGGCAGAGAGGGGAAAGAGACGAGAGGCTAACAAAATAACACTGTCTCGGAAACCACACTAAACCGAGGAACAAAAATGAACACGGGACTGACATAACAAGGCACCGAGTCTTGCCAAATGCAGGTTTCTTACTTTTATTGTCACGAGGCATCTTACAAAACTCGGATTTTGACCAGTTGCAGAGAAACCCTTATCTAGGTATGCCAAACTTTCCTGTTGCTAACGAGAAAAAAATGGATGGTGTTGGCAAACATGTCCGCATGTGATCCGAAGCCTTTTTTTGCGTTTGTACTGACGCGCGTTAGCGATAGAACGTGATTCAACTCATTAATAATAATGGAAACGAATTATATATTTAACAATATATAATATTTAATAACGGCTGTTTTCATTCTGTTTATGAGATATTGTAGGTATGCAAGACTTTTCACCTTACCTTTAGGTCAGCCAGAAGGTCACGGCCCAAAGCATGTTTAATTAGTGCTCTTCTCAGGCTTGTGGTTAATTAGTGCTCTTCTCAGTATAGAGGATGAATACCCAGTAGCATGCCGACTTGGAGAGTTTATTAAATAGTCCATATCGTGTACCGCTTGACATTCGGAGCATCCTGTGTAACATGAAATTTGTTTATCAAAACATTATCCTGTACTAGAATTAAATTACAGCATGAATGTTCATCCAGGCGTGGCAAGATAGGATTTCAAACGATTTCCCACCCGATAGCTGCATTCGTTTCAGCGGTCATTCAAAAAGAGGAATTCAATTTTTCCACACCATAATGGAGCCACCAACTCCTTGGAGGATCGCTAAAACAGTCTGGAGATAATGCTTCATTTGTACGACTCCAAGATCATATGCGGCCATTAATTTATAGCAAGATGTGTTTGGGTTTTTAGTACGCAGTGTTCCTCTCTAAATACGTTTGGCACAGAATTATAAGTAATTTGCCTAGGCCAATAGACCAATCTATCTCTGAATTTCGTCATGATTTTATACGTTCACACACACACACACACACACACACACACACACACACACACACACACACACACACACACACACACACACATATATATATATATATATATATATATATATATATATATACATATATATATATAAATGTATATACACACCATCGTCAACCATTTTGGGAGCACCACACGTTTTTTTACCTCACTGCAAAATAAATTAAATGATATAACAAAAATCGGAGTCTTTAGTAGCTGAATATTATCTATTCATAAAATATACCTCAGAGAAATTAGATTACACGATTTGAATTAATGATATATTTTCCAGACCAAACTAAGAAAAAAGATTAGGGAAGCATACATAATACTGGAGAGCACTTATGGAATTATCATGTAATAAAAACAGTTGCTACCTCACGATCTGTTTTGACTGGGTGTATTATTTGAAGCATTTATTTCACTATTAAAAAGCAATATTTTACAAGGCGTCGTTTCTACCTTCCTCCAAGTTATCAATTCAGATTTTTACACATCTTTGGTTTGTAAGAGAGAATTATTTTTAAAATCATTCCACTATGAATTTTCAATGACTTTACTAGACAAGTCACTGAGTTTATATGCCTTTCTCCACAAGATGCCACAATCCGTGGCAAAATTTATTATCATTTTGAAAAATGTTGTTTTCTATATTTTTAGATTCGTGTCATAACAGAAGCTCGGAAGGAGAAATCAGCGAGCCGAGTTCGAATTTCATTCGAGTTTGCCATATTCACTTAGGCGCAACTAACCTTGGGGGAGGTATGAATCTATTTGTTTTCGCATACGTTATAGGTTAAATGGACTAGCAGACAGGGCTTTCTAGCCCTTGTTGAAATCTCTTCTTGGAAGACAACTGCATTCAAAGACTTATGTGGCCCAAGAACCAAATCACAGTTCTTCCTTTTGAGAAGTAATAGCACATGAAAGACTCTCTTAATATGGTTACAGTTAAGAGCTAGACATCAGAATGATGGACCTGGTTCATGGTTGAATCTTTTAGGCCAGATTTGTGACATTGAACTGTAATGGTTTCATTCCAAAGATCTCTCACACTGGAAAATCGATGAAACCTAATTATTCCGAATCAGATGAAAACTGCAGGAACACATAGAGTAGCGCCTTAGTCTTCTAATATATGGAAAAATCAATATCTCACCAATCCCCAAGAGGAACACACATAACTGATCTATAAAGATGCTAAAAATGATCGGATTTTGCTTGCGCTGTAGGAAGTATGATACTCAACCTGCTCTGATCTATCTTTACAAGAGCCACATCTGACCAAAAATGGGGTATTGCTGCAATACGTCGACTGAAGATGCCCATTCTTCACCTCCATGCCATGGTACATTTCAAAAGTTCCAGCGTAGAATTATTTCCTTTTCTCAGTGACGGATCGTCGCGAGCCTCTCTGACAAGTGTTCTGACGAGATACATTCAGTGTTTCACCAGCCAAGATCTTTACAACTAGGAAGCACCATGCCACGTAAAAAAATATGAATCATCCCAATTCCTTTCGGATTCTAATAGTTTGAAGTAAATTCCAATAGGACAGCTACTTTCCCAGAATTGCTGATTTGAGTACCAGATTCCTGGCAGAATGAATCCCATATAGGTCAATGATGTAAGACATAATATTATATATTCCTGAGAGAATGACTCCCACACACTACAATCTTGACTTCTTCAAGTCATCCTTTATTTTCCATCACCTGTTAACTTTTCTTACACCCATACAAAACTATCGAGTAAAAGTTTAGCTTGAGTGGCACTTGGCCTTCTATTAGGTGAAAAATAGTATTAAAAAAACAAAACCTATTTAATGACACATGGGAGGGCTTCCGGGCGAACAATTTAACTAAGCAGTATTTTTAACGATGAAATTAGAAAACTAGCCTCAATTTCCATGTATCTTCAGTCGCGAGATTCAGGGCTATTACGCACCGGTCCGAAACTAATATAATAAGACACACTAATATATATATATATATATATATATATATATATATATATATATATGCAGAAATATAGTCTTAAAGTGTGCTATATTTATGGGGTAAAGTGCTCAATATCAGAGATAGAGCGTGTGTAAATATAAAAGTGGACATGGAAGTCAGCACTTAGAGGCGACAGTCTGTTTCATGCTAGTGCAATCGTCAGGCGATTGCACTAGCATGAAAACAGACTGTCGCCTCTAAGTGCTGACTTCCATGTCCACTTTTATATTTACACACGCTATATATATATATATATATATATATATATATATTATGAAATGGACACTCCGACAATTATTTAAAGACATTTTTATGTTTATATATATATATATATATGTTTGTGTGTGTGTGTGTGTATATATATATATATATATATATATATATATATATATATATATATATATATATATATATATATGAGAATGATGAAATGAACACTCCGACAATCCTTTAAAGACATTTTTATGTTTATTTTTATATATATATATATATATATATATATATATATATATATATAGAGAGAGAGAGAGAGAGATATAGATATATAGTATAGGTAATAGATCCGTTGGTATATAATCCAAGTGAATAATACAAATAATAAAACTGATCCGCAGATGGCTCAATGTATTTATTATAAAAAGCATATATATTTTTGACACCAAAAAACAAAATTAGCTCAACATGTTGAAGTAATTTTGTTTTTTACTGTTAGAAATATATATGTATGTGTGCGTATATGTAGGCGGGGGGATCAAAAATCACCTTTCAGGTGTACACAGCCCGACCACCACTATAAGTAACTTATAAGCAATAGTCAGCAGGTCGGCAGCTGTAATGAGAAAATGGTATCCTTTATACCCCAGGAAAGACTGAGATGGAATAAAAAATATGAACAGTGTTCACGCACCAAGCATAAGCCAACAAATGTTACCTGGAGTTGGCGGTGAAAGCACCCCTTCGGCCTAAATCGAAATAAATCCCTGAACACACAACTATGCCCCTCCCCACTAAAAAAATAAATTTTCCATGCGTCAAAAGTGCTTAATGCTATAGAGTCACAAATGGCAGAGACTTTCCAAACCAGAAATATAAGAACCAAGAAGATAGTGGCGGAGTGGAACGCTAAATCAATTTAGGTAAATATAAATGCTGGTCCAGTCAAGATAAGAAATTCGGAATTGGGAATCTTTACAAGGACCAGAAGAGAAGAGAAGTGAAAGGACCGGACCAAACTTGGAACTGAAATCACTCACGTTAACTAGGATAACAAAAGGAGACTAGTTTAAACAGGGGTGGTGTCCGTTAGTAATCTCTCCCGTTTTGTTATGTGGAGACTAAAATAGGAAATCAATATTGGCCTCGGTGACACGAACTAGGCTTGAAACTCGCACCTACCAATTGCTGAAATCTGCCGAAATCAATGGCTTTCTATCAGTTCTGATTGACATCACAAAGCAAAGATAAAACACCTTTTAACAGCATGTGGAGTAATTCCACGTGTCTACAATCTGACGATAATTGGATAGACAGATTATACATTGTAGAGTTGCTCTCAACAAAGAACGGAGCTGTTGTTTAAACTTCGCAAGAAGACAATTAAACAATGCAAAAATAATACAAATATGATGCCCAATAATACAATTAATTTTATTAAATGTACAGTGTAACCCGGATATAAGAGACCCGGATATAAAAGAAACCCGGATATAAGATAAACTCGGATATAAGAGACTTCTTCTCCGGTCTCTCTTATATCCGGGTTACACTGTACATCCAAACACAAATTTGTAAAGTAAACTTTCCAATTTATGAACACAAAAAAGAAGATATATTTCAATTATTTATTTAAAAACGTGATATATTACTGCCAAAACTGAAAATCTGATACGTGCAAAATTATGTAAAGTATACTCTGTATTGGTGTAGTAAAAATAAATTCGGCTGAAATAATTTTCGGTGCTTTATTAAGCAATTTAAGCTCGCCAATAAAAAAAAAGTCATCCATAACAAATTTGTTGCGCAACACTGATTAAAAGCCTAGAGAAATAATCTAAGTTACTCTAATGTATAGCTTAAAAGATCAATAATGCCGAGTAGAGCTTAAAAGATCAATAATGCTGAGAGGAATGGCTATATCTGCGGACATTAGTAAGAAAGTACTGACTTTTCACCGGTTTGAAGAAAGCTATAAATTGCGGCTTCATCCATTAATTGTAAGATGAAAAATTTGCAAATGGAGGGCTTTCAACACGGCCGAATCTCTGGCGAGAAGTGAACGTCCATTTATGCTCTCACCAATAATGGCGAGAAAAATAATAAATCCGGTACGAAACACCTCTCTAGCAGAATGTGGAATAAATTTACGTGTCTACAATCAGACGAAAATTGGGACGTCGAAGGACGAAGCTGCTGATTAAACTTCGCAAGGAAACAATTAAACAGACAAGAGACATTCTCCAAGTCTCTATTCTGGACAGATGAGTCAAATAATTATTTGATCACATTTAAAACTGCCATATTCGCGGAAAAACAGAAGGACTGTCTATCAAGCAAAGAATCTCCTTCCAAACTGAAGTACGGTAGTAGAACTTTTAAGAGGACTACCTTTTCTGTTTCTGGACATGGAAGAATCCATGTTACCCAAGGTAAAATGTATTCTCAGTCCTATCAACAAAGTCTGGAACGGAATCCGTTGCCGTCAATCAGGGAACTTTGTCCCAAAATGGGTGCTGTAAGAAGATAATGACCTATAAAATACCAGATAGACAGCCAAGGAATGGCCTAAAATCAAGTGGATTCCTTCTCTGGACTGGGATAATCAAAATCACGATGTGGATAGAACTGAAGCTACATGTCCCACCAACCTGTGACAACTGGCTCTTTATTCAAAGTGTGGACAAATATCCCCAACGGCATACGCAAGAAACTAATCAGTGGGAAAACAAGATGTTTGGTTAAAGTAATCGTTGAAGAGGGAGGCGTCACAATGTACGAACTAAAAGGGTTGACATATTTAGACCATTTCAAATTTTCATTTAGATTAAATTAATCCTATTTAGTTTGTGGGTGCATATTTAATACACTTGTTTAATTGTTTTGTAATTACGTATTGATTACACAGTACATTAGCGTCAGTTGGGCAACGTATGTGAGAAAAAAAAGGACCATGACGCAGTTCACTTCGGCAGAAATTTGGAAAAAGCTTTCTGTATTACTTGACATTCGCACAGGGTGCTCCAATACAGAGTGTTTGGGTGTCGATCTGAGCACAGCCCAGAGGAATCGGAAAGAGTCGGATGTGTCTAATGGTGATTAAGAAGGCGTTTACCGTGGTCACAACTGATGGCAACGTTATATCTCCAGAGCCTCAGATTCAACATGGAGCCTACAACAAGTGAATTGAGGAGGTAGTGCTGGCTTGGGTCATGAGGGTGGCAGCTAGCAGGCCTTATGTCTGGCAACAGGACTCTGCACCCTGCCACAAAAGCAGGAGAACCCAGTTATGTTTGTCACAAATCTCTGCGACCAAATCAAACCTTACATCTGGCTATCTAACTCCCCAGACTACAACCTGTTTGATTATTATATGTGGGGCGCAGTTGAGCGAGAGAGCAACAAAGCTCCTTGCAAAAAACAAAGATGAACTGAAGGCAGCATTCACAAACTTAAACAAGGAGACCGCACAGAATATTTGGAGAAGATTCCGAAATCATCTGGAGGCCGTAGTTGAAGCCAATGGCTGTTTGATTGATTAAACGTAGTCTTTAGTATTTCAAGATATTTCTGTGTAATTTTGTTAAATATAACTGTCGAAATGAGATGTCAGTGTTCATTTCATTTTTGCGTAAGTTAGACGACAATTTATCCATCGCCCTTCTTTACACACACACACACACACACATATATATATATACACACACATATATTTCATGATAATTATCACCCGGTTTTGGACCTCTGAAGTACCATGTTTGTGACAGAGTATGTAGCGCCATTCCTCGGTTAAATAGTCACATTCATTCATCACATCAATAGATATTCTCCAAAATTACATGGTAGTGGCCTTACTCGAGCAAGAGTTTGCAACCAATAAATATATATATATATATATATATATATATATATATATATATATATATATATATATATATATATATATATAGTGAGAGAGAGTTCATATATAGGCAGTTGTTCGTCGTTGTAAATTACACAGACTTCTTTCTATTTAATTTCTATTACATTTTCCAATTGTCGAATATGTTGTTGCAATTATTTATATATGTATACGTATGTATATATATTTATATATATATATATATATATATATGTGTGTGTGTGTGTGCGTGTTTGTCTGTCTGTCTGTGTGTTTGTATATATATATAACATATCCATATATATATATATATATATATATATATATATATATATATATATAAAAGTAGACATGGAAGTCAGCACTTAGAGGCGACAGTCTGTTTCATGCTAGTGAAATCGCCTGACGATTGCACTAGCATGAAACAGACTGTCGCCTCTAAGTGCTGACTTCCATGTCTACTTTTATATTTACACACGCTCTATCTCTGATATTGAGCACTTTATCCCATAAATATAGCACACTTTAAGACTATATTTATGCATACATATATATATATATATATATATATATATATATATATATATATATATATATATATATATATATATATATATATATACACACACACACGGATAGATAGATAGATAGATAGATAGATAGATAGATAGATAGATAGATAGATAGATAGATAGATAGATGTCGACTGAGAAATCCTCGCTGGATAATAATTGTTCGATCTACACAATGATAATCGAAACAGTGACATCAATCATAAATAAACGCATAACTGCGTAAAATAACAAGAAATGGCATACCGAAGAGCATAGCAGTCGGTGCAATTTGGATAAAATCAATTAATCTAAAGTCATTAAATATATACGTTCTCTAATATATGAAGACGCTGAAACCAATTCAAAAGTTTAGTTTTCCATGAAGCTTCCAGATATCTTTGCTTCAGACTTCATTACATGTTTCCAGTTCTCTTCCCATATTTTTTTCATTTTTCCTATCACGCCCAGTGCGACAAGAATTTATTAAACAAGAAAATCCTATCAGGTAATAGTGAACTCAAACTACAATGACATAGGAAAACATGTACAAGTATATATATATAGGTAAAAATAAATCTGCTCCAAGCCAGTAAGTCAGCCATATTTTTTCTTTCTCGTAAATATGAAGAACATCTCGCAAAGAAAAATAACGTTAAAATATTTACTTTCCCTTAAGCGACAATATCCTGTTTTGTCATCATTCACCTTAGAAATACAGAAACAAAAAATATATATTTACGCCAAGAGGGGTTTGTTAAACTTTACTCGCGTAGAAATTGTAATTCAGGTTGCAAGAGGGAAATTTGTTCCTGCTACAATGTTATTCTGAAGAGGCGCGTCGTGTATGGTAAGTGTCGAAAATTGGAACTAAAACACCTGTGTGCATTTTGACGATTTGCAGTTAGAGCGATGAAATTAAGAATACCGTTCAAGTAGATATTTATAAAAAAAAAACGAATAACAAAACGTTTTTCATTTCAATGCACCAGACAGACCAGAAATCCCCGCAAGTCAAATAAAAATAAGAAATAAAGAATTATAAAAGTTCACTCTGCGAATGTACAATTTCACAGTATACAGTGAAAATAGAAATAATTCCTTTTTACAGTTTAACTTCAACTTATAAGTATGTCTTTTCAAAATAAAAATATCATCATTGTAAACGAATGGCACTTTATTCGAAATATGCACTTAAATATCTCTGATGTGTTTGTTGACGAATGTGACACCAAACTCCTTAGGCGCATTGGAATATCAAGAGATGTCATTTTAATGCTAAGCAAGCAGGAAAGTTTTGCTGAAGACATATAAAAGCGATCAATTGTTATTGTTGGAAGAGTTGTTATTTGTAACACGCTTGTAATTCCTATTTATAGGACCTTATATTTTGAAAGTATCAATTTTTTTAATGCGCTGTTCTTATCACATTATATGATCTCGATATCGGTGGGATATCACTTATATTCTCTTTTGTCATTACATCTTGTATCTATTATTATCTTGATGTGTAAATTACACTTTTTGAGTAGCTACACGTCTACTTATCATCTCGCAGTTGTGTCTCTGTCTTTGGGAATTCAGAGGTTTTTCTCTGTCAAATGACAGAGGGGCAACTGGGAAAATAATACTGAAGAGGTGCCCACCCCTGGGGAATAGCTGCCCGAGGCCGCGCCCTCCCATTGCACCAGAGGGAGGGATCGGGGCTCGCACCGAGGCCAGCGCAACCAACGGTTGCGGGGAAAGGGGGGAATTTGTGTTCCTGTCCCGAGCGTACGCGCTCGGGTCCCCACCTAAAAATAGACCTTTTGTCATATATCGTCCAAGTAGGGGGACAGAGAAATACCGTATTATTATCTCTGATTTATCGGCTTGTATAATGTGGTCAATATGTATGGCGAACTCCCAGAGTATGGTATCATTTTCACTTTCTACATCTTACGTTTGTGTCCATAACCTTTTTCCAACTTGGCGAAATTTGAAATATTTGCATAACTTTCCATGTGTGCATTTCTTTACGTTATCATATATATTTTAGATTCATTTGGGAATATGGTAAAGCGACAATATTGGTTAAATTGAGATGTTTTCTCGGCCTTCTGTCCAAAAGTGGTATATATATAATTTCCATTTATTAAAATGTGTCTATGTTATGTTCTAGATATTAGTTTTTATAGGTGTGTATAGATTACTCTGTTACTGATTTCAACCCAAAGTTATGAAATTACTAATGAAAAAAAATCTCCACATCAGAGTCTTACTCTACCAGAATATGTCGTCTGCATATGTTTATTCTCCTATTTTCAATTTGATATGCCCTTATTTTTTGTTTGTTTGATGTCTTTAATCTCTGTTTTTGGTATTTCCTCTGGTATTACAACTTGTTTTATAGCTGTATTTCTTCTTTGATTTTTTGACTCAGTTTGATAACTGAATATAATATTTGATAGATCCATATAAATGGTAAATAAATGGTATCATCCAATAATTGATTAATTCAAGATATCTTTCAACAACTATTCAATTCTTGAAAATGTGTTCAATTTGAAAAGTAAATGCGACATCAAAACAGCAAACGTGCATTAGGATAAAGAACGATGTCTTCAAAAAGCTAAGGAAACTATTATGAAACAGGACAATTTCGGTAGAAACAAAGTAAAAATACTTAAATTTCATGTAACATCAGTCTCCCTATATGGCAGTGAATGCTGAATAATCTCCTCACAGATGAGCAAGAGACTTGAAACAAGAAAAATGTGGTTCTACGAAAGGATACTGAGAAGACCATGGACAGAAAACTTGAACAACGAAGATTTAGGAGAAATGGAAACATAAAAACAAATAAAATTAGAATCTGAAAGAGACAGCTGAAAACACTGCGGTGCATAATGAGGAAAGAGGGTTAGGAAAATTTGACTCAGAGTATACTGAAGGCAGTGCATAGCTTCTCTAACGAGCTTCTACAAATGGTTGGCAGAACAGGGATTCAAAGACATAGCGACATTGTGGAGAGATATGATCGCCCACCTTCTGAAGGAACACGATATATAGAAGAAAATCAGTCTCAACTAAAATATTATTCTCTTATTTTCTTGCGAGTTAGATTTCTTGTCCTTATGTAGTTACAAACCTGCTAATCATCTACAGGGTGATTGAAATGTAACTCCCCATATTAAAATATTTTTAATTTATTTATTAACTATAATTTTTACAAGAAATTAATATGTGAGGAAAACGTTTCGTATGAGGTTTTAATTAAAATTCGATATAGCCACCAGATTTTGCTAACAGCTACTGGAGCTGCCCAAGAATCGCGTCAACCTATTTCACAAGTAACGCTTGTGGTATGGAAGACATATCTTCTTGTATTCACCCTTCAAGTTCTTCCAAATCCTTGGTTTGGTATAATAGATTGCTTATTTTACCAACTTCAAAGACATTAACACAGTGTGTTAACTCAGATCTCCTGGCTGGCTACTCATACATAAGATAGGGAGTTAACTTTTCAGTCATCCTGTAGTTTGTGAAACACAATGTTTTTTTTCTGTTGTTCTTCCAGACTTGTTTCTTATGAAGGTTGATTTTTATCGTTTTAATGACGAAATTCCATGGTGGTGATACCTGAATGTTTGTATAGGTATTAACCAAACATCTGACGTATTATTGAAAATAAACAAATTTAGCTCGCCCATGTAGAATATTTGATTATGGAATCCTTCGACTGATAAGCATATTTAGTGTTATTTTTTTAATTTTTTTTAAGCTTATCACCCCAAGCAAGGCTGGAAGCCACTAGCACGCAAGGGGTTACAGAAGGTTTGGAGGAAGAGGAGATAGGAGTGGTAAAGGAGAGGATGTGGAGAAAAATAGTGGATCGATCAAGGCAAAGGGGTTACAGAAGATTTGGAGCGAGAGCAGATAGGAATGAAAGGTGAAAGGATGTGGAGAAGGGAAGTGGATAGATCAAGGCAACTGGAGATGTTGATTGACGTTACACTTAAATAGTTGGAGATTGTATTTGTCAGGGAAACAGTAATAGGGAAGGGAGTTCCATAGGCGAGATGTGCGAGACATGAAGCTATTGGAGTAGAAGAGACGTCTACATCTAACAGTTTCAACGGTGAAGGGGTGGGAACGGGATGCCAGCCTCGTAGGACGTTTAAATTCATGAGTCCTAGGAACCAGCGAAAGCAGCTCATCGGAGCAATTACCGTGAAAATTTTTGTAAAAAGACAGAGCTCACTTCATCACGGTATTCATGCGTTAAAGAGGAACTGAAGCACCCACCTTTACAATACTACTATGTTGATCTCTAATTCGTCTCATTAAATTGTTGTAGAGATTAAATACGATTCCCGCTTTTTTCTTACGGTATACAGACATATTAATGAGAAGCGTATATATTTTCATCAATTTAATTTATTTCCATTCCACTCATGTTAGACACTTTGAAATTATTTTTATGCATCGGTTATTTGCCCTTTGACGCAGACTTCAGCTTATAATTCTGATTCTACTCTTTTGGTGAAATTGAGATGGTTTTAAAATATCTGATTCCTAAACAAACGATAGTAAGTTTTGCACTAACATCGAGTTGATCAATACGCGATTGTTGCATGCGAAATATCAGTCCTCCTATATGTCAGCGTATACTGAACAACCTCCTCCCAGAAGAAGAAGAGAGTTGGAATGTGGTTCTAGAGAAGGATGCCTACAATACCATGGACCTAAAATGTGAGCGACAACGAAGTTTTAGACAAAACTAAAAGAAAACGGACACTTATAGATAACAGCAGGAAGAGACAGTCGAGATGTATAGGGTATACACTGAGGAAAGAGAACTTGGAAAATTGGATATTCACAGGGCAGTTTGAAGGCAAGAGGGGCAGTGGAAAACAAAAGCTTGAGTAAATGGATGGTGGAACTGGGTTTAAGGAGATATTCCAAAAAGACTATATTTAGTAAAAGCTGCAAAAACAGGCAGTTGTGGAGAGACATAGTCACTAACATTATGAATGGACACACCACATTGAAGAAAACGCTTGAGGATAAAAAAGGAATTGGGCATTAATTTGTGGATTTAGTATTATTATCAGCTGTTTTGGGATTTAGATATATAATGTTTTGTAAAGGCATTTCTGTTTTTTATCCTGCATTGTTTGTGGCAGAAAACCGTTTTGTTTTGGTTTGTGTACAGATGTAGCTTTTTTTCTACGGTTCATGTATTCGTTATGCAAGATTTCCAGAATACTTTTCATGTCAGTCATGCGTCATTTTCTTCCTGAAATCAATTAATAATTCACGTGATGATCTTTTGCCACAGGCTTCCTTATTTCCATCATGTATCTACAGAAGGTATTGTTTTATAATTGAAAATGTTGCTTTGCTTGTAAAATTTGCTTCTTATCGAATATATTATTCGTTTCTAAGCTTACGATCATCGTTGAAAAACAACAATTCTCTTCCGATCACCGAAGTTAAGCATCGTCGAACCTGGTCAGTACCTAAACGCGTGACAGTTTGGGAATACCAGATGCTGCTAGATTGAATGTGCGGTTGTTTTAATAGATAACGGCTTACAATAGGAAAACTGAGAGCCGAGTTCCAATTCCAGTTGGGTTCGTTACATTCATTTACACGCAAATACATTTCGGAAAGTTATGAATGCATCCCTTCTCCCCCTGATATTGGTTAAATAATAGTATATGTATCAGTGAATCATCATTATCTCTAAAAGTTTCTTTCAGTTCAAAAATATTTTCTGGCTTTGAATAACCTGAAAGGTGTTGATAATCTGAAAATCAAAACAATCTTATTTGTACTTTAAACTGTGTTCATTGCTTAAGTATCTCCTTTGTAAAGGGTGCTGCAGTAACTTGGACCGATTTTAAATGTGAAATACGTTTAAGCGTCTAATGATTTTTTCCTTTTTTTCTTTCAGATATGGCGGATATTTTGGCGATATTATTTTTCACATATAATTGCCATGACTTAAATAATATGATCCAATACGGAAATAAATAAATTTTCATCAATAACACTGAGTTATTTACTGCTGACTTTGATCCGTCTTAATGAAACACCCTTTAAATCGTATATCATTTTCGGCTTCTTATGTTATATTTATGCTTTATCTTTTAGGTTCAGCTTTTTACATTTATTCCTTATGTTATTACCACTACAAGTAAGATTTCTGTTCGTAGAATTTCAATTACTTTACCTAAGCTATTTTGTCATAGTGATTCGATGTGCCTTAGTTTCCCTCGGTATTGTATTGATTTTTTGTACTGTTGCTTCAGAGAATCTACCTAATTTAGGGTGGTTAATTTGAGATCAATTTTGCTTACTACTTAGATCAATGCTTTTTTAGTTACTTTAATAAAGTTTTTCATTTTTTATCATATATGATTTGGTCCAAATGTGTCTTTTCTATAGATGCAATGTGTTGTGCTTTTATTAATTTCCTTCTGTTTGTTTTCTCATCTACAATTTTTCCTAACCTCTCTCTTTCTCGTCATATCATAATAGATTTCTCTGTTCCTGATTCTCTTCTTTTAGATTTTTCTTGTACTTTCATGTTGATTATTATTCATTTTATTCGACTTGTGAATTTGCATTTTCGCTATTTTCATTCTTTAAATTTGTATTCTGTTCTGGTTTCATATTTTCTTCTAGCTCAGAAAATTCTTCATTTGTCAATCATTTTTCTTTAATCAGGTTTCGTTCGTCATTTCTATCTTCTTAGCATCTGTATATTTCCTGGTGTTCAGAAATATTTCCACTTTATTCAGTAAGTATCACTATTGACGATGTATTCTGTAGAAATGTGTATAGATTTACAATTATCTCTATTCCATATTTATCTTTGTTTGTGGGGTGGACGTAGTACACGTCAATGAAGGTTGACCATTATTTGTGGTTAACTGCTGACGCCGTTCTTTGTCAGGATTTGGAAGATTAGTAACAGTAGCATATTTTTCAACATCTCTCTGGTTTAACCGGTGAGTGTTGAGTTTATTACTTCCCCCTTAAGTTCCATTTCATACTTTCTGTAAAATGCTGTTTTATTCGTACCTTCTCATTATTATTATTATTATTATTATTATTATTATTATTATTATTATTATTAAGCAAAATGGTTAACGGAACCGTTTAATTATATTTCAACATTTAAGTGTTCAATTTAAGAAAAAGAAAAGTCTCTGACAATGTTCGACAATATTTAGACAGTATATCTGTCTTCTTCAGTTTATGTTTAAAATTGTTTACAAGTATAAACATAGTTTTAAAAGATCGACAAAAACTTATAAATTTTTGTAAAAAGATTGATGGTCTTGCGAAAACGGACGTACTGGTAATCAACGCGTCAAAATAAATGAAAAGCAGCCAGCGTGAAGACATGCAATCGAAACATGTGTAATATAATAGTGATCATACTAATCCTGGAATTTACCCTTAGTTGATTAGTTACTAAGAGAAAAGTATCAAACACCTTAGTATAAATCTTATGAAAAGCTTCTGTCATTCTGTTCCTTTCCCCGAAGCATGAATTTAGTAGTTTGCATACGTAACTACCCCCATGCGCGTTAAGAGTCACAATTTCGGTAGATTCTGTTTATTTTTCAGAATGTACACCTTAAGACGTTTGCCGAAACATTATTATTATTATTATTGTTGTTGTTGTTGTTACTATTACTTGATTTTGTTTGATTTCCTAAGCGACACTTAAATATTTATGCCCGATGTTGATCATCAACACTATTTACATTATTCGGATTATTTTCCTCATCTTTATTGCCATATTTATCACAACGTTTCGGCCGTTGTTCGCTCCGGCCTTCTTCAGGTGACTGGAATGTCGAACTGAACCCTTTATTTCGCTAGAGTGTTCTAGTTCCACGTGTCATGTCTAATGCATGTCAGTTATCAGTTATCTCTTGTTAATTCACCTCTCCAAGTTATCCAGATTGAACTCACAACTCTTTGGGTCCTGTCACTGGATCCAACCAACGCATTTATCCACTGTGCCATGTGTCCTTAAGAACACACGGCACAGTGGATAAAGTGATAACTAACATCCGAAACTTTGTGATAAATATGGCAACAAAGATGAGGACAATAGTTCGAATAATGTAAATAATGTACATAATACCTCATCTCAGAAATATTGACAGAAGTTGATCATCAAATATCAGCTCCTACCTGCAGCTGAGAAAAACAGCACTTCCCTAGAAAAATTACGTCTGATCAAAAAGTATCAGAACTGCTGCGCTAAAAGGAAAACTACAAAACATATCAATTCAACATTTCATCTCCATCGAAGTAGTCGCCGACTTAAGCCTCGTCTCAACTTATCCAGCGTCGTTTCAATTGAAAGGAGCATTGCTGGATCAATTGTTGGGGGTGAATAGCAAACGGCTGCGTCGTCAGATATTCTTGTATTTTCTAGACGTCTTTAAATCTTGTTTCTTTCAAATGGGATTTGATCTTTGAAGCGGGAAAAGTCGCATGGAGCAAGATTTTTGGGGAATATAGTGGTTGTCAAAACCTGCTGCACAAGCCATGGTCACTGATGGAAACATTGTGGTGTGGTGAGACGATCACACTCTATACATTCTCCTTCCAAGTTTTGATATATAAATAATGGAATTGCACGAGAACTTTATAACCTAGTGATCATACACAACAGAATTCAAAGCCAATCTATGCCAAGCGTCTTCACTCTGCGTATTATATCTCCGTTAAAGTGGCAACATTCCTGATCCTTTTGGTCAGATATCATATGAACTGTTTCAATCGTTGCTGCCACTTGGACATTCCATAAGATATCATGTATATCAAAGGAGTCTTATATACGAATATTTACAAATTATAAATGCTAAATGTATATTTCGGCTATTTGCTTTTTGCCAGAGAATCAGGTCATGACTGGGATTCTATACAGATAGTGAAACTGATAGGGTTCAGTGCGATTTATTTAGAAATACATGAACTAACAGAGGAATTTGGCATTGGGATCTCTTTATACGGTGTGCCTTTATATTACACTCCATAAATAATTGTTTATTTTATATAAATTATATTCTCTGTCATGGTATTGTTGAGCACTATTTTGCTTTTAGCAATAAGCGTCATTGCTTAGATCTTATTCTTTGCCATGATATCCAGTAGTTTCTGGGGACGCTTGCTAATGCTTTCTGATATTTTTTTTCTCACAATAATGGTGAAATTATGGCTTTTATATCTTGGGCGGTTTGACATTCCCCACTTCGATAGGTTTGGTAGTTATCAACTACTCTTTAACATCTTGACTTTGCCAAAAGGAGTATTAAATGGCAACTTTCTCAAATAGCACTTGCCGACCGTCTAATAATATACACACACACATACACGCACACATTATATATATATATATATGCACACACACACACACACACACACACACACACACACACATATATATATGTGTGTGTGTGTGTGTGTGCATATATATATATATATATATATATATATATATATATATATACCCACAAACAACCTGTATCGCTGTATCACAGGTCATCAGAGTAGCTAGACATCAGATTGCTTCAAGCCAGAATCGAAACTCGAGTATGTGTGCGTGTGTGGAAGAAAGAGAGAGAGAGAGTTAAAGAAGTAGAATATGATATATATATATATATATATATAGTAGTGAATATTCATAATATCCAACGTCGATAGCACGATTAGGAACTTCATGCAGTTCATGCAATATTCATCGTCGAAAATATTCTGACTGATATATAGTTTATGTTCTCTTGTTGATGATTCAAAATTCTGTGTCATAACTTGTTTATTTAGTTATTGTTGCGTAAAATATTAAACATAACTATTAATAATTAATATCATTCAAATTCATGATTTCGAAAAGCGAACAATTAAAAAAAATTATATCATTAAAATTGTAATTTAGATTCAAAAGTAAACAATTTATCAAGGGGGAAACTCTCGTAATTTTTACATAAGATATCCTAGTTATTAGGTTGGTGCAAAAATAATGTCGTTTTCTCACATGAAGTTGAACGTCAAAAAAACGACATTATTTTTGCACAAACCTAATATATATAAAAAAAAGAATAATAGTCCGGGACTACATATGAAATGTACTAAAAAGGTGAAATTATATCGACACACACGTTAAATATAATCGAGTGCAGTACTATTGGATTGAATTTATAGGTGCGTGCAAGTATTTGTGCGTGTGTATGTAGATTTTTTTATCCTACCTATTCCTACATTTTATTACTTTGTTGTTGAGCACTATTGTAGGTTGATTTTAAAATTTATACCTAATAACTTTTCGTCACCGGAGATAATTAACGTTGACTATTACACTAAAATCATCATGGTCTCCGGTAATAGATAATATAAACTGACCTTGTTAAGCAAAACAGGGAGCGTTTTGAAAAGGTTTAGATTGAAGCTATTCTTCTCTAAACCGATACATGATATCTTACATCACTACCACAAAGAAAGTTATGGTTTCAAATATAAAAAAAACAAAAGAAAAACGACAGACTTCTCTCTGACTTCGAAACAAATTTATTCTCTATGATAAATAATAGCAAATTTAATAAACACACCAACGACCTACGAAATGAAATACGAAGAGATATCGATAAAATCATGAAATCCGATGAGATAATTATCAATTCGGATAAGGCGGATATATTTCAGATATATTTTTTTAACCATTATCGACGGAGAATTATACCACAAACACATCACTACAGAAGTATGTAAATTCTATACAGAAGCGGTCCACAATTGGGAGAAAGATATTAACGACAATGCCAAAGCTATAGCGACTGAACATAAAATAGACGATAGAATCCCTAAACTTTACAATCAACAGAGTTTAGTCACGAATAAAGACCACAAAGAGAAAATCCTAAATGATCCCCAATCTCAACCCATCCAAAAACATCGGTATTATCAGTAAAACCATTTTGAAAAAAACTTGTAAGTATACTAAAAAGCCTTTAGGTATCAACCAGTGGCGAAATACAGTGGAAGTTATTGAATGTTTCAGAAATATAAATAAGAAAGAAGAATGCACATTTTTACAGTTCGATATTTGCGACTTCTAACTAACCATCAAGGAAGATCTACTGACAGCCTCTATTAAGCGAGCAAAGAACGACTGCCATATTTCCGATCAAGAAGTGAATATAAGAAAGACGCAGAAACCAGTTTTATACGAAGACGGAAATCTATGGACGAAGCAAGATAACCAAGACTTGTGTTTACATGGAAGCACATCATTCTGCGGAAGAATGTGAACTTGTTGGGATACTATTAGTATGGAGATTCTGATGTATCTTTAATACAAAAGAAATAATATGTGCAGAGACGATGGGAAAATCCTCCTTTGTGAACTGAGTCCAAGACAAGCAGTTCCGAATGAAAAAGGACCTAACCAAATTGTTTAAGGACCGTAAATTAAACATTACGACCAATACCAACTCTAAAGAGATCAATTTCGTAGAAGTTACATTTGACGTGAGTAAGGGAATATACAAACCATATACTAAGGATTTATACAACCACAAGTACGGGGACAGAAGATCCAACCAACATAAAAGGATATCTTTTGACAATTTGCACAAATCAGTACAATTTAGGCTATCGACCAACTCTAGTAACAAAGACATATTTGACGATAACAAAACTAGATACACTAAAGCGCTGGAAAGCAGCAACCATAAAGTGAAATTGGAGTATGTAGAAAGAAATAACAATAAAGACAAAAGTAAGCTAAAACAACGCAGACGTAACATAATATGGTCCAACTCTCTTTATAACAGTAACTTCCAAACTATGGACTAAGAGAAATAAACCAGACTTTTGCGTTTTGTTTTTCTGTTAAGCTTAACACCCCAAGCAAGGCTGGAAGCCACTAGCACGCAAGGGGTTACAGAAGGTTTGGAGGAAGAGCAGATAGGAGTGGTAAAGGAGAGGATGTGGAGAAAGATAGTGGATCGATCAAGGCAAGGAGGTTACAGAAGATTTGGAGCGAGAGCAGATAGGAATGAAAGGTGAAAGGATGTGGAGAAGGGAAGTGGATAGATCAAGGCAACTGGAGATGTCGATTGACGTTACACTTAAATAGTTGGAGATTGTATTTGTCAGGGAAACAGGAATAAGGAAGGGAGTTCCACAGGCGATACATGAAGCTATTGGAGTAGAAGAGACGTCTACATCTAACAGTTTCAACGGTGAAGGGGTGGGAACGGGATGCCAGCCTCGTAGGACGTTTAAATTCATGAGGCCTAGGAACCAGCGAAAGCAGCACATCGGAGCAATTACCGTGAAAGTATTTGTAAAAAAGACAGAGCGAGCCAACGTGGCGTCTGTGAGAGAGCGACTGCAGACGAGATGACAGATCAGAGCCAACTACATTGCATATCCGTCTCTGGATCATATGGGATCTCATGATTCTGTGTTGCATGCCAACTTAGAGGGATACAGTTACTATGAAGACTCAGATTTATCTCTGATATAAAAAAAAACAAACAACAATGATATATCAGAGACGGGATAATTCTGAGACCAAGACAAGCTGACCAGATGATAAAGGATCTAACTAAATTCTTTAAGGACCATAAATTAAACATTATTACCAATACTAGCACTAAAGTGATCGATTTCCTTGACGTTACATTTGACCTGAGTGAGGTCCCGTATAAACCATATACTAAGGATTCGTACAACCACAGGTACGTCGATAGAAAATCCAAACACCATAAAAGCATCCTTGACAACTTATACAAATCAGTAGAATTTAGGCTATAAACCAACTCTAGTCACAAAGAAATATTTGACGATAACAAAACTAGATATACTAAAGCGCTGGAATGCAGCAACCATAAAGTGAAATTGGAGTATGTAGAAAGAAATAACAACAAAGTTAAAAATTAAAAAACAACGCAAACGTAACATAATATGGTTCAACCATCCATAACACAGTAATTTCAAAACCAATTTAGGTAGAATTTTCCGGAATTTAATTCACAAAAACTGGTCATTCTCCAAGGCTAAAAAAAGATTTTCAACAAAACTAATATTCAAGTAAGCTATAGCTGTGCAAAAAACATACGTAATTACATATCCTAACATAACAATAATGCATTAAGCAATTTCTCAAACAAAACACTAAAAAATAATCCCACTAAAAATCAATGTAACTAACATAAAAACTTAACCTGCCCATTAAACGGCTAGTTCATGAGAGAATGCATTATATACACAGCTAGCATCAACTCAAACAATGTTGTTACATATTACTTTGAAACCAACGAGAACAGCTGGAAATCGCGTTTTTACCACCACAAAATGACACTGAGCAATATCAAATACAAAGAAATGCACAGTGCCTTCAATGTATGGTTGGCAATTAAGAAAGAATCATAAGAGTCCAACCGGGAGATAATCAAGAAAGCTAAGGCATACAATGGAAAGGGTGACAGATGTAACTTGTGTTTTTTGGAGAAGCTGACTATATTAAAACAAATACCCCTAACTTGCTGAAAACGGGATCTGACTTAATGTCTACATGTATCTATTGACCCCGAATAAAAGAGATTTCAAAATAAATTTTACGAATATGAATATAATATGCAATAATTTTTAATATTCTTAGAACCCACCATTAATAACATTTCTTATTTACTTATACAAACGTGCAATCAATATTACAGTGCACCATTCATTTATAACACATGTGTATATATAATTTCACCTTTATATGTACATTAGATATATAGTCCCGATGTATAATTTTATATACATATTTGCACACTTATATAGTATTTCTAACCTGCATCCAGTTTAAGCTAATGCATATAACTAAGGTAACCTATGTAAAAATGACAAGAGTTATCCCGCTTGATATATTGTTAATTTTTTAATCTAAATTCAAATTTTAATAATTTAAATATTTATTTTTATTTTTTATATATTTAATTCTTCGCGTTTCGAGCTTATGAATTTGAATGAAATAAATCATTAATAGTTGAGTTTAATATTTTTCGCAACAATAATTAAATAAACATGTTATGACACAAATTTTAAATCATCAATACGAGAACGCTAACTATATAACAGTCAGAATATCTCCAACCTTGAAGATTACATGAAATTCATGAAACTCCGAGTCGTGATATCGGCGTTGGATATTTTATATATATATATATATATATATATATATATATATATATATATATATATATATATATATATATATATATATATATATATACACTAGTATATACTTATAGCTCTGTTTCATAATATTGAGCACTCTATTTATAAAATCCGAGGAAAAAATATTTTTATATATATGCGTGCAAGTATTTGTGCGTGTATGTAGATTTTTTTATTCTACCTATATATATATATATATATATATATATATATATATATATATATATATATATATATATATGTAAGCAAATATTTGGATGTAGATCCGACGGTATGATGAAAATGTGGAAAAGACAAAGCAAGATCCGAATATGTGAGTTTACTGTTTTTTATTTTGTTTTTGTTTTTTCTGTCAACGTCAGACGTTTCGGTCTAATAGACCATCTTCAGGACATGGTTAATGGAGACATATTTATATTACATTTAAGTTAAATGAAGAGACGATATATTCAGGACTAGTCAGAAACAGAAAATCTGGTTCTTTTTGTTTCACACGTGTATTGAGCACATTTTTAATATCACTGCTTCCTGCTCTGATTCAACTTTGGCCATTAACCATTTATGTATTATATATATATATATATATATATATATATATATATATATATATATATATATATATATATATATATATATATATATCAGAACATAGATCTGTATTTATTGACACAGAAAAGGTAACTTTGAGAAAACATAACATTATGCGCTCAAATTTAAAAAGGAAATCGCTCTATAATATTTGAAAATCGCTTGACGTTACGGAAAGGACAACTATGGACAACAATAAGTGACATACACTTTTTACAGGTTTTCAAACAAAAGGGAATCAATTTTGCCGTTATTATCATTATTGATTTTTCTTTTAGAATTTTCCGGTGTCATTTTTTTTCATTTTCTTGTAGTTGCAAACAAACACACATATGATAAAGTGTTATCAAATGCAGATGAATATAGTGTGGAAACCGCTAGAATGATTGGATAAAGAACAAATAGGAAGCGTTTATAAATCTAATATTTTTTGTTTTTATTAAATCATCATCAGAGAATGAGATATGGAGAAAAAAAATGTAATTCTGACAATTTTTTATTTTATTTTTGCGTTCATTGATTTTCATTGGTTAAGAAAAGCTTCACGTGCATTTGACATACAAAGCAGCGTTTATATGTGTATGAGTATCATGACTCTAATTTACATCTGCGAGATTCGGATGATAATTCTGACACACACACCCATCTATATAAATCAGCTTTCCTTCTTTATTCAGTTCATAATGATAGCCATAATATAGTTGTCTATGCTAATGCTTCATTTTCGTTTCGCCTCCATGTTTTGCAACTGCATCCTAATAAATCATTTCCAGCTTAGTGTTTTCAGCACGAAGTCCCTTCAAGACATAAACGATCATGTTTCTTCATATGCGAACATCTTTGGTTGCTTTAAACATCTTTAACCCTTTAACAAGTCTCCTCGTCTCTGTTCTGTTATCCATGTACACAAAGTCATTATGTCGGTTACTCGTAATTTCTCTTTCTTGCCTTCAACCTGCGTTGCGACTTAAATTCCCTGATTGTTTTATTGTTAAGTTTCTTATGTCCCTGATTGTAATTATACGTTTCTTTGTAGTTCTTCTTCTATTTAATACTTCCTCGTTTCTCTTGTTTTTTTCATACTATTTTTATGAATAGACTTTTCATTTATTAACACGCTATATTTTTATTCATTGCTTAAACGTTATTTCTAATGGATACCAATATTTGATTAGATCGCTCTGATATTTCATTTATTTATTAAACAGTTTTATTTGTTTCCATCTATCGACCTGAATATTTGAGAAACCTTAGAAATATATCCTGCCGGAGAGCTCATATTTTTCTAAGATTTCTAGAATATTTAGGTCGTTAGATAGGGATAAGTAACAATATTGTTTAATAAATAAATAAATAAATAAATAAAAACAGAGTATCTTCTCAAATATGGTTATCAATTACAAAATAACGTTTAAACAATAAATTAATATATTCCACATATATATTATATTAATATATTATATTAATATGATCTCTATTCATCTGATAGGACAGTTCTGGTATTCATTGCCATAAAAGCAATTAGATATTGCATAGCAGTTCAACATTTTCTTTCTAAAGATGCGTTCCTATGTCATAGTACTTCAATGACTTCAATACATTCTATTCTAATACCCCTTTGGATTTCTGAATCACTATTTCAGTCTTCTGTTTCTATACTATCGAGATAGTTACATTTCTATACCTGCTGGATGTTGGCGCCCTAATTGGAGACACGAGTAAAAAAAAAACTAAAAAAAATATGTAACACTATTCTTCTACACGCTGCGTCCCTTCAGGTCATCGACGACGATGGCTCTGTAAATCTACTTTTTCTACTTTTGATAAGGCATCGGCACACATTTCGGTCATCCATACACACAAGCGCTTCAGGTAGATGTCTTCTCCTATCTCGCTTTTTATCCACTTGCTCTGCGTGGGCTAAGTTTTCCATTCTTTCCTTCATCATTATGTGTCCAAGTAATGCCAGCTGTCATATTCTTTATTCTGAGCATACGTTTGTAGGTTTGTATTTGTGTGTGCGTGTGTTTGATATACATATATATATATATATATATATATATATATATATATATATATATACACATACATACATACATATATATATATACGTACATATATATACATACATATATATACATGCATATATATATATATATATACATACATATATATACATACATATACATATATATATATATATATATATATATATATATATATATATATATATATATATATATATACATCTCATGACATATATAGAGAGAGAGTCTTTCGAATCCTAGCGAAAGGCAACCGGACGTCTAGTCACACTGACGAGCTATGATAAACAGTCTGTCTGTGGATGTCTATATATATACAGGGGATGGACAAAATACTTTGAACAGTTGCAAATTCCACTCCTATATTTCAAAGATCTATTATATTAAGAACTTTAACTAAAATTTCGTAATTGCAGTTTACATCTATTTTAAATACGTTTATTTATGTAATTTACTGTCTTTGTCTTATTTATTTTTAGAATTTAGTAAAAATTTAAGCTAAATGCGTGACCTCTCCGAGTTCGAAAAAGGACAAATTGTTGGAGCTCACATGGCAGGAACCTCGATCACTAAGGTTGCTGAATTGTTGGGTTTTTCAAGTGCTAACATATCAAGAAATATGATGCAATCCGTAAAACAGGGCAAAACCTCCAGCAACCGTAGCAATTTGGGCCGGAATTGCAAACTTACTGACAGGGACTGATGTGTATTGAAACGTTATGTGGCAAAAAATAATCGGACTACTGCGGCCAAAGTGACTGATTAGTTGAATAATCATCTGAATAGTTCAGTTTCTACTAAAACCATTCGCTCTGAGCACCATAAGATCGCATATCATGGAAGAGCCGCCATGAGGAAACCTATTTTCTACACTCGCAATATTCAAAAGTGGTTCAAGTGGTGCAGATATCACAATGCCTGGTCTACAGACCAATGAAAGCAAGTCATATTCTCAGACGAGTTCAGTTTTTCTCTTTTCCCAACTTCAGGGCGAGATTATGTGTGGAGGCAGCCCAAAGAATCTTACAACCCTGACTGCCTTCTTCCAACAGTGAAGCATGGAGGTGAATCAGTGATAGTTTGGGCCGTCATATCATGGAAATGATTCAGTCCAATATTTACCTACATCGTAGAATCAACAACAAAGATTACCTGAACAATTTGGGAGATCATGTTCATCCAATGGCCAAGATGCTGCATCTTCCAAGACGATAATGCTCCAATACATACCGCTCGAGTGGTTAAGAATTGGTATGAAGAGCATGAAAGTGAGCTAGAACACATAGAGTGGTCTACACAATCTCCAGATATCAATATTATTGAACATTTGTGGTGCATTTTGGAGCAACAAGTTAGGAGCCGCTATCCTCCACCGTCGTGTCGTAAAGAGCTGGAGAAGTTGTTAATGGAAGAATGACTGAAAATCCCACTGGGTTAAGTCAGGAAGCTGTATGATTCCATTCCTAGACGCATTAAAACTGTCTGTGAGGCTAAAAAAGGACCAACTCCATATTAAATAAATTTTCTTTGAGTTTAACAAGTGTTTCAATTATTTTGTCTAACCCCTGTCTGTCTGTCTGTCTCTCTCTCTCTCATATATATATATATATATATATATATATATATATATATATATAGAGAGAGAGAGAGAGAGAGAGAGAGAGAGAGATAAAAATGTATATTTTAAAAAAGGAGAGAAACCGCAAACGTTTTTGTTATAATATGGCTTTGTTTTAGTGCATATATTATATTTTTATATTTCCGTCTTCATATTAAAATATTTTATATTTTATTCTTCATATGAAGAATAAAATATATTCATTAAACAAATCCACATTATAACAAAACGTTTGCTATTCCTGTTTTTTAATATATATATATATGTGTCTGTGTGATTGCGTGCGTGTGTATACATATATATGTATATGTAATTGATATATATATATATATGTAATTGATATGTATATATATATGTTATGAGATGTTATATATATATATATATATATATATATATACATATATATATATATATATATCAATTACTCACATATATTTGTGTGTTTCTCTCTCTGCCTGTACATTTATGATTAGTACGTCTACTCAGAGATACAAATACATATTTCATTTTCACGCGCATAGTTTTGTCTTTGTTTCCTTTTAACCTGAGAAAGCCAAAGCGAGCAGGCGCACTAGCAGAACACATCGTTGATAAATTTCCTACTTTGTCGGATCATCTTCATATATATATATATATATATATATATATATATATATATATATATATATATATATATATATAGTGAGAGAGAGGTGGGAGAGAGACAGTGACAGGTACAGATTTTTTTCTTCGTTTATATTAAACAATCTTCAGTCATATTTTCCCATTTTACTGTCCAAGCATACACATATAAAAAAGAAACACTAAGAAACCTGATATATTATAGGTATCGGCAAGCAGAAAATATAGTCTGCCTATTTCACTGATTCTGCTTGGAGAAAACTATTTATTTAGGAGGAAAGACATTGTTCAAACACTTATTCACTCAGTGTATTAAAGATTTCGATGGGAATATATCAGCATTCACAACTTCTCCCGTTGGAAAAAGTTGTGATATGCAATTAAACACAAACAGTCCCACCTGAGTTTAAGACTTTGTAACTGCTATTTTTCGTGCTAATAACGTTTACCGTCTTTCACAGAATATTGCATCTCTAAAAACATCTACTCAATAAATTATGTATATGAAATACAAGGAAGTATTTGACCATTACGACCTATTGATAAATTCTGGAACATACGCTATGGTAGTGGCTTATTAAAATACCCTTGTGTAAAGGTGCAATTAATTTGTCCTAACTTCGCTAAGAATGACAAAATAAGAGCAATAGTTACATTGTTCGAACAAATCCTATACAAACCTGAAGTGGCAAGTGACACCAAAGTAACCTAACTGAGGAGACAGCGTTGACACTGCAAATCATGCAATAATTGACTCATATATATGTGGCTTAGCAGTTATTTATTAGTAGAGATAGGGGAAATGTCGATCCGAGTTTCAACCTGCTAAAACTGCTGTATTTTCGAGCAATAAATTTCGTGTTCAAATTCCAACCTAGAATGTACCTCTTCTGTCTTAGATATGCGTTGTATGCTAGCGAAGACCGACATCAATCGTCTTGTAAATGACACAGGCTGAAGGGAAAAACTTAATAAAGACGTATGGATCTTCATTTACTATGTACCGTATCCCTTCAGTACGTGTGCGAATTATTTATTATGCTATAACTGCTAATCCCTGTTCTGCCAATCACTTAAATCAGCTTGTCTCTGAGACACTATTTTTCATTCTTGAAACAAGACTTTAGAGTGTCAATTTTTTTTAAATCCACTATCATAATGATGTCCCCTGTGTATCGACCAGTTATACTAAACTGGATAAGGATTAAGGATACATTTACATGAGGAAATTTAATATAGGTTAAGCTTCTCTAGTGGTGACTTTTGTCCAACCAAAATATTCATTTAAAGACTCGACGCATTCACTTAAATAGCCTCATCATATATAGAATTTCTTATGGATATTGTGTATGATGTTCAGTTCATCTAAAAATTCCTAAACCATGAGCTATATGCAAAAGTGTTCTCAGATAATTGATTAAAAAGTTTATAAAACACAAAGATACTCCTAGTGTTAAAGAATATAACCTTTCGTCCGATCTTATAGACTGGTGTAACAGAGTCATAAACAAAAAACAGTATTTGTGGGTTATCTGTCCCCACTTTTTACCTCCGACAGCTGGCTAGGATATAAGAAAACCAAGCTGAAGAAGGCTGGCTTCCAAAATTTCAATGTTAATTATCGATACAATTTCCTTGATGCAGATACCGGAGTCCACACTCAAAATATCGAACGTTTGTGGGGATGAGTAAAGTGGAAGATCAAGCATCACGGAAGAACGGCAGCACAGCATCTTGAGACCTACTTTGCCGAGTTTATGTGGAGAAGGCATCCTGCAGGCTTTCAATGCAATCATGTCAACCGAATAAGATTAATGGTTCATATTTGGAGAAATATATGAATTTAAGAAACAAATAACATAGTTGTATACGTCTGTATTTGTGAAAAATTTGGAAAATTAATTTAAAACATTTCAACTGATAACCCACACGTAACCAAAACCTTTAGCAAATAATAAACCGCTATTATTTGGAGATTTTAAACTGCAGAAAGAACTGAAATAATTACAACAAACAACTAGAAGGGACAATAATGACATAATCAAGATGTTATCTTTCATTAAATAATAGATTAGGAAATACATTCCCATCAATACTAGAAAGAGCAATAACATTTACTGGACGTGAAAAGCCAATTTTTCTGGAAAAACTTATTTAATAAAACGATTTCATAAATTTCAACTGAGCGTAACAGTCAATGAAGAACGTAAGTTTTCTTTATAGAAAGTTTTGATCTCAATATCTTACTATCCTGAATTTAAAATTGTGTAGAAGGCAACTGAAAATTGTTCCAGGATATTTCTTAAGAATTCATGACAATTTACAGATAATTAAGGAAAGAAATATTGAGTGAGTCTTTATTGTATACAACCTCGAGAGACATGTCAGTAAAAATTACCTGGAATTCCTTTCAAATTAGATATACCCCTGTGTAGGGTGGTAGATTTAATGTAAGTACCTCCACTTGGCCGAGTAGAATACAGCATAGCATGAGGAAAAAAGGCGCCAATCGCAATAATAACAGTTTTGTTATCAAAATGTTTGTGTTATTTTTAAGAGGAAAGACCAAAGTATTTTTTATTATTTTTTTAATTTTTTTTACTCCTTTGTTGCACGTTGTAAATTTTGGTTAAAATCTTGTTATTTTTTCTTTTACGTCAGCGTCGGACCAAAAATAAAGGTTATTTTTTTTCATTTTTTTTTCAGCGAAAAACACATTGATTTAAAAATTCTTGCAAAATTCAAATAATTGTCGGATTTTAATGAAACTTGCAAGACATTCAGAAATGAATGAAATTATTTTGAAATTTTTCTTTTAAGAAAATCTTGGTACAAAATATTTCTTTTTACATATGTTACCATCCACTTACATAGTTTCATGAAATTTCGAGAAATTAAATTTCTAAGGGGGGGGGGGTATTCATTAGTTACAACTAACACGTTTTGAACACAGTAATTCATATTTTTTTGTAAAACAGTTAACAGTTTAATAGAAAATCTGCTCTAAATTATAAAATAAAAATGCAATAAAACAATGACATTCTTTAATTAGAAAAGCTTTTAATTGCTTTTGTAAATGAGTTATACTAAGAACACTATTGTCTGACGAAATAAATTATTTTCGATGAATAATGAATTTTTACAAGATTTTTTTCATTTTTAAAAATTTTCAAAAATCGTTTAAAATTCTTCATTGCTTTCAAAAATGCAATTTTGTGATATCGTCAAGTGAAAAGTAAATTTATGAATCGAAATTTGAAAAAGCTCCTAACAGTCGTTTGCATCCAAATAGTTTAAACATAATTTTTAGTGAAAAAGGTCACGTGATTTATGTGTCGTTTACACACTGCAATTATTTCACTTTTAATTCAGTTCTGATTCATCATTAACGTCTTTGCAAATCATCCCTTCAAAATACAAAAAAAAAACTTTACTTTTCTTGATTTCTATTTCACTAAATATTTTTAGTTTATGTACTTATTTTAGTTTGAGTCATACTTCAAATAATTATTTTTTGTTTAAGTTAGTGAATTTAAGAAACTAGAGATGAGATGAAAATTTCATAAAGCTTCTGAAAAACATAACTAAAAGTTAATAAAAATTAAATAATTGCTGAAAATATGTTCATTTGTAAAAAGAACTAGGTAGTTAAAAACTAAAATACATGCGTTCGCTTAGAATTCGTAAATATGTCATTTCTGGCCATCCATAAGAGCAAGCAACACTTTGAGAGCTTCTCCATAAATCAATAAAAATCAAAGAAAGTGGAGACCCATCGTTAAGAAATGATTGTATATTTTTTTTATGCAATAAGTAATATTTTTTCAAATCAGCTTAATTTAAATGTTCTAATTTTACTCAAATAATTTGTCACAAATCAATAATTTAATTTTGAAATAAATTTAAACCTGATAAATTTGTCTGTGTACAAATTTCTTAAAATTAAGAAAATGGCCGCTTTTAAAAAAAAGAAAATTAAAAATCGAGCAATTATTTGACATTCCAATCTATATAATTTCTATTTCAAGTACACCAGAATATTTTAATTACTGGAAATGATAAATGTAATCATTTAGCTTTCAATTAAAACTAGAATGGAATCTTCAAGAATGCTTTTTCATTTTAAAAATTTACTTTTAAAACTTAGTTATCGAAAATTCAGTGGAGGTACCTAATTTAATGGCAGTTGCGGTAATGGTCAGATTTGAAATATCCAGTCTGACTGTCTATTCAGACCAATTATTAGTGTAGATATGAAAATTAAAATTCTAACATGATTTTGAGATTAAAACATATCACCTAATCCATTCAACGAGACCAGGTCTAGTCATTGACTATAAAGACAAGCGAATATATTAGTTAATGATACTTTATCCTTCAAGCAGAATCTGAAATACGTGAGATCAACAAGGTTGAATAAATAGCAGCGATTTCACAGAAAACTGAGAAATGTGGAAGAGAATGTAAAATGACGACTCATCGTATATGTACCATTGGAATGTTGTTAAATATCTTTGAATAAACAAATGGCGGGAACTGGACATTGTGATAATTTCAAACGGTCTGAGTAATTAAAATCGACAGTTTCAGCAGAGGACGGAAATTGTGACACTGAAATGGGAAGGCACATTGAGATAGCGGAAGTGATCTTCCAAAAGCTAACCAATATACAGTGTAACCCGGATATAAGATACCTGGATATAAGAGAAACCCGGATATAAGAGAGATTATCTCTGGTCCCAAATTATAGCCTGTGTTAATGTATATAAAATATACCAAACCCGGATATAAGATAAACCCGGATTTAAGATACTTCTTCTCCGGTCCCGACAACTCTCTTATATCCGGGTTACACTGTATTAAGAAAGAAATATTACTGAACTGATATGTAATATCAGTCCTCCTATATGACAAGGGATGATGGGAAAGATGAATAAGATATTTGAAGCAAATGGAATGTAGTTCTACAGAAGGAGGCTAAGAACACTGTGGACCGGAAATATGAGAAACAACAAACTTTTAGTGAAAATGGAAACAAAAGGACGCTTATAGTTAACATCAGGAAGAACCAATTGAAATTTCTAGGCTTCTTAATGAGGAAAGTGGGCTCGGAAAATTAGGTGCACACAGGACAGATTGAAGGCAAGGCAAAAGGGATAGAAGGGAAGCAACGTATAACCTACCTAGCGAGATAGAATCAGTGGATGGTGGAACAAGTTTTAAGGAAAGATAACAAAATATTTAAGAAATATAAAGCACATGAATGTATGGAAAGCCATGAGCGCCATCCTCCAAAATTATTAGGTTAGCCCAGAATGACAAACTCTCTCGTCAGCATAAACCTCTGAAATTGATGGATTTCTATTCCGCAAGTATGTATATATATACATATATATATAAATATATATATATATATATATATATATATATGATAGAAATTGTAAGGAGGATTTGATAATTATAATTAATTAATTCATTGAGTCTGAAAGAAACCTCAACAGAATGCAGAAAGCACTGGACGGCCGTTTCGTCCTATATTTGGGACTCATCAGCAGTGCGCATCCACTACCGATAATTGAAACCCTGACAGCGAGCGGCGCTATATTGAGTCTGATTTGCTATCTCTCCGGCACCGAGGTCCGTTGGAACAGTTGGTATGGTGTTTGCTTGACAACCTAACTGTCAGGGTTTCAATTTTCGGTGCTGATGAGTCCCAAATATAGGATGAAACTGCCGTCCAGTGTTTTCTTCATTCTGTTGAGGTTTCTTTCAGACCCAATGAATTACTTAATTCTAATTATCAAATCCTCCTAACAATTTCTATCATATGTATATCATTGCTTGATCCGGCTTCAAATGCTTCAGTTTGAGCGGCTTGGTGATAGTAGTCGTGGCTCCGGGGGGCACAGTCCTATGGTTACAGAGAACTTCAGTTGAGTTCCACCACGGAATATGTGAGCGAGCGGCGCTATATTGAGTCCGAGGCCTGTTGGAACATTTGGTATGGTGTTTGCTTGACAACCTATCTGTCAGGGTTTCAATTCTCGGTAGTGGATGCGCACTGCTGATGAGTCCCAAATAATAGGACGAAACGGCCGTCCAGTGCATTCTGTTGTGGTTTCTTTCAGACTCGATGAATTACTTAATTATATATATATATATATATATATATATATATATATATATATATATATATATATATATATATATAAAAGGGCAAAAACGAGCGAGATCGCAATGACGGCGGCAAAATTCGTTAGCATGGTAAACTAGCCAATGGCGATAAAATTTTATACAAGTACGGGCATGCGTTCTCCTCATCATTTTCCTCGCACTTCATACTAGCAATGATGCTTCAAAGGCTGGCCTACATATGATAAAGCAATATAATTAAAGGAAAATTGTCCTGTTGCTCATTTAGTCTATGATGTAGTGTTGGGTTTGAAGCATTGAAGCGAGAGACGACAAGAAACAGAACATAATTATTGTCTAAACACCGACATGAAGCAGCAGCGATCATGACCATTGCCTGAATAGACGACTGCATGAAAAACCCATTTTCCGCACGGAGTATAAAAGAAATATAAAAAATAAAGTGAATCGTTCGAATGTTGGGAGAAAACACTTCTCGTGACAGAAAACAAAAGATGCATAATTGTTTTTTAACAAAATTAAAATAAGGCATGGGATTTTCTTTCCACTATTATATTTTTACCCCAAGCAACGCAAGGCAGCAACAAAATTATGTCGTTTTTTTTACAATACAAAACGCAAATGGTTTATCATCTTTAAGGAATTCGCCTAAGGTTAAAATTCATATGTCTGTCCTCTACATTATATCTCCAACTATATTTTATATTTGCTGTTCACCCAGCACATGCACGCACGCAACCTCCCCACACACTCATACATATCTATATCTATATTTATCTACATACATATATATATATATATATATATATATATATATATATATATATATATATATATAAATATATATATATATATATATATATAGTCGCACTGAGGAGCTGTGATACAGCGAAACAGTACTGTCTGTGAATGACATAATTTAGCTCTTGAAAATACATTTCAATTGAGCACTGTTGAGTGATAAGCTAATTCTTTAAGCAACAGCCACCTGCACTAATGCAAAGCTCTTCAGCAAAATGAATGGAGCACTTTGGCTGATTGGCATTTGTTTACATTTGTAAGAACAATACGCTAGATTTAGTTGTGTAACTCTACCGAGTGAAGATAGCTCTGGCTGACACCAAATTAGTTGTGTTTCAATCCTGGCTTGATGCATTCGGAAGTCTAGTCGCACTGAGGAGCTGTGATATAGCGAAACAGTACTAAACAGAAACAGTATATATATATATATATATATATATATATATATATATATATATATATATATATATATATTACAAATTAACTGATTTAAAATATGTTTTCCCTACACGGTAATAACCATGTTACAAAAATAGAAGCTAAAAGCTAACAATTTAATTTTGTTATTAAATTAAAGATATTAGTTCCATTTCCTCGTCAAGCGAATTTTGGAGTAACTTATTTTTTTTTTAAATTTACAGTTTTAAAGGCACTGCAAAGATTCATAATTGAGTGTTTCCAAGGATACAGAGAAATCCACTCATCTAGACAAGGGGTGCTAGCTTGTTCAATTTCAATTTTTCGTTATATCAATTAATAGTTACATTCGAAACCGGGGTTATGTTTAGGGATGGGTATGGATGTATTTTTCAACAAATTCTGACATCTGCTAAATGCATGTCGTCTGGCTTTTTATCAAAAATTTATTGTTAACGGCAAAATTCTTACGGTATTTTTTCTATTTGTATACTTAAAGATTTTGGGGGGCTGTTTAGGCTAGAATATGTTTAATTTAACTACAATTCTGAAAATTTTTCTTTTCAATTTTTAATAGACTATATTTCTTTTTAAAACCAAGTAAATGTATTAGAATTACTTACAGTATGTAAAAATTTTTTCATATCGAGTATAAGTATGTATATTACCAGGTTAGATTTTTTATGTAAAATTTACGTTAATGACGGCAAAGATAGCTAAATTATTTCAATGATTCAGTAAACTTGTATTTTTTATAAACTTAGTAATATATATTTTTCTCATGTATGTACAAAGGACATGGGTCATTTATGGTGCTACCGATATATATATATATACATATATATATATATATATATATATATATATATATATATATATATATATATATATATATATATATATAATGTAAAAGAACGAAGTATAAAATTATAACGTTCAAGACATTAATTTATAACAGGACTCAATACAAGAGTAGAGTAGTAAATATTTATTATACGCTGTTACATTAGAACATGTAAGTAATTACTACATTTTTTTTCTTTCGTCATTCTTTTCCTTTTGTTGATTTCTTGTTTTCGTTCCTTTTTTCTTTATAAAAATCAAATTTTTCTCCTTGCATGAACAATTTTCCAAAAACGGATAATAAAATGATGTTTCATTGTTTGCAATTTTAAATAAGATCATTTATTACCATCATTGTTATTTACCTGCAAAGACTTTTTATTTAAACATCGGAAGAAAATGTACAATTTTGTAGTAATTACTTACATATTATAATCTCTCTATAAGATAGATTATATATATATATATATATATATATATATATATATATATATATATATATATTGAAGCATATTTGAATGAATATTTCTTTTGCCTTATTTATTTTTAATGTAAATGCTAAGAATTGCCATATATAAGCAATGTTTCTGTTGATAACATTTTAAATACGTGTATGTATCGAAAGATCTTTTATATTCCTTGTTAAAATTCATCTTAATTTTGAAACCCTATAAAGTTTATATTCATTGTTGTCGCCTTATATTTCACATTAATCCAAATTAGTCCAATAGAGGCAGAAACTATTTGTGGAATTCTTTAAATAACTCAAAATAATGTGTTTAATTAGATTTTCTGTAAAGAATTATTTAAACAAGTGAAAAAATGTATGTTTTCGTAATTATTATTATTATTATTATTATTATTATTATTATTATTATTATTATAGAGAAAAATATTTAAATATTAATCTCATAGCCATCTATGTGTAGACATGTCCAGAGGAGGAAATGGAAGTAGACTTAATATAATAAAAAAAGATCTTTAGAAAATAAATGCCATGCTGAAAATGCTTTTTCACAGGAATTTTGGAGAGGTAAGATTTGTCTATGACAGTTTAACTTTCCTCTCTTCATAGCACAATTATTCAGTTAGTGAGGTTTTAAAGTTTAGTGCTACAGACGTAGATATGAAAGGTAAAAATAGGTAAAGAGAATGCACAACCATGCACACAGACATCAGGTTTTGTTAACAGCGGAAGTGAAAGAAAATAAATTTCGCCAACTTAATAACGAATCATTGAATAAGAATTCATTAGACGTTAAAGCTTTTGAAGAAAAGAATACAGAAGTTTGTTTCAATAAACATTTACATTAAGAGATACAAGGGACAACAAAATGAGGAGAGCCATAATCGCCTGCATCCTGATGGGTGAGTCACGGCACATAAAATTTTAAAAAATGTGCAGGGAACTGGTCAAGCGCTTAAAAATGCAGGTACCATACGACCACAATCACTCATCTGAAAAATGATGATGATTCTTTTCTGCGTGTGTTCAGTTATGTGCCATGCGTGATACACGCTTAGGCTATCATGTATCTTTCGATATATGACTGGCGAGTTAGATATTTTTTCCGTAGTAAGCCGCCATTTCTTTCTGCGGTAGCCATCCAAGGATATAGAACCCGGTCTGAGAAGAAGAGGATTTATACCTTTCCCTAGGGTATTAGCACGTAAGTGAATGTAATGGATGCGACTGGAATTCAAAATCGGCTCTTTGATCTCTCAATTCGAGTTTCTATCCATTACTCCATCGTGCCTCCTACATATTTAACATATCCACCTGGGAAAATATAAACACATGGATGTTAAAAAAAAAATCCTCGTAAGTAATAACAATTTTAACTAATTACTTTACGAAATAGCAAGAGGCTATTTTCGTTTCTGCGTTACTTAACTCTGAAAGGAATTTTTGGTCAGAGGGAATATTAAAATATATATTATTTTACTTTTGTCCATATCTCCGTCACAGCAAAGCTTTAAATAGTTACTTCATTGAAAGAGTTTGAAAAATCAATTCTTCTTCGAATCATCGGTGTGGAAAGAAATGTATTTATCTTGAGGCTTAAACAGACAAGCGAAAAATGGCAAAATATATTGAGTTCCATTGTTTAATTGACAAACAATGCGCTTCAATAAGAAAATTTGTTTTTCTACATGTCTTCGTCCGTTATTGTGTTTTGTTTTTGCTTCTAATCCTCTCAGGTTCAATCAGTTATTTGGGATATTATTTAATGTTATAAAAAAACGAACAAAACTACGATTCACGTATAGAAGTAAATTTTAAATACAACACTTTCATTTCGTACACTCATTGGAAATATTTCGAAATCGAAAGAATAAACATTTAAAAACATTTGTTTATAGATACATCAAGACACGTTCTTTAAAAGCCAGAATAAATCTCATCAATTTCTGGGAAAAAAACGAATTTGTTATTTGTTGACATGATAGCCATTATTCTTCACTATATTGGATTCATTCAAACGTTCCATTAATTGATTTGAAAAAACAACAACTTATGTTTATAAACCTCATACAACGCATATTACATCCTAAAAATAATTAACTTGACCTTCTATGGAAATATAATGAAATTTAGAAAAGCCGCGTATTCCTTAATCTTATAACGATCCCAATGTTTAAAGCAAATTTGGCAAAAAAAACTATTATTCATATAAAATCGTAATCTCAAACGATTTATCCAAATATATTTCAAGTAAATCGTGCATTATATTGTAGAGATGAAGGTGGAGTGTAGTGATTATAAGCCTGGCATTTGAGATTGGTATATCGAGTTCAAATTCCACCGATGTCTTTGCACTCATCTTTAAATATTGAGAAATATATGAATTCATCTCTATAGATTAAATATCAATGTAAATTGACTTCTCTAGACTTCGTTGTCAACCAGTCAGGACAATGATCACTCTGAATTTAAAATTTATTGAGTTCGCACTATCATCGTACGACGCAGTCGTAACAATAGTCTAGTAGACAAATACGTCGCAGCAGAATCCAATGGCATAAAAAAATTTTGAGGTATATGCTACTTCATTTGAATTCATAGCATTGTTATTGAGTCATGAAATTAATTCCCTAGAGTACTATGGTTTAAATGTGCATTCATTGAAGATTTGAACAATTCTGCATATAATAGTTCAATAATTTGACTAATATTTTGATATCTTAAATAACACGCTGAGCACACAAATGCCGGTGAAAGGGAACGAACTTAGTGTCTAAATCAAATGGAAACTTGGATAAATCGTGATTTCGAGAACTTTCTATCTCACATACACACTTCTTTGTTGCAAAAAAGAAATCAAACAAGCTGTTCCATTTCTGTAATAAAATCATCGATCTATTTTCATACCCAGGGAAGTTATTTAATGACACAATCAAGATGTAGATGTCCCACACTATCCGAACAAATGATTAGAAAGAAATCCAGCATCAGTACTGGAAAGAGCTATAACATTTAGGACGAAATGTTTTTTATTAATTTCTACCGAATGTGGCACTGGCTGCTCGGTCAATGAATCTTGAATATTTCCTCATAATATTACCATTATATACCGTTTTATTGACTAATTCCTGACGTTACGATTATTTGCGCGTAAGTGAATATAGCGAACTCAAATGGAATTCGTACACGGCTCTCCGAGTAACAATGTTTTTTTTAAGTATTTTACCCCAAGCAAGGCGGTAAGCCACTAGCACGCAAGGGGTTACAGAAAATTTAGAGCGCGAGCATATAGGAGTGACAGAGGAAAGGATGAGGAGAAGGACAGTTGATAGAGCAAGGCCACTGGAGATGTCTATTGACATTACATTTGAATAGTTGGAGATTATAGCTCTCAGGGAAACAGGTATAAGGAAGGGAGTTCCACAGGCGAGAGGTGCGAGATATGAAGCTATTGGAGTAGAAGAGACGTCTACATTACACAGTTTCAACAGTGAAAGGGTGAGAGCGGGATGCCAGCCTCGTACGACGCTTGAATTCATGAAGTCTCGGAACCAGCGAAACCAGCTCATCGGAGTAATTACGGTGAAAGTATTTGTAAACAGGACAGAGAGAGGCGACGGCGCGTCTGTGAGAGAGCGACTGCAGACGAGATGCCAGATCAGCGCCAATTACATTGCATATCCCTCTCTGGATCTTATCAAGAACCCCGAGGAAACGGAAGGGGCTTCAGACCATATATGGCAGCAGTACTCCATGAAAGGGCGAATGGTTGTTTCGTAGATCTGAAGGATCGATTCCGGGGAGAAAAATTTCCTGGGGCGGCAGATGGAGCCACTTTCCTTGTGGTGAACGAAGCAATTGACTCAATGTATTTGTTCAATCTCAGGTCAGAAGTCAACGTGAGACCGAGCAGCCGCAGAGAGTTGTTCTCGAGAAGTTGAGCGTCAGGCATTCTAATGAGGGTGGGTAGGGAAGGATCTCTGTGGTGATTAATAGAGGTCAGTTTTGTTTTTGAGGCGTTAAAGTTAACCAGCCAATTCCTGATCCAGTCCACAACCGATTAGAGGTCCTTTTCGAGACGAACGGCCAGGTTAGTTTTGTCAGCAACACTAGATTTGTTTTTGAGGCAGAAGTAAATTGTAGTGTCATCCGGTAGAACAGAGTAGTACCTGGGATGGAGCCTTGAGGAACACCTGCGTTTGTGGGATAGGAGCTGGAGGAGAATCCGTTGAGAACGACCTTCAATTCACGGTTTGACAGGAATGATTGTATTAATTCAAACAATCGACCTGTAATACCATAACCTTGGAACTTGCGAAGAAGGCCGGCATGCCAAACGCTTTGAAGATGTCTAGGGCCACGGCACGAGCTTCTCCGTTATTTTGAAGAGCTTGGTAATCAATTTCAGTGATGGTCGTAAGCACATCAGCTGTAGATCGTGCAAAGCAGAAACCATATTGCTTGTCTGAGAGCAGATCATGGGATGTAAGGTGGTTAACCATTTCGGCGTTGATTAGGACTTCGAAGACTTTGCCGAAGTGGGGTAGGAGACTGATAGGACGGTAATTAGAAGGGTCAGAGGGGTCGCCAGAGTTCTTAAAGGCAGAAACCATGGATGAGGACTTCCAGCAGTCAGGAAAACAAGATTCCTTGAGGCAGTAGTTATATAATTTAGAGAGGGCGGGCACCAGTTCAGGCACGCATTTCTTCAAGACAATGGCTGGTATCCCATATCCACCACTAGCCTTGTGGGGGTCTAAATTAGCGATAATGCCCAATGCCAATGACGGAGTTATGTGTAATCCACTCAATAGGGCCTAAGTTCTAAGAAGGAAATCGGATATGGGTACACCGGAAGAGTCAAGCGATGTATTGAATGAAAATTTCCGAGCAAAGCATTCAGCCTTGTCAGCAGAGGAGTACAGGACCTCAAACTGGTTCAACAAAGGAGGTATAGAGGGTTTGCTATTGTTCAGAACGCTCTTGCAGAGACGATAATAATCATTGGAGAGGAATTTGCGAGATGCAATACGTTCCTTCATCCGAGCAGCAAAAAGTGACTTAGCTTCATTGAGGACACGCTTACACTCGTTACGGGCGGAGGCAAATAGACGTCTACTGCAGTCGGACATGTCGCTACGAAACAGGTGGAAGAAGTGGTTCCTATGGGCAATGGCGGCTGTGCAAGCAGCGGAGAACCAAGGGGATAAGCGCGATTTGACCTTAAATTTTCTTTATGGAATGAAAGCGTCGATTCCAGCTTTAACCCAGGATGAGACCCCAGAAGCACATTCTTGAACGGGGAGCGTAAAGACAACATTCCAGGGGACATCGTAGAGGAAATCACGGAACGAGTCCCAGTCAGCTCGTTGATAGCAGAACGAGGTTCTCTTGGTAGGAGAGTCTTTGCAAAGGGTGGAATTGAAGTAGATGTTAACAGACACTACAGCATGATCCTCTCTGCCAAAACAGAGAGTTCGACAGTAGTCACACGTAGTAACTGCCGATATTTAACAACCCCCCACACGGGTCGCATGTGGCACAAGGCCAGTTTAATGTGGGCTTTCCGAGCCCGTAGGCTCGGTCAAAAATATGCCCATTAGAACCCGTATAAACGGGTTCAGGGACTGTACATCCCCGGACGAAACTTTGCCCTGCGGCAAAGCCTCGTCCAAGTTCCTCTCCGCCAAAGCAGAGACTTCGACAGTAGTCACACGTGGTGACTGCCGATATTTAACAACCCCCCAGACACACACGGGTCGCATATGGCACAAGGCCGGTTTAATGTGGGCTTTCCGAGCCCGTAGGCTCGGCCAAAAATATGCCCATTACAACCCGTATAAACGGGTTCAGGGACTGTCTACCTCCACGGACGAAACTTTGCCCTGCGGCAAAGCCTCGTCCGAGTTCCTCTCTGCCAAAGCAGAGAGTTCGACAGTAGTCACACGTGGTGACTGCCGATATTTAACAACCCCCCACAAGGGCGAATGTGGAACAAGGCCGGCTTAACGTGGGCTTACCGAGCCCGTAGGCTCGGCCAAAAATATGCCCATTTACAACCCGTATACACGAGTTTAGGGACTGTCTACCTCCCCGGACGAAACTTTGCCCTGCGGCAAAGCCTTGTCCGAGTTCCTCTCTGCCAAAGCAGAGAGTTCGATAGTAGTCATACGGGGTGACTGCCGATATTTAACAACCCCCACACGGGTCGATTGTGGCACAAGGCCGGTTTAATGTGGGCTCTCCGAGCCCGTAGGCTCGGCCAAAAAATATGCCCATTAAAACACGTATAAACGGGTTCAGAGACTGTCTACCTACCCGGACAAAACTTTGCCCTGCGGCTAAGCCTCGTCCGAGTTCCTCTCTGCCAAAGCAGAGAGTTCGACAGTAGTCACCACCTGGTGACTGTCTCCTTACGAGACATTGGTAGCTACATTATATAAATGTGGAAGAGTCCATTTGTAGGTATGTCAGGTTGCCACAATAACAGGTTATGGCCGTAAACTGTAGTAGCATTGTATGTTAAAAATTAAAAGATTCTTAATTATCATAGATTATATTGTTCAGATGTAACGTCTTTTTTTTTGTAGAAGCAAAAGAAAAACACAAGTGTTGTATTGTTTACTTTTTCCTTCTACAAACCCGTATTGAACTAATTTCTGCATTTGTGAAAACATCTGATGTATGCGAATGTCGTCGTCATCTTAAGGGGAAAAAAGCACAAATGAATTATCGTAGATTTACTAACAGTATGTTAATCCTATGCTAATCTTGACAATGAAATCATTTATATTTGAATTGTCAGGCTGAGTCATAAATCATTTTCGTTTCTGCCTTTTAAATTTATTGCTCATAAAATAAAGTAATTATAACTTGTTCAATTATTATTCACCGTTTTTAACAATGACCTGTTGTCACTTAAAAATGACCAGTTTTCACTTATACGTTTTGAGAAAAATTCCAAAGATTTTGCTATAAGAAGTTTGTTCACGAGCTTTTGAGTCCTGTTTTATTGGATGTACAGGTGGTGTAATGGAATTGTTAATCGGAGAGCCGAGTACCAATTCCAGCTGGGTTCGTTATATTCACTTATGCGCAAATACTCTTGGGAAAGGTAAGGATTCCTTCTTCTCTCCAAGAACTATGGACTAATTAGTAATATTTGTATTACTAAATCACTATCATCTACCCTCACCAAATATATTTCCTTTAATCGAAAAATATTTTGCGCTTTAAGCAACCTGCAAATCGTTGAGAAGCCGTAGAAAACGAATCATTCAGTAGAACGATATATAATGGTAATATAAGAAAATATTCGACATTCATTGACCGAGCAGCCAGTGCTAATTTCGGTAGAAATTTATAAAAAACATTTCTCCCTAAATGTTATAGCTCTTTCCATTACTGATATAGACATTATTTCTAATCATTTGTTCGAAGTAGTGTGGACCATCTCCAACTTGATTGTGTCATTAAATAATTTCGCTGGGTATGAAAATAGATCGGTGCTTTTATTACAGAGATGGAACAGCTTGTTTGATTTCTTTTTTGCAACAAAGAAGTGTGTATGTGGGATAGGAAGTTCTCGAAATCACGATTTATCCAAGTTTCCAATTGATTTAGACACTAAGTTCGTTCCCTTTCACCGGCATTTGTGTCCTCAGCGTGATATTTAAGATATCAAAATATTAGTCAAATTATTGAACTATTAAATGCAGAATTGTTCAAATCTTCAATGAATGGACATTTAAACCATAATAATCTAGGGGAATTAAATTTATGACTGAATAACCATGCTATGAATTAAAATGAAGTAGCATATACCTCAGGTTTTGTGTGCCACTGTATTCTCCTGTGAAGTATTTGTCTACCAGACTATTGTTACGACTATTATTACAGAGGTGGAACAGCTTGTTGGATTAATTTTTTGCAGCAAAGAAGTACGTAAGTGGGATAGGAAGTTCTTGAAATCACGGTTTATCCAGAGTTTCCATTCTATCTAGACACTTAATTCGCTTCCTTGCACCGGAATTTGTCTGCTCAGCGTGTTGAAAATATGGAAGATATCAAAATATTAAACAAATTATTGAACGTATTAAACAAGGATGGTGCAATCAGCTGGCTAATTAATTTCTGATCTTGTTCCGCTGTTCTTCTTGCTGCATGAATCCTGTGGAGAACATTTTTCCGATTGACACTTTTCGAACAAACATTTATGGACACCTTGTAGAGGCCGGAATATTAATGTTCACTTAATATTTCATTTCATGTGAGGAAGCCTAAATGAATAATACGTTGGCGATCCCACCACAAGCAATTTTTTACGGTGCTCATCTTTTGGGAAATGTTGTGAGGATTTATCCTTGGCAATCGACTGCATCTTTTGTTGCACATCGTCGTATGCAACACATTTTTAATCACCTGTTCTGATACATTTAACGAACTGAACGATTAGTTAGTATACGCCATCTATCATTACAATATTCTCTCCCAAACTATGTTTGCTCCACTCATGATCAACGGTTGCTCTCTCAATTTCATTTTGCCTCGAACAATTACTGAGATCGCGAACCTCATGTAGACGTCATATATACGATCCATTGATAAAGATGCTGGAAAAAATGTCCTGATTTTCGTAGCGTGTCATAAAGTAATTGATTCTCCACGATGCTTTATCTATACAATTATCACATCAAACTAAAGACTGAGTATTCCTGTCGTTACTGAGCAGGAGAGTCTCAGTCTTCAATTCCCAGCCTTCATAGTGCAAAATTGTTTACACGGCAGTATTGGTGAAAGGAAGGTATTTTGTAACATTTTTCATGCAGATGCAACGTAAAAAAAACTATCTCTACTCTGTTGCTATTTCCATGGCAAATGTTCAGATGAGCGCCCTCTTTTAATTCCGCCAATTCAAACAGTTACAGCTAAGACACGCCACGTTACACCCACGGATCTGTACTACTCTCGTTCACTCTGCGTTCCAGCTGTATCCGACAGACAAGATCTTGTTCACAGTAACTGATGATTTGTAAAAGAGACTCTCTCCCCGAAAGCTACAATATTCAGCTCTTCAAAATCAATGGTCAATCGTTATCCATCCTCCATGTCCTCATACTCCTCACTTGCCATTTCCTTCTTTTATGTCCCTATTTCACATCTCATTCATTTGAGTGGCTCCTGAAACTTTTACTCTAAAGCACGTGCTGTAAAAAAAATACTTAACTGTAACAAAGAATCAATATGAGGAAAATCGATTTTGGAAAGTGGACAAAGTGAGAGAAAGATAAGAATAAGTAAAAAGAATTGTCTTTCAGAATGTCACAAATAGATACGTTTGAAAAATGAAAAGACGGATACACACGGAATGGATACACACGGAATGGATACACACGGAATGTAGATAGGCTAAAGAGAAATTTTTGAAAAATCTGGTGTTGCGAATATAAGAAGATTTAGAATATCACCAACATTGACTAAAGACATCAAAGTAAGCACATTACTGTTTAATGCCGCAAATAAATTTAGAAAGTGATTTGAAGAAATACATTAAAAGGGATTTCTCAGCAATAATTCTCGATGATGAATATAAATATACATTTGACGGATATTTGGCCTGCTTTAATTTTGCGGAGGTGAATTCAAATATTCTTTGAACACAAGTTAAAAGACTACATGTTGGAGTTGAAGTGTGTTATGCCCTAGTGACATACGTACTAAAATAATGTATTCCTTCAAAGCTGATGATGAACACGAGATACTTTCAGAGAATTATTATAAGTTAATTGATAAATTAAGTTAAAATGTATATTTATTATATCGAAATAAAGTGTCGGTGTCGATACTGGAGTTTGAACACTGAGCACCAGTGAGCAAACCTCTAATAAGTAGACGACTTGATCGTAGGGAATATATATATATTCAAACCCCTCCATCTTTGGACCTCCCTGCCTCTCTCGTCTGTAACCCTTCTATATAGATCTCACGTCCTACCACACCCTCACACATATACTCTTACTAATTTTTCCCCGGAGTTGTTTTTTCTGTTTTCTTTTTGAATCTGTAGGTCTGATGAATTGTATCGTTTTTACGATTCCAATGGAATAAATTATGACCATGGAATATTAGTGTTCAAATCTTTTTATTATATCCTTACTCTGTCCTGGACATTGAGTTCTACCTCTATTCTATCCTCTTGGAATTATTTTTATATGATTGTGTATATATAATTGCATATGTATATGTATATTTAGCACTAATATTGTCTCTCTCTCTCTCTCTCTCTCTCTCTCTCTATATATATATATATATATATATATATATATATATATATATATATATATATGGGGATTAGCCTGGCGTCTAATGGATCACTCTATCCTCTATTACTCTACGGATCACCTTTACTCTTCTATCCTCTATTCCTATTCGGATTACTCTTTCTATACTATCCTCTATCTGTAGACTATTCCCTATACTATTTCGCTATACTGATCGCTATTCGGTGGTTATTTTCCGAGCTAGTATTATTGAGAAAGCACTATTATTTTAAGTGTTATTCGAAGGCATCTGACACCAGCAATGTTCGACGGTGTGACTATAGTTGTATAGGCGAATACAAAGTCTCTACTACAATGAGCATTCCAAAAGTGACAACCCGTATTCGATGTCATTACAAAAGTGTCAACGAGTGTTCGTTGACATCACAAAAATATTTATGCAAGACAATGGGCCTCTAGATGACTTTTGGCGACCTTATCATAAAATATTTAATATCCACTAAACAAACGGAATGCTCTCTTGGTCCCTCCAAATATCAATGTCACTGAACACAGGTGACCTATCCTCAAAAGAGAAGTAAATAAATATCCAGACAAATAACTTATCTAATAAGCAATAACTTCTACTGCAAGTAATGTCAAAAACGAAAAAATATAGAATGAATCAAATTCAATATATGACAAAGTGATGAAGGTCGTAGAATTTTATCTAGAATCATATTAAGATATAAAAACTAGATAATAATTGCTCCTTATATCTGATACATGACTGTGTCAAATACATTTTTCTGCGTCGACGAGCTATGTCTTTTGGAATTATTTATATATCCTGAACATTTTAACTAACTAAATAAATATTTGCTCCTCATATATGGTATATTTCTTTATTAAATATGTTTCTACGAAGTAGGTCTTTTGTAATTATTTGTATATAAAAAATTGTTTATTATCTATATCTCGAGTAAGAATAAATATTTAAAAAAAGAAATTCAAACATATATCCTGAACATTTTAACAAACAGGTTTTATTAATAGCAAATTTATTGTGAAAACATTGACTTGCATTTTAAAATCCATTATTGCATAATGGTTCCTTAACACAGGTGAATTTTTTCAGACCTCGAAGAAGAACAAGAAAGAGAACAATGGACACAAGAAGAATGAATGCATGAATAAAGGCGGGAAAAAAGAGTATATGAAAAACTATAAAATATAAAGGCAGGAAAGAGAATAGATTGTTTCAGTGACTAGAAGAAGGAGGAAAAGAAGAAGAAATAAATATGTTTGAAGTAATACCCTACGTATTTGATTCACGACGGACATTATCAAGTTTGAGAAAAAGATTAAGATAACAATAAATGGAGATGTAAAACTGTTATAACCAAGTAAAAACAAGAAGAAAGAAAGTATCAATTATAACAAACTGTTTTCACGGATATCACTAATTCTGTTTTGGCGACCATTTTTAATACTGACTGTATCATCCTAACTACTAATCATACGTGCAAGTTAAGAGTAATTTTAAAGTACAGTAATATACATTAAGATTTGCACGGCCGTCAAGGTGTACACAGTGGATCTAAGGTAAAATATTTTACATCTTTATGACAATTCAAGAAATTATACAGAATAAGTAACAGAAGATAAAATGGGACTCGCTTAGCTAGTACTACGCGACTCACCATATCAACCTGACCTTTAAAAGAAAACGATTCTTACCTTTTGTAATCTCTACAAAAGGAAATTCTATGGGAGAAAACGTTTTCGAATGAAAATCAGAATCAATTTCATTGGAAAATATTTCACATTAAAATACGCAGAATTCTGCTCAGAAGGTAACGGTGACATTGCGACATAGCAGATAATGGTGAATATAAATTTGAATACAATATCATTTTTATTTTCAATTTCTGAACAATGAATTTGATAAACATTTTGGATAAACAAATGATCCAATCTAATCGATGCGAAAATGGCAATAATGGCGTCATAAATTTAAATAAAATCAGAAATCCTTCCATGCTGTATATTAATTTTCCAAGCATAGCTTAGATGTGGCACAAGGGTGAATGTAGGGAGCACCCAGTGAGAATCGAAGGCACTAGTCAATCGCAATTGTTCCAGCGAGACCAGCCTGCTAACCATTACACCACGTCGTGGTGTCCAGATTTTCCAAGCGTAGCTTAGATGTAGCATAAACGCCGAAAATTTGAGGCATCCAGTGTGGATGGAACTCACTACTCAGTCGTAATTGTTCTAGCAAGACAAGCTTGCTAACTATTACACTGCCTCGAGGTGCCATTCCATGCTGGATGTAAGGGAAATATCGAATGGTATTTTTTAGGTCATCGTTCGAATACATAAAAAGGACATATCTATCAACCAATTAAAAAAAGACGAAATTGATAACCGCAAAAGCTAAAGGTAAAAAATTCCAGGGCATTTCTTGTACAAATTTGTTTGCCATCATAAGTTGGACACTAAGTAATACATAAAAAATGCAACATAAAAATGTGTCAGCATTTATTAATTCCTATTACATATATTCCATGTAACCCTTCCAGTGCGGGTGTAGGCCGTGAAATGTAACATGTGAATACCCTCAGTAACCTAACTTGACTAAAAGAGGCCAGTGTGCACTTAGCAAATAATATAAGGAAGGTGCACGTTGCGAAATCGCGTGACCAACTATATACACGTCATGCTGATGCGGATTTTATTATATAAGTATTACATAAAGCGACTAGTAAGCCTTCATCGAAAAGAGCATAGACAATTCAAACACACATCGGTTCCAGCATTTTTATGCAGTCGGTGCTCGCCATAGTACTTGTCTGATCCAATCTTTTTAAAATAGAAAAAATATATACTTATACTCGGAATTTGAAAAAAGGAAAAAAGCTCTTTTGTCTTTACATCCAAAGTAAGCGAGCATTTTCCTTGACCGAATACGGAGTTTTATCAATTCTAATGATAGAACTGCGACAGAAGGTCATTTGCCAACATTTTCTGTTACGTTCTTGCGTGATATTCGAACTGGTACTTTCGAAATGTCGACAGAAAGGACGAGTGTGATTTACATATATTTTAGAAAAAGCAAGAGTAAATCTTTTCTTAAAACTAGGCTACACAATCACGATAGATACGTAAACCAGTTGACGATAGAGAAATTAAAAGAGAAAAGAGGAAGAATGTATATATCATAGCTTAAAATATTTAAAAAAACAAACAAAGAAAGTATTTTCAGGATATTAAATTGCGAAATACAGGTAAAAGAGATTTTTTTCGAAATCTCAACTGAAAAGTTATTACGAAATCTGATCAATCACAGTAGCCTTCATTCTGGTATCGATCAATGGAGACATGGCGAGGTGCGTGTGTGTGTGTGTGTGTGTGTGTGTGTGTGTGGTTCGTCTATATAAATGGTTTCAGGTATTACGGAATCTTTAACTACGGGTCTTTGCCGGGTGCATCTTCCGTATAGAAACCTACTCTGGATCGTCGTAAAATGTTCAGTGCTTATATTCTTGGCAATGAAACTGCTAATGTTAATGAGATGATGAGCCGTTTTCAAATGGGAAACATCGGTAATCATTGATAGATAGCTTAGTATTCAGGTCGTATGGAATTTATAAATTCTTTCTCTTGAAACATTATTTCTTTTGAATAGGCTTAACCATTCCATTAACAGTTTTCGCCTTTTCAAGTATTGATCTGAGTTTTCTTCATAACCCTTTCCCTACGGTAGTGTGAAGAGTCAAATTCTGATCATATCATTATTGTCCCTTTTATTTATATGCGCTATCCGTTGTAGTTGTGGATGTTGTAGGAAGTTTTCAGTTGATGTGTTTGTGCTTCTCTAGCACCAGTCCTTGGGATTCGACAAAGTACAGTTCTCCCTAAGAAACACAGGGCTCATTATTATGAAACCACTTTCAGTCATTGTTCCGAGAAAACGGTTGTATATATGTGATATTTGTACATTTCTATATATAGCTGAATTATATGCATGACGTTCATATAAGTTTCTAGATTTGTCAAAACTATTTAAATACATGATTTGAATTGCTAGGATACGATTTTTTTCTTCAGTTATTTCACACCGAGCAAGACAATAATGTCATAAAGACGCAGAGGATTAGTGCGTCTGAGAGAATAAGAAAAAAAGAAAACATTATTAAGGAAAGAAAAGAATAAAAGAACAGGTATTTAGAAGAAAAAAGTTAATAATTGATATTTCATCTAAATTTTGGAAGCTCAATGTTGACTAGAAAGAAAGAAACCGTAAGAGAATTCCACAAGTGATAAATGTGAGAGAACAAATTGTTAGCATAGAACTTACAGTTACATTTAGCTATTTCAACTCTAAAGTGATAAGGCCATTTCCGCCAATCTAGTAATGCGCTTAAATTCATCTACATATCATAGATGAAAGCTCGTTAACGAATGTTGAAGAAAGCAGTGAACAAATTGCATATATATTTCTTTAAGCTGATTAAAATAAAAATATGAAGATGTACATGAACTATATCTCATGACATTCTTTATTATGTTTCGCAAACGGGAAATATTTATTTGAAAACAGGAATACGTGACGGGTGAAATGCTTAGTTTAAGTTGAAGAAATATGGTCATGTGTGAGTGTTTGTGTAATCACCGAAAAGTTGATTTCTTATTGTGTGCTATGGCTTCCCTCGTTAATCATATCTGCTTCTCTTTCCCTTTTGAGATTTATATATACAGATTTTGGTCTGTCGTCTATTAATAATATATTAACACAGCTGCAAAAGATAATCAGAATTGTCAGAGGGATTAGTAAATGAAAGTTCTATCCATTGAGTTTGCGGTTTGTAAATCCCTTTGGTAATGCGACTATACTTTATTCATCCACATGACACAGCCATTGCAGAGTAGAATATGCATGGATAAGAATTCCGTTAGCACCAAGAATTCGCCGTTATTTATGCTTGGGACACAATGGAAATGTAAGTAGGTGAAGTGGTTGTACTGTTTAACGTATGTCGTCGCAGATTCATAAATCCCCGAACATTTTTTGACGGAAACAAAGTTCTTTTCGTCGAAGACGGATCACTGTCTCGAAGCGTTTCAATAAGAATAACTCGGTTAGTATCGATACTAGTTCCTGGTACACATGCATGCTAAATTACAGAATTAGTAAACTATCCCTAGAGTTATCTACATGACAAGAATTATATGTTTTCTTTTTATTCCAAACTGGGTGAATAAAATAGGTAAGATGGAAGCCTGAAGGCGTAACTTAATGTGGTGTGAAGGAAAATCTGGTCAAGTCTTAATTTCTATCTGTCTATATTTCTGAGATGAGGTATTATGTACACTAATAATATTATTCGGACTATTTTCCTCATCTTTGTCGCCATACGTTTCGGCCGTTGTACGCTCTGGCCTTCTTCAGGTGGTTGGAATGTCGAACTGAACCTTTTATTTCACTCACTGGGGTAGACTGTTCTTCTTCCATGTTTAATGGATGTCAGTTATCAGTTATCTCCTGTTAATTCCCTTCTCTAAATTTTCCACTGCCTTAACCGGATATTGAACACACACTCTTTGGGTCCTGTCAGGTATCTAACCAACGCCTTTATCCCCTGTGCCATGTGTCCTTGAGGACATCTGATTAGGAATTTCTTTGTATTATAAACCTAATGTCTCAGCACTTATTTTCCTATTGCAATCTTTGCTGTTATCATTGCATGTTTTTACCAGAGATCATAATTTCTACCCTTAAATAAAATACATTACAAATAACTGTTGGAACTGCTAGGTAACCTTGTCATATTTGGGAAGGATATTATAATGATACAGAAACTATATTGGCCCAAAACGCCTGCATACGAAAAAAAAAACAATTCAGTAAAAAGAAAATTATGTAAAACAATAACGTGTCTTGTATTCAACCAAGAGAGTGTGGCGATTTTGAGAGAATTAGAATTCCTACGAAGATTCGTAATCGTAAGAACAAAATATATGCAAATGATATGTGTGTTTGTACCAAACACTGAAAAGAGACTTCAAGAACCCATACAGAATGTGGGTGAAGGAGACCGAGAAGAAAGGACGAAACATCAAATGCAAGAAGACAGAATGCAAAAGTAACAGCCCAACAGATAAACTACAAACTGGAGGTGACAAAATCAAACAATTACAATAATTTATATATATGTGGCACCGAAATACGAAGGCGCATTGGGATAGCGGAGATGCCTTACAAAAACTAAGTGCAATATCAAGTAGCTGGAAAATATTGTTAAAAATAATTAAAAGTTTACAGAAATATAAGTAATATCACGCTTCGTATATGATTGTAGATGTTGGGCAGACAGATGCAGAAGAAACATGAAGCAACAGGAATGAGGTTCTACAGGAGGATGCTGAGAATACTATACGCCGAATATGTTAGCAAAAAACAAGTTTAAAGTAAATGGAAACAAAAGGGACACTTACACTTAGCATCAGAAAGAGACAGTTGAAATTTCTAGGGAAAGTAATGGTTGTTAATAACGCATAACCAAGCAAGCGACCTTCAGTAAATAATTGGCAGAACAGGGTTTAGGAGATATAACAAAAAGACTAAATTTATTAAGAGCTACAACGGACATTAAATTGTGAACAGCCAAATTCGCCAACGTTTTTGAAGGACACATTGAAGAAGAATAAAAGATTTAAATGAGAAGAAGAAGAAGAAGAAGAAGAAGAAGAAGAAGAAGAAGAAGAAGAACAAGAACAAGAACAAGAACAAGAACAAGAACAAGAACAAGAAGAACAAGAACAAGAACAAGAAGAAGAACAAGAACAAGAAGAACAAGAACAAGAAGAACTATACTTGGATTAATATATCATAGCAAACTGTAATATATGTTTTGTTATTTTCCTGAAGATAGATTGCACAAGCTGAGGTAGTTATAGAATGAAAAAGAAAGTTAAAAGACTGAAACAGATAGATAGATAGATAGATAGATAGATAGATAGATAGATAGATAGGGAGAGAGAGAGAGGGGGCGTGGATGGAGGGAGAGAGGGGTGAGATAGGGAGAGAAAGTGGATAAATGGAGAGAGGTAAAGAATAAATTGATTAAAGATAAAAGAATAAAAGTAAGAGAGAAATCGAACAGACGGAAATAGATGAATAGAGAGATAGATATGAAGAGACTGAAATATATATGAACAGATTGAGATAGATAGATAGATAGATAGGTAGATAGATAGATATGAACAAGCTACAATATGTAGATAGATATGTGCAGATTAAAATAGGTATGAACAGATTGAAATAGATAGATTGAGAGATAGATAGATATGAACAACTTTAGATAGATAGATAGTGATGTGGACCCGAAGTAGGGGCCACGGAAGGAAAACATGGAACACGAGTTAGAGGTAAGAAAGTTATATTAAACAGAAAAGTTACAAAGAATAGTGTAAGCAGAACTTATTATCCAGTGGTGTCCGGTATTGGTATCGTACGCGGCTGCGCATTACTGGTGCTACTCTCATGATACTACCATTCACATAATAATATAGTACTGGGAGAGTCCATGATGTAGGGAAGTATCGGTCTCACAATACCCCCTTCCAAGAGTTTTCGTCTTTTTTTTCTCTCTTTTTTACTTGAAGGAAAAAAAAGTAAAACTGTTAATACCTCTCCCTATTGGGATTCACGTCGAGTGGTTGAGTAAATTTTCTCTTTCTCTCCGAGCGTCGTATTTCCAGAGAGACCTGAGGCGTGTCAAGATCGAAATGTTCGAATATTACGTCGATCGGCTCTACGCAGATATTTTGTGGTGATTCCTCAGATTCCTTCAAACGGCATTTCATGAGCTGGTTCATATCGCGTTCGTGGGTATTTTTCGGTCCCTGGACAATATAGACCAGTTCGCCAATTCTCTGTTTGATGTTGCCTACTTCCCAGAATGTTATGTTGTTTTTGTAAGCCTTAAAAAGGACTTTGTCGCCAGGATTAAAATATTTCTTAGGAAGCGTGACGGTTTTCTTGAATTTAGTTTGCCGTGAATGACTTTTCTTGCGAACATTTTTTCTGCAGGCGAGCGTCCCATAGGCGTGTTAGGATTAGTGGTTATCCTATACACCTGCAGAAACTGTTGTAATGTTCTATCCGTCGGTGTGCATAGTGCCTTTTTTTAAAGCTCTTTTTAGAGTGTTCACGAACCTCTCGGCCTGACCTTTCGACCTGGGGTGATACTGAGGCGACGTAATGTGGTCCACTTCATGCGATTTGCAAAAGTCTCTGAATTCACTTGATGTGAATTGAGTGCCGTTATCAGTCACTACACAATCTACCACGCCAAAACGAATAGCTCATGTAAAAAACCGATCGTTCAGTTGGTGGTTGTTTTTTTTACATTGCAGGACCTCAGGCCATTTTCAGTGGCTATCCACAACAATAAGGTAGTACATGTTGTCTAGGGGGCCTGCAAAATCCACATGAATTCTCTGCCATGGATGGCCTGTGTTTGGCCATGGTTTGCACGTCGTAGTCGGAGATTTTTCTGCAAGTACGCATCCCTTATAAGGTTCTATCATGCCTGCTATGTCTTTGTCCATATTTGGCCCATATACGTAGCAGCGCATGAGGCTTTTCGTACGGCTCTTCCCCGGATATCCCATGTGGAAATCCTTAAGGATTTTTCTTTGTAGCCTATTTGGATTCACTACTCGGTCATTATACAATAGAGCATCCTCACAGAGGGAGAAAATCTCAGGCACATTTAGGTCTTTGTTGCGAATTTTGTTTTTGATACTTTGAATGAATTCATCCACTCGAGACTCTCTTTTTATGTCGGCCAAAATAACTGGGAGTTCTCTAATTGTATTCGCATTCATATTTTTGATTTCATAATTTGTCCTTAGTGTAGCAAGGAATGAGTCGCGATAAACTGTCCGCATGACAAAAACGTATAGATTTTAGGAACTCGATCTTAAAATTGTAATTCAAAAGAATCATTCCCCAACGAAGTAATCTATTCGCCGTATAGACCGATAGACCTTTCTTGGAACCAAAAATTCTTATTAGAGGTTTATGGTCCGTTTGCAGTATGAGCCGACTTCCATGTAGTTATCTATGGAACTTAGTGACTGTGAATATTATCCCTAGAGCCTCTTTCTCTATTTGGGAATATTGTTTCTCTGATGGTAGTAAAGATCTAGATCCGTGTGCTATGGCTTTTCGCGAACCATCTGGCAGTTTGTGGAGAATGCAAGCACCGATGCCGTATGGGCTTGTATCACTTGCGACTATGATGTCGTGATTAGGGTCGTAGTTGGTGAGGGAGAGATCCGAATTAAGTGTTTTCTTGATCTTCTCGAATGCGTCTTGGCATTCAGGGGTCCATACCCATGCTTTATCATTTTTTTAAAAGTTCGTTGAGAGGTCCTCTCAAATTCTGCATGTTCTTAATGAAACCTTGGTAGAAGTTAGCAAGGCCGAGGAAGCTTTGTAACGATTGAACGTTAACTGGGGCCGGCATGTTTCTGATTGCATTGGCTCTTTCTGAATCCGGCTGACGACCGTCTCTATTTATAATGTGACCTAGGTATTTGATCTCTGGTAAGAAAAAAATGATACTTTGCTTCCTTAACCTTAAGCCCGTATTCTTGTAACTTCTTGAATACGTTTATTATATGGTTCCGGTGCTCTGCCGACGTTTTACTGGTCACCAGTAAATCACCCAAATAGGCTGTTGCTTAGTCAAGATCGCCCAGCATGTCGTCCATGACCTGCTGAAAGATTGCAGGCACAACCTTGACCCCAAAAGCCAGTCTGTTATATTTATACAGACCTTTATGGGTGATTATGCAGAGCAATTTAGAACTCTCTTCATCCACCTATATCTGAAGGTATGCGTCTGAGAGATCTATTTTAGAAAAGATTTTCCCGCCATTCAATTTGTTGAAGATTTCTTCAGGACTTGGGAGGGGATAATGATGATCTTGCAAAGCATCGTTTAGCCCTGAGGAAAAATCTGCTTATACCCGTACTTGGTTGGACTTTTTTTTTACATAGACCGTAGGTGCTGCCCATTCGCTAAAATCTGTTTTTGATAGAATACCCGCCTGTTCGAGTCTATCTAATTCTTTGTTGATCTGCTCTAGAGCAGCGAAAGGGACATTCCGTTTCTTTTTGAAAACTGGTCTTGCACCGTCCTTCACCTTGAAGTTAGCTTTAAATTTAGAACATTTCCCAAGGCCGCCAGAAAAAAAACCTGGGGAAATTGTTGTTTGTGTTCCTTTTTGAGATTTTCTGAATTGGACGTTGTACTTTTTATTTTTCGGCAAAAAGTGGTCATTGGGCAATCCCATAGATTGACCTTTTCTATCCAATCTGTTCCGAATTGGTTATCTGAATTTTCTAGTACGTAGGCTTTCAGCTTTTTGGGAACTCCATTTAGTGTTACTGTAAGGATCACCTGGCCTATGTTTATATTCTCGCCAGTTCGGGAATTTGCTGCTTTATCCGTCTTTAATAGTGTCGGCTTGTTTAACTTTCGCCAAGTACGCCAGTTGATAATCGAGAGGTCAGAACCCGAATCAAGCTGGAATTTTATAGAATTATTGAACATATCAACAGTCACGTATTTTCTTAAATTCCTATCGACTATGTTGTCTGATTGGGCTTGCCTAATTTTACTTTTGTGTTTCCTCGTCTTGTTGGCGTACCAGCACTGAGTTAAGTTATGACCATTTTTATTGCAATTTTTGCATTATGTTTTCTTCTTGAATGGACAGAATTTCATTCAATGCCATTTTCCACAATGGTAACATGGTCCGGGAGGTTTCTTTAGCCTATTCGTATTTTGTTTATTGCGGGATTTACAACATGAGATTTGCCTTTTGTCTTTTTGCAGGGCATAAGAGGTTGGGTTGCTTCTGATTTTTCTAATCTGAGCCACACCTGATTCCTCGATCGTTTTTGACAGAAATTACTCTTTGACAATCCTCTGCTAACTTTTGGAGAGTCAATCCCTGTTCGTTTTCGAGTTTGGTAAGTACCCGACGTCTGACCTCGGCGTCATCTACTGATACTAGATCTTGTGCGAATATTAAGCACTGAAAATCGTCGACAGCCAGCTCGGCTAGTTTGAAATCATTACAAAGCAGCAAACGTTAGAAAATTTTGCTGGTTGTCCTTGACTGTGTTCAGGCATTTCCAACGTTTGTGGAACAAGATTATGTTAGGCCCGAATAGTTCCATTAGGAGCTTAATAGTCTCTGAGAAATTCAGGTCCGTAATTTTCTTGGGTAATATATAGTCTATGAACCTAACATGTTCGATAGATTCCAGTTTCCTTAATAACAGACGTGCCTTTTTTCACTAGGCCATTGTTCACAGTCTACATTGAAAACATCTTCATAACGCCTGTAAAAAGCCTCGAAAGTTTTGTCTTCCTCTGGTACGTATTCGAATGTTTCAATCGAGTGGTAGATTGTACTCTGGGAAAATGTCGTATCTTTTTCAGAGTTTTTAGAGCCGTTATATGAATTTACAAGTAATTCTTCAAGATGTTTTTGCTGTAGTTCTGTTTTCTGAAGTGTAAATTGTTGGAATTCCATTTGTTGTTTATGTAACTCCATAAACAATTGTTGCTGTCTTTCGTCTGATTTTTGTTGGTGGAGTTTCTGTTCTGTTTCTTCCAATTTCTGCTGTCTTTCATCTGATTTTTGTCGGTGGTCCATCTGGACCTTTAACATTTGGACAATTATTTTTTTGAATTCTTCCATATTTAGATAATATGTAGACAAGTAATGAAAGAACACACAAAACAGAAAGAAATAGATAAATAACTAAATAACAGCAATTACTGTTGCTTTGAAAACCCGTGTACCAAATCTAGTAGTCAATTAATAAAATTAATAAGAACTACTTACTGGTTTAGATCTTTCGAGATACCGGTGTTCCGTTAATTTCAATGTGACCATTTAAGTTTTCTCCACACTTATTATATATATATTTTTTTAGAAGTGTGGGGAGAAAAATATCACTTAGACAGCAAAAGAAAATAATAAATACACTGGATTTCTTTTTCTTCTCTTTTGGGAGAATTTGCTTTGCTTTGCTTTTTTTTTTAGAAAAAAAACTCCTTCTATTTTGGGAGAATTTCCTTTGCTTTGCTTTTTCTTTAGAAAAAAAAACTCACCTCAATCAATTTGAGTGGAGGGTAATTTTATGCACGAGATTTGTAGGAATTCAAATCAATTTCATAAATATTTGAACACTTTGCTAAATGCGCGATTTGGTGAATAGTTTTTTCGAACTTGAGTCAACCGTAGAACTTCGAGCTCTTGAGTTTGTCAGTTTGTTTTGTGCACAAGCTGGGTTTTTGTAAGCAGTCGTTCTCGATACTTGGTTGCTCGTTTATTGCTTTTCGTTCGCTGATGTAGTAATGCCAGCTCAAATTCTAGTTCAACACTGATGTAAGAACCAGTGGGGTTAAACGATTCTTCTGTCGCCACTGATGTGGGACTGGGTCTTTGGGGTTTCGGTGTGGGAGCATGTCTCGAATCCTCTGTCGCCACTGATGTGGACCCGAAGTAAGGGGCCACGGAAGGAAAACTCGGAACACGGGTTAGATGTAAGAAAGATATATTAAACAGAAAAGTTACAAATAAGTGTAAGCAGAGCTTACCATCCAGTGGTGTCCGATATTGGTATCGTACGCGGCTGCGCATTACTGGTGCTACCACTCCCATGATACTACCATTCACATAATAATATAGTACTGGGAGAGTCCATGATGTAGGGAAGTATCGGTTTCCCAACAGATAGATAGATAGATAGATAGATAGATAGATAGATAGATAGATAGATAGAAGGAGGGAATGGTAGGAACATTTACAGCAAAATGCAGTGAGAATCGATTGAAACAGAGAGCTAAACGCAAAATAAATATGTTCACGTTTTTACTCATTTCCGATACTGGTTAACGGATGTAACAATAAAGTATATGCCATTTGATATGTCCTGCTTAATTGGATTTCGTTTTGAAATATGTCAACAGAAAACACACTTACAGTTATAAGCCCAAATGCAAACACATGCACACACTCAGATAACAACTTCTCCCTATTGATATCAAAGTATATCTACATTTTTCAAATAGACGATATGGCGTTCGTTTCTCTAGGTCAACTGCTGATGCATTAACAATTATTGCTGAAAGAGTCTGTCAAGCTTTAGATAAGAATGGTGAAGCTCGGTTTGTTGCTTGAACAGGGATTGGCATACACGTCTTCTTCACAAGTTGAAATTTATAGTATTTTCGGACGAATTTTTTAACTGATTCAGTCTTTTTTAACCAGTAGGGAAATAAAAGTTACCTTGAATCTTTTGCATTAAGGCAGGTGTTAAACACGGGCCTGCCCTTACTCCTACGTTGTTCCTAATTTTCATAAACAATATCTCCGTTATCTTTTCTCAACTCAGCAACTATGCTGATAACGCAAATATTCCATCATTTATTGTCTTAATAGCATGTCTGATCAGTTCGATCCGGTCAAATTGGCAGTTTATCTAAAAGCTGATCTACAGTCTGTTGTTTTACTGGGGCAAGGAATTGTTTGTTAATCTTAACGCCACCAAACGAAACCACTGCTCACTTTTTATCGTCTGAGAGAAGCCATTTTGATTCTCATCAGCATGGTTGATGCTAACCTCCAGGAGGGCGAATCATTACACCTTTCAAACCTAAAGTTTTCTGCTGACATAAAATTTAATGATTATATTGAATCGAGGACTAAGTCTGTTGTTAGGAAAGTTAAGTCACTGTTTCATGATAGAAAACTTGTCACGTACGAATCTGTTTTACGTATTTATAATTCTATCACTCGTCCTTGCTTTGAATATTTTTGCTACTTATGGTTCAGTGACTCTGTTATATATTTACAGATACTCAATAAAATTCAAAGAATAATCTGTTATTGGTTCTGAACTGGCATCTCGGCTTCAGCACCATTACCAACTCCGTAACGCTGCTTCACCGTGTCTTTTCTAGAAATACTTTCATGGTCATAGTTCTGAAGAACTTTCCTCAATGTTACCTAGAATTTATGAATTTAATCACAGTACTAGACTGCCGGCAATGTTTTATCATTTTGAAGTTACAATATCTAGCTTTAACCATAAGTTCTCTAGTAACAGTTTCTTCTACCGTACTTCTCGCTTGTGGGAATTTCGCCTGGCTTTTTGCTTAACAGTCAGCTTTGATTAGCAATCGATAAATGTACGAAGTCATTTATAATGCAACTGAAAATGCATATCGGTTACTGACATATAACCTTCAATAATTGTTCAAGGAGGATTCGAATAGGATGGAAACCTTTTATAAACCGCATTATACAGATATTTAATTATCCGCTATCATCAATTCAAGGAAATTTTATCCATCTAATGGGGACCAGTCCAAAAAAGAAATTGGTCCTATTTAAGTATTTACCGAATCTGATCTACCAGAACAACGCATCACGAATGTATGTGATCTACGAGTTGAGATAATTATTTTAATTCATATATACATTATAAATAAAAATATACGGAATAAGACAAGAAAAAAGACGTAGATTTTATTTAATATACTATAATGATATATTAAACAAATAGTACCATAGGATACAAAAAATAATAAAGGAAATTATTAGTTTAACCTTTACTACCACCGTATGTAAACATCACCGTATGTGAACATTCAGAAATGCAATAAATGCATTTTAGGCAATGAATCGCAGAATTGTCTCCAGTTTATATGTATTGGATTGCATAATTCTTTCTGGTTTATATGCAAAATCAACCTGAAGCCTTCATTCACTGTGTGCTACTTAGATACTGCTGAAGTAATGTTGTACATGTAAATCATTTTTTTTTAAGTTAGATCACATATTTAAGAGGAATCCTACATATAGCTCACACACTTAAGTCGCACCAGGCTTTTACTTCATCCAAGAAAAGAGATAATATAAACATTGCGAGTTTTTTAATATTCTGGGTGTAAGAGGAAAATTGTCCAAATCATTTAATAGCATGCGATAATTGTCCATCCTATGAATTCATTTATTATCTAAAATGTCACTAAACTGAGTTTCTTTTTTTCAGCTTTTCAGATAATTGGGTTTAGCCATCTTGACACCAATTGTCGTAAGAATCACTAAAAAAACCTATTCAGCTAGAAAGTCAACATTTTAACACTAGGATGGCCAGCTCCTTTGATATATATAAAATGACCAAGGTGTCGTTTTCGACACCTTATGATTGTTTTGTAATATTTCACATGAAAAATAATCATACATGGTTAATGAAATTACTCATATATTTGCAATACATAGTTTATTAAAGAATATTACGATGACTCAACATTAGACACCATTTTGAAGTTGGCTATAACATTCTTTCTACAATCCTGTAGGACCAACTATTTAGCAATATCTTAGATTCCACAATCTTTACATGTTACTAACAGTACCCTAGTTTCATCCTTTGCACATTTCCCGTGTTATGATATTATTTCAATACATTTACCCTATAAATAGACCACGTGTCAAAAACGACACCTCGGACATTCAAGGTAAAACCTCAAATATCAGCTATTCCACTGAATATGTTTTTAAAGAATTAAGTCTGTTAAGCATCTTTGCTAAAATTCAACAATTGTCCATAAGCCTCAGCATCGAACCAAAACTAGTTATTCCATAGTAATTTGTTGAAAATTTGAAGGTGTCGAAAACGACACCTCGGCCATCCTAGTGTTAAAATCATTTTGTGTCAGCCCCACTATGTCTTCCCAAATGAGCAATGATGAGAGAAAAAAGATCATTAAGGCCTTTAGTAATGGTACCAACATTCATACTCTGGCTTCCATCTTCAAAGTCCATTCAAGAACCATCTAGGTAACGGTGAATAAGTTTGAAAAAAGACGGAACAATAGAGAGGAGAACTGGATCAGGTGGTCACAACAGCAAGAGCGATCATCATTTCAACTTAGACTAATTACATTGGTATTGTTCAAAGTAAGAGTCCAATAGTGTTATACAAACCTCGGAGAATTCCAATAAAATATCAATAATCATTTCTAAGACACAAAGGTTCCTAGCTTCATCTAAAAATTAGACAATTATGCTGTTACACGAATTTATTTTTACAACCGGTAAATGAAAATGACATAGGCGTCAATCTGAATTTACTGTCACTTTAAAAAATACATTTATAACTGTTTTAAATAAGCTGTCATTTCGAAAATTATAACATTCTTAAAATTATAAATTTAAGACAAAAAACGATGATTTTTAAATTACATTTTCTATATGTGTAGAATTTCTATTGAATGGAATTCAATTGAAAATATCCTAAAATCAGCTAAAAATTAATTTCATGAAACAATTTTAGTTTATGTTGCATTTATTTCAAAATATCAGCAAATCTAATAACGCGAGCGTACAGTTGAGTTTCTGTAGATTGTGCATAGATTAGAGAATTCAGCTGCTAACGATTTCGGAATAAAATATGGCTTTTCTAAATGTTTCACTGTGATATCGCAAAGTCCGTCAGTTTAATATAAAATAAAACCAACCAGTAAACATTAAAAACCATTTTAAAATATATGGCCAACGATCACATACCGATTTTTGTCTCTTGCTCTAAGTTAGGGTTTTGTTTTCTCCTTATCGTGAATAATTGATAATCCATTAATACTGTAAAAAGGGAAAGATTCTCTGTATAATTAATTGCCAAGAAGACAAGAAGGAAATTCCTGGATTTACAAAGAGTTTATTTTCTTTTTTAAGGAGCAAAGCAGATTATATATAATGAGTTTTGCTCTGTGTGGATAGGACACAAAATGGGAAACATTAGACTCACTGTTTGATGGAAAATCTGTAAAATAATATCTGTAAAGAAAATCAAGGATATACAAAGCATAGATTAATTATCAGGACCCCTATCCCCCATGACTCATTAGTGGTATAGTGTCACCACCTCTGTTGAGCAACTAGCTTATCAACGACATGATATCCTGACGGAGTCGACCCTTCTTCAGGTTAATGTGTAATGAAATACATATGCCTCCTACCCCTATAAACGTTGCAAGCCCAAGGAAATCTAGTTAGCCTGATTATTTACAATGGTTGGAATTCACTTTACTTTCGATTGGAATAGAGCCTTGTCTAAACTGTTACTTGAACCATAGTTGGAGGATCGTTTTTCAACATGAAATAACTGAAACATACTCGATCAGAATTTGAATTCATCAATACATTAAAGGCACCGAGAACAGTTACACCACCCGCACATCCTGTATTATATTGGTGGCCATCATTTTTGATTTGTAAAATGGATGTCTGAAATATTAGCAGTTTCCTTATTAGGAACTTTTGGCATTCATTGAACGAGCAGTCAACATTATTGTCGGTTGTGATTCATGAAATATATCTCTTAAAATATCTTTTGGGAAAATAGCTTTCTAAAGTCCAGTCTTTTATCAACAAATCATTATTATTTCCCCTAAAATGATTACGATCTGAAAATATTTTTTAGCTTTAAATAAGCAGCAAAAATTTCTAAAGAACCTGAAAAAGTCGTAAAGAAACCATTCAATCGATCAATCTGAAATCCCTTATTGATAGGAGATTCTTTTCTAACCTTTGGTTTAAAGTAGTGTGGAAGGTCAACATCGTAATCATGTTCTTATGTTCTCTTCGAATTACATGTGCTAAATATATTGTCTAACTTTACAAACTATTATACTGTAAAAGACCTTGTAATTTACAATACTGGATTTCGTTTCTGTCTTATAAGATACAGCGTAAACAATTTTCAATATTATATTGTCTTTATATGGAAGGAGCTTCTGGACCGAGTCATACATATCTATTGTTTGGGATTCTCCATGTTTCAGTTCTAGTGATTTCATTTTAAAAATGTTCTGTCGATCAACATGAGAAAAATACATACTTAAATATGGACCGATATCCATTTCAGTAATCCCGTATGGCACACATTATCGAAAGTACCGAATTTATCTCTAATGATTGTTAAGGACACCCGACGTTGATTGAGTACTCAGATAATGCAGAGCTAACGTCACGCACAAAGACACTTGAACGATGTCCATTTTATTGTAATTGAAATGATACTGAGACGTGTGCATCACCTTCACGATAAATTCTAATTTAATTTAATTCACCTCTTTGCTTTGAGTCTTTTAAGACTCAAATTCAACTCACACTTTAACTGGAACTCGTATATATGTTCCATCGTTAAAGACACCCGAAGAATGTCCCGCTGCTTATGCCGTTCCAGAAAGTGACTGAGTCCACCAACCATCACAAGAGTCTGATCATACAATTAATGGGGTAGTGTTGCCATATATTCGCTCGACTAAGTATATCCTATCTTTCTGGCGTTTACAGCGTTCAAAAGCATTTATGTGGTATTGTAGGTGATCAAATATTTTGCGTCCTACAGCCTCTATTCCACAGATGCAATATCGCAAGCCACTCACTATTTCATCTTTATTTTTATGGCAAATGCTCTGATGAGCAACATAGCAAAGATCCACTAGATTAATCTAAAATCCTCAATCACTTCCTATCTCAATGTTTTGCTTTTTTTACTGATTGATTCGTTTTCTAGGTCTTATCAAATTTTTGAAGACTATTTAAAATCAGAATATATTTTTTTTTAGATTGTAAGAGTTTTGTGGGGATAATAATGATTTATTCGTAGAAGTTTTAATAATTAACCCGTAACTGGAGGTTAAGAGGTGGATTCATACCTTTCTCGAGGGTATTTGCGGAAAAGTGAATATAACGAACTCAATTGGAATTGAAACTTGACTCTCGGTAACCCAAAGGATGTTCCATTCAGACCTCCTCTTCCCAAGATTTACTAAACGGTGGCCCGATTGCTGCATTCCCGATCACTGCAGTCTTAAAAGTTTGAAGAAATAGTTGCCTATCGAACGTATCCTCATAATCTACACTTACCACCCCCCACATACATACAACAACCTCATTTACTAACCCTCTAAACAGAGTGATTTTGAACCTTTTATTGAGTGAATATATAATAAAAAATGTATATGAATGTATACAGTTTTATTTGGTGCTTGTAAACAAATACAGACAATGGATTGTTAAAAAAACGAACAATCAAGGAAGGAAAGAAAATTAAACAATGTGGTATTTTCTGGACTTGTTTTGAAGCTGTGAAATAGCAAATTAATAATTAATAAAAAAGAATATGAGCAAATATCGTCTATAGAAATTCAGTGTCTAGAGGATTAGTGGACATAGTAATTAAAAGAGTAAAGAGACAGAACTGTTGCAAATTTAATAAAGCCTGAATTCATTTTAATAATATATTATGAAACAATGCTACAATATGATTGCCGTTGTAGTCCTAGAAAAAGGCGTGTTACATTTCATCAAAAATCATCTATAGTTTTTTGTTTCCCTCTTTCTTCCTTTTATTTTTTATTATATCTTTTAAAGATGTGTCGTCTGTCATTGTTACTGTTGTTTTATTATTTATCACGGGAGTATTCGAAGGTTGTGTTGAATTAAGAGATAGCATGTGGTGATATAACGGGTGAAATCATTTCCACAACGTAAAAATAAAACAACGAAGAGAAAATATAGTGAACTTAATTTTATTTTATTTTATTTTAGCTGGGAATAAAATAGATGATTAATTAAGCAATCTTTCTAAATATCAAATCCGACGATTCAGTGTATTTGATACATACGCCTGTAGTTACTAGCAGCGGCGTGAAGTGGCGTTCGTTTATATGTGTTTTTCTTTGTCTGTTGTTTTTGTTAAACTATTTATCTTTTCATCGAAAGGGTACAAATATATACTGGTTTCAGAGTCTTAAGATTGTAGAAACAAACGCGTTCTATTATCCGTCTGTAGGCTTAATTTATGTATGACAGTGAAGCTGTGGTAGTGTACATATTGCAGTCACTGGACGAGGACATGATCTAAGTCAGGATAGGAGAGATGGTTGACAGCTTGTCTATGGTTTCCATTGTATACTTCAGTTTATTTATCTTTGCCCCCCCCCCCCAATTTTACGCACAGATTAAATATAAACATCCAGACTGTTTTCGGTGAACACATACGAACCTAACTTTTGTAAATTAACTCTTTTACATTAACATGCACACATACACACGCACACACACACACACACACACACACACGCGCGCCCGCGCGTACAGAAGCTTGCAGCAGATTTGGAAAGTGTCTGAAAAACATACCATTGGTTGACACAAGCTTGTCAGGGAAACTGGGTAGACAGTATTTTTCGGAAGCCATAGATGGTCCTGCTCTCACGAAGACACAGACATCTTAACCGCGTGTTTGTACTCACTGATATTATTCAAATTGCAGATCAACACAGCTCATACTCTTTCTATTAGAAAATGTGATACCGGTCCGCTCATTATAGTGGTAGTTTTAAGCGAAAAAAATTTGCCTAAATCGGATGTTCTTAGAAAATGAAACTTTCTCTCTTTTCTTCCACCTAGCTCTTCAAAGATCTAAATGCAATATCAATTGCCATATTCTCTCTACTTGAATCCTGTTTTTTTATTGTCCTTTCGTCTTAATAATGTTTCCTCATATATATATATATATATATATATATATATATATATATATATATATATATATATATATATACATATATATATATATATATATATATATATATATATATATATATATATATATATATATATATATATATATATATATAACGGGTGTAACACCAACATTGTCCAAATCGTGCAACACCAAAACTGTTAGATTAAGCTCTGAATGGTTGTATCTTAGAAATGATTAAAGATATATTACCGGAATTTTTATAACACTATTGGACTCCACTTTGAAAAATACGGATGAATTTACTTCTAAATGTTGATCCCTTTTCCTGTTGTGACCTCCTGATCTAGTTTTCCTCTCTACCGTTTCCGCATTTTTAAACTTATTCACCGTTCTCTTGATGGTTCTTGAATAGACTTTGAAGATGGAAAACCAGCGTATGAATGTTGGCACTATTGCTGAAAGCCTGAGTAATCTTTTTTCCTCTCACCATTGCACATCTGGGAAAACATAGTAACGCTGACACAAAACAATTTTAACTTGTTTTATTTCGAACTGAAGAATTAAAAGGTCTTTTCAGTGATTCTTACAGCAAACGATGTCAAGATGGCTAATTGTCTTATCTGAAAACATGGAAAATACACACACATATATATATATATATATATATATATATATATATATATATATATATATATATATATATATATATATTTAATCTCAGTTAAGGCGATAATGCCACAAGAACACGGGGGTTACAGGGAGTGAAAGCGAATGAGAAGACATTATTGAGGGAAGGAGAGGAGAGGAAAAGAGAAATAAAGGAGCTGGAATGAGGAAGATAGAGGATGACGATTGACATTGCATTTAAATATTTGAAAATTGTATATTTAACGGACACAAGGAATTGGAAGATTTTCACAAGTGTCTCTGTGTGTGTGAGAGAGAGAGAAATAAATGGATAGAGAGAGAGAGGACAAAATTATTAATGTTACATTCATTATCTTTATTTCAAAAGTGTTTCATTATATGAAACTGTATTCTGGATTCTATCTTCATGAGTTGTGAATCTGTTAACGTTTTAAAAGAACTTTCTTTGTGGTTTCTCCGATTAATGCTCATATTCGCAATAGAATGCGTAAAAATGAATTCCTCAAAAGATTATTCAAGGAAACCCTAACATAAATCACCATTATCATTTCTGAAACGCATTAATTATAATGAGTCACATGATGAAATATGTATCTGTTTTTACAAAACAATACAAAATATTTACAATGCAAAATAGATGTTAATTTAGCAACGAAAAAGTCTGTTTAATCGATTCTCGAACGTTTCTTGGTTAAATAAAAAAAAAAACCTTCATGTCATATTTTACTTTTATCGGTTTTTAAATCGTAAAACCTTTAAAAATCGATTGGTCTGTATTTAAATTCGAGTAACTTGAAGGCTTAAGAGATCTGAACGTCATTTTATACTTATCGATTAGAGCAATCAGCTTTTCATTAGAGATCGTGTTTTAAAGTCATTACCTACATTGAATGGAAAATGTGTAATTTAAGATCGGATTTGGGAACTAAACTTTCATAAATATCTTCTTATATTTGAAACTTGAATCAAAAACACATGCTAGATACGTTTGCTGTTTAACATTATAGGAAAACTAAGAGTTCAGAAGAATGAAACATTGAAAATATGAATTACTGTTATTTTTCTATGTGACGTGTTCCCTTCACAATGTGGGCGATCACGGCTCTTCAAAACTCCCTGTCCTTTCTAGCCCTGAATAAATTGTGTCTTTTTGTCATCACTCCTAATCTCCTTTTGTCAATTATTTGCACAAGATGATTAGGTCATTTTTTCGCTGGTTTCCTTTGTTCATATTGTTTTCAATATAATCTGTGAGTGTTAAATTCACCAAACCAACTTTCCTAATTATATTCACTAGAAATTTCAACTGTCGCTTTCTGGTGCTAATTAAAAGTGTCCATTTTGTTTCCATTTTCTTTAAAATTTTCTCTTTACTCACAAGTTCAGTTCCTCGTATTCTCAGCATCGAATTTTCTTTTGTCTCGAGTCTCTTTTTCATATGAGAGAAGATTGTTCAGTACACAACGTCGTATAGAAGAATAGAGATTATATAACAGTTCAGAATTCAAGTTTATTCTTCTCACAAAATATGTTTCATAATACTTTACTTAGCTCTGAGTCATTAATCGGTCTGTCCATTGTCCTTATCTTTGCTGTTTGCAACATTTCCATAAATACAACCGTTAATCTCGGTCAGGTATTCTTCTCCTCCGACTTGCTCTAGAGTTACAAACAAGCAAGTCACCATAAAAGACAATAGAGTAGTACTTAACTGTTAAAATAGGGTTACTGAAAGCTAGTCTTCATAATATAGATACAATTTCTTCAGGCATATATAGCAAACTCAAAATTTAGGCTTTCTTTATTAGTTTTTGATTTTCCTGGTTATTACTTCAAGTGAACTCCAACCATTGAATTTTCTACCGACACATCATTTATACCTAATTATTTTTCTTCAATGCAGATAATGATTTACTGCTTTAGTAAGTTTTTATCTTAATGTGATTTCTACAGAATAAACGCATTGCATAAAAGAAAATATTAATGAAATAACAGTGAATACTTGGGCAGAGTGGAAACGGGACGAGTAAAAACAAAGTACTTCTAAATAAGAACTTGAAGAGATATCTCAATGATCAGCAGAAGGACTATGATCTCCTCCGTAGATTAAAGAAAGGGTTCAATTCGATGACCTTGAGTCATGAGCTTACTCGTATCTGTTGGGGATTCCGGGGAGGGAATCCTGCACAAATAAATAAACAACGCCATTAATGGAAATAAGAAAATAATTGTATTGAACGTAATACAAACGTGAAATAAAGATTAGTAGTCCAGGAATACGGGTTAGTAGAAAGGATATGTACAAGTCTCTGTAAGTGGAGCCGTAATTCTCTCTCTCTCTCTCTCTTTCTCAATCTCTCTCTCTCTCTCTCTCTCTCTCTCTCTCTGGACTCTACGTATCTCAACCTTGTCTCAACGTATCTTTACGTATCTCTGCGTATCTCTCACGCTGTCTCCAACTCTGTCAGTATAAGTATACTTTAGACGAGTCCATCTTGTGTAAAAAGGGGAGAGCCCCACAACAGTATCGAAATGCAAATGATGAAGACTCGAGTATATGTTGTGATATTAACAGTAAAGATGCGGACTAATAGGCATGTAAATAATAAAATGTACAGCTAAGCTAATATTATTTTTATTGTTATTATCACAACCTTTCGGCTGATGTGCCCACCACCCTTCATCAGAAAACTGTCGGTTTAGGTAACATTCAGAGATTTTCTAATTGAAGACTTTATTTTATTTACGTGATTTTCTAACTGTAGACTATTTTTTTAAAATTCTTTACAGGAAATTTTTATTTTATTTATATACTTTCTTCAGTTAATCGTTGATCGGATAAGCTTCAAGGAATTTCAAACCGAAATCTTTATTTAATCTTACGGGTCGGATCTTCTTCATGTCTACCGATATCACTTGTTTCTTTTTGTTTTGTTTTTTTTAGCATATCTCAGTTATTGCATGCCTTGTTTTCCCGAAAGCATCCTTTATCACACGCTTCCTGTACCGGACGATATTTCTAACGAATGTTTTAAAAAAGGGATTTTGATTTCCTAAAATGTACTAGTGTTTTCAAGATCACAAATTCTTCTAATTTGTCCAGAAATTTAAAAACATGTAGAATAGCTTGGATTTCTGACGCTCTTTCTTCTTTTTTCTCGTTGTTCTGACATCATTAACAATACAAAGTAATTCATTTATTTTGGTTTACGCCCATATCACGTTGGAATACGCGTTCCCATACAATCACGGAAGATAAGCAACATCGGACTGGTCAGTACCTAGATGACAGACCACTTAGGAATTTCAGGTGCTATAAGTTTGGATGTGATGGGGAGTAATGGATAAAACCTCGGTATTGTTAATGGAGGTGAGTTTGAATTATCGCTGGGTTCGCAAATACCCTTTGGAAAGTTATAAATCCACCTCTTATCCCTTCAGTTGTGGGCTAATTAGTAAGACTTGTATCACTAAACCATTATTACCTTCAAAAATAAATTCTGAAAATCTAAAAAAAAAAAGAAGATTTCTGGCTTTAAATAACACGTAAGTGTTGATAAACAGTTAAAAATGAATCAATGATTTATTTTGGAAAACAATGACTGTACGTATGATCGATTCATTGATCTGTTCTTTATGGTTTACCGACCCGCTTCATGTTATTTAAAGCCAGAAATTAATTTTAGTTTTAATGCATTTTTGGAGATAATAATAATGTGCTGATAAAAGACCTTCTGAGTAATCCTTAGCCAGGGGGGAGATATGGATTCATAAATTCCAACAGGGGTATTACCGAGTGACGAACCCGACTGGTATTGGACCTCTGTTCACCGATTTCAAATTCCGAGCCGTTATCCATTTCACTACTCACACAACTAAGCTTACAGCTCCAGGTATTCCTTAGCGGTCACCTATGTAGGTACTGACCTGCCTCAGCGGTGCTTAACGTCAGTGATTTTACGAGAACGTTTGTTTCAAGGTGATATGGCTGTAAACCGAACATATAATGATCTTTTGCCCAAATTTAAGGTATCATTTTCTAGGCACCCATTTCTAAATTATTGTTTTCTGTAATACATAACGAATGATATAATTTGTTATTTGCCGACTACAAATCCATGGCGACAAATAATAAAGCATACTGTAGACAAATCAAGTTTTATGTATATAATCCGGAAAAATGGCCAATGAAGAAATAAATCGTAAAACGCCGCCGGTGAATCTCAATAGAAATTTGATCCTTACGCCTGATAACAATTGAGAAGAAGTGCTTTCGGCTAGTTTTTCTATGAGTTTATTCCTTCCTCTAGCGTTAATGCTGATATCGACTTGATGCATTATTGCAACGACTTGTTGATCTACATTGAAAAACGACCAAACATGCAGATATCTCCTTCTAATGCATATTAGGTAGAGTTTTGTCATTTGAAATGCTAGCGAGGATTTTAAGACTATCTATCGAATTCCTATCTATACTGTTATTTACATCCATGGATGTATAACTTTCACAATGTGGCTTAGTGCGCATGTAAATAATATAATATACAGCTGAACTATTTTATTTTTCATTTTTATTGTTATTATCACAACCTTTCAGCCGAAGTGTGTTCTACCCTTCATCAGATGTCTGTAAGTTTAGGTAATCTTCATAGATCTTCTACTTGAAGATTGTTTTTATTTTTATTTACGTTATATTTTAACTAAATATTTTTTTTTATTTACTGAATATGTTATTTTATTAATATACATACTTTCTAACTATATTTTATTTACTTGTAGGGATGTATAAAATTTGCATTTGTCTTCTTCTCTGTGCCGAGCCACATTTCAGTTGCTACATTTCTCTGTCTTCTTCATCTGTGCGGATATGGTCGAACATTAGCTGCCATGTTGGAGAACTGATATCCTGTAACTCTTTAATAGTATTGTCTTTATTTTTAACATTTTTCTCTGTTTCAGTTTTTGGATATAAAGCAGATACGTATTTTACTAGTTTCTTACCCTTTGATAGCCACGTTAAAGCAAACATGTGACATTAAAGGAATTTCTTCCTATATGAAAACAGACAGGCAAATTTAGTGCCTAAGGATATAACAGGTGTAACAGCAAAATTGTCCAAATGGTGTATCAGCAAAATTGTACAATTGTCAGAGTCAGATTTGAACCATTGTAACTTATATTACTGGAATTCTGCGAGGGTTTTATAACACTAGTGGGCTCTACTTTGATCAATAAAAATGTACAGTTTCTCTCCAAACTTAATAGAACAATCTTGATGAAATCGATCTTAAACGACAATGGCATGTACATCATTACTTAAACATAGCGAAGGATGGGGCGCTCATGAAGGATTGATATAATATATATATATATATATATATATATATATATATATATATATATATATATATATATATATATTCCAGGATCATTTTGCAACTTATTCAAGATTATCTTCGCCCTCTCTAATATTTTAGGCTTCTCTCCTTGAGTAAGAAGATGCCTCATTGGTTTCACGTAAGATTTTATTTTCAAGTCTTTTTTTCACTGCTTTTTGGACTGTCGTGTCTGGAACTCTTCTCTCACGTTCCAAACGTCTTATGGACAGAGTTGGATATTTTCTAATTTATCTCTTTAGTGCTAAGTTGGAATAACTCTCTTGTTTTTGTGACCTCCTGATCCTGTTTTCCTCTCAAATGTTCGCTCTTTATTTAAACTTATTCACCATTCGCTTGATGGTTCTCGAATGGACTTTGAACATGGAAGCCAGAGTATGGATGTTGGTACCATTACTGAAGGCCTGAATGATATGTTTCATCTCAGAATTGCTCATTTGGGATGCGAGCGAACCTGGCACAAAACGATTTTAAAATATTCCCTTTCTAGCTGAATAACTGAAAATGTTTTTCAGTGATTCTTGCTACACATGGTGTCAAGATGGCTAAACCCCTTATCTGAAAAATTGAAAAAGACAAACTCAATTAATTTTAGATATTAAAAATGTTGTGGCCTGGACAATTTTGCTATTGCACCTAATATATATATATATATATATATATATATATATATATATATATATATATATATATATATATATAATATTTTGTTATTGCAACTAATATATATATATATGTATATATATATAATATTTTGCTATTGCACCTAATATATATATATATATATATATATATATATATATATATATATATATATATATATATATATATATATATATATATTGAGAGAGGAAGAAAGAGAGAGAGGGAGAGTGCAGTGGCTAAATTCTTTCAATTTTATTTTTTTTAATTTTGCGTGCGTGTTTTTTTCATTTGATTTTACACAATAGACTATGGTCAGCTGGGCAACGTCTGCGGGAAAAAGAGTCCCGTGTCTTAATTTACTCCGCCAAGAATTTAGAAACGTCATGATGTACTGCTTGGCGTTCGCGCTGGATGATCCAGTACGAACATTTCATAGTGTTTGGGTGGCAATCTGAGTTTTCGGAAATATTTGGATAATTCTGATGTGATTACGAAGGTACGGCTGCTCGGAAAACTCACTCCGATCGTTCTGATACAAAAAGAACTCCCGAAATTGTTGCTGAAAGCCTCAAACACAACACAGACGCCTACAGCAAGTGTCATAAGGATGGGGTGCTGACCTGAGTCAAGACCGTGGCTGATGGAAGACCCTAATTCTGACATCAGGTGTTTTCACCATGGCAAAAAAGCAGGAGAACCCAGTCATGGCTGTCAGACAATTTCTGTGACCACATCAACCCATATATATGCCATATACGCCCCAGACTGCAGCCATTTTTATTATTATGTATGGGGCGCAGTTGCCCGAAAGACCAAAAATATCCTTGTAACACTAAATATGAATTAAAGGCTACTATTATTACAGCATTCTCCAACATAAAGAAAGAAACCGTCCAGAAGAGATGCAGGAGATTCCGAAGTCGCCTGGGGGACGTGGTTGAAGCTAATTGCGATTTTATTGAATAAATTTACTCTTTATTATTTCAATATAGTTTTTCGTAATTTTGTTAAATATATCTGTTAAAATGAGATGTCAGTGTTATTTTCATGTTTCCATAATTTAGACGACAATTCATCCATCGCGCCCTGTATAAACTATCCTATTTAAAAATAATGATTAGGTAATTTATTTCATATTCTGAATATTTGGCTTCGTCTTCAATAGCAAATCTGCTCAAATGTACTGAGCTTGGCCGAGTCTTTGCATGTCTTCAATCGAAGACGGATCCACTGTCAGTAGTTAAAACTAATCTATCATCTCACTTATGCGTGGATGATCGCAGTCGTCTCGCCCATTTTGCGTTTAACTGGGCATGAACGTGCGGCTGACGTAATTTATGTAACATCGACCGTTTGGGATTAAGTTTTAATGTCATGCTTCTGCAGAAATGCCAATATTTCAAGATGTTCGGATTGCTATCTAAAGTGCGCTGTTAATTTGACGTAATTCTATCCTACGGACGGCGGCGTGTCTCTGGTCGTTTCTAGTTTCCTGGGGCATCTTTATTCCCACCTCAACATATGATTATCCATCAGTTTGATGCCAAGTCTCTTCGATGCAGAATATTTAGCAACGTTGAGAAGAAGGGCGTGGTTTCTGACCAGGCCGTTTCCCGAGGTGTATTAGTATAACACGACCTAAAGTAAAATGCGTTCAATAAAGTAATCACATATATTTACTTTCCAACTCGAACGCATATATTTTATCGAAGGAGCACTGTCAGTTACAATATATTACAGTCGTAGACTTGATGATTGATTTCTATTTCTGATGACAGTTTAATTTGTTCTGTGTCGTGATTCTCCGAATCAGACGCCAATTAGATACTAAATATTATTTTCAAAATATCTGATTTCTATAGACGTGTCTGCTGGGGATTGCACTAGGTTTTTCACGTTATTAAACATTTCAAATCATTAAATTTAATAAATTAGCAGCGGCACACATACACATATGTGTGTGTGATTGTTTGTTTGCTTGTGATTCTCTGAGTGTATGTATGTGTTTGTATGTCATTATGTTGATATATATATATATATATATATATATATATGATTTTACATTCGGTTAATATTATGTCTATAAAACTACGTACATACATACATATATATATATATATATATATATATATATATATATATATATATATATATATAAATGAAGAAATATAGTCTTAAAGTGTGCTATATTTATGAGATAAAGTGCTCAATATCATAGATATAGCGTGTGTAAATATAAAAGTGAACATAGAAGTCAACACTTAGAGGCGACAGTCTGTTTCATGCTAGATGCAATCGTCAGGCCACGATAGATTCTGTTTATTTTTCAGAATGTACAACTTAAGACGTTTGCCGAAACATTATTATTATTATTATTATTATTATTATTATTATTGTTGTTGTTGTTACTATTACTTGATTTGGTTTGATATCCTAAGCGACACTTAAATATTTATGCCCGATGTTGATCATCAACACTATTTACATTATTCGGACTATTGTCCTCATCTTTGTCGCCATATATATTACAATGTTTCGGCCGTTGTACGCTCCGGCCTTCTTCAGGAGGTTGGAATGTCGAACTGAACCCTTTATTTCGCTCACTGGGCTAGACTGTTCTAGTTCCACGTGCCATGTCTAATGGATGTCAGTTATCACTTATCTCCTGTTAATTCCCCTCTCCAAGTTCTCCACTACATTAACCAGGTATTGAACTCACGCTCTTTGGGTCCTGTCACTGGATCTAACTAACTCAAGGACACATGGCATTAGTAAATTTAAATTTTATTAGTAAATTCTTAACATATTCTTAACAATCGTCTTCGTAAGACTATAAAGCGAAATTACCTAAAATTCAATAAAATATTAAAATGCTGAAAATATACAATTTTTTAAGATTACGAGGTAGTTAAAAATGTATAAAAAGTGTGTTTCCGTCGTATTATTCATGTAATTTCATTAAATTATCTCCTCCGTGTATACATTTCCCCATATCAGTGTCTTGATATATATGTCGACGCCTTAGACAAACACCCACCTCCGTGCTAACTTTCTTTGATATTTTTTTAAATTCTTTTTTTTTTCAAATCACATTAAATAAACTCTAAAGCAGCAAATTTTTCTTTAAACTTTCAGTAAAGTAGAAAGTAGATTTTATTTTTGAAAGATATTTTTAATAAAGAGAATTGTGTTGTGCTCGATTACAAACTGCTTCATTTAATCGATTTTAGTGAAAATCAGAAAGAATAATTCGCATCAATTTTAATTACAGTAGAGTATTATGTTGTCACACATGAAATAACGTATTTTTTAGTTGGTTCTTGATGCGGTCGTCTAACGAAGTAACCTCCTTAGTATATAAAAAAATATTGAATTATTCCTGACTCTTTTTCTTTCCAGATAATTTTTGTTTTCAAAACCTTGTTACCCATAAGACCAGTTTAAATGATTACAATGAAACAATATCTAGTATTAATGTGTACAAACTGAGAAAAAACATTTTTGCATCGAATCATTACACACGTTGAAAAATGGATACTGCTTGACAACACTAAGGGAATAGACAAGTGGTTAGATGCAGGAGAATCACCACAACAATACCCAAAACCTCCACTGCACCCTAATAAGTTAATGGTTAATGTATGGTGGTCGTTCAAAGCTGTTATTTATTATTCCTTCTTGCCTCAAGGGAAAACTAACAGCAACCTCGTATTGTGGAGAAATTGTGTGTATGCGCGAAATATTGAACAAGAAACATCCTATACTTGTGAATAAAAATAAAATTTAGTGTACGGCCGTGCAGCAAAATTGGGCCATCCCTATGATGACCCAATTTTGCTGCAGGGCCGCACACTTCGCAATCAACTGTCCAAATGCCGCAATTAAGAAATGCTGACTCATCCTTCATATTCAACTGATATCTCTCCTACTGATTACCACTTATTTACAAAAAATTGACATTTCATACGTAATATAACATTTTCCAATAACGAAGACATAATTGGAGCATTTGAACTGTTTATCACATCAAAGGATTAGATGGGATTAGGTAAAACCATAGCAAAGTTTAAAAAGTTGCCATACTTTTGGACGTGGAAGAATTGTCGATTTACAGAAGCAACATCTCTCTCAATGTACCATTCGCTGGTGATGTTAGACCTAGTAAAACTGCAGTTGCAAATTTCTTACAAGACACTGAGAGTACGAAACGAGAATTTCAAGTGTTCGGCTCAAGAAATGTTTTTCGGTGATGAACAAGAGGATTCGACATGCTTTCCAGCAAGTCACCAACTGATCATCGAGCTAGATTAAGGCCTTTACTGATGCAGAATTTAGCTCAAGAACAATAAGATGGCATCTCCAAAAGAACGGTTTTAAAAACCGCAAACGTCTTCGAAGTCCACGCCGCCTTCCACAGCGCAAAAAAGATCAGATAAACTTTGCTGAGAAGCGTCAAATGTGGAACGTAAAAATGTGGCTGGTTACTCTGGAATGTTGGATTGAGAGAGAGAGAGAGAGAGAGAGAGAGAGAGAGAGTCCTAATTGACTGAAGGCCCTCAATTGTGTGTAAATAACTAGATCTTTCAGCAGGTCAAAATTGCAAACCATAATGGCTACAAGAAAAAGGACTTTTTCATGGCGAATAACGGAATACTTTTGGATTATTCAGTGTGTTCGACCGACATAGACATCAGTGAAAATGATTGGGGTAGATGGCAAGTGTAGTGTAAAAAAATGGACGTCAGTCAAAAAACGATGCATGATCTTCATGAAGATATCTCTTCCACTTGTAATAAACATCCAGCCGCCCTTCTGCAGGCGCTTATATCGATAATGCCAAAGCGAATTTTTGAAGTAATTCACAACTGACAAGAATGGTTGGGCATTTATTACTATGCTTAGGAAAATCTATAACCATTTAGTATATAGTCTAATTTCCTAATATTCAAAATTCCCCTATTAACTGCTAAATGGCTTTTATTTTTATTTATCCTTTTCTTATTTAATACTCAAATAGGTGGTTTAGTCTGACAACGAAAAATATATATTATTCATTGTCTTTATTGGCCTATATTTCTGAGATTAGGTATTATGTACATTATTTACATTATTCGGACTGGTGTCCTCATATTTGTCGCCATATTTATTACAACGTTTCGACCGTTGTACTCCCCGGCCTTCTTCAGGTGGTTGGAATGTCGAACTGAACCTTTTATTTCGCTCACAGGGGTAGACTGTTCTAGTTCCACGTGCCATGTCTAATGGATGCCAGTTATCAGTTATCTCCTGCTACATGGATGTCAGTTATCAGTTATCTCCCTCTGACACATTGCACAGTGGTAAAAGGCGTTATTTAGATCCAGTGACAGGACCCAAAAACGTTTGAGTTCAATACCCGGCTAAGGCAGTGGAGAATTTCCAGAGGCAAATTCCAGGGTAAAAAATACTCGAAAAAAACATGACTGACATTACAATTTTTATTCCATGAATTTGATCTGGTGCGCAAAATTTCGATATACACTGGAAAATGCAATTTAAATTCAACATCATTGTGGTACAATCCCAGTTAAACTGTAAACACACTTACATGCACACATACAGATTTTCTCACTCTCGCACACGCACACACAAACACACACACACACACACACACACACACACACACACACACACACACACACACACATATATATATATATATATATATATATATATAAATAAAAAATATATAACTAAAATATATTAAGTTCATCAGAGGCTTAAACGCGTGGGTTAAGATAATGTTTTGTTTTTATTCCTAAACACACACACACACACACACACACACACGCACACACATATATATATATATATATAGAAATTCTTTAGGACCATATATATATATATATATATATATATATATATATATTATAAATTAATAGATTTAAAATATGGTTTTACCGCTACACAGTGATGACCATGTTTCAGAAATGGAAGCTAAAGCCCCTGAATTTAATTTTGTTATTAAACCAAAGACATTAGTTCCATTTCCTCATCAAGCGAATTTTGGAGTAACTTACTTTTTAAAATTTACGGTTGTTAACGGCACAGGAAAGATTCATAGTTTGAGGGTTTCCAAGGTTACCGATAAATCCATTCATCTAGACAAGGGGTGGTAGAGGGTTCAATTTTTAATTTTCGTTGTCTCAGTTAATAGTTACATTTGAAAGCGGGGTTATGTTTAGGGATGGGTAGGGATGTATCTTTTAACAAATTCTGACATCCGCTAAATTCATGTCATCTGGGTTTATTTCTAACAGCAAAAATTCTTATGGTATTATTTCTATTTGTATATTTAAAGATTTTGAGGGACTGTTTAGGTTAGAATATGTTTTATCCACCTTTCTAAAAAGTTATTTTTAATATTTGATATACTATACTTCTAGTTAAAAACCAAGTAAATGTATTAGGATTACTTACAGTATTTAAAATTATTTATTCTTATCGAGTATAAGTAAATATTATTTTATTTTATTTTATTTTATGTAAACTTTATGACAATGACGGCAAAGGTGGTTAAATTATTTCACTAATTCAATAAACTTAGTATTATAAATGGAAGTTAATAAGAAGAGCTAGAATATGTAGGTCATTAAATGACCCATGTCCTTTATGCATACATGAGAAACTATATATTACTAAGTTTATAAAAAATAAAAATTTACTGAATCAGAGAAATGAAATAGCTATTTTTTGTCGTCATTGCCAAAAGTTTTCTTTAAATAATCTTTAAATAATCTATAAAAAAAAAAAAAAAAAAAAAAAAAAAATTACCTGATTATTATACATACTCATATTTGATGGGTATAAATAATTTTAAATAATGTAGATAAGTATATTACATTTACTTGGTTTATAAAGAAATATAGCCGATTAAAATTAAAAAGTTAAATTTGAAAGTAGAATTTTAAAAATGTTTTAAAATTGAAATTAAATAAAACAGATTCTAACCTAAATATCTTTTAAAATTGTAATTAAATAAAACGTACTCTAACCATAACACCTCTCTCAAAGCAATTCAAACACTGGAAAGAATCCGAGTGAACACCGAAAGTCATGTGAAATTAATAAGTTAGAATATAATATTGAACATTAAATGTCCTTTATACATACATATATACATTTATAATACTAAGTTTATTGAATTAGTGAAATAATTTAACCACCTTTGCCGTCATTGTCATAAAGTTTACATAAAATAAAATAAAATAAAATAATATTTACTTATACTCGATAAGAATAAATAATTTTAAATACTGTAAGTAATCCTAATACATTTACTTGGTTTTTAACTAGAAGTATAGTATATCAAATATTAAAAATAACTTTTTAGAAAGGTGGATAAAACATATTCTAACCTAAACAGTCCCTCAAAATCTTTAAATATACAAATAGAAATAATACCATAAGAATTTTTGCTGTTAGAAATAAACCCAGATGACATGAATTTAGCGGATGTCAGAATTTGTTAAAAGATACATCCCTACCCATCCCTAAACATAACCCCGCTTTCAAATGTAACTATTAACTGAGACAACGAAAATTAAAAATTGAACCCTCTACCACCCCTTGTCTAGATGAATGGATTTATCGGTAACCTTGGAAACCCTCAAACTATGAATCTTTCCTGTGCCGTTAACAACCGTAAATTTTAAAAAGTAAGTTACTCCAAAATTCGCTTGATGAGGAAATGGAACTAATGTCTTTGGTTTAATAACAAAATTAAATTCAGGGGCTTTAGCTTCCATTTCTGAAACATGGTCATCACTGTGTAGCGGTAAAACCATATTTTAAATCTATTAATTTATAATATTAATGCTCTGTAAATTTAAATTTACATAGAGCACTATTGTGTAAAAATAAAAATATCTATAAGAACACCGGATTTTATATCTTACTGTTCTTTCCTTTTTATTTATATATACATATATATATATATATATATGTATATGTGTGTGCGCGCGCGCGTGTGTGTGTGTGTGTGTGTGTGTGTGTGTGTGTGTGTGTGTGTGTGTGTGTGTGTGTGTGTGTTCCTGAAAAAAAATAAATCTGTTAAGCTCTCTCGGGAGGAAGTGTGGGTTTTTAAACAGTGACTATTACGGCTAATAATTCAAGACTCTTCTGTAAATTGAATCAAGTTATCTCAGTCATAAAAATAAATACGCTTAAATTCACCTTCATCCCTCCCGTGCGACAACTGTTTAGGCGTAGAATCCCCGACTGACACCAATTCAGTCGGGTTTCGATCCTAGCCAGACGTCTAGCCAAACTGATGTGCTGTGATACAGCAAAACAGTCTGTCTGTGGATGACAATATATATATATATATATATATATATATATATATATATATATATATATATATATATATATACACACACAACCACCGTTGTATTTTATGCATTGAAAAGTTAGTCAGGCCGAAACATTCAGATTTTCTGACAAGTGATCTTAGACGGATTTCAGTATCGATTTGTCGATTTCATTTCGTTGACTGTTATGACACCTCGTTCACAAAATCAACCAACGTTGAAAAAGAGTTATTATTAATTACTAAATCCGTTGGAATTTTCATTATTAATGTAAATGTTTTCAGCTTTAGAAACGTTCTTCTAAACGAGCCGAATATTTTATGCCGATCATCAAATAGTATACTCGCTGTTTAGCAAGAATTACAAGAGTTTTAAAATATTGATTATATTGTCTAGTGGGTAAAGACGAGGATGTGTCTTCTCAGCAAACATATTTAACCTATAGAGTGAGATGATTCTGATAGAATTAGAAGACCTAACAGAATTTATTATTAGCTACAACAATCTTAAAATAAATTAGATATGCATATGACACCGTGTTGATAACAGAAAAGGAAAATAAATTGTAAGTTCTACAGAAGATATTGTTAGAAAGCTAGAAAAAAAAACTAAACATCAATTGCAAGAAGACATAAAGTATGGTCGTTAGCAAAAGGAACAGTCCAAATGCAATTTACAAATTAGAGATACTAAAAAAAAATACAACGATTTAACTGTCTGGAATGTGTTTTAACAGACTACAGAAAGTGCGACAATGACATCTAGTCGCATTAGGATAACGAATGCTACCTTTCAAAAAGCTAAGTAAATTATTATAAACAGAAAAATTCCATTAAAAACAAAGAAAGCAAAACTGTACTGTTACGTTGTATCAGTCCTCTTATATGATATTGAATACTGGACAATCTCCTCACAGATGAAGAAAAGACTTGAAGCAACAGAAATGTTTTCCTACAGGATGCTAACAATACCATGGATTGAACACGTGAGCAACGACAATGTTTTCGAGAAAGCAAAAGGGTTACTTATACTTAATATCAGAAAGACATCCCTGAAATCTCTAGGACACCTAATGAGGAAAATAGGTTCATGTCTTTATTTTCACTTTTAGCTGGTTACATGGCCTATTCTCGTTAATTTTTGCTCCCCTGGAAATCTTCAAGTGATGTAGATTCCGTTATTATTAAAGTACTTTGTGTTTCTGTATCGCTGGTTTACGCGATAATATGAGGACACGTCGTTTTTAAAAACTTGGTGATTCATTCATTTTAATATAATAGCGAGTATATAGATATTTAGACATATCTGAATGAGTTAGATGCATTGCATGGCATATGAGAAACGAGAACTGACGACCCGTCCTGGGTATGACGATAAACTACATCCGCGTCCTGGGTAGGATGATAAACTACGTCCAACAGCAAGGCCCCTGATCATGAGGTTTTGAAAAGCGTGTAACCACCTCTTAACTACTGGTGTTCCCAGGTTCAACCTGACCCGCCGTGGTAGCATCTGTTAAGTTCCCAGCTGTGGGTAAATAGTTAACCCCCAAACTAGGGTCAAAACACTATGAAAATGTAAAAATAAGTTCTAGTACCAGTAATACTTTGTAAAAAATTATTATCAGCAATAGATTTTTGAAAAAAACATATTACCAGCAATAAATTCCTGAAGAAAAATTATTACCAGCAATACATTTTTGAAAAAAAAATATTACCAGATAAAAACCTGGCTGGCATTAAATAACCCATTGAGGTTTATATGCCGTAAAAAAAAAAGAAAAAAAGGTCTGATGAAATTATTAAAAGAACGTGTTTCGTGTTCTTAGCTTCGATAGAATAAGAAGACGAAAATCTCATGTTTTGTTCGCAATGGTTCTGTACCGTGTAATCTGAAACAAAGGAATAAAAATGTAATAGGAACAAAACTGTTTCTGATCTTGGATCAGAAGTACGACGTGCTAGTATTAATGCAGAGTTAAGAAAACGGAAAGGTTAATCCTGAATCTTGCTCTAATTCAAGCCGTTGTCATCTGTGATTAATCCATATTTATTGCCCGCGAAAATACATGAATCCGCATGCGCGTTTAATGTAACGTGATGCAGATTGACGCATATTACTAGGATTGAAATGCACGATGAAGCGCATTAACAATGATAAATTTACATTTATCAACATGGAAATATTAATTTCCAGTTCCCCTTATGCATGTATATTTACACCTCATACGAAGAAGAGGAGGGTACTATGAAGTACCTCTATCATAATATCATTTAACTAATCATGTTTTATGTTTATAACGTACTGACACAGCAGATATTGTTCGAGGCCTGAGATGGCATATTTTACGATTCCATATACTTTTAGAAATATAGTTTTTCTACAATCCTCGTCCGTACACAGTTCTAGGTTGCGTCTCGTATTGAAAGTCTCCAATATATTTTGTTTAATGTATCACTGAAAACCTTCAGACAAAACAAAAATAAATGTGATAATACGAATTGCTTAAGGTCATCATTGTTATCTTATCTCCACAATTCATTCTTGGAACTTTCACAGTTGTGCACTTTTTGTTTCATTTTGTTCTATTTCCTTATTAACTTTAACTTATATACTTCTATAAATAATGAAGCGGAGTCGGTCAAACAGTAACACACTTGAGTTATGGCAGCCTGTGCGCATCGCACACATGGGAATGGGTGGCGAGTTCAATTTCCGGTCTAGACTGCTGCATTCAATTTTCTATAAATACCCTTGGGAAAAGCATAGATCAATCTTTTTTTTTATCAAGCTATCGATTTGTGGGATGTTGAGAGTTGAATATTCTAGCCTTGTAAAAATATTCAACTCGTTCACAAATTAGCCCGGATATTCATGTGTCTATCACCCCAACCACAAAGGCCCTGCTTCAATGTCGGGTGGTCATTAGATTGTCAATATATGCAGTTGGTGGACAAATAACGTGTCTGGGGCCATAGCTAGGTGTCCAGAGGTGTAGATCATTGGCAAGTTCTTGTTTTGCACGCCAATACTGTCCTCCAAAACGCATTCTCCATTCATGTAAGATTGTAAAGTTATCAGGGATGAGTCTATAGAGATGTGATTTAGTTGGGTTTTGTCTCCAAGAGATGTTAAGTATAGCTCTGAGCATCCGAATGAAGGGTCCATCAAGCTTAAACTCAAGTGATTTAGTTAATGTCCAAGATGTGGTAACATATATTAAAACCGACTCTACTGTGGCGCAAAAGAAGCACCATTTGAGTTTGTTCAAAGGAGGGAAAAATTTAAATACCAAATTTCCATATACTAGAAATTGTTTTTTTTTTCCTTGTCTACATTCTCATGAGGATACGTGCGGTGTAGTGTAATTGTTAACTGCTCGGCATGAAGAATCTGAGATCCGAGTTCGAATACTAGTCTATTATATTCACTTATGCGCAAATTGGTATGATTCCATTGTTTCTCGCCCCACCTATGGGTTGAGTATCTGTGTAGACTGGATTCTTGTCAACCAGTCTATCTCAGAATGAAACGGTAGCATACTGCGAGGAAATATTTTGCTCAGTCATCGAAACAAACTTAATCGTTCAAACCTGTATTAAGTATGGCACTTAAATGACTGACTCGTCTTTTGAAGTCATTTTTCGGGCGACAGGAAATACACTAAACAGAGGAAAAATTCGTAACTTTGACTCGGTCTGTACATTGTATTTTAACGCGCACTGCTTGGGATCTGGTAGTTTCTAGGGTTCAGTTGCTATTTGAAATGTTGTTTTTTATTTTTAAAGTTCAGGGAGTACGTAATAACAGACAAAATACGCGTGATTATTTAACAGGAAAATGCTCCGTTCAGTTTGAAAATGTGTTACCAGAGGAGTACAAAATTTCTAATAGCATAATAATCATATATACTTAAAAGCTGCAATCTTGCAATGTATTATATGTTTTATAAGATACGTCATTTTCATATTTCTCAGTAAATAACAAGTTAATTTAATTTTGTTTTAATTTGGTATTCGCTGCGTCCGGACATCATATTTAATTATTAATTTTCCTGAAAAATTGGATTTTATGTTGTCTCACAGAGATTAATTAATACTTTATAGTAATGTGTTCACTATAGAATCTGTTTAATTTGTTCATTTCCCTCGGTCTTAATTTATATGGGTTTTAAATGGTTTATTCATAAACACTACAGGTTAAAAGGATACACAACTCTCTCGGGAATTTGATCATAATCAAGAAAGACATCTTTGAAAGAAAGAAAAATAGAAGTTTTGCGAAGGCAATTGGAAAGATCCCCAAAATTCTTTGTGTGAGATTTTCCTTCATAACGTTAGCGATCATAGACCATTATAACTTGCCTTACTTTTTATCTCTAAGCATTATTAGTCGCTTTGGTATTCGTCTCAGTCCAAGCTCAGCCACATTCTTACACTATCTCGTGGGGTATACTATTTTCTGTTTCTTTCTACCGCACTTGCATTCAATTATTAAGTGAGTGTAAAATGCTTGAAGCTCTCTTTCCTGGTTAGGTGTCTCAAAAAATACATTTTCTGATCCTAAGCACGTGTCTCTTTTGTCCAAAATTCCCTTAATATATACAGGTTCTAGCTTTTTCTCATTCTTTCTCTCTTTCTTTCTTTATATATATATATATATATATATATATATATATATATATATATATATATATATATATATATATATATTTGTGTGTGTGTGTGTGTGTGTGTGTGTGTGTGTGTGTGTGTGTGTGTGTGTGTGTGTGTGACATTCACTGAACTGTTTCGCCGTATCATAGATTCTCAGTGTGACTAAACGTCCGAAAGCCTCAAGCCAGGATTGAAATCCGACTGATTTCGTGTCAGTCGGAGTTTCTCCTCCTAAGCCATCTTATATATTTGGTGTTAGTCGGAGTTTCACCCCTTTCTCCCGTTAAGCAATATATATATATATATATATATATATATATATATATATATATATATATATATATATATATATATATATATATATATATATATATGAGCCCAAGTAGCATTATTCGGTGTCTAATAATATGAAAGACCTATGTGTACTCGCAAAAGAACACTTAACATGTTCAGATGTGTACTCTTCCAAACTGTTAAAAGATCTTACAATTATGTATTATAGACCAATTTAAATGCTCGTTGATTTCTGAATCTGTGATGCAGGAAAATTTCATTGTAAACAAATCTGTGTTCAACACTTATGTAATATTAATCTTACTATATGAGCGTGATGGATGGAAAAATGAAGAGACCTAAAGAAACAGATTTGAGTCTACGGAAAAAAAACTAACAATACAATTGACGGAATATGTAAGAAAACACGAAATATTCTCAAGAAAATTTAATTTAAAGGACATTTATGTTGAACATGTTCACCATAGTCTATGAATATAGAATCAAGCGCAGTACGTAATCTGTTCAATGAAACAACGTTAAAGATTAACACTCCAGAGTCCGACACTCTACTGAATCTTACTATATCGCCAATACCAGTCTTTGATATCAAAGGCAGGCAGTGAATATTCCGGAAAAAACATGGTTGCATTTATACACATCCTATGGAATATTTTGAGCCTTCTAATTTGTTAAAACTTCTGTTGGTGAACTATAAAATGAGTCAGCTCATTTTGGTTGGCTCACTAGTATACCAGGATACCCAAAAGCTCACCCCCCCATTTTAGGTACATTATGGAATCTTCTTTCAAAATATTAGCAAAGTCAATATTCATATGGAACAAATACTTTAATATTCATAAAATAATTTTTTTTTAAATTAATATCCACAAAAATTAATTATATCATTTTGTCCACTGTTAAGTATTTCAGGTTAATAAATATTAACAACTCCTCTTAGGTCGTATCTGCTTTTAACTCAAGGTTTGCGTCTGATTTTTCCTCGTCTATATCATCTGGTATAACACCTTTCTTAAATGGTAGATTTTGAACGGGTTTTCTATTTATAGGCCCTATCTCATAATTAGGCTATACTAGTTCGTAATCGACAAGTTCCTCGCAGTTAATGTTATTTTCTTCAGGATCCTCCACTTGCTCAAAGGAATCTGTAAATCTGACGCATCCGATTTTCCTTATTATTTTACTTTGTGGGAAATAAATCATATAGGCCGGTCTTGTTTTATCATAGCCAATGAATACACCTCTTTCACTTTTTGGATCTAGTTTTGCCCTGTGGTTGACATATGTGTAGGAAATTTTATCAAAAATATGCATACCACTTACGTTGGGTTTGTAGTACGTATGTGACACCCAACGTCCTGATCCTTGGTCAGGGTACCATTTGTGACACCCAACCCTCCTCTGTCCTAATCGCTCAGTATGTCTTTCGTTATATCTATCGGTTTAAGTATCCCCGTAATTAACTTCTGTGGTTAATTAATTGATTAATTAACCCTTCCGTTCCTAAATAGTGTTACACGTATAAGCCTCGTCGGGCGTCTTTTGAATGTTACTATTATAGAAACGGTTTCTTATATATACGGCTGTATTTAATGCATAGACCCACAGATTTTTTGGTAACTTAGATTCTATTAGCAAATATCTAGCCATTTCGATAAGAGTCCGCCATCTACGTTCAGCGATTCCGTTCTGGTGCGGGGAATAAGGACAGGTTTTCTCATGTTTAATGCCTTCATTTATTAGGAGATTTTCGTAATCATTAGAAGTAAAATTTCCACCATTATCTGTTCTAATTATTTTCACATTTCTATGAGGTGAAATATCAGATAAATACATTCTTGAAGCTTGTATGGTAACAGATTTGTTTTTCAGAAAATATATCATAAGTCCTGAATATTCGTCCACAAAGTTTAATACATATGAATAGGTGCCACAATAACCATTGGTGAAATTGGACCCGCTAAGTCGCAATGAACTCTGAACAAGATGTCTGTTGATTTGGGGATTTGACCCCTATTTCTATATTTCGTCGTTTTCCCTTTAATACATGTGTTAAAATGTTGTAAGACTTTTGGAGATCTAATTTTCATTTCAGAGACGTGTTATTGCAATCTTTTAACATCCGAATTATTACAGGGCCTAATATTTTATGCCAAGTCCTTAAGTAGTGAGTGGCCGTTTTCACAGATTTAATACTTTTCAAATAATACAAACGTCCATTTTCATGTATATTAAATTCAGTTCCGTCTAGGTATATTAAATTTGAATTGTCTCGATGAAAATTAACTTTAACACCAGTTCTTACAGCAGACTGAAGCGAGAAAATATTTTGTTTAAATTTAGGGATATATAAAGCTCTTTTAAATAAACATTTACAAATATTTCCTTTAGTATCGCGTAAATAAATACAGGCATCGCCTCTTTTTAAAACTAAATTATTAGCTCTAGTACCGTCCGCCAACTCAATAAAGTGGGAATCTGGCTCGAAGTTGGGGTCACAATTAATACATTTTGTTTCATCTGTAATTACATGATTTGTCGCACCCGTGTCGACTAGGTAAGAATTATAACTATATAGCCCAAACGAAAAAGCATATGTTCGCTCATTCGAAAAAGCTTTTACATTTTTACAAAAATCACTGCTTGTATGAAATTGACATTACGCACGTACATGCCCGGCTCTTCCACAACGAAAGCAGATGATATTTGATTTTCTATTATTATTGTTCCTGTTGTTGTTCTTGTTGTTGTTGTTGTTGTTGCTGTTGCTGTTCTTGTTGTTGTTGTCATAGTTGTTTTTAAGCCCCTTGTTTTTAATATCATAATTCCTAGTCTGGTAGGTTTGAGGGACTGGTTTTCTGAATTTTTTAAATGACGTTCTCAGTTGCATTACATTTTTTCTTGATTTTGGGGATTACACATTTTTTTCAGTTTCTTCATAACTACCTAACGCAATTTTAAACTCAGTGAAAATTATTTTTTTATCTTTTTGGGTTATGACTCTCGTGAATGGCTTGAATGTTGCTGGTAATCCGTTTAAAACCATGGCTATTAGCAGCCCATCTGTGATAGTCTGACCTGCCATTTTTAAGGCATTTGTAACATTCTCAGCGCGTATAATATAATCTGTTACATATTCATTTTCTCGTCTCCTTAACGAGGTTAGTTCAGTATATAAAGCAATAATTTTGGGTTTACCTTTTGACAAGTAATGTTCACACAATATTCTTAAAGCTTGGCGGCCGTCGTCCCTGGCTTCTCTCATTATTAAAGACAAACTCCTGTCATCCAGGCATTGTATTAATTCGGCGAACACGGTCGCATTTCTTTCCATAAAATCATCTTCTTTCTGGTCATCTTGGTAAAGAATGATGTCATGAAGTTTTTGTATTCTAAGGTAGCCTAGTAATTTCACTTCCCATAATTCGTAATTTGACGCGTCTCCGTCAAAATACAGTCGTAATCTGGACTCATAACCTTTGTTGACCATGTTCACCATAGTCTATGAATACAGAATCCAGCGCAGTAAGTAATCTGTTCAATGAAACAATGTTAAAGATTAACACTCCCAAGTCAGACACTCTACTGAATCTGACTATATCGCCAATACCACTCTTTGATATCAAAGGCAGGCCGTGAATATTCCGGAAAAACATGGCCGCCTTTATACACATCTATTAAATATTTTGAGCCTACTGATTGGTATATATCTTCTATTGGTGAACTATAAAATGAGTCAGCTCATTTTGGCTCGTTCACTAGAAACACCAGGGTACCCAAAAACTCAACAATTTATGCCAGCCTAAATCGAGACGGTTGATTTTTTGTGCGCATACATAACGAAGAAAGAGAACTTAGAGAATGCAATACTCACAGGATATACTAAAAGCAAGAATGGTAAAAGGAAACAGCATGTAACCTACATAAGCAGTTTACGTAAATTGAGGGAAAAGGACTATTTCTGATAGTATGACTAATCGCACTGAGTTTTTCTTTTTTTATCGGAAGCTCTCTTCTTTTGTGTCGAATATTAAATATATGATACTATCTCTGAGGAATCTGACCGATAATATTCATACTGCCGAAATATCGTGATCATATCCAACATTGCATACACGGCAATAAATTATTGAATGTTGTTTATATGCTAAAAGTTTATTCTCTCGCTCTTCTCGCTTTTGTCCGGGTTCTTGTTTTCCAGTTAATTTTCATCTTCAAAAATGTAAGTACACTGCCAATCGCAAATTCTGTCTTCTTTATTCAAGCTATTTTCCTCTCTCTTTAATAATGTTTTTTTTTGTTTTATTTCACTCTTTAACACTCAGTATCCCCCTTCCGTCTAATTGGCTTTATTGCCTTGATTCGATTAAAATTTTCTCAAACAAGATATTTTATCGATTCTGTTATAATCGTATATTTTCCAGGTTATTCGATTATATTAGTATTTCTTTCAATAATAATTAAGCAATTTTACAGTATTCAAACATATATATATATATATATATATATATATATATATATATACATAAAGTGTGTTTCATTAGAACGGATTATAAATAAGGGTGTTTCATTAATACGGATCAAAGTCACCAGTAAATATATCAGTGTTATTGGTTAAAATTTATATATTTCTCTATTCGATCTTGTTATTTAAGCCATGCCAATTTATGTGAGAAAAATAATATCGCCCAAATCTGAAATATCATTAGACGCTTAAAATTTATTTACATTGAAATCGGTCCAAGTTATTGGAAAACCGTTCATATATATATATATATATATATATATAGAGAGAGAGAGAGAGAGAGAGAGAGAGAGAGAGAGAGAGAGCGAGAGGGAGCGAAATTAACCCGAAACCTAAGGCAATGTTTTTAAAAAATCGTTAAAGTTGCTTATTTTCGCTATTTTAACGATCCGTCAGCAAAATGTAATATTAAAAATATATTTCAAAAATTAAATACACTTATCTGAAAATTTATTTAGGAATATTAGCTGATTTAAAATTGAATTAACATGATTTGAAACAAATATTAATTGCTTTTAGTTTCAAATATTGCAGAAATGCATTTTTTAACATGGAGGGACGTGTTTATTTATGGTGTTGAAAGCTTCATTTATAGCCCGGCAGCTTTATCAACAACCGGAAATTTAACTTGGGACATATCGCTAAAAAATAATTGATGAATATAAAGTGAGTGACATTTTATATAATTTTTGACTACCTAGTAAACTTTCAATTTTAGGAAAATATTATCCGTAATCTTTTTTTTCATTGTATCATATATAATTTGGCTTTAAATTTATTATAAATACCACACATATTTTCTGATGATGTCGTGTATCGACGTCCGTATTTAAGAAAATGTCATATTTATACCCACAAAAATGATTCTAAATTATTTTTCAAATTCTGCAGGCCGTTAAATTGTGACAAACTTTTCCATTTATGATTAGTACATATAGCTTTTACTAATTAATAATATCATCTAATCTGTACGAATTAATATGAAATTTTACACGATTTACAACTTTATAAATTATGGCAATTAAAATTTAAAAAATATAACAATCTTTGTAAAAAAATCATTATTTACCGATTTTTTCTTAAGGCAATAATGTAGATAATATATATTATTCATAAAAAGCAAGTAAAAGTTTTTCTAATTAAATGTCTTTGTTTTATTGCATTATTTATTTTACGATTCACAGCAGATCTTCGGTAACGCTGGGTCCTGTTTAGCAAAAAATAATAATGCTTTAAATTCTCTGATATGTTTAGCTCATAAAGAAAATAAACCTAAAGAAGGAATTTCCCGCAATTTCATAACACTAAACAATTGGGAGGTAATTGATATAAAAATTTTCTAAAATCAAACATTTCTTAAATGTTTTCACACATTTGGGAAATTTTCACAAAGTTTCATTAAAATCCTACATTTAATTATTTTTTGCAAAAATTTACAAATCAATTTATTTTTTTAATTTAAAAATAAAATCTGTTTCTGATA